>OY998183.1:76498708-77208086 GCA_963921935.1 Galeruca laticollis
CATTTTTTTGCCACTTATCCAAAAATATCTAAAATTATTTTAAACTTATTGTAATGTTATTCTAATTTATTTAAACAGTAAACGGGTGGGATAGACTTTAAACACACGGTATGGCTACTTACTAATTTGTTTGAACACTAAAATACTCACTAACACTTAATTTATATACACGTAACTATTCACTTAAATTTAATTTAAATATACACAACCTTAATTATTAATTTCAACACTTTACTGTTCGCTATTTCGGTGTATTCTTGTTTATTTCTCGAGATCACTTTATCAACTAAGCTAAACTCTTCCTGGTCGGTCCCTTATATATTAATGCCTTTTTCACTAGATAATTCTAGATTGCGGTTTACTCAAAATCAATTGGCTTTCTGCCATTTTCTAGATAAGACTGGTCACAAAAACAATGATAAGATAGTCACAATCGTAAACAATTCTAAGAATCCCTGCGCGACCGCCATAATTTTAACTTTCATACCTGGCTTAGACAGAGTCGGATTTAGGGACTATACCAGTGTGCTGTTTCGTAACATTATATTTGTAGTTTATCAGAGTTTATAACTTACATTAAAGTGATCTTCACAAAAATAACTGGTACTTGTTGTTGTTAATGAAGCTGAATCTTGTCCACCAAGTCTTTCTCCTTATTTGAGACCTTGTTGGAACGTTTATAAACAGTTTTTGTGGTGTTTTGATTGACGTACACTTGCGCATCGGCACTGCACAGCATTTGTAAGGCGACCTATTCTTTTTTACGGCTTTTATTTAATTTATTCGTCAGAACTCAGTCAAGATCAGTTAACTTTGACAGAACGCGAGTTTCGTTTATAGTTTGATGACGTCACGAGACGGTATGGAGCGTTTTAGCGGGATTTTCAAGCCTATTTTTATTTACGTATGAAATTTGTCATATTTTTTTATACAATTATTATTTTCGTGTTTATATAGGTATTATCTTTAAAATAAAAGCAATTCCAAAAATTAGTCAATATTCCTATCGAGGTACCCCTCACAACACACTTTACTATTCATTTTTAATACGCTATTCAACTGAATCGTGATTTTCACTCCTAATGTTTACTGTTAAGGCCGCTTGACATACAGCAATACTACCTGCAATGCAATGCAAGACGCAATATTTCTTGATGCGCAGATGAAACTCAGCTGATAGATCTCAGAATTGCAACTTTATCGGTTTGGTGCCATTTCTATTGCATGCAAGTTGCAATTCTAGGGAGAAATCTAGTTACTTTTGGTTTAACAACCATTCAAATGTCAGTCAACTCACTTGATCACAAAATACTGACGACGGGTTCGTTTTCTGTGCACTTGATTGACTGTAGCAATTTTTTTTTGTATAACTAACCTTCTTGTTGATTCGTGATTTTTGTTAATGCCATTTCTTTTCAAGTTTTTTATTTGCCTTGCATAATGTCAAACAACGTACACGATTCATCACATGTAATATTTTGACCTTGCATGCAATTATTTGCAGATTGTATTGCTCAAGCGGCCTTGATAGAGAGACGTGACGTCACAACCATGAGACTTGCAAAATTTTGTCGCGAATTTAAAATATAAATTTAAAACTGTTTTTTTCCTTTTGAAAAATTAATTTTTTTTGAAAATAGAAACTACTTCCAAACATCGCAAAACAGTTTTTCAAAAAAAGCTATAATGAAAAAAACATACTGAATCTATAAAATCATCAATTTTTAGATACACAAAAAATAAATGAACATGCACTTATTTATGTAACATGCTTATTCTCAACACATAGGTATCTTATCTTATCATTTGACTGAATCATTATTGTAGAAATAATCTTATTACATACTGGACTGTAATCGTATACTCTCACATACGTTATCAAAATGAGGGAAATTGTTCATGTACAAGTGGGTCAATGTGGTAATCAAATTGGATCAAAAGTAAGTTGAGGATACATTTTTTAAGTAAACATATCCATAAGCAATCTACTTTAATTTATATTGATTAATGTTTAATTTATTATTTTGCATCTGATAGAAATTTGCCGGCATCTAGTAATAGCTTACGTCATCTTATTGCCGCACCTATGAGATTCAGTATCTTTTCTTGTTGTTTATTGATTATTGTTACCATTTTAATAATATAATGAACCAAATTTTGATACAAATTCAATTAGTTGAATATTTTTGTACAGATTAATCTAGAACCAAGTCGATACTGAAAGAGGATGATCAAATAATAATAAAATGCGATAATGATGAATTTATAAAAAACTGCTAATTCTAGTCAGCATCAAACATTTTTTCATCTTTCATAGCTTTAAGGCATAAACAGAGTTCTCAATATTACACACACCAAACCATGTTGTATTACACACTACTGCCTTAAGATCAAATTCAAATTATAGACTCGGTAAACACAATGTGGTCTCTATGCGCACTGGTTAATGCTCTATAAAAAGTGTACAAGCGGCTGTGATTGTATCGATGTAGAAGTATTGCATTTTAATTGGTTAAAGATAATAATATTCAAATTCGTTATTTGAAGAATAATTATTATTTCTGATGATTAACAACATTCGTGGAAAAAGGTTATTACTTGACGTGAATCATTAACGTTATAGAATCGTGGGATATATATATATATATATATATATATATATATATATACAGTGTGACCCACTTAAGATCGCAACACCCAGTTATAACATTGATTTGACATTTGATTAATTTAAAATTTTGGTGGTTTAAAAAGGTCGGCAAGAGGACTATTTTTACTTAAACATTTTATTAATGTCAGTAGCGTACATGGGCTTCAAAACGTCGATTTTTCGAAAAAGTTATTAGCTATTTTTCTATTGGATTTTCGGTTACCACACTTGAAACCCCTTAATCCAAATTTTGTGTAATGTCACTTCATCGGTGCCTGAGATGTAGGGTCAATGCGCCTGTTAGCCGGCCATCCCCTGTTTTCGGCCACAACATTAATAAAATGATGAAAATAAGCAAAGTTTTGCTAACAACCGGTTAAAAAATACAACCCCGTCTTCGGCCACCTTTTCGGCACATAACGAACAAATTGCGACATATTACGAGTAATAGAATAACTTTAATGGCCAGGAACTGGTGTGTGTGTTTGGCGCGTAGCTCTTGTTGCCGGTGAAGCTGTGCAAAATTTAGTGGAAGGTCAGGCAGAAAATAGTAAGTATATTCCTTTACACCCAAATAGCAATTTAAACTTGTTACAAACTTACATCATATTTGACACATCAAACTTCTAAACTTGCATTAAGTTTGCTACAGCAAGTTCACAAACTTGCTGCAAGTATAAAGCAAACTTGCTAGTTACCACATATCAAAGTTGCACCAAGTCAGCCATATGAAACTTGCTTAAAGTTTATAAACTCAAACTTGTCACAAGTCAAAACTGGGTGTCAAATGTCAGAATAGTATATATCCCACAGGGACTTGCTAGTATTCATTTCCTCCTTTATCCTAGATGTCAACGACTTTTATTAGCATCTACGGCACATTTGTAGTTTTAAATGAAGTAGACAAACAAATTTAAGAACTTTTATTAACCTATATTATTTACATCATTTTTTCGTTGTTGTCTCTCAGCTCTGAAACAAAGGTTGAATTGTGATAAACTAATTCAAACAATTTCATTTGTGTTTGATTGAAAGACATTTTTTTCGAAAAAGAAACAAGTTTACAATAAGAAAATGTGTATCAATTTTGTTTTTACGAAAATATTAAACAAAAAAATAAATAAGGGTAATTCAAATTCAACAATTTGTTTTAATTTTATTCAATATCTGCCTATTCGAATTTGATTTAAAAACAAAAATTTGTTGCATATTTTCCCAATTGTCATTTTGATTTGGAGCTCTGGCAGTATTCTCTGTTTGGGATAAAATGGAGTCAACCTTCTACTCCACTCTGTTTAAGCCTTCTGTTAGGTCAGTCACTAATTGAATAGGGTAGCCAGCTGAACTTAAAGTTTTTTCAATTACAACCTGTAATAAAATAATAAAACTTGTATGACTATATAAACTACTTCAGAAGATTGTCAAATTCATGAAAACTGCTGTTTCCCCATCTCTCTGAATATGTTATATCACTCATCTATATTTGAGATAAATAAATTTATAGTTTTTGAAATGAGATATTACATCTTAGTATCATTTTATTTTGATTGTAATACTTTTACCCAGAAATCAAAAAATTAATAATTATCTATTATAAATAAAATAAACCCACGTGCTCTATAACTTATTCTCCTACTTTATTTAATCAGTAATTGGAAATTGAAGTTAAATAAACACAATTCATATTAATAGACGCATATTCTTACACAAACATTATTTTTATATATAAAAATAAGATACTTACATCTATACAACGAAAATCACTATATAGAATCGTGATAGAATTTCAGGGTCTCTGGCAACTATTATAACGATATAGAATCACTAACACTAATAACGCGCGAAAACACTCTTTTCTAGATAAAACCACCAAAACTCACCATTAAAATCTTCATCTTTAATGGCGTCTGACCCTCAACGAACAACGAACAGTTCATTGTGTAAGGTTATGTTAATCTTCTTCTTTTCGTAGTGAAACCCTGATCTTTAAATAAAATAGTATCCGGTCGCAACGATGATATGTCTAAATTTTATGAATATTCAAACATTATTCTATTACCTAATACATTTTATGTTTTTTGAGCTTATTCGCATATAAGTGATAAAATTGATTACGGTTAAATACAAAAACAATTAAATGTTTTTTTTTAAATTTGCATCAAATTTGCAACAATTTTTCATATTCACCTTTGACATGGCAATTTTGTTGCAAACTTGTTTCACGCTTAATATGACAAATTTGCTTGAGCAACTCAATATCAAAAATCGAGCAAGTTTGCAGCAAACTTGCGTGCTATCTGGGCAGCCACTTTATATGTTTTTTGGAGTAATGATGTGAATATATATATTCTAAGCTACCATTAAAGCAAGAAAATAACAATAGATAACATAACCTAATTTTTGGGTGGCCGGTAACCGGTATATAAAAAACTACACAAGTCCATTTCTCGGCCACGTGGCCGAAAACTGGCTAGGAGAGTATATTATTTCCTTCTCTTTTTCACTACTTACAATGGTTAATTCGTAGGGAGTATATGTGTCTTCGTTTTTAGAAACCTACATTAAATTGTCTATCCAGTTTTCGGCCAGCCCAACTCTTTTTAATGAAAAGTAAATACAATTTGATTTCTTACGGCCGAGAAACGGTTGTTTTGTCGGCCACATTTTTATTTATATGTGAAATATCTGGCCGACTATAGGTCCACTTTTCGTCATCTTTTATTTCTATTTTTCTGCCTTTCTAGATGGCTCCTAAAAGGAACAAAGTGGCAAAAAAGGATCGGACAAAAACACTGAAAACAAAAAGAAAAATGTTTAAGTACTCCCAAGAGAACCTTAGGAGGGCACTAATAGAAATCCAAGAAAATGGTATGAAGGTCAGAGAAGCAAGTCGACAATTCGAGATACCGAGATCAACCATTCAGGATAGGCTAAATGGAAAAGTCCCCGATATCCCTATGAAAACGGGACCACCCCCACGCCTCACAGTCATTGTAGAAAAGGATATTGACCAGTGGCTAATAAACATCGCCAAATGTGGATTTCCGATAAGAAAGACTGATTTAATAGCAACTGTGCAAAATGTTTTAAAAGACTGTGGAAAAGAAAGTTTATTCAAAGATGGCAAACCAGGCCAAAAATGGTATATAAATTTCCTCAAGCGGCATCCGGAAATATCCCTGAGGGAGGCAGAGATCATTACTAAAGCAAGGGCACTAATTACAGAGGAAGCAATTTGGTTGTGGTTCCGTCCCTTGTGATTTTTCCATACGTTAGACCGCCAAAGGCGATAGTGGAAAACATGCCGCCGTCGTGAGTACTCGGAAAATCTGAGAGTGGATGGATGCGGTCTGATGCTTTTTACGAATATGTCGCAAATGATTTCAATAAGTGGGTTCATGAAAATCGTTTAAAGAGACCTATCCTGCTATTGGTGGACGGCCATAGGTCTCATATGAGCTTGCCACTCATTCAATTTTGCGACGAAAATCAATCTGATAATCCTTTACGCGCTTCCACCAAACACCACTCATATGATGCAACCTGCTGATGTAAGCGTGTTTCGGCCTCTAAAGCAGCAGTGGCAAAAAACGGTAGCCCAGTGGCAGAGCAAGCCAGAAAATTTAAACAGAGCCGTTACAAAAGTAAATTTCTTTCCAATTTTCATTGAGGCTTTACAATCTTCCGACATGACAGTTGCTATTAAAAATGGATTTAAGCGGTGCGGATTATTTCCCTTCGATCCCAATAATGTCGATTACACTAAATGTGTAGAAAATACCTTAGAGCAACAGCACACATTAAACTCAACAAGGATCGCAGAAAATGAAGTAATTTTCACACATGCAGACTTTAGGGTTGCAGAAAATATTATTGAAAAAATTGGAAGCAATTTGGAAAGTTACGGAATTAGTACCAAAGTTATCCTGAACGAAATAAATTTTTTTGAGAATGAAGGGATGCAGGAATCCAATGGTTCTGTCGAGAACTTTGTGGCGGATATTAAGCAAGTAGCCTCAAGTATCTCAGTAGACCCGATCATGGATGTTTCTGTCACAGAGGACGTCGTATTAAATGAACCTGAAATAGAACCCTCAATACAAATTTTAACAGTCGCTGATAAGGAAAAAATTGTTTCTAATATTTCGTCCAACACATTAGAGGTAATCAATGGCGAGGTAAATATACTTATTATTGTTTAAAATAATTTCCTCAAATAATTTTAGGAGCCTGCCAAAAATTCAAAGGAGACAATAACGCATATGTAACATACAGAAGATATAGTTGAATATCAGCGGACTCTCCAGATTTAATTCTGCTCAAACCAAATGCTTCAACCGAAACAGTTAGTGTGGAGGTATTAGGTAATACTTACAAATGCACTTTGTAAAAATAATTTAATTTATTCTGTTTTTAGGAAACTATTATAGATTCAGCAGAACCGTTAAAGGAGATAACAATGAATGTGACGGAAGGCGTAATAAATAAGCATCCGGAGTATATATCTACAGCTTCTAATTTTGCAGTACCAACTTCTTCGCCAAAAACAAGTGTTGATGAGGTGGGAGAAAATGCAGCAATTTTAGTGACAAATAGTCTGGTGCAGGAAACAGCCTCATGTTCAAACGACGAAAATAATGAACGCCTACCACTGCTTTCCCTGCAAGGCGCATTTAAGCAACATCTGGTGTTTCCTATTGCACAGGACAAGAAAAAAGAGGCCAAGGAGAAATTACCTAGTGCCATTTCCGGCAAATCATGGAGGGAGTATTACACCAAAAAAGAAAATGAAGTCAAACGCAAACTGAATGAGAAACAAAAAAGGAAAGAGGAGCGGGATTTAAAGAAAGAGAACACTAAGCCAAAGACAAAGTGAGAAAAAATGTTGCCAAAAAAAATTAAATGTTCTATGTGTGATGATGGATTAGTTAGCGATGCCGAGGAAGAGGCTGAAAGGAATATCGGATGCGACTTTTGTCCAAGGTGGTATCACCTACACTGTACAGAACTCAATGATTTACCTTACTCCGTGGCGGCAGAACAGGATTACAGGTGCAATTTTTGCTAATTTTTGTTTTGTTTTCGTAGTTCCTAGTTCCTACAAAGTTTTGTTTCAGAATAATATTTTATTTTATATAAATTTATTTGTTCTTTTTATACCTAATGTGTTTTGTTTTGTATTTTGTGTGTTCGAGTTTATACCTAGTTTTATGTTTTATCATTGCATAATAAGACTTCTAAAATGGTTATATCTACTGTTACTTACTACAATCAGTATTATTAAAAGTTATTATAATAGATACCCATTACTGCGCAATTCATTGTTTGAAGTAAAATCTCCATTCAAATGATATTGAAGTATCATTCCGTGTCTTGAAAATTAAAAAATGATTATTGGTAACTAAAATACGATTTTTTAAAATTCGAAAATAACTTAACTGGCCGGCAACAGGCGTATTGACCCTAAGTCGTCAAAAAATTTTTTTATGGTGCTCGGTAAAAAAACAATTAGTTGAGTGGTTGTCCGTATCAGTATTTGATTTTATGTCAGTAGCGTACGTCTATAGGAAACTTCAAAAAATCGTGTTTAAAAAAATCCTGTAGGACCAAGTACATTTATTTTGGATTAAATAAATAAACAAATTTTTTACGAAATTTCAACTACACCAATTTAAAAATAACACTAAATAAACAAAAATTAACTTGAATAGCGGTGACTTCTACCAAACCTCCATTAAGTTCAATACATTTGTCATATCGTTTCCTTATTCCAATTCCAATTACTGCATTTCTTATCTGTTGGGATGTGATTTCTGCACAAGCTCGACGTATTCTCCTATAACCTATATCCAATAAAAAAATCGCTAATAACTTTTTTGAAAAATCGACGTTTTGAAGCCCCCTAAAAATGTACGCTACTGACATTAATAAAATGGTAATAGGTAAAAATAGTCCTCTTGCCGATCTTTTTAAACAACCAAAGTTTTAAGTTAATCAAATGTCAATTAAACGCTATAGTAGGGGAGCCCACGAGGCTAAATGGGGATTTACTCGAGCGTCGTAGAGACCTATTGGGATGCAAAGCTTAGATGATAAGAAGAAAAAAATGTCATATGATATATACCTTTACATCGGTGGGGGAAGCGGCTATAGATTTTTAAATATGTAAAAAAAAACTGTTGCATGGACATCCTCGAGCGCGTCAGATATTGATAGCATCAATGCCCTATGTATTTTTAATAATGTACGTATATTAATCTGATCGTTTGCATGATGCGGGTGGTTGTATTTAAGGGTTGAAAATGAAAAAAAAAATTTAATCGAGCGCGTCAGATTTTCTAAGGGAGTGTTAAGTGCACCAAAAAAAAAGCTCTCATTCACTAATCTGACGATTTCGATGGGACGCAAACTCGCGGCCATTTTCATAATGTGCAAAAAAAATTCGCCATTTTGAAATACTCAAGCGCGTCAGATTAAGATATATATATGGTTCATCTTTATGTTCGAAACGAACTGTCTCATAATCTGACGATTATCTAGAGGGATTCGCCTGATCTGACAAAAAAAAATTAGAAAAACGGTTCACCTTAAAGGCCATCCCTGCAACTTCCCGCTAATTCCATTCCTGGGCGCTTAAAATTGTACTTATGACATTTTTGAGCTCAAAATATAATTTATGTGATATTTTGAGCTCGCTGAGTTCAAAGAAATAATATTTCTATGCATTTGAGCTCTCCCAGCTGGAAAGTTTCATAGAACACTATTTTTGGAATTTTCAAACCGCAATAACTTTTGAATGGATCAAGCAATTTTCACGCGGTTGGCGCAATTCGACGCAGTTTTATCATCCTCATAAGTAATTTTGCAATTTTAATTGATCGAACCACAAATTTCGGAGTAATTCCGAAAAAACACTTTTTCGGGTTTCTTTCGTTCACGATATCTCTTGAACGAATCAACAGATTTTGACCAGCTTGGTGGTGATCGACGTGGTTTTTCAAGCTCAAAGGCGGACTAGTTTTTGAAGTTGATCGATAAAGCCGGTTAAAAGTTATTCCAAAAAAACCACTTTAAAAAAAAATTTTATCTTATTTTTTTTGAGATTTTTCAAAATTTCTCAAAATCTATCGGTCCGAATTGGTTCAAATTCACAGGAAATCTAATTTTGAGGGAAATATTTAGAACGCCGTTTAGTAGATTCCGATCGGTTTAGTCGTTCAAAAGTTATAAGCTAGTCACACACACACACACACACACACACATACATACAGACATAGTGACAACATCACGGAGGTAGTCAGGGAAGCTTCCTATGACCTTAAAACGTCAAGATCTGATGAAAACTCGATTTTCGAAAAACGGGGTAAAACCCCATATTAAATATTTATAAACTTTAATTCACACAAATAATATTAAAATAGCGAAAAAAGCCAAAACGTTGGAAACACGTTGTAAACAGTATGCCACGAACGAGTCTTTATGATCAGCTGTGATGGCGTTATGGCAACAGAAACCAGAGTGGGGACGGAGTGAGAGAGTAATAGATAGAGAAAGAGTGAGAGGAATAGAAACGCGGAGAAGGAAATGTAGGCATCACGCGGCTGCACGCATTTAACTTTATCGACGAATTTTTGTTATTTTGGCTTGCGGAAATCGTCAGATTATATGTTTTCATTATTCTTGAATTATTTCCTTCAAAATAAAAAAAAATTAGCTACGCTCGAGAATGTCGAGATGACGTTTTTTTTACAAGTTTGTTGCCCTCCCCTTTTTTTACGTCATTCTTAAATTGTCAGATTAGTGGAATATACACTTTTTAGGATGTAATTAACTCACCCTACCTTAATCTGACTCGCTCAAGAATTTCTGATGGTCAATTTTTTTTTACTAATCTGATCCTGTATCCTTCACGGGCGGCCTTATATATGGGCCTCATGTTTTGTGGAGGTACTTAACCGGGTACAAGGTATCCCCCTGTATATTAATCTGCCGCGCTTTAGTAAATCCCGAAATCCCCGCTTGGGCTCCCCTAGTACTATAACTGGGTGTTGCGATCTTAAGTGGGTCACACTGTATATATATATATATATATATATATATATTATATATATATGTATATATATATATATATATATATATATATATATATATATATATATATATATATAATAATAATTCTTAATTTTCGTTGACCATTCAAAATATTTTTGATTTCGTGTTCTTGGGTTTAGGTCATAAATAAACAAAAAAACTAAATTTCGTCTACATACTTTGACGTTTCGCTCCTTGTTGGGAGCTTTCTCAAAAAGATGTTATGTCTTATTTGGACAGAATAAAATATTTGAGTGATAATTTAATTGCAAGTCCTATAATTACCGATTTTCTTTGGCTTGATGAATGATTCGATTTATAATTGATATATCTAGATGACCACGTTCCTTTTGCGTACCATTCTGTTTTTATTATATTATTTACATGATGTAAGGTAGTATCTAAGAAATTAATTTTATTATCCTTCTCCACCTCTAAAGTGTTTTAAGTAAATTATTAAAATAATTTAATATATTTTTAGCTCCATTTGTGGGTATATTGCTGTGCTGTGCTAAAGAAGTTAAAAATATATTAAATTATTCTAATAATTTCCATAAAACACTTTAGTTTAGAGGTGGCGGAAGATAATAAAATTAATTTCTTAGACCCGTTTTACATATACTAGAATTATTGCGAAATTTACTCCGAAAATAATATTGATATAAATTTTTAAAATATTTAATCGCTTGTCTGTTTGACACATAATATTTTTACAACAAAAATGTCATAATAATTTATGTCATACGCCTGCGCAAAGAGATTCTTTTTGGAAGAAGTTGTCACGATTCACATTCTTTAAGTAATCAGTTGTTTCTTAACCATTTATTTTAAGATAGTTTGGTTATTTTGTAAAAAATTTCAAGTTGTCATCTCATACTATTTGGCAATTTAATTGGTATTTACAGCCATGCCTGCAAGACAAAAAGAGTTGCTATTAGAGCTGCAGCAGCTAGCTGTTATTTACTATTTTTATTAATTAAACGCAAAGAAAACAAATATCTCAATGGTAAAAAAATTGGCTTCAAAGAAGAGAAGGTAGAGGTGCCTTAGCTCTCCTAAATAATGAATTAATGGTTGACGATCCTGAGGCTTATAACGATACATGACACCATTATTATTTTGATTTTATTTATGGCTTCTGCGTCGATTCTTGCGAGAGAAAAATAAATACTTTCATGGCTAATACCACGCAGAATATTGAATTACATCCCCTTCGAAGAACATGACGTCGATCGACCATTTTGTCCATACAGACCACATATGTCACAATTTCGAAATGCACCTCCGTATCTATGTTGGTTGTTGTCTCGAATATTCGAGATCTTCTAATATTACTGACACAAATGTTGTGTTTGACTATTCTGTTGAATTCTGTTATATTTTCTCATGTTTCATTCAACACCTTTGCTCCCAGGTTTCACACCCTTTCTTGGTTGTGCCGTACTGAGGACGGCTAATGAGCCAAAAACATGCATGTCTGCGGTTACCCCTCTCTTCAGTAGCCCCTTTTTCTATTTGCGTGCAATACCCACTAATCTCATTGTTGCTTATTGTTCATATGTCACTTCGTACATCTTAAATTATTTGTTTTTCTTTAACCTTATATATAATTTTTTTCCATTTTTCTTGGGCATCAGGTTAAACGTAAATTCTGTATCAATTTATGTTTTTATTTGACGTTTCGCTCTCTAATTCGGAGCATTTTCAAAAATTTTATACATTGACGTTTAGCAATAAATTGAAAACGATGGAAAGATTAAAATTGAATGTACATACACAGACGACAAAAACTGGTATCTAATAAAATAATTTCAAAAACAATAAAATCGAAAGTACCTGCCTTAGAAACAACTCTTTACAATATACAAGGGACATTCAATAAGTTAATGTTATTATTATAATAAATTATAATATATCTGGCTTAGATTTTTGATATCCTGTTTATCGTTTACTGCATTGTTCTCTTTTTTATATGTATCATTTCTTTTATTGTTAGTTTTTTGTAATTAGAATCTTGGTTTATTATTTTAGTATTATTAAAGTCAAATTTATGTTTTTCATTCTTCTCATGTTTATGAAGCGCAGTGGAGGCGTTTTTTGTATATTTATGGCCATTAAGTCTATATTCAAGATGTTGGGTTGTCATACCTATATATTTTTTGGGACAGTCTAAACATGGTATAGAATATATGACGTTAGATTTTTTTGAAGCATTTATGTGACTTTTAATTTGGAGAACAATGACTTTAATAATACTAAAATAATAAACCAAGATTCTAATTACAAAAAACTAGCAATAAAAGAAATGATACATATGAAAAAAGAGAACAATGCAGTAAACGATAAACAGGATATCAAAAATCTAAGCCAGATATATTATAATTTATTATAATAATAACATTAACTTATTGAATGTCCCTTGTATATTGTAAAGAGTTGTTTCTAAGTCAGGTACTTTCGGTTTTATTGTTTTTGAAATTATTTTATTAGTTACCAGTTTTTGTCGTCTGTGTGTGTACATTCAATTTTAATCTTTCAATCGTTTTCAATTTATTTCTAAACATCAATGTATAAAATTTTTGAAAATGCTCCGAATTAGCGAAACGTCAAATAAAAACATAAATTGATACAGAATTTACGTTTAACCAGATGCCCAAGAAAAATGGAAAAATATATATATATATATATATATATGTCTATATAGTATGAGCCAAAATAGTGTAAGGACTTCATATACATTTATCCAGTACAGGTACTCGTTCGATATAGGCATCCAAAGTTTGAATTTCGAATCATTTTTTTTATTTTTAATTCCTGTACTGTTGATTTGATGTTTATAAAATTTTCAGCATATTTATAATGTATATGTAGTATAGCTGACGACCTATTTCAAATTACAAACTTTCTCATTTCCTCGTAAACCAGTTTTCTTCCTTTTAGTGAAAAAAAAATTATTAATTCATTCAATTGCCACTAGATGGTAGCAGTTATAAATTTTTCACATATGCTCGGCTTCCGGTAGTGCCTTCAAGCCAGCGACGGACTACTCGTAGTGGTTAGAAATCCAAAATTTTTGCATACACAGCCTGTATGAAAATATCGAAAATGACTCCCCTCACTCTAAGCTAACGAAAAGGTACTCCTGTTGGCATTTTACAAAATGAGCCGTTTGGTTTCAGTCGAAATTGTGACTTCTGAGATTTTATAGTACTTCATCAAGGCAGTGCAAACGGGCACGTTACGCGTATATTACGTTTAAAACATTTTTCCTGCTACCATACGAAAACTACTCACTTTACAAAAAAAAAGGATTTTTTTCAAATGTCCGATGAACTGACACTTTCTACCCTCTCCATTACCTTCCGGGCCCTTTTTTACTAAGATTTGCCATAATTTTGGCAATTTTCCAATTTTTTTGGCTTAGGGGAAGGCGTGGAATCCAATGCCACTTGTTTTTTGAGAAAAATATCATTGGGGAGGCCAATTCCACTTTATATATTGAGGTTTAACTAAGTAAGGGGAGGGGGGATTTTGTTTTTCTTGGTGGTGTATATGAGTGCATTAGAAGTGGATTCCGAAGCCACTTGTTTTTTTTTTAAATCATCATTGGGGGAGGCCAACTTCACTTTATATATTGAGGTTTGACTGAGTAAGGGGAGGGTGGATTTTGTTTTTCTTGGTGGTGCATATGAGTGCATTAGAAGTGGATTCGGCTACAGTATATCTGTTTTGCAAATTGACATTGTGGGGGGGGGCAACTTCACTCTGAATAATGCGACTGCAACTGAGGGGAGGGGTGCAAAGTATTTTTCATTTCTTTGGTGGAGCATTATGGTGCATTACAAGCGCTTGATGGCGCAAAGTAAGAAAATTCCAATTGGGGAGGAGGGGGGGATGGCTAGCGTTTATTTGACACCCCTCCCCCATAAACAAATAGCTGTAGTCTCTCGGGGTATATGGTGCAAACAAAATCATTCATGGAGCATATTGGTGCATTAGGACCATAAATGTTAAAAATTTCGATTGGGGAGGGGCCAACTTAACTGACCTCACTACGGCGACTGTAGAACGTACTTCAGTACGCTTCGAAAAGTGAAGTCCTGGCTTAGGAGCACTATGGGAGAGGAAGGTTGACGGGATTATATTTGATGAGTGTGCATCTGAATTTTGTTAATAAAAACCGTGATATGGTCGTCGAAAACGTTTTATAAAAATTTTCAGCAAATCCTAAAAATTTATTATTAGCGTAAAAAGAATGAATAAAACCAATTTTCCAGAATCTTTTGACGTTTTATTTTGACAGGATTTTGAAAGTCGTCGACAAGCATTTTTGAAAGAATTATCAGGGAGCTTATCGAATCCAAGATATTCAGCCACTACCATGAGGAAATGGATGCACAAAAGATCGAAAG
The DNA here is from genome assembly GCA_963921935.1 of Galeruca laticollis. Lineage (NCBI taxonomy): Eukaryota > Metazoa > Arthropoda > Insecta > Coleoptera > Chrysomelidae > Galeruca > Galeruca laticollis. Next base: position 76,513,862 of record OY998183.1, read on the forward strand.
CTGGTTTTCACAACTTTTACCAAGCCTGAAACCACATTCTGTTATTGCATCTTGACACAGTGGACGATTGCTGCCATCACCAACAGTTTCCCGACGAAAAAAGAATACAAATTCATGACATGACTGGCGAATTTGCAACTTCATATCCTGCGTCATAAACACACACCCATTTGTTAGGCCTATTGCGTTTCTCTGTTGCATTGTTCTATCTTGAACCATAATATGCCTAAAAATTTCCCATAAATGTCCCCACTATTTAACTGAATGGTGACTTTCCTCCTAATGTTACTATTATAGAGAGACGTGACGTTACAATCATGACACTTGCAAGAATTTTTTCTCGAATTTAAAATATAAATTTAATAAAGCATAACTGCCTAAAACAGATTTTTTTCTTGTAGAAGGTTAATATTTTTTGAAAATATAGACTACTTCCGAACATCGTAAAACAGTTTTTCAAAATTAGTCATCCCTATTAGATATTAAATACTAAGTTATAGTTATGACTGAGCTGTTACAATTCAAAAGTATTTCAAGTACCGCATACAGCAATATGTTAGGAACATGTAATGAAAAATATTGGGTTATTCAGTTATTATACTATAAGTACAATTCTTTGATACAGAGAATAAGCAAAACTATAATGAAAAGATAAACGGTTTTAAAGATTAAAACTAACTTTTCCGCATTTGTGCGATGCCCTGAACAATATTCTATCATAAAATTGTCACTTGTATGCACTTCGGGGGATTAATCGTGCTAACAAACCGAAATTTCTCCAAAAATAACCAAAAATATAGTTTAATGGATTTATAGGACCCGCTCTAGTTAGCTTAAAATCAATAAGGTACATCTATAACAATATTCAATCATAAAATGGGTCACTTGTATACATTCCGGAGGTTGTATCGTGCTAAAAACCCGAAATTTCTCCAAAAAGGGCCAAAAATGTGGCACTTCAGGTACCATAGCACCCGTTGTACTAGCTCTGGTGAGCTAAAAATCAATAAGGTTCATCTATAAGATGCCCTGAACAATATTCAATCCATTCCAATTCAAACTATTGTAGAGTACGGACGTGCGTGATTGTGTTTAGCAAAACAAACCGTCTTTGCCCTTTATATTTAATACGCGCATTTGTGGTTTGTAGGTTAATATTAATTCAACCATACTGTAAGTATAAATTTTTACTTTACTTTTTTGGTTAAACAGTTGTTGGGCACTGGCCTGCGGATGGCCGGTAAGTATAGGCCTAGCGGTAAGGATTCGCCCTTAGCCGTATCAACAGGTAATAAAATTTCAAATAATATTTACGTTGAAGATGTCGTATTTTCAGAAGAGATTAGTATGGAAGAATTTTAAAATGCGATAATTCTGTTGTTAATAATTCCAAAAATTCCGATAATGTCATTAACGAGGTTAATAAAAACTCTCATTCGAATTCTTTCCAATATAGTAGTCAAACGAGTAATACATTTAATACTTCTAATAGATTTAATTCTAATGATAGCGGACTTCATTTTTTTTCAACATATTGATTTAAATATAGGCCGTTTATGAGTGAATGAACCTTTATTTAAAGAAAACAACCTAATTGCCTATATACCAAATTATTTGACAGAAAAACGGGGACTTGTTCGCGGCGTAGATACTACATTAAGTGAAAATACCCTATTAAACATTATAAAATCTAATATTACCGTTAAAAGAGTCAAAAGAATGACTCGAGTAATCCAGAAAAACGATATATCGGAGAGAGTTCCACGACAATGGTTATTATCACTTTCGCGGGAAAATTAATTCCTCAATTTATTTATATCAATAAAGTTAGGTGCCCTGTTGAGGTTTTTGTGAATCCAGTTATGCAATGTTTTCAATGCCTACGTTATGATCATTCTGCTACCCAGTGCAAATCAAAAAAACGTTGTAAAAAATGCAGAAATGACGAATAAAATGATTGTCCAGATAACTGTACGAAATTTTGCATTTATTGTAAAAATAACAACCATGAGTCAGTTTTTAAGGAATGTTCTGAATATATAAAACAGAAAAAAACGAAAGAAGCTATGGCAAACTTAAATATTTCTGGGAAAGTACTCGAAAATCCATGTTACTCCAGTCTCGTTCAAAAAAATAAATTTGCACCGTTAATAAACTCCCTTCATTGAAAGTTGCCTCCTCCTATCAATCTAATTCCGGTACGGCTCATAAAAATAGCATTACTGAAAAACGCTATTCAGCCCCGATTGTCAGTCCTCCGAAGAGGAGGAGAAATGATGAGACTACGTCTAATTTTCCTCCTATTCGTAGAGAGTTCCAGACCAATTTTTGTGCGGGTCCAGTATTTCAGTTTGGACAATGTGAACCTGCAAATGAGTTCCATAAATTCATAACCCAGCTCAGTGCTACATTAAAACTTTTAATAAGAGAAAGCTTTCAAAAATTTGCTAAGTCTTTCCCAAATCTAGCTACTAACCTTAAAGTTAATGAAATTAAATTTGAAAATAAAGTAAAAGAAATTGTTAATAACATTTTTACATAATTAAAATGGCCTCTAAACGCATTAAAATTATTCAGTGGAATATTCGATCGCTAAACGCTAACAAATATTCTTTACATCAATTGCTATTGGAAGTACATTTTGATATAGCAGTTATATCGGAAACCTGGTGCAAACCTTCAGATACTGTTTGTTTCAATAACTTTAGTGTAGTGAGCAGAAGCAGAAGCAGGGGATATGGTGGTGTTGCCATTCGTTTATCGAATAATATTAATTACCAACCTATTTCATTTGTTCATAATTTTAATCCAAACTTGGAAGTTTGCGCTGTAAATATTAGCATTGATCACAGAAAGTATTCGGTATTGAGCGTGTACCGACCGACAAAAGTTAAAATAACAGGGCAAGATTACGTTAATTTTTTTTCGCAAATTAACTATGACTGTATTGTCACTGGTGATTCTAATGTACATCATGGCTTGTGGGGGTCAGTATCGAATTCCCCGGAAGGCAATACATTAGTAGAAGCTCTAGATTCTTTTCCTCATTTAGTTATCGTCAATAACGGATCTGCTACGAGAGTTACTCCCCCCGGTCAGGCCAAGTCGGTTGTGGATCTTACTATTCTATCTTCCAGCTTATGTTCATCTTTTGACTGGACCGTCCTGCCAGATACATATGGATCTGACCACTTTCCCATCCGAATTTCTATTAATGATATCAAGATTCAAAATATGATGTTAATATCATCAGCTAAGTGGTCGATGCCTAATGCTAATTGGAATGAATTCAGATTCACCATAGAACAATCTCTCACACCTGAACCAACTCTACATAGTACTAACGAAATGATTTTATTCTTATTAGAATCGATAACAAATGCCGCGAACAAATCCTGTAAGTTAATCCGACCCTCAACCAAGCATGTCAAAGCTCCACCATGGTGGGATGACTAGTGCCTTGACATCAAGCTATCTGTAAACGCACTTTCCGCTCAAAAGCCAAATCTAGCTGGGCAAGATACTGCTCCACTCTTAACAGACAAACTCCCGCCTCAGACATTTGGAGAAGAATAAATCAGATTCAGGGTCGCAAAAAGTATACCGCTATTGATGAATGTATGGTAGAACGACTTTTAACAAAAATTGCTCCTGATTAAGCACACCTAACTATAAAAATTCCGAACAACCACATTGGTTCTCACTTTTTGCTAACTGCTATCATACTTGACGAGATTGAAGCAAATATCAAAACCTCAAAAAATACATCTCCCGGTATTAATGGGATAAACTATCTTATGTTAGCAAATCTGCCCGTAATTGCCAAACACCATCTCTGCAAAATATATAACAACATTTTACTTAAAGGTGATAATTGTGATTCTCTCAAACAATGCCTGGTTATTCCTATACCCAAAGTAAACGACCCCTCTGCCTTCAGACCTATCTCTCTCATGTCTTGTCTATTGAAAACATTTGAACGTATCATGAAAACTAGACTAGAATGGTGGTGTGAAAACAGAAATTTGTTTCCGATATCCCAGTTTGGTTTCCGGAGAAAAAAAGGAACTATCGACTGTTTTTCGCAGTTAACAACTGATATCCAGTTGACTTACTCAAGCAATAGTTATCTATCTGCCCTATTTCTAGACATTTCTGGCGCTTATGACAATGCCATCCTAAATATACTTTTCAAGAAACTAACGCACTTAGGCATTCCAACTATGTGTGCATATGTTTTGGTAAACTTATTTGTTAAAAGACAAGTATTCATCCGGTGCAACGATAGATTGATCGGCCTAAAAGTAGTTCATCAAGGCTTACCTCAAGGCTCTGTTCTTAGCCCTCTTATTTTGTTTAATTTATACTCCATGGACCTTCATGTCATAGATATTAACTGCGACATCTTACAATATGTAGACGATTTCTGTTTTTATACCATAAAAAATTCTTATGATCAATGTACTGATTCTATAAAACAAATTATATATAGTACTAGAGAATATTTTTTTAATCAAGGACTTAATCTTACCCCGAAAAAATCCGCTGTGGTATTCTTTACTCGACATCGTTTACCGATCCTATCTAGCGTAATGATAAGTATACCTGTGCACAATCATTTTACATATCTGGTATTACACTGGATACTAAAGTTGCATGGAATGAACACATCAATAAATGTTTAATCAAATGTGAGAAGAGCTTTAATGTTCTCAAAATAATCGATATCAATGGGGTGCTGACCCTAAAGTCAATTTAATGTTCTATCGTGCATATACTAGATCCATTCTTGATTACGGTTGCTTCCTATATGGGTCTGCCATGAACACTCGACTTAAAAAACTAAATCGAATTCAGTATAAAGCCCCGAGGTTGGTTTTGGGTGCACTTAAATCCACACCCACAGAAAATCTCTTGGCTGAATGTACGGAACCTCCCCTACATTTAAGACGAATATTTTTAACTGAGAAGTTTATCCTTAAATGTCAAGCTAACAATCAGATTAAACTATTGCGAAAAATATCTGACATATCCAAATCTAATTTAGTTGATAAGTGGTGGCACAATAAAAATTATCCAACATTAGCCGTAGCATATCCCAATGTCTCCTCCTATTTAGAGACATTCTATCAAGCCTCTTTTGATATCTCATATTCCCGGGCCCACGTTTGCTTTCTTTCTTCTGATGGTAATAACCCCATTGATCTTCATGAACTGCTCGGAAAGTTTGAAAAACCATGCAAGATTTTCACTGATGGTTCGAAGTCAAAATTAGGAGTCGGTTGTACTGTATGGATCCAAAACTATGAAGAATCTCTAATGTTCAAGTTGAACCAGCATTGTTCAATATATTCCGCAGAACTATTTGCAATATACCAAGCTCTAGAATGGGCCGTTAAAAGACAAATCTCTGATCATCAAGTTCTAGTCATGTCTGATTCAAAGTTAGCGTTATCTGCTATAGAAAACTCATAGTCAGCTTCACAAGAATGGGCTCGTTGTAAGAATTTTAGAAAATCAACTAAAGTTACACGGAATAAATAGTTCTGTTTGTTTCATTTGGGTAAAGGTACACATTGGTATTTTTGGTAACATTAAAGCAGATTACTTTGCTAAAGAAGCGATCATAAAAGGTACAGAAATCAGTTGGCTAGATAGAAGTGATCTAATAGCAATACGTAGACAATGTTTGAAGCAAATTTGGGATATTGAATGGTACGCCTTCTGTAATCGAGGCAATAATATTTATACCAAAATCCACACTGCTTTACCTTTTGAGCCTTTTGCTGCAAGAAGTTATCCCATTAGAAACATCTACTCCATGTTCGTCAGATGTATTTTTAATCATGCCACTGTAAAAGCGTACCTTCACAGATTCAAACTAAGTGAATCGGAATTTTGTGATTGCCCCGGCAATGTTGATGACATCAATCTCTGGATGTTTGGCTGCTTACATAATAACGATGCAGTTAAGTATTTGATGAAATTCCTTGTAAAAGGACGGATTCCGCTCCCTCAGAATCAAGCTACAGCTTTTTATCTCTCTCGGCGAAGTCCTAGGCTGAACCAAATCATATGGGAGTTTTTAAAAAGTACTAAGAGAAGAATTTAGTATTGAATGTCTGTTTCTGTTTCAGTGTAGATCTGTTCAGCCTTGTTCCTCGTGTCTATCCCTATGTTATATATTTCACCTTCTATCCGTTGCCCGTTTTGTTTGTTATAAAGTCGCTATGAAAGGCACCTTGGCGTGAAAAGTGTCCCTGTGTAATCCTGTTGTAATGTATCCACTACTAAGACCCATCGTTAAGTTGATTAGGGCCGTGAATAGAGAGTACTTGCTTTGTCAATGCAGTATTTACAATATACTTTAACAATATACATATATACTATGCCTATGCTCCTATGCTAACTATTGAAACAAGCTGTACAATAAAATCGTGGCTGAATGGATCAGGCTATCCAAAGCCATTAAAAACAAAGATTCAATCATAAAATTGGTCACTTGTATACACTCTTACTTCAATTACCATGGCACTCGTTGTACGGGCTTTAGTGAGCTGAATATCAATAGGGTTCATCTTTGAGACGCCCTAAATAATATCCAATCATAGAATTGGTCACTTGTATATACTCCGGAGGCTGTATCGTGCTAATAAACTGAAATTTCTCAAAAAATTATAAAAATATCGTACTTCAAGTACCATAGCACCCGTTATACTGACTCTGGTGAGCTGAGAATCAATAGGGTTCATCCGTGAGATGTCCTGAACAATATTCAATTATAAAGTTGGTGACTTGTTGCACTTCGGAGGCTGTATCCTGCTAATAAGACATGTAACGACGTGGCCGACGACGACGACATACACATAGGATTTTTTTTCTAAAAACTGTTTTTTCGTGTTGTTCTTGATGAAAAACGTTCAAAATTTCAACTTTTTTGATGGAAACCAATACTTTTCTCGCATATTAGATAGGTTGGGCGGAAAAGTAAATCATACTGAATTTATTAAATCAACAATTTTTAGGCATACAAAAAATAAATGAAAATGTACTTATTTATGTAACCTTCTTATTCTTAACTCATAGGTATCTTATCTTATCATCTGACTGAATCATTAATGTAGAAATAACCTTATTATATTATACTGGACCGTAATCGTGTACTCTCACATACGTTATCAAAATGAGAGAAATTGTCCATGTACAAGTGGGTCAATGTGGTAATCAAATTGGATCAAAAGTAAGTTGAGAATAAATTTTTTAAGTAAATATATCCATAAGCCATCCACTTTAATTTATATTGATACATGTTTAATTTATTATTTTTCATCTGATAGAAATTTGTCGGTAACTATAGTTCAGTTCCAAAATAGTAGGCACTAAATTCTCAGAAATATTGCATTAAACCAACAATTTTAGTCAGGCTGTGCTTCTACCTATCTAGAATCAATATTTAGAATCACAGCCTGACTACAATAATTGTTTTCGGTTTAATGTAATATTTCTGAGAATTCAGTACTTACCTATTATTTTGAAACTGAATTATAGTAATTGCTTACGTCATCTTATTGCTGCACCTATGGGATTAAAGCTTTCTTGTTGTTTATTAAATATTGTTACTATTACTTTTCCGCCCAACCTATCTAATATGTGAAAAAAGTATTGGTTTACCCCCAAAAAATTTGAAATTTTCAAAATAATTTTTGAATTATTTTCACGTTCTTCATCAAGAACAACACGAAAAAAACGGTTTTTAGAAAAAAATCCTGTGTGTATGTCGTCGTTGTCGTCGGCTACTTTTCGTTAAATTTCTTGTTAGCACGATACAGTCTCCGGAGTGCAACAAGTTACCAATTTTATGATTGAATATTGTTCAGCACATCTCCCATATGAACCCTATTGATTTTCAGTTCACCATAGTCAGTACAACGGGTACTATGGTACTTGAAGTATGACATTTTTGTCATTTTTTGAGAAATATCAGTTTGTTAGCACGATACAGCCTTCGGAGTGCAACACGTCATACATTTTATGATTGAATATTATTCAAAACATCTCACAGATGAACCCTATTGATTTTCAGCTCACCACAGCCAGTACAACAGGTGCTATAGTACTTTAAGTACGACATTTTTGTCACTTTTGGAGAAATTTCAGTTTGTTACCACGATACAGCCTCCGGAGTATATACAGGTGACTAATTTTATGATTGGATATTATTCAGGACGTCTCAAAGATGAACTCTATTGATATTCAGCTCACTAAAGCCAGTACAACGTGTGCTATGGTACCTGAAGCGCCATATTTTTGGTTCTTTTTGGAGAAATTTCGGGTTGTTAGCACGATAAAGCCTCCGAAGTGTATACAAGTGGCCAATTTTATAATTGGATATTTTTCAAGGTGTCTCACAGAGGTACCCTATTGATTTTCAGTTGACTATAGCGAGTACAGCGGGTCCTATAAATCCAGATATACTACATTTTAGGTTTCTTTTGGAGAAATTTCGGTTTATTAGCACGATACATCCCCCGAAGTGTATACATGTGACAATTTCATGATAGAATATTATTCAGGTCATCTCACAGATGCGGAAAAGTCGATACTGAAAGGATGATCAAATAATAATAAATTGCGATAAGGATGAATTTATAAAAAACTGCTAATTCTGGTCAGCATCAGACATTTTTTCATCTTTCATAGCTTTAGAGTAGAAACAGAGGTTCTCAATATTACATACCACAAACCAGGTTGTGTTACAAGCTACTTCCTTTAGACCAAATTCAAAGTATAGACTCGGTTGACACAATATGGTCTCTATGCACACTGGTTAATTCTCTATAAAAAGTGTACAAGCGGCTGTGACTGTATCGATGTAGAAATATTTCATTTTAATTGGTAAAAGATAATAATATTCAAGCTCATTATTTGAAGAATAATTATTATTTCTGATGATTAACAACAATAACAACAAGCTTTTTGGGCCTATGTTCCTATTACCGCCGGTATGTCAAGAATTTTGGGGACATTGCCAAACCCTTAACGCGACTAACTGAAGAAACAAGAACCTTTTTCGGGGATGAGGAATTCCAAGAAACCTTCGAGTCATTGAAGAAACAGCTAACGTCAGCTCCGATCCTTGGTTATTCGCTTCCAGTAGGAAAACTGATTTTGGACAGAGACGCTTGTAATTAGTAGTAGGAATTGGAGCCATGCTGTCCCAAATACAAAACGGTGAAGAGAGAGTCCTCGGATACTTGAGCAAGACATTGTCGAAGGGGGATAAGAGCTATTGCGTTACCAGGCGAGAACTTCTAGCAGTTGTTAAATCCGTAGAGCACTATAAACACCTGTACGGAAGAAGGTTCCTGGTTAGAACCGATCACGTCAGTTTAAAGTGGCTTCTAAACTTCAAAAGCCCAGAAGGACGAGTAGCAAGATGGCTAGAGAAACTACAAGAATACGACTTTGAAATCGAGCATAGACCTGGTACAAGACACCGCAGTGCTGATGCTCTTTCAGGGAGACCATGCCAACTAGATTGCCGCCATTGTAGTCGCCCAGAACAACACGAGGGGATAATTGCACCGATTAAAGTAACCCCTAACAACTGTAACAAAAAGATGAAAGGCCAGAGAGAAAGGGATCATGTCCTAAAGAAGATCCGTGAATGAAAGCAAGCGGACCAGCGCCCAACGTGGCGCGAAGTGTCTGCGTATTCTCCCATTTTAAAAACGTATTTGGCACAGTGGGAGTCGTTGACCGTCGATGATGGACTTCTAGTGAGACTGGTCGAAAACAAGGAAACAGTTGGTAGTTCCTACAAATAATGTCCCGGAAATTCTTCATAGCTTCATGCAGATAGCTCAGGATGTTTTCTTGGTGTGACAAAGACCTTGCAGAGAGTCCGAGAGCGATTTTACTGGACGAATCTCAAAGAGCTCGTCAAAGGTTTGTGCCGAAGATGTACCGTATGTGCAGCAAGCAAAGGGGCTACTCGAAGAGCTGAAATGGAGTAATACTTGGTTGGAAGCCCCTTTCAAATAATTGCTGCAGACTTGTTGGGACCTTTACCTCGAAGTGATGCAGAGAACAAATACATCTTCGTAGTGATGGACTATTTTTCGAAATGGGTTCCCCATCAAGAAGCTGCCACCTTAGCCAATGTCCTGGTAATTGAATTAATCAGCCTCTTGAGCTACATTTGGAGCAAGGAAGAAATTTTGAAAACAGTTTGTTCCAAGAGATATGTTGAAGGCTGGGTATTAAGAAAACCAGAACCACTGCCATTCATCCCCAGTCTGATGGAATGGTGGAACGAATGAACCGCACTATCTATCAAAAGTTGTGTCACAACACCAAAAAGATTGGGATCAATACCTTCCATTCTTCCTAATGATCATTCGATCAGCTGTTATGAATCTTCCGGTCAAACACCTGCAAAGGTCCTGTTTGGTAGGGAAATGAGACTGCCATGCAACTTGGGGTTAGGCTGCAAGCCTGGTGAAGAACATGTCGAAGATCTCTGTAGGAAGATGGAGGATATCCACGAAATGGTGGTACCAAGCTGCAACTAAACAGTGACCGGATGTAGAGGTACCACGACACCCGAGTAGAACAGACTAATTATCAAGAAGGAGACTTGATATGGCACTACATTCCTCGACGACGACGTGGTTGGTGTTCCAAACTACAACAGAACTGGGATGGACCATACGACATCATATATCGGATTGTTAGAATTCCCAGGGGAAAGCCTATGATCGTCCATCATGATCGTCTGGCGCCATTCAAGTGAACCCATCCTGAAGAAGAGCGAGTTCAACATCTTAGATTTTGAAATAGGGAATCCAGTTCAGACCAGAGTCATTCCAGGAGGCATTATTTTAAGGAGGGGCAGTGTAACAAACCTGTTAATGACAGTGTTGAGTTAGTTAGATATTCTTCTATCCCCTGTTAATTAGTTTTGGGTTAGTAATTCTTCTTTCCCTGTTAAGTAGTTTTTGGTTAGGTATTCTTCTTTCCCTTTTGAGTTGTCCTATGTCAGTTAGGTTGAACAGCAATAGATTGTTTTGAATTGTTCCGTCGATAATTCTGGAGGGTTCGAAATGTAATTCTGGAACATTCTGGAAGATCGAAAATGGATATATAAGGAGGTGCGACAGTTGGGAAGGTGAGTTGACAGGAGCGCCGGAAATAAAGTTGAACGATTTGGCGAGAAAGTGTAAACATTCTTGAGAGAATTGTAAATTAAATTCATTGTTTGTGAATAAACCGTTTCGAGAAATCCACTATCGTCTTACAATATATTTAACTTGAGAGTCACATTTTATTATACATTTTAACATGGAGGAGAAACTTCGAATTCGCGCATCCTGTATCGCGGTTTCTGGCCGATTCTCCTTCGGCGGTGGGTACTCAATAATTCATGCTTGTTATTTTATTGTTATACTGGTTGTCTTGTCAATGTACAAGTTATATACCAGATGCTACATTTTCTTTTATATATACGCATGTTTTTACAGTTCTGGGAAGTTATTTCTGATGAACATGGTATAGATCCAACTGGAAAATATGTTGGAGATTCTGACCTCCAATTAGAAAGATTAAATGTATATTACAATGAAGCAAGTGGTGGTAACTATGTGCCTAGATCAATATTGGTTGATTTGGAGCCAGGAACTATGGATTCCGCAAGATCAGGACCGTACGGAGCGCTATTCCGACCAGATAACTTCATTTTTGGTCAATCCGGTGCAGGAAATAACTGGGCAAAAGGACATTATACAGAAGGTATTTTTTTCTTTAACATTGTATTTTTGTCTATTACTATCAATTAATTCTTACAGGTGCTGAGCTGGTAGATTCTGTTATGGATGTGATCAGAAAAGAATCCGAAAATTGTGATTGTCTTCAAGGTTTCCAGCTTGTTCATTCCATTGGTGGTGGTACTGGTTCTGGTATGGGTACTCTTTTGATAGCAAAAATGCGTGAAGAATATCCCGATAGGATAATGAGTAGTTTTTCTGTAGTACCATCACCGAAGGTATCTGAAACAGTAGTAGAACCCTACAATGCTACTTTATCAGTTCACCAATTAATTGAAAATACCGATGAAACTTTCTGTATAGACAATGAAGCACTTTATGATATTGCAATGCATACGTTGAAGTTGTCTTCACCATCTTACGGAGATTTGAATTATTTAGTATCACTTACCATGTCAGGTAATATTTTCGAATCAATCTACTACTATAGTTAAGTTCTGAAATTGTGTGATGACTAATACCTTTGCGGGTCCAAGAAAAAGCATAGTCAATTTATAAAAGTGAGCTTATTTCTTAAAACAGCTTATTAAATTTGATGTTTTAGAACATTCTCAATATTGAAATTGATGTGTCTCAGCATCGGAGGACAATACACGATTATATATTGTTACTGCAATATGAAAAAGCTTGCTAGTGAAATAAATATAAAATAATATAAATATTTGAGAATTTTGTGTAATAATTAATTATATGAACGGGTGTTATAGAACAGCATATATATTTAATGTTAAATATAGAATTAAAAATATCATAGTCTATTCAATATTCCGATTGTATAAAAGTATAATGCTGTCTAATAGTAAACAATGTATTTATAAGTACATAATAATATTCTTTTTATTAAAATATTTATATTTTAGGTGTAACCACTTGTTTGAGGTTCCCAGGTCAACTGAACGCCGACCTTCGCAAATTAGCAGTTAACATGGTACCTTTTCCTCGTCTTCATTTCTTCGTGCCTGGATTTGTACCTCTAACACCTAGAAATAGCATAAAATATAGAGCTTTGTCCGTAGCAGAACTTACACAACAAATGTTTGATTCCAGAAACATGATGGCTGCCTGTGATCCAAGAAATGGAAGGTAATGATAAAAGGCAATTATCAAATGGAGTATATTACTGATATAACATGAAATCATTTCAAATTATTTCAATATTCCTTCTATAAATTGTCATTGCTCGATTTTAGTCTCTATTGTTTGGTCATTCTTTTAGTTTGTCTGCTCTTTCTCTTGAAATATACCTGGGCACATAAAGAACTCATTTGTTTTTTTTCTGTAGATTCCACCAGATCAATTTCCACCATACAGCCACAAGTATTTTCTCGTTCATTAATATCTACATTTTTCTATTATCATTAATAAGATAATGCAATACTGGTAACATGGTACATCAAATGGCGTTATTAAAAAGCAGGATAATTCAATTTTACGACCAGGCATCTGTCATCTTATTAAATAACACAACACTTTGTTTTTTTTTCTACAATTATGTATAATAATATATGATAGTTTTTTTTTCATATGGTTAATCATTCTGTTTTTATTTTACAGATATTTGACAGTTGCTACTATATTCAGAGGTAAAATGTCCATGAAGGAAATTGACGAACAAATGTTCAATATTCAAAACAAGAATAGCAGTTACTTCGTTGAATGGATACCCAATAACGTTAAAGTTGCTGTTTGTGACATTCCTCCGAGAGGATTAAAAATGTCTGCCACATTCATTGGAAATACTACTGCCATACAAGAATTATTCAAACGTGTATCTGAACAATTTAATGCCATGTATTCTAGAAAAGCTTTCGTACATTGGTACACTGGAGAAGGTAACTATCATCTTTGTTGTTTCAACTTCAACTATTCATATAGGTAGTCAGGGCCCGATCTGGCTATTTAGCCGCTCCGGGCAAAGAGAGTTTTCGCCGTCCTTTACATACACTATTAACACCATATAAGTCATGAGCTTGTTGTATTGGGGGATGTTAAGTACATAAGTACCTATATAAAATATATGTTCTTGTTGGGATTATACCTATAATTAATACCAAAATACAATCTGCTTTAACCATACAAAGACTTTCCTTATTTAATTGTCAAAATGTAGCTTCAATATACAAAAAAAGCAATTTAAGTTTGTTAGGTCTTTTTTGTCATTGATAGATTTCTAATTTTTTTATATAAACATTTTCTAAAAATTATCTTTTCCTTGTATTCGATTCTGTTTCAGGAATTTTTCTATTTATATAATTAAATGTATGTTTTTTGCTATTTTATAGTTAGTTATTGCTGATTTATTTACTTTCATCATATTGATGACTTTTTAATCTATTTTCCAAATATTGAGATGTTTGTCCTATGTAAACAGCATCATAATTTATTATTATACGGAACTTCATATATAATGTCACTTTTTTTTATTTTATACTACTAAAATATGCTGATAATGTGTTATGTCCTTTATGACTTACTCTAATTTCATATTTACTCAAATAATTTGATAACTGCTAAGAAAGTCCCCGTACATATGGTAAAGAAAAGTATTTTACATTTTAATGTTTAGGATCTGTTTTGTTTGTTAATTGATTATATTTGTTTATCCTTTTTTTGAAGTTGTTATTAATCACTTTTACACGATAATTATTTTTTCTTAGTGCAGTTTTGCTCCTTCTATAGCTGTGTATTTAAATTCAGGATCTAATAGTGAAAGCCAAACTAACAGTCACTGATATTTTGGGAGATACGATGACATGAATTGAAGTTTAAATATCATGAGGACCAAGTTAGTTTTGTATACAATTCTGTTTGTATGTTATTGTTAATTTTATATTGTGTGACATCAATAAAATTGATTTTATTATTTTGGTCAATTTCGGCAGTGAAATGATTTTTTTATGATAAGAATTGAATATTTGGCTTATCTTCTCAATTTCATTTTTTGGCAATCCTCTACATAACGGAAAAAGTATGGAATATTAATGTTAAGTTTACTTAAGATCTTTCATTATTATAATTGTGCTATAATACTAGATATGAATATACCTAAATAAATAACATTAAAATATAAAACGCCTATCTTTACCATATGTATATGCAGGGACTTTCTCACCAGTTTTCTCCTTCTTCTTGGCTTTTCCTTATGCCTTTTCAGACCTCTGATTTCACCAGTTTTCAAATTATTTTAGTAAATATGAAATTAGAGTAAGTCATAGACGACATAACACATTATGAATATATTTCAGTAGTCTAAAATAAAGAAATAAAAAAGTGATATTATATAGGAAGTACTGTAATAGGTAATTGTTTTGCTGTTACATAGGACAAACATCTCAATAGCCATCAATAGGATAAAAAAATAAAATAGGAATAACTAAACATGAAGTAGCAAATAATTTAAATGTAAAAATACAAAAATTCTTGAAACAGAATCGAATACAAAGAATAGAGACTTTTTAGAAATGGTTTAGATACATGAAAACTAAAATCTATCAATGATAAAAAAGAACTAAGCAATTTAAGCAAAATTTATAATTCTATTTTATAATTTCCAATGTATCTATAAATAATTTAAATGGACAAATGCTCCTTTTTCGGATTCAAATACTCAAATTTTAAAAATGAAAGATGGAACATCTTTGTTTGGTTACAGCAGATTGTATTTTGATATTTATGAGATGAGTTACGTATTTATTTATATATCAAGGTTTTCAATGTCAAGTAATATTTTGATAAAGGCCAAAGTTAAGCCGATACGTCAAAAACTATTTCTATAAAAATGGTAGGCGGTGTTTGTTTGTATAAATATATTGATCGGTATTTATATTATCAAAATATAACAAATGAATAAAATGTATTCCTTTTGATTTGGATTTAAAAAGGATTATTACTCCAGCATATTGACTATTTTTAACAATTACGATATTAAAATACCAGCAAAACAATAGTAAAAGGTCCATAATGGCATATGTGACCGTTCAAGACAGTCTCTTCCACATTGAATAATGGCTCAAAACATGAAAATCAATGGAACAACCTTCATTTTAAACATGAGTCCTCCAATTTTCAAAAACAACATTGAAATTCCTAGATCAATATGCGTGAATTACCTCGTTTTTAAATTCAATTGGCAACATATAATCAAAAAAGGGAACAAATAAGCCTAAAAATTGGTTGCTGGACAAAACTGAAAGTACTAATATTACCGATAGGTACACGTATTTTATTTTGTCCCCGTCATTTATGAATTTTTAATGGTAAAAAGTCGTCAATTGTGTTGTGAGCTATATCAGGGCTTCCCAAACTGTGCGTCGCGGCGTTGTCCCAGGGGCATCGCGTGTCGATGCGACCGAGTGGATTAAGCGCCGGGCCCGGGCGCATTCTGACCACAGCACACCATTCTGACATAAATCTCGGCTCGGACAGCGGGGCCGCCGCTGCCGGCCGGCTCCCCTCCCTCGTGTTCTCTACTGTCACGCGTGTTCATGTCATTCATTCAAGCTTTTGTTTTGTTTAACTATGCACACGGAGTTTTGAATACAATAATGGATAGTTTTATTCAAAAGAATAGGAAACAAAGTGAAGACTCAGGCGAGAGTAGTAATGTTAATTTAAGTAAAAAGAAGAAATATAGGAAATATGACGAGCAATATTTGAATTTCGGATTTACCTTCATTACTAAAGATGATGTACAGCTTCCACAATGTGTTGTTTGTCACAATGTATTGGCGGCTGAAAGTATGCTTCCTAAAAACTAAAACGGCATTTGGAATCAACTCACAGTCATTTACAAGGTAAGCCAAGAGAATTCTTTGTAAGAAAATTGCAAGAACTAAAACATCAGTCCACGGCTTTGGTTTCAAGAGCATCAATTTCTACCAAAGCATTACTCGCCTCTTACATGGTAGCTCACAGTGTTGCCAAATGTAAAAAACCACACACGATCGCTGAGGAACTGATCTTACCTGCAGCAGCAGTTGATATGGTATCAGTGATGATTGGAGAATTGGCAGCTAAAGAAATAAAAAATGTACCTCTTTCAAACTATACGATTAGTCGCCGTATCGACATGGCAAAAGATACTCGTATTAATGAGCAAATTGTGATGCTCAATTGATATGTTACGTACGGTACATACAAGAAACAAATGTATGTGAGGATTTATTATTTTGCAAAAAATATGTGAAAATGGTAAAGCTACTGATTTGTTTGAGATTTTAAATTCATATATGACTGAAAATAATATTAACTGGGATAACTGTGTGGGCGTGTGTACGGATGGTGCCCGGGCGATGTCTGGACAGTATGGAGGACTACAAGCTCTCATCAAAATCAAGGCTCCAAGTGTAAAATGGAGACATTGTGTCATACATAGAGAGGCCTTAGCAGCAAGGAACATTACACCTGAATTAAGTGTTGTGATGGATAGCATTATTAAAGAGGTGAATTACATTAAAACACGACCCGTGAAATCAAGACTTTTCCATAAACTATGTGAAGAAATGGGAGCCGAGCATACCTCTTTAATTTATTATTGCAACTCTCGTTGGCTCTCCAAAGGTAACGTACTCGCACGTGTATACGTATTAAGAAATGAATTTTACATGTATCTACATACAGAATCACATAATGATGCGGAAAACTTTATTCATTCAGAGTTTATAGTAAAATTAGCATACCTCTGTGACATATTTAACAAATTAAATGATCTTAATAAGTCTTTGCAGGGAAACAATACTCATATCCTGCAATTGGCAGATAAAATTAATGGGTTTCAGAAGAAGTTGCTCTTATGGAAGAAAAAATTAGAAGATCAACAAATTGACTGTTTCCCTGCTTTACAAGGTATTCTACGAGAAAAATCGATAGAAATCCTCGATCCCTCTTTAAAAATTACGTTTACACAGCACTTGTTATCATTAAGCGAACACTTTGAAAAGTATTTTCCCGAAGATCTGGAGCAATATGACTGGGTCAGAAACCCTTTCCAGTCAACCACACCATCGGCACTTTCAACAGAGGAAGAAGAACAAATAATAGAATTATTGTCCTGTGATTTCAGCCTAAAGCTTCAATGCGGCAAGGACAAACTGTTTGAATTTTGGAGCTCAGTTTCACATGAATATCGTGCCATCAGCACTGCTGCATTTAAGGTTTTATTACCATTTGCGACTTCATACTTGTGCGAAATGGGTTTTTCTACAGTTGCAGTAATTAAGAACAAGTACAGGTCAAACATAGACTTAGAAAAAGAAATAAGAGTGGCAATTTCTAAACTGGATCCCCGGTTTCATAAGCTATGCTCAGAAAAGCAAGCACACCCTCACATTAACCAGCCAGTTACATAAATATGTATCTCTTTTTATTTTTGTGCTTATGTTTCGATTTCGTTCTTATTTTCTAATAAAAATTATAAATGTTCAAATAGTGTTTTTCTGATAAAGCTGTAACTAGGCTAGTACTAAAATTGGTAAGTATTTTTGGAGACTGGGTTGAGGGGCGTCTCAAAAAAAATAGCAAAGTCCCAAGGGCGTCACAGTACGAATAAGTTTGGGAAGCCCCGAGTTATATCATTTTAAAGAGAATTGACTGAACTTTCTATATATGGAGGTGAATCTACAATCTCTTTATATTTAAAAACGATATTTGGTATTTTCTTGCATTTATCAAAGATTAAAATTATCGTCAATTGAACAAAAAACTCATCTAATTTATAAGCAATTGACTATTTGGAATCTGCTTTTGTCGTATGCAGTAAATTTATAAATAGTACACTCCAGTGGTGGATCAATCAACAATGTCAACCGGAATTAAGTGCACCTACTGTACATTGGATAACATAAAATAACATGTAAATTGTGATTGTTGCAAAAGGTCGAGTTGTAAAACATGCAATGATCTTACAGAAACTGAATGGAAATGTATAACTTAAAGAAAAGAGTGTAATCTTATCTGTGTAAGAATTGCGAAAAAGGTATCTTCATGATCCTGGAATTGATTAATCAAATAAAAGAATTTCAAAATGAAGTCGTGCTATTAAAACAAACAATTCAAACAAATAAAATGAATAATTTTGACAACGAAACCATTTACTCTGAAATTCGAGACAGAGGTATAAGATCTAAGAATATTATAATGTACGTTAATGAGTGGAAGTCTAGAGATTTTTAAGGCCGACCACTAAGCCTAGACCAATCAAAATCTCTTTTTCGGACAGCAATATAGCACTAACCTGCTTAAAAATTAAAAATAATTTAGTGTTTTAAATGAAACTTACTGTTTCTAGATAATTCCACAGTATATTTAAAAAATGTTAAACATTCTAAGAAACTGACAATTGTTTCGATATTAAATGTCATATCTGTATATGACGTTATTATCTTGATTGAGACTTGGCTGGATGAGAGTGTGCCTAATAGTGAACTGGTTCTGGATAATTATAAAGTATATGGATGTGATCGCTCTAGTAAAACTAGTAAAAAAAGTCATGGTGGTGGAGTATTAATTGCTGTAAGAAAGTGTTTTAACACCAGTAAACTTACATTGAATCATGAATCAGTTGAGCATCCATTTGTGTTGTTAAAATATGGTCAGAATAAGTTTATTTTGGGTGACGTGTACATCCCACCAAAATCCAGCATGGAGTTATACACTGAGCACGCAGATGATGTATTGAAATTTTTGTTTTAACCATCCAGATTTTGAATTTATCTTATTTGGTAATTATAACAGTCCGAACGCTATTTGGACACCATCTCTAATACTGAGAATGCTCTAAATATCACTTGTTATTTAACCTCAAAATGGAATTTTATAAATAATAATATTCCTAGCAATCATAACGTATTATTGGACTTGCTTTTTACTCATAATACTAAAATCATCAGAATACTTGAAGCAAATGATGTTTTGCTTAATGTGAATTATCATCATAACCCACATTATTTTTCCATTTTTGTAAATTCTACTAATAATCTAAAATTTGATACTTTGTTGTATAATTTTAAAAAAGCAAACATCATCGGCATCAACAACTTTTTTTCATCAGTGGACTGGTCTGTACTGTACAACATTGAGGATATTAATTCTGTTATTCAACTTTTTTACGATATTGTCTATGAAGGTATATCCATTTTTGTTCCTTTACAGATATTTAGAATCTCATACTTTCCAGTGTGGTTTTTGTCTGAGGTTAAAAGTCTCGTAACAAAAAAAATGCACATAAACAGTACAAGGTATCTCATAATATAAACGACTATCTGAAATTCTGTGAATTACGGGAATCATGTAAAGTACTCAGTGGTCGATGTTAGGCTAATCATTGCAGGAGTGCAGAGTTTAATATACACAACAAATCTGGTTCGCTTTGGAAATACTTAAACAATATCCGGAAATCAAATAGTTGGATGATAAGAATAGTTCTGATTGATCAGAAATAGTAGACCTGTTTGCAAATTTATTTTCAACCGTTTATTCAAATGATCAATGTGATCTGGATCTTGCTGCCCTAAACTTAAATTGCAATGAAACAATTGACCTACAAAATATAGCAATTTCGTAAATCGAAGTATATGAAGGTATTCAAAAAGTGAAGGACAAAAATTCCAAGTGGTCCAGATAGTGTATAGTTGACGCAAAACATATAGTGTAGCAATGTAACCTTAAGTTTTGTTGCGGAGCTAGACTGATGTTACGTAATTGTTGAACGGGCGTTCGGTTTCATCGGGATACCATACGTGAACTAAATCCTTTTTGTATCCCATTCGATTTTTTATGAACAAAACAAAATTCTATGAATTGTATGAAAAAATAACAAAAAAAAAGAAATTTTATAACAAAAAATAAAACAATTCCTTAAAAATAAATATTATGTCTAACTCCTGATTGTCACTACTACATAAGTAACATGAAAAATATATTAAACTTAATTAATTTTCTTCTTCCAAAAATTCTATTAATCCTTCTCCCATATCATCTGCTTCACTATCACTATCGTCTTGTAAATCAATAATAAATTTATTTCCCCCATTAATATTAACTTGCTCAATATTATTATACTTTTTTTCAGTTTTGATTACTTTTTGAATTTCTGTTTTAATTGTGCCCAAATTAACTCGGCGGGATTGAAAATACAAAAATAAGGAGGAAGTTTCACTATAGAGTGTCCATTTTATTCAGAAATATTCTCTAGGGCGTATAATTTCTTTGTCTGTAAAACTTCAATTAGTTGTTGTTTTGTATAATAATCTTCAAAGTACAAATTCCTGAGAAAAACACTAGGTTCACTCTTTGTTGATGTCAGCCTACCAACTAAAGAGTGAGCGTTGCTTATCTCTGGTGGACACCTGCTGGGTTCGAGAAAATTGATATCTCAAAATATACTTATAGTTCGGTGAAAGATGGGAAAAGTAATAAGTTAATTAAAAATTATATTCCTAATTATTGATAATAAAACGAGATATAGGGTAGTGGTAATTGTCTGGGGTTATGTTTAAGATGTTTTTAAATATAAATAGGTTAATATTGTTTAAAGGAATACATTTTGTTCTATACATTAACGATAAGTGTCTTAAAAAGTAGGATGGCGCTCCATAATTGCGGGTTAAAAATAATGGTTAGACAGTCGATAAATGTATTTAATAATCATAAAATTATTAAATACATTTTAACGATTATTAGTTGAAATTATAATATTAAATGAATATATCGTCAAATAAAACCATTTTAAATTATAATATTGACTGGACTATGACGGTACTTAACGCAAACGATAAACTGTAACCTTAGAGTTCACACTATATATCTTGCGTCAACTATACCGAATGTATTGTGAAAGGATGTGTGTGTGTGTGTGTTTTATTAAACTCTATTCATTATTTATATAATTTGTCTTTAAATTCTTCTCAGTATCCTGAGTTCTGGAAAACCAGTACATAATGCCAATATTTAAATCAGGTGACAAAGAAAATATTAAAAACTACAGAAGTAATTGTATTTAATCTGTATTACCACAACTAATGGATAATATTGTAACAAAGCATTTGTCATGGGCCTGTAAAAAAATTTTATTCCAGAACAACATGCGTTTCAGTTAGGTATACAACTATAACTAATCTCATGCTATATCAGAACTGCATATTGAATTCATTCGAAAAGGGTCAACAAGTTGATGCAATCTATACAGATTTTAAAAAAGCATTTGACAAAGTTAACCAGCAACTACTAATAAGTTAGCTAAAATTCTTGAGTAATGGAGAAAATATTATCTGTTGGATGTACAGTTTCCTTACTGGGCGACATCAGAGTCAGAATTAATAATTATAATTCAGGCGATATCGAAGTTTTATCTGGTGTACCACAAGGGTCACATTGTGCTCCTTTATTATTCAGTCTTTTTGTAAATGATCTAAAGCAAATAATTAAGGATGTGTTACAAAGCGATCTTTATGCCTTCTTCAACTTGATAAACAAAAATTTGTTAGGACTTAATTTTGATAAATGCTATGTTATATATTTTTCTAGGGGAGGATGTTGACTGAATACGCATACAACATCAATAATACGCTGATGAAAAGGGTAACCGAAATAAAACATTTGGGTGTGGTATTTGACCAACAACTAACATTCAAAAAGCATATGCAAGAAATCCGTACTTCTGCACATAAGACACTGGGCCTCATTATGAGGAACAATAGACATTTTTCACATTAAACCGTGAAGATACACTGCTCTCTGGTACTACCAAAACTGGCAGATTATGCTTCTATCATATGGTCACCAATTTATAACTTGACATTTTTCACATCGAGAGTGTCGAGGTCAAATTTGCAAGGTACATCGCATTTAAGATGTTCACATATAGACAATTTAATTATGAAGAAAATTTATCCACTCTTAATACGCACAGATTAAATGTAAGGGGCCAAATATCAAATTGTACTATTATCTATAAGTTATTACATAATGCCGTCGACTGCCCAAAATTACTTGCCTTGATTTATTTTAACAGTAATGTATGCAATACTAGAAATAGAGAACTTTTTTGTTCCTTTCCATAATACAAATTACGCTTACTACAGTCCTATACCTAGAACGCTCCGCCTCTAGAATAACACCAGCTCAGAAATCTAGATCTCATTGTTACATCACTAACTGTTTTTAAGAAAGAAATAATCAGTAGTATCCTTAATGTTGCATAAACTAGCTTGAGTCTCTTTGCTACTTTGCTTTTTTTACATGCTTCATACTCATACTGTATCTATTTTTATATGTTTTTTTATTATTAATATAATTGACAACAATCATTGTGTTTGATCTTGTATTACTTTTCCGCCCAAACTTTCTATATGCGAGAAAAGTATTCGTTTACCCTAAAAAAAGTTGGAATATTGAAAATTTTTTTGAGTTATTTTTACGTTTTCCATCAACAACAACACGAAAAAATGGTTTTTAGAAAAAAATCCTGTGTGTATGTCGTCGTCGTCGGCCACTTTTTCTTACATGTCTTGTTAGCACGATACAGCCTCCGGAGTGCAATAAGTCAGCAATTTTATGATTGAATATTATTAAGGACATGTCACAGATAAACCCTATTGATTTTCAATTCACCAGAGCCAGTACAACGGGTGTTATGGTATTTGAACTACGACATTTTGTCATTTTTTGAGAAATTTCAGTTTGTTAGCACGATGCAGCCTCCGGAGTTCAATAAGTCACCAATTTTATGATTGAATATTATTCAAGACATCTCACTGATGAACCATATTGATTTTCAGATCTCCAGAGCCAATACAACAGGTGCTACAGTACTTTAAGTACGATATTTTTGTCATTTTTGGAGAAGTTTCAGTTTGTTAGCACGGTAGAGCCTCCAGGGTATATACCAGGGACCAATTTCATGATTGGATATTATTCAGAGCGTCTCAAAGATGAACCCTATCGATATTCAGCTCACAAAAGCTAGTACAACGGGTGCTATGGTAATTGAAGTACCAAATTTTTGTCATTTTTGGAGAATTTTGAGTTTGTTAGCACGATACAGCCTCCAGAGAGTATACGATTGATCAATTTTATGATTGAATATTGTTCAAAATGTCTCAGAGATGCACCCTATTGATTTTCAGTTGACTAGAACGAGTACAGTGAGTCCTATAAATCCAGATATACTAAATTTTTGAATATTTTTGGAGAAATTTCGGTTTGTTAGCACGATACATCCCCCGAAGTAACAATTTTATGATAGAATATTGTTCAGGGCCACAGATGCGGAAAAGTTTTAATCTTTAAAACTGTTTATTTTTTTATATAAATGGATGATCCGTTAATAAATAAATAAACTGGAATCAGTTAATATAATTATAAGTACGTAAACATCTCCATATGCGGTATATAATTGTGAGTCAGACAGTTAAAAAAAAATTTCTAACACCATCAAAAACTGGAAAGCAACAACTGACTACTTCCGCTACTCCAAGAGTCAAAGAACATAAAATTTAAAAGGCGATGACTTGGGGCCTATGATAAAATAGAGCACTTCTCCCTTTAAAAACTCATCATGACACATGTGAGAGCATACGAGTTGACTACACCAACAAAATAGCTTATAGAACTAGATTCTGATTGCAGTTAATGTAGAATATAAAAAAAACGTTCAACGCCAACTAAACCTTCTATTCAAAGTTAATTTGCAAATCTGACTTATAGCATTCCTTACTTTTAAGCAAAATGAAGCTTTTGGCAGTATAGAAATATTTTATTTATTTGTATGAAAAGCTATAGAAATAATTGTATTTTCTTAGGTATGGATGAATTGGAATTCACTGAGGCAGAATCAAACATGAATGATTTAATTTCCGAGTATCAACAATACGAAAACGCTGCTGTCGATGATGAAGGGGATTTTGATGACGAAGTAGAAGAGGAACCTGCTGAAGAAAATTAAATAACGACAAACAAGGGATTTTAAACTTTCCTTTCGTAAATTATTTCCATTTGTATTCGTCAATTAAAATATATTTCTTTAATAAGGTATTTTTTTGTGTTGTTAACCTGAATTCTACTTAAATTATTTATTTTACTAGAATCTAAACTAGGCGTGAAATAATTTTGCTAGAAATGATGTTGAAACTCAAATATATAAATTTTGGCCTCCTAATCCTCCGACTTTGATAATCATATGGGGTAAAACGACAGTAATTGACCAGTTAAGGATTTTTTAACGCCAGTGCTTGACCGAGCCATAGTAATTTTATTGTAGACAATTATACATTTAATCAAACTAATCAAAAATGTGATAAAACATACGTCATTCTTTTAAAAGTTACTTACCCTACATAATAAGGTTGAATTTTTAAATAATAAAAAAGAAAACGGTATTAGTCATTTAGTGTTTGACCACTTTCATTATATTAGTTGACCGAAATTATCTAGTTTTTGACCTTAAAACTGCAAGTATGTGACCGTTTTAAAAAAATTGTAACTATTCAGGAAAATGTATTATTTGTCCGTTTCATTTTGTTATTACAAAATGTTTTGTTTGTACTTTTTCAGACCAGAAGTTGATAATGAAAGAAAATATATTTTGAATGATAGAAAATAAACTTTTAACAGTTTTTGCTTCCTAAAAATGCATACTTACATAAAATAACACACATCCTTTCTTTACACAAAATAAAACAGTTTCTTTGGTTGAAATGAATTTTTGGCTAAAATTACAAGAAAAGTAAAATAATAAATAAACATTTGCCACTTCTCTAATCGTATCTTTATATTTTATTTATTTTATGACTATTCATCGGTTCTGTAGGATAAGAAAACAAATTTTCCACTATGCCGACGTTTCGGATTTATTTGAATCCTTATTATCAAGGCTACAAAGATATACATGCATCTGGTGATTATGAATATTAAATAATCAATAAAAACTTCAAAATACTTTAAAAACTGATACTCATTTAAAAATTCAAAAATTTCAATAAAATTCCAAAAAACTAAAAAACTTAAAAATCCCTCACATTTTTGTCTCTAAGAAACATCATCAAATAAAATCTAATTTGCTGACAATTTAAAAGTTTAGTCAAAATACATAAAAATAATTCTTTGAGGCCAGTAGTACCTTGCATTCAATATCCATCCTATACACTATTAAGGTTTGTAGTAAACATTTTAGGAATTTATGGCCAGGTTTCTTTTTCAATCTGAAAAATTCTTAAGAACTCATAGATTTATTTCACAATTTGGAATTACCTAAAGATTATGAACTGATTAGTTTGGATGTAATGAATTTGTTTACAAATATTCCAAAATAAAGTGTTTTAGAAATTATTTCAAAAAGGTGGGATGAAATTAAGGAATTCACTAATCTTTCATTAGAAATTTTTTTTAAATATTATCAAGGTTATATTTGATACCAGTTATTTTGGTTTTGATATTTTTTATAAACAGGACGGGTCAGCAATGGGAAATCCAGTAAGCCCCATATTAGCAAACCTATTAATGGAAGATTTGATTTCTACGGTAGTTTCAAGGTTAGTTTATGAAATACCATTGGTTAAAGTATATTAGCCTGTCCAAGTGAGCGAGTGGTTATTACCGGCGGTAATGTCAACAAATGTCAAATTACGTCACGCTTTGATATAGCGGTATTTACAAAAGTCTTCATCTCTCTTCGTCTTCTGTCTACTTTCTGTACGGTCTAGAGGATTTGTTTAGTTACATTTTCGCTGTTTTGATTTGTTTTTCAGTGTTCATGATCGATTTCCCATTTCGAAACTTAAGAACATCAGTTTTAATGAATATACCATAAACAAATGTGAAATATCTCATCTGTCAACCGGTATAACTCTGCTCCCGACAGGGTTACTGGTGGTTTTAACGATGACGTAACGGTTAATATCAATACTCGCCAAGACGCTACGGCATTTACTTTTGGTAGTAACCAACCCTCGCTTGGACAGGCTATATGTTGACGACACTATTTTAGCTGTTCCGAAATCAAAAATTAATTCTATACTAATAACTTTCAGTTCCTATCATTCGGGCTTACAGTTCACAATAGAAACAGAAAATAATAGCTCCATTCCATTTTTGGATGTGTTATTGATTAGAATTAAAGATCAAAGAATTAAATTTAATCATTATGAAAAAGCTGTTAGTTCCAGGAGAGTTTTAAATTATGATTCACAACAACCATTTGCTCAAAAATTAAATATCATGACTGCCATAAAAAATAAACTTATTTAACTCAGTAGCCGTGAATATTTACACGAAAATATGGTTAAGTTCAAAGAAAAATTGCTGTTGAATGATTATCCCCTTAGGTAATATTTGTATTATAATTAATAAAAATATTGAGAAAATTTTAACAGCAGTATTGACTGGAAATTCATATAGATATTTTATGTTAAGGGTCTTTCGGAAAAATTGAAACACATACTACAAACAGAAAGAACAAAAATCGTATTTTACCATACAAAAACGGTAAATTGTTTTTATTCCTCTATGAAGGACAAATTACCGAAAGACTATGAATCAAACTTTATTTACAAAATAAATTGTTTGGAATGCGAATTTCGCCAAGAATTTTTCGAGGACACACTGTATTAAAAAGCTGTTCCAGACCAACATCATTAGTAGTTTTTTGCAATTTTTGTTTTCGTTTATCAATGAATACGTATAATTTACTTTCAATATCAAAATATCTAGGTACAGTTTGTGTATAGAATCTCAATAAAGAGAAAAGTTTTTGTCAATGCTAGAAGATTTTGAATTGCTTTGCTTTTACATGGCGTGCCAGAACATTCTGAAATGTTTTCCTGATTTTTCGTCTATTTTGAATTTGACAAGGAAACAAATCATTTCTACTCAACGAAAAAACCTCACTATAGGTAAGAGTGACACCTTGAGTAATTTTAAATTGTCAGCAATTTAGATTTTATTTGATGATGTTTCTTAGAGACAAAAATGTGAGGGATTTTCAAGTTTTTTAGTTTTTGGAAATTTTATTGAATTTTTTAAATTTTTAAACGTTCACATGAGTATGAGTTTCTTAAGGTTCTGAAGTTTTTAAGGTTTTTGAAGTTTTAATTGATTATTTAATATTCATAATGCATGTATATCTTTGGAGCCTTGATAAAGGATTCAAATAAATCCAAAACGTCGGCATAGTGGAAAATCTGTTTTCTATAATCCTAAAGAACCGATGAATAGTCATAAAATAAATAAATAAACATATTGGAAAAATGTCTTTGGGTACCAAATAAATAAGAAAATAAAGAAAAACAATTAAACTTTCTTCTTTCGCCTTTTCTTGTAATTCTTTTGTCTCTTCCTACCTTCAGTGGTAATGTTGCCATTCCAGAGATGATGTTACGGTGGGAATTTTTTCTTTGAGCTTTCGTTTAACAGTTTTAATTTTACTCACATCAGGCCAAAATAATACTTTCTTGAAAGGTGTTGGAATGTTTTCTTTTCTTTCACTTATTGATTAATCTACGCTCTGCACTGTCGGGTTCGGTGGTACTTTTCTTGCAACTTGTATTCAAAATCTTCAATGTTGTCCATTTCTGACCTTTCAACTTTCATCACTTGGATGTTTTCAACTGACTTAAATGGGTTGTCTTTTACTTCTTGGTTAGGCGCTGTCGGTTTTGATGTTGTGTTTTCTTGAAACTCGTAATCATCTTCTACTGTTTGGATCCTTTCAACTGACTGTAACGGGTTTATTTCTAGGGATTTTTGGACAACAGCTTGATATTCATCTTCTTTTAGAGGTATTACCATTTCAGATTTTTCTAGTAAATCAATATTCAGAATTGGCAGTGAATCGTTAAAATGATCAAACACTGCATTAATGCATGTATCAATACCAGAAGGAAATGCCGATAAATTATTAATCGAAGCTATATCGTGTGCTTGAAGGTTAGTTATTTTATAAGAATCGGGCTCATCTTCTTGGTGCACCATTACCGTTACGATTTCTTCATGATTATCATTTTGTTGATAGTAATTTTCTTGAATTTGTTGTTCGTTTTCTACAGAGTGGTCCTGACATTTTAATTTCAAATCTTTCCAGGGATAGAATAAACTTGTATCCTCCATGCGTCCTTTCCAAACATCTCCATTTTCCTGAAAACGTTCCAGCTTATCCGGTCCCAACTCCTTCTCTATCTATTGTGTAAGATTAAAGGCCTTCTTTTTAGTGATTTTTTTTCCATAGGCAGAACTTCAATTTCTGCCTTAAAGTATTTTTTTAAATTAATGTTGTCCTCGTTAAACGGGCACAATCCGCAAGCTCTGAAGGTATTTAAGTGTTGCTTCTTTATTATCGACACTGTCAAGGGCATTTTTTAAAACAGGAGCAAAATTTTCATGACTCAACTTTTCACCCATATTTTGTGTCCTCCATTTATGGACTGCTTGTTTCCATTTGGATTTTAATGGACGAAAAAAGCCAACATCTAGCCTATTCTCCACTCTTAGGGTACTTTATCGACCATTTTTTTAGGTGACCGTACATAGGCATAGATTACCATAGGAGGAGCAATTTCTCCCGCAGCATTACATGTAACCAATGCCGTCGGATATTTTTTTCCATCGTTTCCTATAAAATTATATATATATTTCGTTCTCCTTTTTCCGCAAGAACTTTGTCCCCTTTTGAATTTTAAAAAAAGCGCTTTCATCGCAGTTGAAAACTCTTCTAGGACCATTCAATATATGCAATAAATTGTTGGTTTCCAAATAGGATTTAACTTCTACAAACCAACGTTTCAACGAAGATTCTGTGACACGAGCTCTGGATGCAGTTATATTTTCAGATAATCGAATAGATACTTTAGGATTTCGCGACAAAAATACCTTAAACCAAGTATCCCCTGGCCCTCCATCCTTGAATTTGTAGATATTATCCCAATTTAACACTTTTGCCAAAAGTTGAACACACTATCCAATAACTGGGTTTTTGTAACGAGAAAACCTCTATCTGCTGAACAGAACAACCATTCAACCAATAATTTCTCTTCATCAGGATTTAAAAATGGGGGTGGGCCCATTTTTCTCTCCATTGTCGTTTTTTTATTAGAAATAAGTGTTGACTTTGGTACATTAAATAACATAGCAGATTTCTCATAAGATAAACCCCTACTTCTTGCATCGAGCGCCTTTTGAAAATTTTCTTCACTATATTTAAATTTAGGCTTCGTTGACATACCCATTGACTAAAAAAAACAGAATCCTGATTCAGATTTCCTAAATTTTCTACATATATTTTCAATTTATTAGCAATTGATAGGCGTAGTGTTTGACCAAACATTTATTATTTATATTTTACAGCTATTATTCCTACTTAATTGCGGTCAATTACTTTAATCGTTATAATGGATGTTTGATAAAATTGGAAAGAAACAAACATGTAGTTTAACTTTGTAATGTTTTTATTATTTATTTAAAACAGTTTATCATGGCGGGTGGAATAAATTCATACACACGGTAGGTTCGCTTACTTAATTTATTTATTCACTACACTATTCCCTAATTTATATTATATACACAGTATATGCACTTAAACTAATTTGTAGAAACACTTCACTGCTGTTTATTTACTTGTTTATCTCACGAGATCACTTTATAATCTAAACTCTCCCACTGGTCGGTCCTTTATATATAAGTGACCTTTTTTATCTAGATAATCTAGTTTGCGGCTTACACAAAAACAATCGTCTTTTCGGGATATTTCTCGAATACCGGCACAATCCTTAAAAGATCTTCGGAGAACATGTATATAAAAACGGTCACAAAAAATCCCAATAGACCTCAGAATTCGGCGCGTTCGCCATTTTTTAAACTCCGTTAACATAAGGTTACAGGACCGTACTTAGTATCTACTTCGATGTGCGAGTTCGTAACAATATTTATATAGTAGGCTAAAAAATTTATAAAATTGGGAACATGCTAAGAAACTCAGTCTTTCTTTTATTGAAACATGTCGCATCCACCAAAAGGTTTTAGCGACAATACAATAATATAAAACCGTTAGATCTTATACAATAAGTTTATAGATTTTAAATAGTCTATGATTCGCCTATGATATTGACAGTCTTTTCCGAGAAGAACTTCCAAACTGTTCGGAAAATTATTTGTTGCTCGTTCGACTGTGTATTTTGGACATGCAATAAGGACACGTTTTACGCTATCTACGACATTACACGTTGTACACATCGGGGGTTCACTATTTGTGAATAAATAGTAATGGGTATATCTTGAGTCACGTAGTCGAAGCCGCGTTAATACTACTTGTATTTTCCTATTTTTAGTAGTAGGTTGCCATGGAGATATATCACTCTTTACTTCCCTTTGATCTGGAATTCGACCACTCTCGATCCCATGCACTATACACTTTCATTTTAAAGAATGCTTTTAAATCACTAGCAACGCTTCGACACTCACTTTCCAACTTAATATTAAAGATCGCGTTACGCGCACTAGCATCTGCTTTGTCGTTGCCTTCGATTCCAATATGCGATGGTGTCCATATAAACTTAACACATAGAATTCAACTCGGCTTCCAGTAATTCAGCCTTTATTAATTTTACAATAAGATTTTGTTGGTATATTTGCTGCAAACTTTTTAAAGCACTGAGGGAGTCGCTAAGAATGAGGCTGTTTGAAAATGTCTGAGAGTTGGAGAGCTTTGTATAAAGCAAAAAGTTTAGCAGAGAAAATACTGAGGCCGGAAGGAAGTCTGTATTGGAAAATATTCCCCGAATTTACAATGGCAGCCCCTACCCCTGTTTCACATTTTGATGCATCAGTGTATATTTTATTGCAGTCACTGTATTGTTGTTCCAAAATTAAATTAAATTTATCCCTTAATGTTGCTGAGTTTACTTCGTATTTGTTAAATATACTTAGTGTTGTATTAACGCTAGGGGTTTTGATGGTCCAGGGTGGAGGACGATCCAAGCCTACAGGAAATACAGGAGGAAATTGAATGTCCAAATTATTTAAGAATATTCTTATCCTTTCGTAGTAAGGTTTAGCTAAGAAACTAAGGTTTAGTTAAGAAACTCAGTGTTTGACATGTTTGTGCCCGTTAAATGACCAAACAAAGAACCAGTTATTGACCGCATATTTAAACTGCTTTTATCTTATTTATAGAGTTTGATCGAATACTAAACCATTTGAAGGGGAATATGTAACTTTAAAAAGAAGGTAATGAACTTTATCCTATTATTAAATCCATTTCCAATAATTGTTAGATTACGAAACTCATAATTACTCTAGTATTGGTCAAACACTAATTTTTATTCAAATTTGGAGTTATCAATCATTGACCGGTTATATTTTAGTAGAAAATACATTAACCGATATTTTTTCAACCTAAACAATACAGAACATGTATCAAAACACTAACAAACAAACAAAAATACTAAATATGCAGAAACGGCTGAATAAACTTACCTTATTAGTGAGAATATGACTTCAGGCTATTCATCGATATTTTTATATTTGTTGAAATATTCCTGGGATTCTTATTTTTTACAATTTTTCACGAAAACGGTAAAACGCTGACCGACGACGGACCAATAAGCTCATAAATAATAGTGTTATTTTTCATTTTTCCCTCATCCTAAATTCTTAGCGAACATTGAGATTCATCCGACTATGTTTTCCTTCATTCCCTCCTGATTTGTGCCTAGGAAGATATCTAGACAGGAGGCTCGCCTTCTGCACAGGGCAGGGCAATCGAAGACCACGTGCTTCTCCACACATCCTGCAATGGGGATTTGTTATTTCAGTCCCCATTTTCACTAGGTGTGCGTTGAATATCCAGTGGCTATTATGAATCCTACCACTTTTCGCAGTTCTTTCCTACCCAGTCTAAAAGCATTTGCTGCATAGGAACTCGATGGTCCTTTTAGCATTCTTTTGGACTGAGCATCTCCCGTGATTTTGTTCCAGCGATTTTGGTGTTCAAGCGACACCCAGTTGGAAACAGTTTTTCGTACGGCGCTGTATGAAATGCCGTATGCTGGTTCTGGTCCCATGAGGGTGAGATGAGCTCCTTTCTTGGCACACTTATCAGCTCCCTCATTTCCAGCTACCCCTGTATGGCTTGGCACCCAAGTAAGAATTACTCTATTGTCTTTGGCCAAGGTTTTCAAGGTATTGTGACAGTCCCACACTATCTTAGACGTATAGCTGTGGCTTGCTAATTTCAAAAGGGCCGCCCGACTGTCCGCGTTCACATAGTTGGTATTTTTGTTATATTTCCTGTCCATGCATGTTCTGCCGCATTCGATTAGTGCAGCTATTTATGCTTGAAATACGGTCTTAATTTTGCCAAGGCAAACACTTATGCTTTGTCTGGTTCTGACGCCGTAAACGCCTGCTCCTGTACCCATTTGGGTCTTTGACCCGTCGGTGTACCAGGTGATACTGTTCAACATGCGTTGAGGTTCTCCCTGGGCCCATTCGAATCTGCCACTCAAGTTGACACGATATGGTATTTCAGTTTCCACGACCTTGGGCATTCTGTCAGGTGGCATTTCGATAATGTCGCACCTCATGGTGTCGTGTATTTTAGTATGTTTCATAAATAAATTCGTGGATTGACTTTTTGTTATAACGGCTGTAATCGAAGGACCAGCTCAAAGAGAGCAATAAATAAATGGCCGTGTGAGTGTGTGGATACAGGTACTCTTATCTGATTGATTCGATATGAATTCGTGACGAAAAATCCAATACTTTACTACAAAAATACTTTTTGTTCTTTTACGGTGACATACATATTTTTTTCTTGACGTTCTGTCTCTGATGACAACTTATAATTTTTCACAATTGGCTTGCAAAACACATTCGAAAGTTGGTAAAAAGTTTGCTTTAGCGATGAGTACAGGTTGACAGTAGTCGGCTGACACTGTTGCCTTTTTTTAATATAACAAAAAACTATAAACTTAACATGCCGCCCGCCTTGAAAAGTCGACTTTTCAATGAAGATAAGTATGGTACAGGATTGCGGCACAACAAAACAGTACATATATACATTTCGATTAATATATATATTTTTGAGAATCATTTCTCGATTTGCAACGCGCAAACTTTAGAAATGCTTCTCTTAAAAATATTACCATTTGCCATTCGAACCGAGACTACGCGCACCACATTGTCAGTACCATAATGTAATTCCACGACACGAGCGAGAGGCCATTTCAAAGAAGAAGTTGTCTTTAATTAGAACTACCATGGATCCAACTTTTAAAACGCTTTCAACATCAAGCTTCCATTTGGAGCTAGTTTGCAGCTGGCTTAAATAGTCCATTGACCATCAGTCCCAAAATTGTTGCTAGAGTTGTTATTGTAGTCGATAGTATCGATCCACTCTGGGAATTTTAGCTGCTTCGAGGTCTTCTTCTGGTAAACTTGCTAGTGAGTCGCCAATAAGGAAATGAGAAGGAGTCAATGGTATGAAATCGGTAGGGTCATCGAATAAAGGGCTCAAAGGACGTGAGTTCAAGCAAGACTTAATCTCCACCAGTAGCGTGTACATCTCCTCGTAAGTTAAATGTGATTCACCGAATACGCGTTTAAAATGGAATTTTGTGGACTTAACCGCATCTTCCCACAAACCACCCATATGAGCTGATCTGGCTGGATTAAAATGCCAATTTATTCTGTCACGTGCCAAAAAATTTAAAACTGAATCGTTATGATTTTTATCATTAAGAATATCGTAAAGCTCACTAGAATAATTGTTAGCTCCTGCGAAATTCAAACCATTATCGGAGTATATATCACTAGGCTTTCCACGTCGAAAACAAAATCGTTTTAAAGCATTTAAAAAACCATGTGTTGTTAAATCTTCAACTAACTCTATGTGAATTGCGCGAGTAGCGAAACAAATGAATATAAGTTTTAACTAATTTGCTTTTTCTTAACGTGCCTTTTCTTTAACTAAAATAGGGCCGGCGTAATCAATACCGCAATTTGAAAATTGCCGACTTGGATTTATTCTTGAACTAGGCAAGTCATCCATAATAAATTTACAACATAACAACTTTCTTTTATTTTTTCACAACTGGCTTGCAAAACACATTCGAAAGTCGGTAAACAAGTTTGCTTTAGCGATGAGTACAGGTTGACAGCTGTCGGCTGACACTGTTTTTTTTAATATAACAAAAAACAGGGAAAAACTATAAACTTAACAACTAGCTTACATTTGAGGAGATGACGTATGAAATATGAATATGAAAATTAAAAATCAGTTTGAAACCTATCATCTGTTTTATTTATTTTATACAAATATATTATGAACTATACATGAAAGGAAGTGTATAACCCAACTTTCAACAAAACAAAAGTTTTCTATTCATAAGCAACGTAAGTGTTATCACCAGGTTCTTGTTGTTCTACAGCTTCTTCTCTAGGTTTTAAAACAAACCCACCATTTTCATCAATAACGGCTTCCATTATTATACGATCACCACTTTCTTGTTCCTGTTCTTCTCCCTCTTCATCTTGAATTACTTCCTCTAATTCTTCTTGGCCTTCATATTCCGTTAAATAGTCACCAGCTACGATGGAGAAGTTTGCAGCATTTATCAATTCATCAATAACCTCTCCATCGTAGCGATAGAAGCCCCATATCCACAGTTGATTTTCCATGCATTTAATGTAGCCTACAAAAATGTAAAATAATAAAAAAAACTTCAAAAACTTATTACTTTTATTATTTTCAGAAGAGATGGTATTCTAATCTAGAATACAACTACTCAGTATAGATGACACGGGGTTCATAATAAAAATATATTGACGATATACACAGTGTGATCTAAAAAATTGCCGAATTTTTAAGTTATAAAATAACACAGCAGATTCCGAATTAAGCTTTCAACGAGTAAACACATATAGTCTCGTTTTCAGCATTTTTTTGGGTAAATTTAAATACGCGTTAGTTCTATGTGTATTGTTTAGTGGTAAGTCGCTTTATATCTACCATACAGTAACGACTAAATAATAGGCCAGTGCAACTGGCGAATATCACTCAATATTTTGGTATCTAAAATATTAAAACCAAAAAATGTCAACCACAACCAGCTGGACCTAGCTTCGCAACAGTAAAAAAACCGCAAGCACCTACATCATTCCCAAGCATAAATCAAGCTATTGTCATGAACACTCTTCCAGACGTCTTCCTTTTTGACTACATTAAGGCAATCGGCGAAATTGTAACACCGATTACCTTTGCATCACGCATTTCCAATCACCATATATGTATCTATCTTCTGTATCCGTTATAGATAATCTTATAAGAAATCATCCTTTTGTTACCATCTAATAACAAATCATACCAATTCACACCTACAAAAAGATTGCTACTCTCCAATGTTTGTCCCTCTATCCCTAATTCACTTATCGAACAGGCACTTAAAAATGAACTTGGGCTACAGCTCGCCTCTCCAATTTCCTTCATTCGATGTTTCCCCTGCAGATGAATATGCACACATTTTCAGTTTCCGACGATCTATTTATGTTAAATCCGAAAATGAACCTTTTGAAATACAAACTTCAATTGTAATCCTACATGAAAACACGAACTACAGAATCTTCATTACTTCGGATAAACTTGAATGATTCCTTTGTAAGCAGTCTGGACACACCGCAGATTCCTGCATAAATCCGCAAGATATATCCCCTTCTTCACCTTCTACCTTCAGACACGAAAGCCAACACATATCTTCTGGTATATCACCTCCTCAACATCCCTCATCCGCAGAACATCCTGCTGATAATACTTCTTCCATTTCAAAAAAAACTACAGGACAACCCCAAATTTCAGATGGTTTAACACCCAACTTTGGCATTGAGAGGACACACTCCACTGACACCAGCCTTAAATCACCTCCTATACAGATTACTACTATTCCTCCAATTCTCAATCTTGAAAATACTCCATCCCCCTCAACTGCTGCCGTTGTAACGCCAATTTCTGCCCCTAAGAAAAAATCCAAAACCGAAAACAAAGACGTTTGTAAGATAAGTCCCTCTAAATCAAGCCAAAATTGAAAAACTAATTGGTACCGATCCTAAAAAATTCTACCTATCGTCCATACAGTTATTAGCTTTCCTGGCCTATAACTTTACCACTAATATTAAATCCCTCTTTGAAGACCTTCTACAAATATACCAAATTTTATCTGATAGATCTCTTAAAAATCGAATTACTAGATTATTATATTTTAATATATCTTTATCCAACACATTTTCAATCATTCTTAATTTTAAAATTCAGTATTTTACAACGAAACTGCGACGGATATTATCCGCGCCTAGAACAAATTCGGCATCTAAATTCAATTTACCGCCCAGATTTTCTTTGTCTACAGGAGACCAATTTTAAAATAACTAATATTTCACGAAGTAAATATTTTGAAGGGCATCATTCTATTAGAAATAACTGCAAAAGAGCCAGCGGGGGTTCATCAATATTCGCCTCAAACGAAATGTATTCAGAACTACTTCCTTTGACAACAAACTTGGAGGCAGTCGCCATAAAGACATATTGCCCCCATTCGCTAACCATATGCTCATATATTCCTCAAGATCATTATATAAAAGAAGAAGAGCTTCTTGAACTAATATATCAACTCCCCCAGCCGTTTGTCCTCACAGGACACTTTAACGCCGACAACAGCATGCGGGGTTCACAAAAGACTCAATACAGGGTGTCATTCACACTTTAATATTTCTTCCGGTACCTTTTCTGCCATAGACCTAAGCATAAGTGATCCCAAATCAGCCCCTTTTATGACTTGGAAAACAGCCGATGGGCTTTATGATAGTAATCACTACCCAATAATTATATCACACATTCACTATGAAGCAGTTTCCAAAAAAAGTTATTGGTGCCTCAAAAAAACTAACAACAAAACAACGACAGTTGATACTCTTTTACTCACACATGATGCTTACGCTTTCAACAAGATTCAATTCTCTCGGCTGCCAAGACCCACATTGGTAAAATGTCTTTTTCACCCAAACATAGGGCAGTTCCTTGATGGAACTCCTTTTGTGATGACGCAATACGCCAATCCAAAAGAGCACTGAATCAATATTTGAAAAACAAAAGTACCAACAATCTTATTAGTTACAAAAGACTCTGGCTAAAGCTAAATACATAGTATAGCAGAGTAAGAAATCATCTTGGAAGAATTATGTATCAGCTTTAAACGAAAATTCCAACCCCAGTCAACTATGGAAGAAAATTCGACAAATTCAAGTAAACAAAATTACCCGTCTCATTTCAAACGACTCGGATTTTGGATCACATGAACATATTTCCAATATTCTTGTAAGTCATTTCGAAGCGAAGTCCAGGAATCATACAAATGTCAATATTTCACCTTCTCAAGAAACACCTTCTAGTAACATTCTATTATCCGAAAATATCAAGCACATTAATTCTCCTTTCAACATAAGTTAACTAACAACTGCCATAGCCAAATGCAAAAACTCTACTGCTGGTCCTGATGATATTCCCTATAGTTTCCTAAAATAATTATCCACCTATAGCCTTACTAAGCTTCTAAATGTTTACAATTACATATGGACAACACAAAAGTTCCCTTTTCAATGGTGCAAGTCTATAGTTATTTTGGTACTTAAACCGAATCAGTCACCTATCTTGCCGCAATCTTACAGACCGATTTCACTTACATGGACTATATGCAAATTAATGGAAAATATGATCAATAGACGTCTTTTATGTTTTTTTGAAAAACATGGTATCATCTCAAAGGAACAATCTGGCCTCCAACGACAACGCTCAACCAGAGATAATCTTGTACCACTACAAGCCCACATTTCCAGCGCAATTAATAACAGACAAGACGTAATAGCCACTATCTTCGACATTGACGGAGCATTTGATAACATCTCTAGAAAGGATATTCTCGAAAAACTCACACAATACAATCTCACTGGTAACATATATGCATTCATAAAAAGTTTTTTAACATCTAGGACCTTTAGGCTTTCAGTTAATAACTCCATTTCCTCTTCACATATCCATTAAGATGGAGTTCCCCAAGGCTCAGTTTTAAGTACATCCTTGTTTATCCTCACCATTAACAAGTTATGCGACAATCTTCCTTCCCCGGTCAAATGCTCTCTACGTGCAGGTGACCTAATAATGTACTGCCATGGCAATACCAATGCCACTACTTGCAAAATACCTCAGCAAGCAGTAAATGACCTACAAACCAAAATAGCCACTCTAGGACTTACCCTCTCAAATGCTAAATCGAAAGTTATGAAATTCAGTAGGAGAGCGCAAACTTATGTCCCTAGAATCACAGTCAACAACTTACAATTACCTGTCGTAGATGATTGTAAAATCCTGGGAATGTTATTCAACTCCAAATTATCCTGGAGACAACACATTATCATTGGGGCACGGATGAAACTACCTTGCTAAAAGTATATAGAACCCTCATTCCTTCCACAATTGATTATGGAAGTTTCATTTACATGTCCGCAACTAAAACTATTTTAAGTTCCCTCAACACAGTACATAATACCGCCATCTGCTTACGTCTGGGAGCGTTTCGGTCGAGCCTGGTTCAAAGTCTCTATTGTATTGTGAAGCTAATGAACCCCCTCTCTGGTTCAGACGACAGCACCTCTTTCTCAACTATATTGCCGCCATTTCCTCCAATCCAGTATATCCGATATTAACATCATATCAACTTCATGACAACCCTACATGTACCTTTATTATAAGTTCTATTGCTCAACTTATACAACCACTAATTCAAGACGTAAATCTATCACATACTCGAACTCGCCCACTCTCCAATACTCCTCCATTGACCAAATTTCACCCACAATACCTCTTCAAATTTAACAAAGAAGAAACCAATAGAGATGTTATTCAATCAGCTTTCCTTGAGTTGCTGAATAATAAAGAATATAACATGGTCATATATACGGATGCATCTAAGACATAAGTAGGAGTTGGGTGTTCCATAACCACGGTACAAGAATCGATCGGATCTTATAAAATATCCTCTAATTGTAGCGTCCAAACGGGTGAGCTATTCGCTATCTTACAAGCCTTCAAACATGTCCAACAACTTGCGAATACACACATCGCCATATGCACAGACTCATTATCCTCCATCCATTCCATTAAGAATACATTTACTAACCACCCCTTGTCCAAGATATACACGACATATATTAACAACTACAAAGACAAAATACAACAGTCGTAATAATATGGGTCCCTTCCCATGTTGGGATTATTGCCAAAGAAGCTGCCTCAACTGCTACAGCCACGGTGAGTTTTCAGCTTTGTAATGACTTAAAAGCTAGTCTGAAAAAATTCATCGTTCCAACTGGCAAATTCACTGGAGTCAAATTAGGTGTTCACTGCGTGAAATTCTACCAAAAGTGAATCAAATATGGCTGTCATATGAAGGTTACGTATAGGTCATACTAGACTTACGCATGGTTACCGAATGGCATCATCACCTCAGCTGAACTGTCAGTATTGCCACGTAAAGCTCTGCATGAAGCATATCCTCGTTGAATGTCCATACTTCGCCACAAGACGCCTACAACTAGGAATACATACAAACTACAAGGAGATTATAAATAGTGAAAATCAAGTTCCTAGAAGAAGAACAACTTATTAACAGAATTTACTTAAAAAAATCTACTATTTAAATAACTTCGCTTATATCATGTCGCATATCATGTAATCCCATATTCATGTTAGTTTAATCTTTTAGTTTTGATTTATATTATGTAATGTAACTTTGTCTGTATTTTA
This sequence comes from Galeruca laticollis, assembly GCA_963921935.1. NCBI lineage: Eukaryota > Metazoa > Arthropoda > Insecta > Coleoptera > Chrysomelidae > Galeruca > Galeruca laticollis. The sequence continues at coordinate 76,554,518 of OY998183.1, forward strand.
CCTCGTGCTAATGACCATAGCTGTCTTATGCACGTTAATTTAAATTAAAAAAAATAATAATACAAGAGGTGCATTATGTTTCAAAACTGATATTCATTCAACTCATTACAATGCTTGGAATGGTCAGCCAATTTATCCATATACTTTTTCAACTTAGTTTTTGAGATGTTCTTGCTCTATTCATGGCAGTTTTTGAGATTTGGAAAAAAGAAAATAATAGCACTGTGCTATATAGGCGTAATTGGTTTACTTATTTGATCTTGTGAGGAGGTGCATTATCATGCAATAAAAACAGCTGTTCTTTCGGAATATTCATGTCTAACACGAGAAACTCTCGACAACAAAGGATGTAAAGCTTGTAAATAACCTTCTTCTGACCTTACAAACTTTTTGTGCACAATACTCTTCGAATCATATGAAGTTGTCAAAATTGTCTTGATTCTTGACTTCTCAAAATGCATTTTTTTGGAGGTTTTGACTAGTCTTTCAACTCCTCTTTGATGCTTCTGGTCATCTAGGACTTGGATCATCATTTAAATTGTCTCGAGCATTTTTAAACGCATAAACCATGTGTAAATTTGTGTATCACAATAAACTTTATTTCAACAATATGTAATTTTGAGTAAATTTTTTACAGAGTTAAAAACAAAATATCTGCTTTTTATTCTGTTATGTTTTTATGACCTAACTATAAAAATTGTTGTTATAGTTAGTGGAAAACGAGTAGAGCTACTAGTCATACTGGCGCAGAACACAATTTATGTTTGAAATAAGATCCCACTACCTATCTCAACAATTTTAGGCACTTTCATTTCAATCGCGCTCTCGTTCACTTGCATTCTTCGGAGTCAGAATATTTTAATAGTGTGGCGATTTTCGTTTTGTTTTAGTCAATTTTTTCTTAGTTTCTAGTTAGGTATTTAATAGACAATAATTTGTGAAAATATTTTGTGTAGGCAGTGGATTAGTTGACTTGACAGTAAGGTATGTATGAATTTGTTTCCGATACAATAAAGTTTGAATTATAGTCGAGTGGCGCTACTTTACGCAGAAAAGCGAATTTTTAACCAATATTTCAGTTGTTACTTTATCGAATGGTTTAAAAATTGAGTATATGAATTTGTAAATTTGAATAAAAAAGAAATGAGAGTATTTTTTTTTAATTTCCATATTCACTTTCAAATGTTAAAATGTTTGTTCATTAATTCTTGAAATCTTTCATTTCAGACAAAATCTGGAAACATGAGTGGCTCCAATAAAAATTCATAGTCAAGCTCGACAAATCATATACAGTGTATATCAATTTATGAAAATAGAAGAAGAACAGGATGCCCTAAAAATTCCTCTGAGCAGTTTGCAGGAGAGAGTAGCCAAAGTGTGTAATGTTTCTGTCGCCTCGGTGAAACGTATTGTTAGTGAAGGTAATAGAAAATCCCCCGGTGAACGCTTTAAATCGCCCCGAAAAACCCTCAACAAACCTTCAACTTCTAAAGGATCCGTTCATGAATTTGAGGAAGAAATAATTCGAAAAATTATTTATTCATACACAGCGATACATAACAGAAAGCCTACCATGAAAAGAATCTTCGAATCGGTAAAAAATGAAACTGGGATAAATTTTACTGGCAAAATAGATTCGTTTAGACGATTGGTTAAAAGAATATGGGATTCAGATGGAAAAAAACTAAAGATAACAGAAAAGTTTTAATGGAGAAATTCGACATAAAAGCAAAAAGAATTGAATATTTAAGGAAGCTGAGAAAATACAAAAAAGAGGGACGGCCAATTATATATACTGATGAAACCTACATTCACAGTTCACATACAGTACCAAAAGCATGGGACGATGGCAAAAATAAATGCTTAAAAGTACCTGTGTCTAAAGGTCTTACATGCTGGAGGTGAAGCAGGATTCATACCTAAGGCGCTTACAATTTTTAAATCGGGAATGAAAACCGGAGACTATCACGACGACATGAACAATACAAATTTTGTCAAGTGGTTGAAAGAAGAATTAATTCCCAATGCTTCAAAAAAATGCGTATTGGTATTAGATAATGCCTCTTATCACAATGATTTGTTAGAACCCATTCCAATTTTTCATGGAAAAAAGATGCAATCCAGAAGTGGCTTACTGAAAGAAATATGTTTCATGAGTTAAAAGCAACTAAAGCTGAACTATATTCAATTATAAAAATGCGCAAGGTAGGTTTTAAAACATACATAATAGATAAAATTTTAGCAGAACATGACATTTTAACGTTACGTTTACCACCCTATCGTCCGGAGCTAAACCCAATAGAAAAAATATGGGCGTTGGTAAAGAACGAAGTAGCTGCTTGCAACGTTACTTTTAAATTAGATGATGTGTGGATATTAACAGAAAAAACATTTTGCGAGGTGACTGTAGAACATTGGAAAAATATTTGCGCGAATGTGACATAAGTTGAAAACGAATATATTGACAGAGAACATATTATGGACAACGTGGAGGATTTAATAATAAACTTAGGAGAGGATAGTAGTGACGGCGAAAGTGAATTTTCAGATAATGAAGCCGACGACGATGCTGACTTAGGTTGCAAGCCCATCGTGTAGCCTGTTATTTTTTTTCTTCAATTTTAACTTCAATCATATAACTTTTCAGTATTAAATGACAATTGTTTGATTTAATTAATTATTATTAACATTTGTTATTCTCTATAAAAATAATGTGCACAATACATCTATAAAGTCCTTTTTGGGAATCATGTGATTGTCGTGTTCGGGTTCGGTTCATGGGAAAATATTCATATTGGTCTAAAAATTTAATTTTAACTTAAATTTTGATTTCCAATTCTAATTATCAACTGATGATTCACTTTTTATTTTTTTACTAATATTTATTTTAGATATAGTGAAATATTAGCTTATTACGGCTGTAATAAGCTTTTAATGCTTTTTGGATAATAAATAAATCAATGTTTTAAATTCTATTTTTAAATAAAATTATAATGTAATTTTTAACCTACTTCTTCTCGGCTATAAGATGCAAACCCATTTTATGGTACCATCGGACAGACTTTTTCAGGTCTCACTTTAATAATTCTGTGCATCGTTGCCGTTTACTTCTGCGCAACTATTTTCAAGGTCATAGCTCTACTCGATTTCCACTACTTCTACTAGACTCCGTTTCACGAGAGAAGCAGCCACTTGTCTGTCTTGTTTATCTACATCGCTTAGTAACAACCATATCCCCAACCATTCACTCATAAATTCGATTTGTTAGGAAGCCAACATCAATTTGTAGGCCAAGTGGGGTGCGACGTAAGACTAGAAGCTAAGAGGGGATGATCGCCCGAGAAGAAACGTCACAGAATAGGGTATGTCCTCTGTTACGACATCGGCTTTAGATAAAAAATATGACGATAATTGTTACTAGGCATACAAATGCTACGTTAAGGTTTCCTCGAATGAAAATAGACTTTTCAAATTTAAAACACAGTTGCCTACTATTCATTCGAATCTTAGACTTGCCGGATTTATTATAATGTCGTACCAGTATTGCATTTATTAGCTGTATTATTATGTAGAAAGTGAAATTAATTCAAATAATAATTAAATAAACATTGATAGTTGAAATATGATTTAAACATCTGAAATATAGATTATTTTTAATATTTTACATCTGCAGCAAACACCAAATATACTAAACACAAATTAAATTTGACAACAGGTAGATAGAATACTACTTTATCCTACCCTCTCCCCCCCACAACTAGATTTTTGCTTAGAATGTGAATGGTGTTGGCTTCAAGAATAATGTAAACATTTATATCTTTTTTATTCCTATATCTATGGTAACAACCAATGGGGTAGAACAAAGATAGCAAGTATATTAGCATGAACTTAGCTGCTTTCGAATGAAGAGAAATGTACCTTTCTAACACTCTCAATATTTAAAGTTTTCTATAAATTGGCAGTTTCCTTATTTTTAGATCACCCTGTGATAAATGTCACTAATCATTAGAAAGGAATTCCGAAATGTTATGAAATCAAGACACATACCCAAAACTCTCGAGAAAAAATTATTGACGTTAATCCTGGGATGGTTTTCAATAAATTGCCACGCCCTCAGTACGTTTTTCTTTTGTGCACTACTCAGATCCCTAGCAAAAGCTTTTTTATTCGGATTCGAATAAGTTATGTGCAAAAACGACTCCAACTCTATGAGTTTCTCAATGACTGTAACGACATCTGTGGGTTTCTGTGACTTCCCTTTGGTCAGCATCAGATAATCTCGAAGTTTCTTAAATGGCGCTATAACGTTTTCGTTTATACGATTTTCCAGTCTATGAACACAGAATAAATCAGGAGTGACTTTCTCAATCCATTCGGACTGAACATGATCAAAGAGATGTTTAGTCAATTCTTCAATGCCCAGACCTTTGGCTTGTTCTCTAATGTTCTCAAAACCATCTACTATAGTATTTACTGGTAATAATGGCAACATAAGTAACATGTGGTAAATGTTTCTGAAAAAATTGTTCGTTTCTAGATCTTTTGTCAGGTGGAAAGAACATATTTTCTTGTACAAGTTTTGTGTATAATAAAATACCGATCCGCCTATGCTGGAATCTACGTATATTTCACCAAGTGCGTAATATAGGTTCCCTTCATATTCTGTTACAATTTCATCTGGGCGTAATCTTGGTGCTAGTGTATCATGAAGGAACTCAAATATTTTCTTGTATATTTCTTGAGTTTTGTAGTTGACTAGAGCAAACATGATAGGAAAATACTGAAATACAAAAAAACATATATTAATATAAAGTATTTGAAGTAAAAGTATAACAAAATAGAATTAAAAAATAATAAGGATCTTTGGTGAAATTAGCATCAAAAAGTTTTTTTGTAACAAAGCTGAATAGTAAATTGTAGTAGGATGCAAGAACCAATATAAACGGGAGTCCCAAATACAAATCATAACATGATTTATAATGACCCAAAATATCAATCTCAAAATATAATTATGCATATTCTTTTCAGTAATCACAATAGTCCTTTATTATATAATTAAATTATAGTTCAGGTTAAACATTTTCAAAATAAAAATTTCCAAATTGAAAAATTTGAATCACAGCAAAAATTAAATAACAATAAAATGGGGCAGTTTGTTTCGGACCTTCCTAGAGAGCGGTAATTAAAAGCTAATTAGCAAAATCGGTGTTATCTCTATAGTCTAAACAAAAACTATTTACAATCAAAATACATTAAGTGATTTGTGAAACTTATTTCTCTGATTAAGTGAAAAATAAAATATAATCTATGAGTGGGACTAGCGGGGGAAGGCCCCCCGAAAATAAAAATAAAGATATTGATATGGAATTAAGTAACACAGAAACTACAAACTTCCCGGCAGACGAATTTTTAGGATTCGAGAAAAAAGACCAGATAAGTATCATAAATAAAAATTCTGAAATAATCGAAATACTCAAAAAAGTAAAACAGTAATTACCTCAATAATAATTCTGAAAAAGAGGTCACAAAATATAAGGTATATTATTTATCTCAACAAAATGATTTAGGGCCTTTTCATGTTTATTTAGAAAACAACTCAAATGTATTCAAAGGTAGGTTAAATGCGCTAAGAATAGGAGACATTGTATTATCTAATTTCGCGGAAATTGATGATAAAATTTCTAGCATCGACTCAATTGGCAGAAATAGAATAAGAATTAAGTTTAAAGATTACAAAGCAGCTAATTATCTATTATCCAGAAAAAATGATCAAATTTTTATTAAAAACAATTTGGAAATATACATACCTAAATTTATGGTTATTTGACAAGGGCGTAGTCAGGGATATTTCAACGGAATTCTCGGAAGATTATATTAAAAATAAAATAAAAATGTTTGACTTTCATTGCAAGTTTGAAATAGTGCAAGTTAAAATACTAAATAGGAAATACACTGATGAGCCCATAACTTGGCATGGAATAATGAATGTGACGACATATACGGTAAGGTACTATTGGAAGCCATAGAACACTGTAATTTAATTATATTAAATGATACATCTCCCATGCTAGTCAGCACTAGACAATCAGTTATAGACCTAACCTTTAGCACCCAAGATCTAACTCAACAAATTACATGGTCTACCATAGAAGAGCCATATGGTTCAGATCACTTTCCAATACACGTCAAACTAGAATGTACAACTTCGCTACCAGAAAGCTCACCAACAACCCACATCATATGGAGACTCAAAGATGGAAACTGGGAATTACACAACATATGATGGTGTCATCGAAAATATGAACAAAGCAGCAGAGGACGCTATCCCAAAACACTTTTCAAACAAAAAACGTAATCACTGCTCAAAGCAATGGTGGAATGAAACTTCCAACATAGCAGCTCTAGCAAGAAAAGGAGCATTTTTCCACTACAAAAGATCTCCAAATCTTAACAACTTGATAGAATACAAAAGACTAGATGCAGTGGCAAAAACGACTTTTAAATAAACCAAAAGGAAGAGACGGAGAAATTATTGTCAGAGTCTTAATCAAGGAACACCAATTAAAGAAGTCTGGGATAAAGTAAATCGATATAAAAATAGAAAACAATCAAATAAAACACCAATAGACCCTAAAGCGGAATGGGTAAATTAATTTCATACCAAAATCTCTCCCCTTGGGGTTGACAACAAATCTATACACCAAATAACTACAGTACAACGAAACAATACATTTCTACTCTCAATATTCAATATGTGGGAACTAGAACAAAGCTTGAAACAAACCAAAAATACCGCCCCTGGTAAGGACAATATTTCATATATAATGATTTATAAAATGCCGATAGAACATAAAAACGCACTGCTAGAACTGTTTAACTCTATCTGGACAAACAAGATACCTTTCCCCGAAAAATGGAAAGACTACATCGTTTTACCCATCAAAAAACCAGGTAAAAGAGACTCCAGAATCATATAGACCTATATCACTTTCATCATGTGTCTCTAAAACTTTGGAAATAATGATTAAGAACAGACTCGAACATTGGTTAGAGTGAAAAAATTTTGCCTGACACACAATATGCTTTTAGAAAAGGTAGGTCCACCCAAGAACCTCTAACAATATTAGTAAACGATATTTATCTGGGATATTCACAAAAACACCACACTTTAGCTACATTTATCGATGTAGCATCAGCTTTCGATAATGTCCAATTGAATTTACTGGAGGAAAAACTCATCAACATAGGATTACCAACTCATATGGCAAATTTCATTTAGAATGCATATTCAAATAGATCAGTCTCCTTAAAAATTAACCAACACATTTCAGATCCAAGAATTTCCAGAGACGGTTTACCACAAGGCAGCATTCTCAGTCCAATCCTATTCACCCTCTATACAATGGATATTGAAAAAATCATATCACCAAAATCTAAAATAGTACAATACGCCGATGATATTGTGTTATACGCCACAGAAAAATCAGTTGAAAGATGTACAAGAATTATAAACGCGGAATTTGTTCTAATCCAAAAGTGGCTTGATAATATTGGACTGTCCATATCAGAAACAAAGACCGAAGTATGTATCTTTTCCAGAACTAGAAGTTGTCCGCAAAATCTGATAACCCTAGGTAAATACACCTTTCCCATAAAAAATACCATCAAATACCTTGGATTACTGTTAGACAAGATACTTTTATGGAAAGACTGTATACACCAAGTAATCAAAAGAACTGAAAATTCAATGAATATATTAAGAGCTTTCTGCAATACAAAGTGGGGAGCGGATCCAAATACGGCATTACTCTTTTATAAAACAATAGTAAGGTCAATTATAGACTATGGAAGTCATCTATACGGAACAGCAGCTGAAACACACTTAAACAAAATTCAAGCCCAACAGAATAAATGTTTGAGAATGTGCCTAGGATATAACAGATCCACCCCTATAAATATTATGCAAGCGGAACCAATAATACCACCTCTTAAACTAAGAAGACAATTACTCAGTAATATTTTTATTACTAAAATAATAGCAAAGGAAGCATCATATCTCCACAGGTTACAATCATTAACAATTCAGTTCCTCATCTATAAATACTGGTACTCAAAAAAACCAGTTATAGTGAAAAGTCTTATGGAAATATCTAGCTACTAACACAAATTACTGACAAACGGGAAACTACCTAACTTTACATACCTACCTGAAAATCTCTACGCTCACAAAATACCAACATATTATTTCAAAATTCAAGACGAAATACCAAACCTGACTCAAAATCAAATGAACAAACAGGCCACATACCACATAAACAAAAAACATCCTTCCAAATATACTTTACCAAAGGAGGCTTCTATATATACAGCAGAAATAACAGCAATTTTACATTGAAATACATATCGAATTCAGATAAAAATAGATATGTAATATTTACAGACAGTAAATGCGCAGTGGACAGATTAAAAAATATGAACATAAAGAGAACATTAAATCATATTGAAGCAAACATTTTGAACTTATACCACGAAATTCACACAAATAACAAAATATCCATATATGTATGGATAAAAGCTCATGTTGGTATAACTGGTAACGAAACAGCTGATAAATTCGCAAAGGAAGCCATAAAAACAGGAGAAAAACTCCAACTTAAATTACCACCCTCCGACATATTCAAATCACAAAAACAGGAAATTAAAGAAAACTGGCAAAAACTCTATAATGAATCTACAATTGGATTAAACTTTAAAAAACATCAGGATAGGATCCCTAAGCAAAGTTGGGTCTACAAAGAGGTGAACAGAAATTTTATAGTTACAATAAATCGAGTGCGTGCAAATCATGCACTTACTCCTGCATATAAACATTGGCTAAAAATGATTGATAACCCATATTGTTCCTATGGGGATATAGGTACACTGACACACATCCTAGTTGAGTGTTCGTTACATACTCAAAATATTAGGAAATTATATAATCTACTAGTAACTGCAAATTTAACCCTTCCAATAGACCTAAATTGTATTATTTTTTCAGAAAGTATAAACACTCTTTACATACTGTAACAACACATAATAAAATGTAAACTTAAGAAAGAAAAAATTGTTGAACTAGAATTAAAAATACTAACACAAATAAACATGTATACTGTGCTCAATTCTGCAGAAAAATTAAGCAAATTTTTAATTAGATAATCAGACACCTACATAGTTTGGCTAATTGGCCTCAGTCAAAGCCATTAACCTATTTACAAAAAAAATTAAATGGGAACAAATAAACTAGGGTTAACTTTGATATTTTGTATTTCAGGTTTTATATGAACTGATTGACAGTACGTCTAAAGCAAAAACAAAATGCCTTGCGGTCAAGGTTGGGCTGATTTTAATCAAGTGATTAAAATCACGATTCAAATCATGATTTAAATTACTTGATTTTATTAATTTAAAATCATGATTCGTATCAAGCTCCTATTTTTTAATCTTCTTTATTGAGACCAACTGTTAAGCTGCCATTCTAAGTTGGCACGAGAGGGTTGCAGGAAGAAGTGGTTTTAAGTTTTATCTGTTAATTGTTCTCCAGGCTACTCGACTGCGGAAAGAGGGTGGGTAAAGACCACCTCTAATTGCACTTTTCTGGAATCATAGTTCCAAGTTTCAACAGTTAGGTGAAATGAATTGATTAATAGAAATCGGAGGAACTATATTTAATAATTATTGAATAATACCAATCGCTTCGCTTGCGTTAAGGTGAACAAAAAAAAATATCTAATTGAAATGGATGAATTTATAAAGCTTGAAGATAAATATTCCGCAAAAGTATACTTCAGGGATTACAGGTATTCAATTGTATGTATAAACGTTAATCGTATATACAAAATTAAATGTAATAAATGTATCCGGATCTCTATATACCAGGTACATCAAAAATTCACTATCAATTGACCCTATTGGTTCCCCAAATTGTAGTTATTAACGATTTAAATAACTGCATTGATCTTACTTGGTTTTGGGGTGGTGGTGAAACAGCGAATTATGCAAATATCAGAAAGCCAATAAGATAACATAAAATGGGAAAAGCAGGTTCGAAAAGAAATATGATTTGTAATTGCGATTGGAACATTCTTGAGAGGGGAGATTAATACTAGAACAAAGACTTGCCTACGTATATTTTAATAGTTTAAATATCAATATGTATTAAGGTGATAAATAAATCTTTTATGTTTCCATGATGCATATATTAATATTTCTTTACTTTATAAACAACATACAAGTGAATACCAGAACTATATCTGCCCAATAAATATTAAATAACAACAGATACTTCAATGAACAATAAAGGTTGTTGAGTATGACTGGAAGAGATCTGTGAACTGTAACACAACACAAAAAGCGTACCGTAGCAATATTATCACAAAAAATAAAAAAAAAGAACACAACTCTAAAAAAATAAGATGAAGAAAATAATAAGAATATACACTTTATGCTTCTGCATTTTCGTTGTGAAGTTTGAACAAAAACACTAATTTTCCTCTTTTTTCAACCCCCATAGTTTTCCTTATATCTGAGTGTACAAAACCGAAAGTTCTGAACATCTGTTTTACTGACGCTGAGAAAGCAGTGACACACAGGAACTGTTTTATAATTGGTAGTTGTTTTGGAAATTCCGACTCAACCTTTTGTGATGTCCACCACTGTATTCCATTTACGTTTTTTATTATTTCGTCTGAAAACATAATATTTTTAAATGGACTAGTGTGAGCATTTAACTTTATTACTAATGGCAACAGTCCAGTGTTTCCATATAAATTATTAATTGTTTCTAAAGTCAGATTATTTTCTTCGGATGTTAACTCGTATTTTTGCTTTTGGGGGTTCAACATATAGACTATGAAATGATACGGCCTGAGTGCCTGCTTATATCGATCCTGATTTTTTCTGTAATTTTTCTCAAGGTACTTCTACATCTTTAAAGATATTTTATAAATGTTTCCACTGCTCTACATCATCTGACATAGTAGACTATTTTTTCTCTGCAGAATATTAAGTGCAACTGATATTGGTTTTAAAATGCTCAAATATTCTTGTGCTGCATGTTTAAGCCCAATGTTTGACACCTTTTGGTAAATGGTCGAATCAATTTGGTTTTTATTTTTATCACAGATTTTTAATAATATATTCCACTGAGTGACATACATCTTTAAGTTATCAGCAACACTATTCCATTGCACATCACTTGGAAATACTAAAACATTGCCCCCTGCTTGACTGAATTTCGCTCTAGCTAGATGGTTATTGCGAAAATACTTTGGACTACACGTTCTTTAACGTCAGGTATTTGTAACTCTTTGCACAGTAAATTCAAAATATGGACAGAGTAGCGATAAGTTATAACTTTTGAATTCGTATTTTCTTCCAAAGTTTTCCTCAAGAGGGCCATATTTGCTGCGTTATCTGTCACAAAAGATTTTACCTCGCAGTCATATTGTGATTTACACGAAGAAATTAGGTCACTAACTACTTCAGTCAAATATTGTGAAGTATGAGGTTTACCCGAAGTATCAACAGTTTCGTAAAGAAGCGCTCGTCCATCTTCAGCTGTTATTGTTGCACATATAACCAGCTCGTTGTGAATGTTTGACAACTCATCAATGGACATATTCACACATTGTCCTAACAGAGAAGAAAAACATTATGCTTTTACCTCCTCATAGATTTCATCTAGAAGGCTTGTTGATATCGTTTTTCGTGGTGGCGGTGTATAAACAGGTCTTAATAAGTGAATAGCTTTCTTTACTTCAGAGTTTTCAATACATCTAAAGCTCGAAGTAGTAGCAAAAATTGTCTGCTATTTGTTGGTCAATTTTTCTTTTTCAGCCATTGATGTTTGCATTACAAAACTACTCAAATTAGGCTGGTTTTCAGTTTTTTTCTTTTTCTTTGTTTGGACTTGGCGGAGATTCCCAAAGGTGTGACAAGTCTGACGTGAGTGTCGTGGAACTTGAGGCAGACGATGTAGTAGCAAGACCTGCAGAACTGTCTGTGCCTAAAAAGAAAATAAAAACAAAATTTAAATTTATACCATTGTTAATGAATGATAAGCCCAATATGTGCCCAATTTTTCTTTTAGCATTAGTAAAATGTTGATTAGATTTTTCTATATGGTTAACTTTTTTTGAAACACCTTGAAAATTGTATACGTTATTTCCTAAGATAAGAAAGTATACGATATGAAAAACTTTTTTTATGTAATAAAAATAACTACCTAACAATTATTAAAATTAACATAAATAAAATACGAGGCATATTTTTAAAGTAAGTATCATTTGAAAATATGGAAATTCCGCTGCTGTAGGACATAGCTCAATAGTTTTTAAATAATAAATGCCTTAATTCTTTTAAAAACGTTTTTGTCAATACAATATGTTTACCTTTTATTTACGAGATGGAAATTTAAATAAAAATTAAAAAAAGAAATAAGTGAGGAAATAAGTAATAATAATAATAATAATAAAACAAAAAAGTCACCTACCTGTATTTGTTTCCTGCTGCTTATTACAAAAATCGTGGTGAACTTTGACTTTTTGAACTATCCTTTCAATTTCTTTCTTGCAATTTTTATAGGTCGCTCTACACTCTGATTTATTTGGATCTGTTGTTTTAATGTAAAACTGCCATATGCCATTTTCTTTTTGCCAGCCATTTAAACGTTTTCACCTAATGTCTTATTGTTGAAGAAAAAATTTCTTCTCTTCTACTACAGTGAAACTCCTAACTCCTGTAACTCGAACTTCCCTAAGTCGAATTTTCTTTACAAATAAATACGTTTTTACAATGAAATTAACTGTCTCGACCCTTACTTCGTGGAATATGCTCATATGCAATATAATAAAAGTTATTGAAAAATCTAAAAAATTGACAATTGTTTCGATAAATCAATATCATCGTCAGAATGACAGAAGTTACATTTCATTTTATGCCTACCTAATGTTTAGTAGTTATTTTTGGCTAGACCAAGAAGTAACCTAACTTGTGATTGGCTTAATATATGTTTATAGAAAAAAGAAGAAGATAAATCCCACTACGCAAAACATCTACTTGACACCAATCATTCATTGACACCTAACACAGAGCTGGAGGTGCTGCATATTTGTGAGAAGAAACAAGAACTGGATTTCCTTGAAGAACTGGAAATTAGAAGACATTTAAGAGACCCACAATATGAGGTTGTCAATGAACAGTTAAATCTAGGGAGTTCTCCACTAATAAACTGTCTTCTTAAGTGATAATTGTAAAGATCAGCAGATGTAGTTTTCCTGGTTTTCTATATCATTGCACAGTTATACTGATCTTAATTGGAAAAATGATATCCAGGATATCACCATAGGGCTAATAATATCTAAGCTTCAATATTTGTAATATCACATCTTCTTCTTTTTTAAATAAACATATATTAAGCCAATCACAACTTAGGTTACTTCTTGGTCTAGCCAAAAATAACTACTAAACATCAGGTAGGCATAAAATGAAATGTAACTTCTGTCATTCTGACGATGATATTGATTTATCGAAACAATTATCAATTTTTTAGAATTTTCAATAACTTTTATTATATTGTGGAATTAACTAGAGACCGTGAGTTTCATTTAAAAACACGTTTTTACAACATTACTATGCATTTTTTTCCCTAAAGTCGAATTTCTATAACTCGAATATTTCTAAAACTCGAAGAGCAATTTAGCAGTAACTCAGGCAGCAACCAAGCGTAATTTGAATTTTTTGGGAAAACACGTACTGTAATTTCGGGGAATTCGCGAGCGGCGAGAGATAAACTCTTGTTTTTAGTTTCCTAGCATGCCTCGCACGTAGGGTTGCCAGATTAGTGTCGCTAAATTCCGGGTTAGCAAATGCGGAATTCTGGACGGGGCGACATCAGAGACCACCAAAAAAGATCCCTTAAAATCCACATAAAAAAAATTAAAAGAAAAACAGGCGTTCCAATATTACATGGAGGGATAATTATTACCCAACCCCCGAAATCTGCATTTGCAATATTTAAAAAAAACTAACTTATTTTGTTAATATAAACACAAAATAAAATGAAAACATAAACAAAAATTCTGAAAAGTATTCATTGAAATTAGTTCGAATTTGAATCTTAACGTTCAGAAGATCGATAAACATTCGATTTCCTTCTTTTGTCCACAAATCATTCGGATTGATAAATATTATCTCTCATCTCGCAAAATTCATTGCTAATTGGAATCAATAAAACAAAGCACACAAGTTTATAAAATCATCACTTCTATCCATTTTAAGAAAATTCGCCCTAATTTGATTATTTGGTGTATCATTGGGTCATTCACTAAATCAGCTCAGTTATGAACAATCAGAATAAAGGGTATCTGTATCTACCACATCTTCAATTTTTAGCAATTACGGAAATCTAAATAGCTTTTCAGGACAGAATCATGAAATTCCGGGATCCGGGGCAACCTACTGAATTCCGGAATTTTCTCGGATATCCCGGATATCTGGTCGCACGCGCTTTATAATATTTTATCAGTTGTAGTTAGTAGTGGCGGTGAAATTTGACAATAGATTAGTGGTCGGTGATATCAGTGGGAGACTAAAATGGCATCAAAACGAAATTTTTAAAGATAGCTTAAACAAAGATAAACTTTTAGAAAAACAAGGAGTCTATAGCGTTAACTTCAAACGAAAAAGGCTTACAACTTGTGTTAATAATGATGTTGATGAAGCTATGCTATGTTTACTATTGCATGTGACAAAAATCTTCCTCTCTCGGAAGCTTAATCAGAGAGAAAGCTAATGAATTAGCCCGTGTTTTTGTAATACATATGTACTTAATATTTAATACATATAAATATGCATGTGCATTTAAATACCCTCAATTTACTGCGTTTTTCCGTAATTCGAATTTTCTGTAACTCGAATTTAACGTACTGGCCCTTGGAGATTCGAGTTAGGGAAGTTCCACTCCTTTGATAAACTACCAACTAATTACGCGAGACGTATTCGATAATGACAATTTATAGATCGGGAAAAAAATAGGTCGCGATGAGAATTTTCGTGCAAAAAGCGCGTTCTGACGAATATTTAACCTGTATATTGTACTATATTCTTTATAGTGGCATTAAAATATTTTGTAATTATTGCAAAAAATCGGGACAAATAAAATATCCTTATGAATTAAGAAGGAAATTAAAAAAAAATATGAATTTTTGATTTTTTAGACAAAAATCAAATTTTGCCCAACCCTGCTTGCGGTCGATTTGGGTAGAATATAACCAATTTCTATGATGCACCGACTTAAAAAAGACATTTTCCAATTAACGAAAATTATTGTAATTTTAATATGTAAGTACTGAAGCTTTTGCTGATATTATATACTGACCACACTACATTCACTTTTTCACTATATGACATTTTGATAACCATATTATCTCTAGAAACTGAAGGAAAATTGAAGTAATTCAATGAACAATTGAGATAAGAGCTTTAAAAATTGATTCAGGAGGATATTTTACAACTTACAAATTACATTTAATCGAAAAAGAGGGTGAGCGGGGTTATTCATGTCTGGTTCAAGAAAAAAAATGTTTATCCTCGTACCAAAAATGTGCAACATTCTTTTTTATTATTGTGAAAAATTGTGTTGTCATAACAAGAAATCTACTGACACAATCCTCTTCTTGTTAGCTAGACAATCCGGGGGCGCAAATATTGTTAAAGGAGTGAATATAGACGGAGGAGAAGACAAAGCAACCTGCCCTCTCTGAAAACAAATTAGATCTTTTTACTTTTCCGCCCAATCTATCTAATATGCGAGAAAAGTATTGGTTTACCCCAGAAAAAGTTGGAATTTTGGGAAAAATTTTGAGTTATTCTTACGTTTTTCAGCAAGAACAATACGAAAAAACGGTTTTTAGAAAAAAAATCCTGTATGTCGTCGTCGTCCACTTTTCGTAACATGTCTTATTAGCAAGATACAGCCCCCGGAGTGCAACTACTCACCAATTTTATGATTGAATATTGTTTAGGACATCTCACAGATGAGCCCTATTGATATTCAGTTTACCAGAGCCAGTACAACGGGTGCTATGGTACTTGCAGTTCGACATTATTGCCATTTTTGGAGATATTTCAGTTTGTTAGTATGATACAGCCACTGGACTGTATACAAGTGAGCAATTTTATGATTGGATATTGTTCAAGGCATCCTCACAGATTAACCCTATTAATTTTTAGCTCCCTAGAGCCAGTACAACGGGTGCTATGGTACTTGTAGTACCAAATTTTTGTCATTTTTGAAGAATTTTCAGATTGTTAGCACGATACAGCCTTCGGAGTGTATACATGTATACCAATTTTATGATTGGATACTATTCAGGGCGTCTTCTAGATGAACCTTATTGATTTTCAGCTCAATAGAGCTAGTACCACGGGTGCTACGATACCTGAAGTGCCACATTTTTGATCATTTTTAGAGAAATTTCGGGTTGTTAGCACAGTACAGTGTCCGGAGTGTACACAAGTGACCAATTTCATAATTGGATATTTTTCAAGGTGACTCACGGATGAACCCTATTGATTTTCAGCTCTCTAGAGCGAGAGTACTACATTTTTCGTGATTTTTGTAGAAATTTTGGTTTGTTAACACGATACAGTCACCGAAATGTATATTAATGACAATTTTATTATAGGATATGTATATATTTTTTATGTCCCATTATTTACATTTCAAAAGCAGAAAATCACGACAATTGAAATGAGATACTTACAAAAATAGAGGGCAATATATGATTAGAAAGAATCAAAAACGAAATTCAATGGATGGAGCACATTAAACCAATGAGAACTATATGAAGCAAGGATAACATTGATAACATGCACAAAATAGAAGCCAAAGGGGGAAAATATGCAAAATAACTCAAATTCCACTCCCTGCCTTACACCTCACACAGACAGATATACTTAAGGAATAATTAAGTAAGTAAGTGCAATTACCATCAATAAAGACATCTAAACAATAACTACTCAAATAATATTAAATAGTACTTACACTGTCATCTGCCCAAACTAATACAGTTACCAATTGATATGAAAATGACTCTTCCGTCTCTATTCTAAAGGAAGCATCTATATACATCAGGTCACTTTCTGACATCAACTCTATAGTGTTAGCGTTAGCAAATACTATAGCTTTGGCATTATCTTCAGCTGTAAATTTCTCTTGATAGAACTGTGCTCCAAAATTGGTAAATTGCAATTTATAAAAAGCGTCGTCTTCAATATAATTATAAAGATCGTCGAAAGATTTTATAGTCTTCGTTTTGTATGAAACTTGATGACTACAGATTTCGTTAATTACATTCCTCAAGGGAATAAGTTCTTTAATTTCAGGATCTCTGAAAAATGTAAGAGTAATAAGATATTATAGTTTGAATTCAAATATTCAAAATAAGAGTTTTTATTGTTACAAAATTTAAATGCAGAATAATGAGTTTGAAAACTTCTGACAAATGACTTGACAGATTTATTTCCAACATATTCAACTTATGAATAAAAAGAACATATTTGTCAGAACATGTATACGAGATCAAGAGAAACTAGCTGATACTGTAAGATAGTTAGTTTCAATTCACATGTTCAAGTTTATACAATAAAAATATCAAACCTAGTTGAGCAGGAAATATATACTGCTTAGAGTTCAATAATGTTATTCGGTTTGACAAGTTAAATTTCAGACTTAGTGGTTTAAAAGCCCAGAAAATGTATTATCCTAATGACAAAAATTAGGTGAATGATGTGTTTTCACTTCAACTGAAAGAATGTGTATAAATGATATAATAGCAATAAAAACTGGGTAGTCTAGGAGAGTCTGTGTTGTACGATTTAATTATGTATTTAATGTCACATACACATAATTCAAATTCTTAAAAACACCAAAAAATGTACCAAACAAAAAACAATAATGTACCTATTATTATGTCAAATATCAGTTTCTGACAATTAAATCATGTCCAACTAACAATTAATTGTAAAATGTTTATATAGGTACCTAATCAATATTTTGCATAGAAAAATCAAAATATGTCATTTCCAAATGTCCATTATTTCAATGTCATGCGTTAATATTTCTCCTTTTTGGTCTTTAACTGTTAATGCACTTAATATTTCATTACCTCTCATTTTTCTTATCATTCTGTACAACAGTTTTTGATTGTCCTTGCTGTTTTCTTCCAATTTTCTACCAAAAAATTCCCAGCTCTTCTATTTTTCTTCTTTTATTACATTTTTGACTATTTGCCTTTGTTTTTTATATTCCTGGTAATTATGTTCCGTTCTGTTCTCTAAATATTTATTCCATTTTTGTTTTTTAAATTTAATTTCCTGACTAATTTCTTGATTCCACCATGACATTTGCCTTTTGGTTTTATTAGACCTGAATATTCCGCAAACTTGTTTTGCCCATTCTAAAATGTTGCTTTTGAAGTATTTCCATGTTTCTTCTACGTTTTTGTTTATTGCATTTTCATTTGTAATGTTTCTTTCTGTGAGTTCTGTGTATTTTCTAGCCACCTCATCTTCTCTTAA
The DNA here is from genome assembly GCA_963921935.1 of Galeruca laticollis. NCBI lineage: Eukaryota > Metazoa > Arthropoda > Insecta > Coleoptera > Chrysomelidae > Galeruca > Galeruca laticollis. Next base: position 76,573,139 of record OY998183.1, read on the forward strand.
CTTGCATGCTTTTATTGTTTCGTATATTGTTTGTTTTTCTTTATATTCTTTATTACTTATGTTACATTTGTTTTTCCTTTTAATTTTTGCTACCATCATGTAGTGGTCAGTATTTATTTCCGCTCCTCGCATTACTCTTACATCTTCTACTAAATTCCAATTATTTTTTATATAAGAACGTAATCGATTATAGATTTTTCTGTGTTGTTGTTCCCTTGTCTTGTATATTTGTGGATGTTTTTATGTTGAAAGAATGTATTAGCGACTATAAGATTATTTATTTTACAATATTCTATTATTCTCTTGATCCATTCTTATTTATTTTGTATTCTCCATGTTTTCCAATTTCTCCACAATTTATTTGATTTTTGCCTACTCTTCCATTTAAGTCTCCTACCACATATATTTCCTTTGGCTGTCTTGATTACTTCATTCATCATTTTCCAAAATTTATCTTTTTCTACTGCTTTCTCGTCATCATTAGGCCCATATGCTATTATGATTGTTGTTATTACACCATCGATATTTATTTCTATTGTAAGTATTCTTTCGGAATGTTTTTCCCACTTTCTCAATTTTTTTGCAAATCTCCCATGTATGATACACGCCACTCCTGCTGCTGCTCTTTTTTCTTTCTCTGCTCCTGAAAACACAAATATTTGTCCCTCTTCTAGTACGGTTTCCCCGTGTTCTTTTTTCTTTGTTTCTGTCAATGCTAAAATATCGATGTTTGACTTGTTGAATTCGTACATTAGTTCGTTTTCCTTTCCATTTATTCCTCGTATATTCCAGGTTGCAAGTTTCCATATTTCTTTTTTACTCATTTCTTTTTCAATACTATTTATACTTTTATTTATGTTATTTTTTTCTTAATTCCAGTCTCGTTTTTTCCATTTTCGTAGCTTATGTGGTTTCCAGTGCTTCCTTGTTTATCTTTTTTCTTTAATTTTTTGTATTCCACGATTTTGTCATTTTTTATATCGGTTCTGTTGTAGGGTCTTCTTTTGGAGATCTACTGCTTGCGGTTGTTTTGTTTTTATTGTATTTGTTTTCTTCCATTTCTTCATTTTCGATTTGTACATTACTTTTCGTTTCATATATTTCATCATTCACTATTAATTTATTGTATTTTAATATAGCCTTTAATCCTTTAGCTCTTGCTTCTTCAAGTTTGGGTATTAAATTCCCCCTTTCTTCTTGAATCTCCTTTGTATAATCCTCCTCAATCCATACATCTGATCCTTTTAAGTTTTTAGTTTGCTTTAATACTTCAATTTTTTTGGCGAAGTTCCGGAATTTTATAAGTATTGGTCTTGGTCATTTCCCTTTATTGTATCCAATTCTTCTTATCTCTTCGGCATCTTTTTGTAAGTCAATTTTTGTTTCTATTTTTCTCAATATCGTAGAATCTTTATTTTGTAATACTTTTTCTTCTTCATTTTCCTCATCTGGTATGCCTTTTATTATTAAATTTTTCTTCCTTATCTTTCTTTCCAATTATTCAATTCTCTTTTCTTGTTCTCCTACTTTTTCTTTCAATTGTATATTCTCTTCTCTATTTAATTTTGCTTCTAACGAAATATTTTCCAATTTTTCATCCAAATCTTTCAATTTATTCTCAATACAGTAAAACATTTCTTCTATTTTTTCCATCTTGCACAGCGATAAAGGTTGTCATCCGGTTCTACACCTCGGAGGATCCACCTTTCTTTGGTCCGTATGTTTTGTTTATACTTAGAATTTTTCTACAGTTTGGCAACAGTGTTAATTATTTGTTCACAGATCCAGTTTATTTCTTTGGTCTTATCAGTAATTACTTTTGTATATTCAACAATCAATCAGTATATTTATATTCAATATAAGTTAATATTCACCTGATATCTGCAACTTTCTATTAATCACGTATTACAAAGGTTTAATGTCTCTACTTATTCACTTTCTGTATTTTATTTCGTACAACAACTCTCGAAATTTCGGGTTTAATTGTAGGTGTAAAATAAAACACGTCTTCTTACTCTAAGGCTCCGTTGCCAACCTCATAACCTATCAATTGTAATTGCTAATGTGTCAACACTGGTACTGTAGCAACTATGTCAGTTGCTTATGTTGCTGGGTTTATTATAAGAACTATTTTAAAATTTGTTAATTGTGAAGCTTGCCATAATATTTTATTGACAAATTCTGATGGAACTCACAATTTATTCATAGGGTTTAAAGAGTGGGATATAACATCTGAGAGTTAGTTTATCCTTCGAAAGAACCTGTTATTTCAGTAGGAACAGCCATAACTTTATTAGAAGATTTACTTGAAAGTAATTGTAATATACCAAATTTTCGTGGTTATAATGTCCCGGTCATAAAAATTTAATAATTGAATCAATTGTAAAAGGGGTTATTAAAATAGGTATACCTTGGGCAAGACGCAAGTACGGGATTGAAAAGACAAAAAAAATTACAAATTAAAAAAATGTAATAATGTTTGCATACATGATTTGTAAATAATTTCGTTTGTGGCTATTGTAAAAGTATATACTCAGCCTTTTTATTTTAACGTTACATACTTGTAATATATATAAATTGTTTTTCCAAACATTCATAAAATAAATTCAGTAAAGTAGAATGAGTTTTGTGTTTTATTTTTTAATGTTTATACAATAATGTGATGAAAATGTACAAACTTCTTCAAATTGTTTGATTTAAAAAAAATTACAGGAACAGGAGCAATGTTTATAGAAGTCTTTTAAATATTTTTAGTTTAGTGAAAAGAACAGTTCATCTTATTCATGTAAATTTCATTTCATTCACCAACAAATTTTGTCGAGTGCCTGTATATCTACAACAGTAAAAGACCAAGATGAAAGAACCTCAGCTCCATCTAATAGTGCCTGCCATTCCAGCAATCCAAATAAGTTTCGCTGAATACAAATAATGCATTGAGTTGCTCGTCTCTTAGTTTGTCTCTGCCGGTATTGATATAGTATTACAAATATAAGAATTATAAAATATAAATACAATTAATAAAGTAATTATGTAGTACTTCAGACATTACTTACTTTTCACATACTTCGTCATAAACACTTTTAAATTTAAGTGTTTTGTCACTTTGCATTTTTCGTTTCATGACATAGAAAAACATCTGTTTCTTTTTCTCTGCATCTGTGGGAGGATTATGATCATGGGCCACCAACACCCTTACGTCATTACTATATAAATTTGAACCTTCTATTTTCTTTTGAACTCCTCTGGCGTTGCATGATGGTAGTAAGCATCTCATATATCTGAAATATAGAAAAAACTTATGTAAAGTATTATATTACTGAGGGTAAAATCTTACTTTCAATTAAACTTGCTGATAAAAGATATGATAAATGGCATATTTGCCCACAGAAAATGGGCAGAATACAACAAAAATAATAAAATTAAAAGCCACCGTTCCTATCAAACGACAGATAACAGTAGATGGAATAAAATATTTCGACATTTGAGAAAACACAAATAAGGAATCTGTACAGGTATAAAGTCAAACTAAGTGACCCATTTCGTTTCAACTCTGGGGTTAGGCTGACAGTTTTCAGCCACTCTTTTCATCATATTTCCCCATAAAGTGATCAGAATCATTGGTCAAAGAGGGAATATTTTCAATAAATCTTGCCTTATGCTTTAAATTTAAACAATTGACACACTAATACATGTTGACTTTTTGGTTGTATATTTGTAAATGTTGTCTGCTGATAGTTTTTTTTTAGTTGAACATTGTTTTCTTTCTTAAAGTGTATATAAACAAAGTACACCAAGTATTAAATTCGTCCATGAATAATTAATGCTACTGTACTGAACATTACAATCACGTTTAGAAGAACTCAAAGTCTGCTATATTAAGGAGTATGCAAAATAGATTAAAACAGTAGAAACAAAGGTATTTCAACAAATTATGGACTCAACACTTCGTAATCAATGATTCAATCTTTTTCTTTATTTAAATTTACGTGCATAAGACAGCTATGGATATTAGCACGAGGTACAATACGGACAAAGTAACATTACATAATGTAAATCAAAACTAAAAGCTTAAACTGAATATGAACATGAGTATGGGATTACATGATACATGACATGATATAAGCGAAGTTATTTAAATAGAATTTCTTTTTGATTAAATTCTGTTAATAAGTTGTTCTTCTAGGAACTTGATCACTTTGCGTACTTGATTATCACTATTTAGAATGGAGGATAATTTATTTATTTATTTATTAATACACTGTTCAAACAGGATGAACCCAACTACAGAACAGGAACTTAATTATATTGATTACAAAGAATAATATCATCAATCAAAGAAGAATGCTTTAATCGCAGATATGCGGCAATGAAATATATCAAGCTGGTAACTTACATGATTACATATCGAACACATATTTGTTCAAGGGGTAGTAAGGTAAAACATATTAACAGCTCTTGAAGCTACTCTCGGAGTATTGAACTGGAGTTTAAGAAGAAGATTGGGATCACTGATGTTGTTATTCATGATTTTAAACAGAAATATCAATAAGTGAGAGTCACGACGAGCACTTAAGTTATTCACACAATGCCTAGTTTGCAGGTAAATGCCATCCATTTTAAAGGAAAGAAATTTCAAAAACCTCCGTTGAATTGATTCAAGTTTCTGAATGTGTATGTCATAAAATGGACTGCAAATAACATGTACGTATTCAATTTTAGACCTAACATAGGCGTAGTATAAAGCCTTTAAAGTGCCTTGATCATTGAAGTCACGCGAGTTTCGAACTAAGAAGCCATACATTTTGTTAGCAGACGAGCATATAGCCTCAATATGAGGTATAAAAGAAAGTTTAGAATCAAAAGTGACACCCAAGTCAATAAATGTCGCCGGGCGTTCAAGAATAATATTGTTGATTTCATAAGCATATATAATTTTCTCGGGTTTTAAGGAAAACGTCATTACCTTACATTTACAGGCATTCAACGACAATTTATTACTTATACACCATCTCTCAATACGTCGAAGGTTAGTTGAAAGTGAGACACAATCGCTTCTATCACCAATCCAGCAGAATAGTTTCAAGTCATCAGCATATAGTAAGCAGTTGACATCGAGATCGTCAACTATATCATTGATGAAGACATTGAATAATAAGGGGCCCAGGTTACTTCCCTGTGGAACACCAGATGTTGCTAAGTATTCAACTGACTTATAACCATTAAACACGACATACTGGTGTCTGTTGTTTAGATAGGAGGTGAATAATTTGATTAGAGAGGGTGATAATCCATATCGAGATAATTTACTCACTAGAATTCCGTGGTCTAGTCTATCGAACGCTTTAGAAAAATCGGTGTACACAACGTCAGTCTGCGATCGCTCATCGATGTTTTCAGCAATAAATTGGGTTATATTTGCCAAATAGGTGACAGTTGAGCGACCCTTTACAAAACCATGTTGCTTTATGGTTATTATGTTGCATAAATGGCTATACATTCTATTGTACAATAACATTTCGAATACCTTACAGAAATTGCAAATGATTGAGATTGGCCGATAGTTGCTAATATCAACTCTATTACCATGTTTGTAGATAGGTCTAACCTTCGACGATTTCCACATATTCGGCACAGTGCAAGTCTTGACGCACGTGTTGAGCAGTATTGTTAACGGCGGAGCAAGTACAGACGCACAATCCTTCAAAATGAAAGCAGGCACAGAGTCTGGTGCTGTTGTCATTTTATTTTTTACTTGTTTTAAAGCTATAAGTACTTCATCCTCAGCGAAGGACATGATATTCAGGAACTGTGAGGTTACTGAATCATCATGGGTAACGCACATTGTACTAACTGAAAAAGATTTTGCAAAATATTCAGAAAAACCATTAAGTATATCGGTAGGCGTATCGAGCGTTTGACCATTAAACGTCATTCTATCAGAGATATTAGTTGACCCCTTTTTGCTGTTGACAAAAGCTCAGAATTTTTTGGGGTCTGCTTTCATACTCGACTCAGCTGAATCAGCGTAATCCCTGTACGACTTGTCTATGTCAGATTTCACCTTTGCTTGTAAATATTTAAACTTGTTAAGAGTATTTACATCATTGTTGATTTTACATTCGTTATTTAATTTCGATTTCAGCTTAATGTCTTTAATAATATCCCGGGTAAACCACGGTGGATATTTTCATTTATATTGTTTTGTTTCTCTTGGCACACACTCATCAAATGCATTATACAACTTACCGTAAAAGTAGATGCAGGCGTCATCGGATCTATCAAATGTTTGAAGGAAAGTCCAATCTATATTAGAGAGACTTTGATACAATAGTGAAAAATTTGCTTTTCGGAAGTTATATTCATTGCAAGATATTGTTGGAAAATTTCGCTTTAAGGTGTGGCAAAAATTTAGTTTACAGGAAATATTTAAAACAGGATGATACCGATCTTGAGCAACTAAATTTTGAATAGATCTTTCAACAAAACAGTCATTATTATAGAGGACAAGATCGAGAATACGTCCCAAGTCGTCCGCAATAGTATTGTATTGAGTTAAATTAAAAATTGGGAGAAAATTGGTAAGAGCAGAAACAATGTCATTACCTAAATTATTATGGAAATATGTAGCATAAGAAGATATATTAAAGTCGCCCACAATGAGTAAATTATTATTATGCAAACTTTTGTAACATGTCCATCGACCTGTTTCGATGTAATATAATAAATTCCGTGTAATTTCCGCTTGCCGTCTCATTAGCCACTCCCAACCATAGAATTAAAACTCAACGTTGAGACAATTGACGTTTATCAATTTCCCCCTGTTCGCTACAAGCTGAAAATCCTCCCTTTTCCGATACCGACGTTGAAGAGAAAACACGTACTCACGTTTTCTCCTGTTCTGAAAGTTTTCTTAATTTGCTGTGGTAAGTTGAAATTTATATTTTATAATCTCTAAGCTTCATTCGATATAATCGCTGAGATAATTTTTATTGCATTTCTTTCATTTCTGTTCTTTTACATATTCAGAGATAAATTACAGTTGCACGTGGTCACGGAATCCTTTTATATCTACATATTAATTTTAAACTAAATACAAATCATTGTTTAATTTTATGCAAACACTTGAGAGCTTTTTATGTTGCAAAATATTTTTTTTCAATATAATAAATAACATTATAATCACATTTTAAAACCCATAGAATATTCATTCGTATGAAGGATACTGACACTACAGGTTTCAGATATATTTTTTAAGCACCTTATTTATTCAGATAACAACTTTTTGGCTCTCATAAGTTTTTCAGAACATTAGTACACTACTAATTTAGTTAAATTGTTTTTTTATTGTTTCAATATGGGAGACATATATGTTGGGAAGCTTTCAGTAAATTTTATTTTTGTAAATTCAAATAACTGCCTTCCTTTTAAACCTGAAAAGCTGAACCAACACAATGTGCCCCATTACGATCAAGTTCCTACATATCCCTGATTCTTGTGTACTCTTAGGTAAGCACAGCAGCTACGTGAGAGCTATGTGAGAGCTACGTAACAGTTTTCATTTATCTAAGACAACTTTACCTTTGAAGACAGCTTCCATTTATGTAAGACATCTTTACCGTTGAAGACAGCTTCCATCTATGTAAGACACCTTTACCGTTGAAGACAGCTTCCATCTATGTAAGACACCTTTACCGTTGAAGACAGCTTCCATTTATGTAAGACACCTTTACCGCTGAAGACAGCTTCCATTTATGTAAGACACCTTTTCCGTTGATGACAGCTTCCATCTATCTACGACACCTTTACCGTTGAAGACAGCTTCCATTGGTCCCGAGACATCTTTCACCATAGGAAACACCGTTTCCATTCCTTCAAAACATCTAAATCACCAGAGTACCGTCAGTTAAGTACATCCTGTATTTTTTCCGCCCCGTTCTAAGGCAGAATTAAATTAATTTTTCTTATACATATTCTCTTTTATTTCTAATCCACCCGGCTGTGAGAGCCACAGGGTATCGTGTTGATTAAGTTTGAGCACATTTTCTTTTTAACGTTTCTAATATTAATTTTTTATAATATTTTAATTTAGAGTAAATTATTTTACACGGTGTTTCCACCTTTATCACCGTAGTTTTGTTCTTGTTCTTTTGTAACGTTTGAAAAGGTGGTGGCGCCCTGAACTTTCATAGTCTGATCATCCTCTGTTATACAAAGTGTGTCATTAACTTGGAGTTGAACCACCCTTGAGAAGTCTCATGCCGGGATTTTGTTCAAGTGAACGAATAAGCTTTACAAACTAGCGCCCTCAAACATTAATAGTTACACTTTCAATATTACTAATTGATTCAAAAAGATTAAGGTATACTTCGCTACTAGCAGATGGAGGAACATAAACATTTAGTACATAAACTTGACCTGAGTCAGCTGTTATTTTAACCAAGACCATATCCACCGTAACTATCGTGGGGAGAATGAAACTATCTATATTCATTTCACACGACGGAAGTTCATTGTTTACAGCTATAAGAACCCCTCCGCCCCTCGAGCAATTACACGCCTCCAGATTTCTATCAGCCCGGTATACTGAGTAGTCTTCTGGAAACAGTTCACCATTAAAGACTGAATCGTTAAGCCATGTTTCGGTTAGTGCTATGACCTTGAAGTCTGTCATAGAGATTGCATTAAAAAAATCTACAGTTTTAGATCGCAAGCCTCTGGTATTCTGATAGTATACATTTAAAGAATTTGTGATATTACTGTTAACCTTTTTACCAGCAGTGCAAGTGGTCGACGACATGGTAGATCCACTTGAAGCTATGGATTGCTATATTCCAAGCTAATCCTTCTTGAGTTTAGTTAAAGCAATTTTATATGCAGTACAAACACTTCTGTCCCACACCGCATGATCACAGGAAGTAGTAGATCCCTGAGCACCTGACAGTTTAACGCAATTAGTGCAGGTTCGTGATTTGGATCTACAGGACTTTACATTGTGATTTCCACCGCATAAAGGACAGCTTAAAGAATTGTTGCACGATTTGGATGAATGATTAAATTCGTTACAGTTGTAACAACGCGATACTTCCAAGGCATCATATACGCTACAGCTATCATACCCTACAAATAAGTTACCAGCTTTTAATATTATGTCATACACATTTCTATCTATCTGAATGACAGCCTGAAAGATTGCAGCATTTTTCTTAGTTGGAAAGATTTTCACAATTTTACAATCACTATATTTAGAAAAAAATTCAGGATTACAATTCCTAATTTGGTATTGAAGCATTTCTTCAGTATATTTTTCTGACAAACCCACAATGCACAATCTGGGATTAATACCAGCAACCTCCTTTACAACATAAGAGTCAGACATTGTTTCTTGAACCAGCTTCATTATCTTCTCATTTTCCTCCTTAGATTTGCATGCAATAAGAATACCACCATCCTTAATATGTTTAACTTTAGTCAAATGTATACTGTTATCAGTTGGATTAATATTATGCATTAGCTCTGATTTCGTTTGTTTTATCTCCTGTGCCTTGTTCTTGGGTTGTACTATCACTGCAGGTAAAGTTTTGTTGTTAACAAAATCAGCATATCGAGTCGTTGGTGGAATAGTCACAGGTTCTTTAGCAACTTTAGAAACATCAGATTTCAGTGAGGACAATTCAGCTCTAATTGAACGAAGCGCGTCGCTAACTGTTGATTCTAACAAGTTAGTTACTTCAGTATTGTTTATAGAAATTCGTCGCATCTCCACAAGAGTCCAGGAACAGAATTTAGGACGTCCAGTATATCAACAGTTTTGGAGACACATACAACATGAAACTGCTTTTTGCAGAATTCGCAAAAAGTGGCCGGCCTACTTCGACTTATCGTACCAGAGTAGGTTTCACAATTGTTATTGACAATTGTTTACATTACAAATTTATTAAAATTAAAATCCAATATGCAGGTACACAAATCAGTCACGACTTCTAAAATGTTCCAACAGTCATAAACCACTTTAAACCACAAAAATGCAGCAAAATATCTGTGCATATGGCTATGTGTGTATTTGCGAGTTGTTGGACATGTTTGTTTGAAGGCTTGTAAGATAGCGTATATCTCACCCGTGTGGACGCTACAAATAGAGGATATTTTGTAATAGGTTATAGAACACCCAACTCCTACTTCTGTCTTGTCTGCATGCGTATATATAACCATGTCATATTCTTTATTATTCAGCAACTTAAGGAAAGCTGATCGAATAACATCTCTATTGGTTTCTTCTTTGTTAAATTTGCAGAGGAAGAGATCGTATTGCGGGAGAAATTTGGAGAGTGGGTCGGTTCGAGTATGTGATAGGTTTACGTCTTGAATTAGTGGTTGTATAAGTTGAGGAATAGAATAATATAATAGAGGTATATGGACGGTTGTCATGAAGTTGGTATGATGTTAATATACGATATACTGGATTGGAGGAAATCGCGGCAATATAGTTGAGGAAGTGTTGTCATCTGAGCCAGAGAGGGGGTTCATTAGCTTCAGAATAGAGACTTTCAGCTTGGCTTGACCGAAACGCTCCCAGACATAAGCGGATGGTGGTATTATGTACTGTGTTGAGTGAATGTAAAATAGTTTTTGTTGCAGACATGTAAATGAAACTTTCATAATCAATTTTGGAATGAATGAGGGTTCTATATACTTTTAGCCAGGTAGATTCATCCCCCCCAATGATAATGTTAGTCGTCGCTTAAGACATATTCCTTTAATTTCCTGTATATGTTGTCTCCAGGTCAATTATAGTCAAATAACATTCCCAGGATTTTACAATCATCTACGACAGGTAATTGAAAGTTGTTGACTGTGATACTAGGGATATGAGTTTGCGCTCTCCTACCGAATTTAATCACTTTCGATTTAACACGTGAGAGGGTAAGTCCTAGAGTCGCAATTTTGGTTTGTAGGGCATTTACAATAATTGAAAATGGGCTATTATACTACAAATCCTGAATACTATAATAAAACCTTTGTAACACAGGTTCTATCTGGTACAGTGACGAATGTCTATTGTCGGTACACGTACATAAATAAGGATAGCAATAGATTTTTAGGTTTTCAACAACCAAACGAGTTGCCCTAAAAGCAGGTGGTGTGTAATGTGTTTGTAGATGAGAATTGAGAAAAATGGATGTCTAATGACTGTTAACCAATATATTACTCAAGCCCTCGAACAGTTTCCAGATGACATTTGGAAAGAACAATATTGTTCAGTAGCCAGTTAAAAGAGAAGACTACAAAAACGATATGACAGATGAAACAGCTTCAATTTTAGGATATAACGACAAATTTGTAAGAATATGAACTATTCATTCAACTTAATGAAGTCAATAGTCATAGTATGTAATGGCACTTTAACATGCCTTTTCTATTGTGATCAGTCAAGGCTTTGACATGATCCACTAATATTTTATAGCATTAGGATGTCGAAATTACAACACTTAAGAAGCAAACAAATAAATTCGCAGATCTAAATACACAATGTAAATTTTTATCGATTTTATCAGGAATAAACCAGAATTCTAATAACTTACCGAACATTTTGTTTACTGAGCCTGTATTCGAACAAATAGTTATCCACTAAACAGAATTCATCTTCATGTAAATAGCTCATCGATATTCCTTGAAACATACCAGGTAGCGACTTGTACATTCTTTTTGGTACTTCATCATCCTGTGAGAGTGTTCTTCTAGACTTGATTTCAGTTTTGCTTTTCTTAGTTTTTAAATCTTCTTTGTTAGCAGGTCTAATGACAATTGGAAGTTGTAAATTTGATAACACTTCACTCTCTTCTGTACTATCCTCATCATCGTCTTGAATGTGAATTATTATATTGTCAGCACTAGCTTGCTCTTCTGATAATGTTCCTTCTAAAACACGCCGAAGTTCTTCTTCCATGCTGTTTATAGGTTCTTCTTTGAATTTCACTGAAAAGAAAAACAAAATCAAAACTAATTAACATGACCTACAAAATGTCTCAGAGTTACTGGTCAAAGTTCACTTCTCCCAAGGCAACTGCTTCCACTAGTCTGAGGTATTTCTAAAACTCTTCTACCTTGTTTTATATATGGATGATACTGGTGGCGTTAGAATTTTAGTGAACCTTACGAGAATATCAATCAGTATATCTATTAATCTTTTAAAACCAATGAAGCTACTATGGAATTTTAAAGAAACTGAATTATCGTAATAAAAAAAAAGAAAAACAAGGCGAGAGTAGGTATACAATATTTTTTTCAAAATTATAAGTTTTTATGCACATTTCGAATGATTTGTACCAGTATGGCACTAATTTTTCCTGTAAGTTTGGGATTCAAAGAACATAAATACGAAATTTGAAACTCATATGTAGCGGCAATCTTGTTTTATAACCAGATATTATGTTGTATAATATTCTACAGAGTTGTAAGGTATAATGTATTGCAACGCAGGTATATGGCAGTGGCTTGTCATGCGACCCACAACTATATAGCAATAAATCAAGTTTTTCAAGTATGGCACAACTTTTCGCTGAAGATTAATAATAATGTTCTTACTAGGAAGTTTTCACTTTTCGAAATTCAGACGGGCAAAAGTATTTATTTGATGCAAGAAACTCTCCAAACATCGACAAATTGTGACCAAATTAGAGCTATTCGCCTAAATAAAACCTTGTCCCTTCGTAAATTATTCTTGGATCTTTTATTTTAATCACAAAACACGAATAAACAACAAATTAACTTACGAAATGATGTACGAATCGATCGAAATGCGTAATCACAACAAAAGTTCAAGCAACACTCATGGAGGTAATTGATATTTACTACAGTGATGGTAACCTGTAGAGAATTTATCTTTTTGTAGGGACAAAATCTATTTTTTCAGGTATGTAGGGGAAATGGACAGAAATATACAATTTGCTAAAAATGTAGGGGAAATTCGTTCATAGTGATTTGAGGTTTAGATTGTTTTGTTTTATACTTTAACCTATAATATAAAGTAAAAACAAGTAAAATAACAGTTCGTAGCAAGTAATTTTAGTTAAAAAACTTAACAATATGGATTCAGACGCGGTCGATCTACTCAAGAAGCTACAGCCCTTGTCACCTCCGAAATTCAATCAGCCTTTTCCCGTAACAGTTTAGTTTCTGCTCTATTTTTGGATTTAAAGGGAGCTTATGACACAGGAAATTTGAAAATCATCGTAAACAAAATGAAAACATTAGGTATTCCCAACAATCTAATATAAAACATTTTAAACCTTTACATTAACAGAGAAATAACCGTGCAGTTAAATGGTGAAAAGAGCCATGTAAGAATATCCTCAACGGGACTTCCACAAGGTAGCATATTAACCCCAAATCTGTTCAACATTTACACTTTAGATTTTGTACATATCTTCAGACCAAACATTAGATTTCTACAATATGCCAATGATTTTTATGTCTTTGCCAAAGATAAAGCAATAGAACGAACAATATAAAGGTTTGAATAAGCTGGAGATGCAATAAAAAATGGTTAGGTACCAATGGATTCATAATCTCACAAGACAAAACCATATTCTGCACATTCACCCGTTCTCAGCCAGAAAATAATATTGCATTAGGGCCCTTAAACATTCCTTATAAGACATCTGTTAAGTATCTGGGCATAACTTTAGATCAAAAACTATCATGGAAAAATCATATTAATAGTTTGACAGGAAGATGTGAAAATAGCATTATTAGAGTGTTTTGCAATACAAAATGGGGAGCAGATCCAAATATTGCTCAAATCTTTTATAGACCTCTAATACGTTCAGTCTTGGACTACTGTTCGGTTCTATACGGAAACTCCACAATGAATAAATTAGGAAAAATTGAATTAATTAGAAACAAATGTCCGTTTATGTCTGGGAGTCTTACAGAGTACACCACTAAATGCCCTAGAAGTCCTCCTTGCACTTACGAAGAAAATACTTAAGTGATGTGATGGTATCCAAACTTATAGCTCAAAATAGACATGAACAGTTGCACAAACTATCCTCACAATTAAATGTTCCCTATTGAAGAAACAAAAAGCAACCCCTCCTTACAGCAAGTTATTGGTTCCACGGTTCCTAAGGCAATTTGAAGAAAATATGTATAAAAGTGATGTTCTTCCTTATTACAATGTGGACTACACATTATTAGAAATTAATAAGCCAACATGTTACATTCATACAGATATGCAAAATCTTAATGCTATAAATGCCTTTTATCAACAATAGCTTACAGAAAAATGGCCAAATTCGGATTACATATACACAGATGGGTCAAAAAATACAAAAGCCACTGGATGTACTTTTTTCATCCAAACGATAATAATAATTTTTCTCTAAAACTATTTAATTTTTGATTCCTTAGTACTATCATCACGCCTATAATGTGTTTCCATGACAGAAAACGATTCACAAATTTGCTTTTTCCCGGCAATTACATTTCTACAGATTCGACCTCCTGCCTTAGCAGGGTAGTATTGTACAGTCGTATGTGGAAAAGGTGTCGAATAAATATGTTTTTCAAGTATGCCACCCCTTTTTCCCCCTACTAGAAGTATGGCAAATATAATAATGGACACATTGTATCATATACTTTCCAAAAATCAAAATTCCATACTGGTACATATAGTTTTGCAAAAAAAATACAGTATGGCGGCAATTTGGAACCGACGGAAAAGTATGGCATGGTGATTTTCGTGAATGGCTACTCGACGAAGAAAAAATTATCCTGGTACAAATGGTTGTATTTTTTTAATTAACGTGTTTTCGTCGATATGGCAGGATGTAAGCCCCACTGAACAAGTATGCCATTACGCTACCGCATATTTCTTTTTTTATCGACTATCGGAAAATACAAGAATTTTTGTGAAACAAATCGTTCGACACTCGTAATTTATCCGACTCGATCGATTGACGCCCACGCTATTGTGCCGCCGGTACCAGCGCTATGACCATCATTTTCCCTTTTGTCATTACATAATTACACCCCTGTAGAGTCGCCATACTTGGTACAAATGATCGGAAATTTTGTGGCACCATCTCTCGGTCTAATATTATATTATTCAATTAAAATATTACCTTTGGCAGTAGATGAACTATCCTGATGTTTTGTTTCAGAATTTTTATTAGGAGAATTTTTCTTAATGAGAAATTCTGTGATGGCTCCTAATTCATCATAATTTTCTCCTTCAGTGGTATCTTCAACACATTTCACCTTCTTTTTACCTACTGCTTTATCGGCGTCGTCCGATTCGTGATTTTCAATTGTTCTTTTCTTCTTTTTTGCAGGCGGTAGCTGTTTATGCAATGCTTTTTGAATTTTGTCATTTTTCAAACAAACAGTTCTGAACTTGAAACACACTCGAAGAAGTTCCAAGCATTCGCCACAAATTATTTTTGGTAAAGAATCTTCATATGAGATCTAAAATAATGAAAATGAGTTATATTACATTATCAACATTTTTTATAGAATTCAAAAAGAACCATATTTTTTATTTTATTTGTTTACCATATATGTACATAATAACCATTGTTTTAAATAACATCTCTTTGAAACCTAAGAAACGATAATAATATGTATAGTAAAAAACCTAAACACACTACTTCACCCAAAGAGCCCTTTTCAACTTATAGAACCAGTATACGTTTATTTAATTAACGAGATTCAACAAGTTTTTATTATTTGGTCGTACCATTTTTAAGTACTGCTAGCAGAGGTGGATAATGGAAATCTCACGAATTTCAGACTATAATCTAGCATATTTAGTTTAAAAACAAATAAAAAGACAACTCAGGAGATTTAGAACAAAATCAAGAAATAAAAGAAATGATAATCCAAATTTTAAAAAAGATTGGGGACCACTGTATTAATATGTTATGAATGATTACAAACATAGAGGCTCCTGATAATATTTACGATGTAGAGGATAAATTATAGATTTCAATCAAAGTTATTAAGGTCTGCCCTAGATAAGTACACTGAGAAAATATATAGGGTTTAGAAAGGCTGAAGTAGTATTCGTATATAGTACAACAATAAATCGATATTTTTTAAATTTTTGAAACTGTTACATTTTTGGAATTTTTTCTTGATGTCCAGATATCCAATAATAGTAATCAAAAGATAATAAATCTGGAATATTCTTAAATAATCAATTGTATATCACCACAATGAACCAGGTATTCATCACACAAATGAACTATTCCTCAAATTGTAAGAATGCTTTTAATGAAATTTTTTTCATATGCGTTGATGTAATCGATAGCAGAAGAGAATAACTACTTTATACTCGTAATTTAATATACTACTTTATAATTTAATAATAAAAACAAGACATTATTTAAAAGTGATCTGTACATAAACCTACAATTTTTTACAGTTACAAAACCAAAATAATAATACTAGTGTTGAAAATTTTTAACATTTGCAATGGAAAAATCAGAAATATAAATCCAAGTTATTGTTAGGTATAAGTTAAAACAGACTAATGAAAGTGCACATAACCAGAACAAACTAAAATGCTTTTACAGAGAAATCTACAAAATATCCCAGAATAGCATCATCCTCAACTTAAGACTATCTGATTAATGTAGAATTAGATTCAAGTTGGAATTTGTTGAAGAGAAGATGTAGAAATCATGTCAAGCTTTCTCTTCAAAGTTGGTAATTATTCTGGGAAAATGTCTAAACAAGTAGTAAAGCGCTACAGTATGACGTATACGTAGACTTCTAAACAGTAAAAAAGCTTCATTTACAATGCAATTACAATTAGCGCTTAGGAAAATTAAACTCAGAACTCGGAACGTTATTGAAATCTTGCATTCACAATGAGAAAATGTATATAATAATTAGCTGGTTTTTGACAGTGTTGACGCTTGACAATAGTTTGTCAAAGCCGTCAAATCAGAGAAAGAATAAGTGGAGAAAATTAATAATAAATACAACTCTTCTAACCTCACAAATGAGATAACTTGTGCGCATGCTCATAATTATAATTAGTACATAAATTAAGAGAAAAGCTTGGACCTTGCAGAGTTCTATGTAGTGTTGAAGTACGATTATTATTATGTTCAATAGGCATGATGACAGTACAAAGAAATCAAAAAGTAAATGGTTTTAGAGAAAAATATGTGATGAAAGGATTATGAAAAATGACCTAGTTTTAATATAAACATTTAGATTAATAAGATTCTCAGGAAAATAAAAGTATAAAATACTGCAATCGGCCATGTTGACCGAAACACTGTATGACGTGACACGTGACGTCTCAGTAAATTATTGATGGTAACCTTTTACAAGAGCCGTCCCTACCAACACAAAAAAATCTCTACATTTTCCCTATTCATAAAATCAAATTCCCCTATTTTTTCACCTACACTAAAATTTTGAAAATGAAAATGCGTCTTTCTTAAAATTAATTATGACAAAAATGTACTGTTATAAATCAAACGCAAATTAGAATTAATTTGTTATCTCCATTTTCTTGCTTTTTTTTCGGCTCGCAGTATCGCTTTCCTCAAAACTGGAAGACTCTATTTTCTGCATTTTTATTCTAAAATAACTATTAAGATAATATAGTTTTGTAACCATGAGATTAAGAATCTCATGTTCTTATTTTGGTCATGGATTTTTTGAGTCTATTTAAAATAAACATTAATTTTCATGATTTCTCTTACTCTCCTTTGTCTTCTACTTGTGTTATAAACACAATTCAGTCAGTTGCTAGTCTCATTTCACATGAAAAAGATGAACTAGACAAAGTTATCGCTTTGTTTTCTACACCTGCTCCTTCGGACCGAATTGGTCGAACTAATTTCGTTGAACATGTTATCGACACTGGCGATGCAAAGCCAATTGTGCAACGTCAATAACCTTTGTTTCCGGCCATGCAAAAACGTCTTGTGAAAGAAATAGATGAGATGTTAAATTTCAAAGTTATTCAGCACACGAACTCCCCGTGGAGTTCTCCTCTCTGATTTGTGCCTAAGAAGTCCGGAGAATATCGTGTTTGTTTTGATGGTCGAAAATTGAACAAGGTTTTGATGCCTATCCTATGGCACAAGTCGATATTATTCTTAGTAAATTACGAGACGCAAAATTTCTGACGTCTATTGATTTAAAAAAGACTTTTCTACGAATACCCCTTTCTGAATCTTCCAGTCCGAAAACAGCTTTCGCTGTGTACGTTATAGGACTTTTTCAGTTTGTTACAACTCCTTATGGTTTAGTTAATGCTCCTAAAACTATGGCTCGTCTAATGGACATAGTTATAGATCCTTCTCTTAGGCCTTATTGTTTTTGTTACTTAGATGACATTATTATCGCTCCCCTTACCTACCTTTAAGCTTCATATGGAAACTTTCAATAAATTGTATCGTGTATCTTTTAGGTTTTGTTGTTGACAAAAATGGTCTTCGCACAGATGACGACAAAGTCTCTGCTATTTTATTCCACTCCAAAAAATACTACTGAGATAAAACGTCTCATAGGTCTTATTGGTTGGCATCGTCGATTTATTAAAGATTTTTCTACTATTTGTTCTCCAATCACTGATCTTCTTCATGGCAGAAAGAAAGGCCAATCCATTTCTTGGATTCCGGAAGCTGAAAATGCTTTTACTGAAGTTAAGAAACGTCTTACTTCTAGTCACATTCTTGCAAGTCCTAATTTTTCTAAACCTTTTATCATTCAAACTGATGCTAGTGAAACTGGTCTTAGTGCAATCCTGTATCAGGAATGCGATGGTCTCGAACACCCTATTGCTTATGCAAGTCGTACCGAGAGAAAGTACAGTACAACAGAAAAAGAACTTTTAGGGGTTATTTTTAGTATTGAAAAATTCCGAGGCTATGTTGAAGGCACTCATTTTACTCTTGAGACAGATCATTCATCTTTACAGTATCATTCTAAACTTTAGAATCCCTCAGGTCGCTTAGGACGTCTTTCTCTTAGGCTCTCACAGTTTGATTTTGAAATCAAACACAGAAAAGGAAACAGTATGGTGGTCAGTGATACTTTATCTCGTTCTTTCTCTGAAATTTCTGTTATTGACGTAAGTGCGTTTAAACCAGATGTTTGTTATACTTCTATGATTCACAAGGTTTCGAATAATCCCAATTTATATCCCACATTTAAGGTTGACAATAATGTTTTGTAAAAACATATTTTTTCGTCTAATCTAATATCTAGAAACTTATCTAATTGGAAAATTGTTGTTCCTACCGCTAATCGAATTGACATATTAAGGTTATTTCATGACAATTAATTAAGTGCTCATTTAGGCATATCTAAAACTATTTCTCGTATCTCTGAAATTTATTAGCCAAAACTTCTGTTCTGTTTGTAGTTCTTGTGAAACCCAAAATCTACCTAAAGCTGGTGTTATGGGCCAATACAAAGATATTAATTTTCCTTAGCAATGGGTTTCCGCTGATCTTATAGGTCCATATCCAAAGTCAAAATCTGGTAACAGATTTGTTTTAGTAATTACCGATTGGTTTACAAAATTATGTCTTGTTCATCCAATGCCACATGCAACTGATAAGGGCATTGTGAAGTTTATAGAAAATCAAGTTTTTCTTCTTTTTGGTGTTCCACAATTTTTTTCTGTTGAAAATGGTACAGCTTTAATTCTTCTCTTTTCAAGAATATAATGTCACAGTACAAAGTGCAATTTTTTTTATAACACTCGATATCATCCGCAAGCAAATCACACAGAACGAACAAATAAGACAATTGTTACAGCTCTAAGGTGTTATATTCATGAAAATTCATCTCATAATAACTTAGACACTTTGTTACATAAGGTTGCACAAGCAATTAGAACCGCGTAACATGACGTTACGGGTTATTCCGCAGCTTTTGTAAATTTTGCTCGAAACGAGTTTTACAGTGCAGTTTCTGAAAACGCGAATAACATTATTAACACTGGTGAAAAATTACAATTAATTAATTATGTTGAAACACTTCCTAAACTTTTTGTTGAGGTTCGTGAAAAGTTAAAAAATTAATATGAGAAAAATGCAAAACATTACAATTTACGAAAGAGAGATTTGCAATTTCATGTTGGTGACAGCTTTTGGAAAAAGAAATATGTTCTTTCATCAAAATCTAACAATTTTGCAGCTAAATTTGCTTCCAAGTGCAAACCTTGTATTGTCAACAAAGTGATCTCTAAATTGGTGTAAAATTTAAAAGAGCTTTCCGGTAATGCTTTAGGTAACTGGCATGTTACAGATTTAAAAAATGAATTCATAGACGTAGATGAAAATCTCCCCGATGATGAGTTTTCTGATCAACATTCTATTGATACGAACTTATCTGGCCATGATTATAATTTGAGGATCAGATCTGATAGTGATTCTGATTAGTTTGGTAATTTATCCCGTATATCTATATTAAGTTTTTTGGATTAAAATTTCTTGACGTGACATTCTTTTTATCTTATTTTTGATTTAATATCAAAATATACCTTAAGTATTTTATACTTTTCTTGTCAACAATTGTGTTAGGTCACAAATGCATTTTGTGTCTTTATCTAGTATAATTTGCTTTTCTACTATCGTATATGTCATAGTACATATATACACTAATCTGTATCTGTAAAAGTTGGAAGGGTGGGTAGACCCCACAGCACTTAGGCCACAATTGGCCCATTGTGCATCCTTCTGAGGTTCAAAACTTCCTTCTAGCTCGTCATCCAGCCTACTTCCTTGAAGTAGGCGATAACTTCGCCTAAAGTAAGTTCCCTCATACTGGCGTGTGTTAGCCTGTGCTCGCCGGATACATGAAACCTAAGATGAGAGAGTGTCTGACATTCACAAAGAATGTGCTCGACAGCCTCATCTTCTTGCCCACATCATCTACAAAGTGGGGTGACAGAGAAACCTAGTCTGTGGAGGTGTTTTCGTAGGTGGCAGTGACCAGTCAGAATACCCGTGGCTGTTCGTAGGTTCCGCCTGTTCATAGTTACGTATTTTTTGGCTACTTTGCTGTCCGGATATTGTAGCAGTTCCTTGGCAAGCCTGCAGCCTTCTGCGTCGTCCCATCTACCCTTAAACTTATTAAGGGAGTGTTCCTTTAATAGGTCGGCCGTCGCTGACGCCGATAGACCAATGAAAGTGCCAGGTCCCAAAAGTTTTTGGGAGGCTGCCTTCCTGGCTAGCGAGTCTGCAATACGGTTTCCTTTCGATTTCTCATGACCCTTAATCCAGCCTTAAGTGACCGTGTTGTTGTTACAGGCTTTGATTAAGGCCATGTGACATTCTTGTCTAGGCCTGATGTAATACGTGGTCTGTTCAGGGCTAGTAGTGTTTGTCTACTGTCCGTAAGGATGTACATGTTATTACCTGTGGCTTTCCTTTTGGTAATCTCTTTTGCAGCGATGCAGATAGCAGTGAGCTCTGTTTGAGCAACACTTGCATTGCAGCCCATTGCCCATTTTATGTTCTGGAGAAAATTCCACATCCTGAGCCCACATTTGATTTAGACCCATCTGTGAAGATGCGGATTGCGTCTTCTTCCGTTGGGTCTTGTTCGTTGGTTTTAAAGATTACCTTGTAGGGCCTGTAGAAGGCATATCGCGGTGGAATCGAGTCCGTATTGGCCCGCAGCAGTGGGACCTCCCTGAGGGCCCTCTATACACTATCTTTTGTATTTATTTTTACCCTTGTGCAAAAGCACTAATTCCTTTATTTCTTTTATCTCTTGATGTTGTATCTAGAGTACATTATTTAAGATCCTTGCTATTATGTTGTGTATAATACAATTGATGTATTATATTTGTGTTTTTTATCGTATATCTTTTTTGTTTTTGGGTTTTTGAAACGCCAAAAAATTTTTTCCGCGAATGTTTCAAATTTTCTGAGATTTTCTTGCGTTATGCACCTTTAGAAATCAGTTTAGTTTGGACGACCTTTATACTGAAATATTTTCTGGAATTTCTTGCTTTAGGCAAACTTTCAATTCAGTTAATTTTGAGTAATCCCCTATCTCTTTCGTTGTGTGTAATGAGAAATTATATTTTTGCTTGGTAGCGTTTTCGTTTTCAGTATACGCTTGATTTTTATCGTTGATACGAGTAAAACACGTTCTTTTTGTTACAAGACAATTTATGGATTATTTTGGTGTACTGATACATACTGATAGTATTTTTTGCGGCATACTTTTGTTTTCTCTTTCCGTTGTTGACAAACTACAAACTTTCTATGTGGTTGGAAACACCACAGTTTATAATTTCGTTACTTTTAAAGCGAAAGTGTTTCCGATTTATAATATTAAGTTCTATATAACTTACTATTTTGGTTTTCAGAGTAATCTGTGTGTGTTATCGCTAAATTTTTAGCAATTGGTTCTGTATTGGTGGGTTTCTTCTCTCCAAACTTTCCGAATGTAGGAAATGCCTTGTTGTTTATTTCCATTCATTTTTCCGTATAGTTATGTAATGTATTTAACAAACACACACTCATTTTTTAGTCACGTTAAAATTTTTTTCCCGGAAGATTTCTATCTTAACCACCCTATATCACATTCAGTTATTATTTTTTGTAGATGAGGATTATAGTTATTCTCTTGTCATTTCATTGAAATGTCAGCATTTCATATTTTATTAGAGGTTACCCCACTAATTTGTTCTTGGATATTTTGCTAAAGCGTTTAGCATTTCATATTTTAGTAGAGGTTACCACTCTAATTTTCTTTTGGGCGTTTAGCGTCTCATACTATGGTGGAGGCTACCCCTCTAATTTAATTTTTTTGATTATTTTAGAATCTCAGTACGGTACCAATAACTGATATCGTTTAATTTTTGATCAATTTTTTTGCTAATAGGAATGAGCTCCTATTATAATTGCTTACTGCATTTTGTTTAAATTTTTACTTTTCCGCCCAACCTATCTAATATGCGAGAAAAGTATTGGTTTTTACCCACAAAAAAGTTGAAATTTTGAAAAAAAATTGAGTTATTTTTACGTTTTTCATCAATAACAACACGAAAAAATGGTTTTTAGAAAAAAAATCCTGTGTGTATGTCGTCGTCGGCCACTTTTCGTTACATGTCTTATTAGCACAATACAGCCTCCGGAGTGCAACAAATCACCAATTTTATGATTGAATATTGTTCAGGACATCTCACAGGTGAACCCTATTGATTTTCAGCTCACAATAGCCAGTACAACGGATGCTATGGTACTTTAAGTACGTCATTTTTGTCATTTTTTGAGACATTTCAGTTTGTTAGCACGATACAGCCTCCGGAGTGTAAAAAGTCACTAATTTTATGATTGAATATTATTCAGAAAATCTCATAGATGAACCCTATTGATTTTCAGCTCACCACAGCCAGTACAACAGGTGCTATAGTACTTTAAGTACGACATTTTTATCATTTTTGGAGAAATTTCAGTTTGTTAGCACGATACAGCCCCCGGAGTATATACAAGTGACCAATTTTATGATTGGATATTATTCAGAGCGTCTCAAAGATGAATCCTATTGATATTCAGCTCACTAAAGCCAGTACAACGGGTTCTAAGGTACTTGGAGTACCAAATTTTTGTCATTTTTGGAGAATTTTCAGTTTGTTAGCAAGATACAGCCTCCTGAGTGTATACAAGTGACCAATTTTATGATTAAATATTGTTCAAGGTGTCTCACATGTACCCTATTTTTGGTTATTTTTGGACCAATTTCGGTTTGTTAGCACGATACATCCCCCGAAGTGTATACAAGTGACAATTTTATGATAGAATATTATTCAGGGCCACAGATGCGGAAAAGTTAGTTTTAATCTTTAAAACCGTTTATTATATATTTACTTTTGTTAAGTTTTCAAAATGAATTGAAGTCTTGAATTAGAAAGCAACAATTCTTGGAAATTCATTGAATATGTTCCTTTCTTCTTCTTATTTTTCTTCTCTATGTTCTTATCTTCTTTTCATTTCTTCTTGTTTTCTTGAATCTGTAAGCACTACTACATCTTCTTCTTTCTGATCACCGCATTCCTGTTGTTTTGGCTACTTTTCTTTGTAGGCTGTTTAGGTTTACAAAAAAAGTAATTCTTCGAATTTCTTTTTTTCTCCAAGGAGAGGGGGTGTAACATGTCATCGTCACAAGTTTCAATTTTCATTAGTTATTTATTCTTCATCTACCCCCACCTCTAATTCAAAATCATTTTATTTCGATATGCTAAGAACGCGTAAAAATTTCTATTTAAACGACGATTCCAGTCGAATCGGTCTCTTTATTGTCAACATCCTTCACTAAGGAGTAAATTAATACAGTTTTCAAATAATATTTTGTGTGTGGTGTTAACCTGTCTTGCTACTCTGCAGCCCGTATAGTCCGGGGAAGTAAGGTCGAAAAATCTGCTCAATGGAAAAAGTTATCCGTAAATTATTTCTCATTTTTTAATGAAATTAGATCCCCCCACCAACATTTTCCTAGTTCGTCTAATAAATTCCAATGACGCTTTCGACGGAGCTTGCAAGCACAGCTTGAAACACGTAAAATTCGGGTGTTTTATGCTCCTGGCATTCCTGGATGTGCTTGTACAAAAAAATTGTGAAGGTAAAAAATGTGGAAAATCTTTTGCTCTAAAAGGTGACGTAATTCGATTTTCCAAAAAAAATTTGTTCCGTCCTTAAATTTTCCAACTTTTGGATATTTTTTCGAAAATAACATTTTCAATTGGCAATTATGAATAAAATAACAATATCGAGGTCAAAACATGGATAAACATAGAGGGCAAACGTCTAAAAATTTACGTTTTTTCAGATTTGGAAAATTCAAAATGGCGGCCGCTCAAAATGGAATTACATTTTTTGTTTCAATCGACTCTAAAGTTATGAACATTAATGATATCGAGACGCGGTTTATTGCAATCGATAGAGTGAAAGTTATATTTTTATAAATAAAACAAACACAATTTTACATTTACCGAAAAAAAAATTTTTTATCTCGTTTTTTCCATTTTTTCCTTTAAAAAATGTAATAGTTATATCTGTTTGCACCGTGAGTATCTTTGTCTTTGAAAGACGCATATTTTACATCAAA
This sequence comes from Galeruca laticollis, assembly GCA_963921935.1. Taxonomy (NCBI): domain Eukaryota; kingdom Metazoa; phylum Arthropoda; class Insecta; order Coleoptera; family Chrysomelidae; genus Galeruca; species Galeruca laticollis. The sequence goes on from OY998183.1 coordinate 76,598,234, forward strand.
ATTTCCAGATACAATTAGTAGAAGCTGAGATAAACAAGTGCAAACTCTGTTCGATACTGATACAATATTAATTAAAATTTTCAAATTTTGACCGTTTCGCTCGATTGCAATTATTGATAATCATAATACTATTAGAAAACCAGAAATTGACAATATTATGGAAAAAGAAACCAATAAAAAAAGCGCGAGTTTCTTTCAACTGAGAACGAGCGCTGACCCCCCACCACTACGCCAAGCAGCTGTCGCACCATAGTGCGGCAAGGCGAACTAAGGTTACTGTTCTTTTTCGAATGTACCCATTGACTGGAGAAAAATGAAAAGTTGCACTCAAATAGAGTGGAGATTCAGCAATCGAGCGAAACGGTCAAAATTTGAAAATTTTAATTAATATTGTCACAGTATCGAACACTTGTTTATCTCAGCTTCTACTAATTGTATCTGTATTTTTTTTAAAATACGCATCTTTCAAAGACAAAGATCCTCATGATACAAAAAGATATTATTATTACATTTTTTAAAGGAAACAATGGAAACAACGAAATAAAAATTTTTTTCGGTAAATGTCAAAAATTATTTAAAAAAATGTTGAAAAATTGTGTTTGTTTTATTTATAGAAATATAACTTTCACTGTATCGATTGCAATCAACCGCGTCTCGATATCATTAATGTTCATAACTTTAGAGTCGATTGAAAAAAAATGTAATTCCGTTTGCCCTCTATGTTTATCCATGTTTTGACCTCGATATTGTTATTTTATTCATAATTGCCAATTGAAAATGTAATTTTCGAAAAAATATCCAAAAGTTGGAAAATTTAAGGACGGAAATTTTTTTTTTGAAAAATCGAATTACGTCACCAGTAGTTGTATGGGACACTTTAGCATGGGAACTTTTTGCCGACCGTGGGAAAGTTCCTCGTTGATGTTTCAGATTATTTTTTTTAACACAAAAAAGTAATATTCAATAAAAGTGTATTTTTTTTACAGTGCCATATCCGTGATCGGACGTAGGCGACCTCTCACTTCTACCTGTGTTGTGCTCTCCAGTTACCACAGATAGAAGGGACCTACAGTTTAACGACGGATCCGAACGTCTATGTTGAGAGGCTGTACTAGGCAGAATACTGTCGGTGGTTTGCCATTGCCTTCCGACAGGTGGCTCTCCGAATTTTTAATTATGATGTTAACTAGGCCCGGGTTTGATCCCGGGGCCTCTCGGTTAGCAGACAGAGCACCATTCCACTTGCCTACGGAGACCACGAAAAGTGTATTAAGTTGTGAAAAATTATCAACGCTTTAAAGAATGGTTTCAATCAATCTGTTAGCGTAGTATTTGATAAGTTTGAATTACATCAACAAATCTCAAATCGTAATAATAATATTATAAGAAGTAGCAGAATTGTTCAAAATATATCATTTTACACGCTTTCTTATGGAAAAAAATACACAAATTTTCTCAATCGCGGGTCTTTTTGGCTAAAATGTTACCGTTATTAGAAAAGTTGTATGGTACCCTTACTGATTTTTTGTTGTTGTTAGTTCGATGAAAAATTTGATCGACAATATCACCCACTAAAAATATTACGGGTAAAAAGTAACAGAATTGTTCAAATACCTTTTGGGAGAACATTTGTTGGTTTCTTTTGGAAAAAGAATAATAATAATAATTCATATAAACTAAGGGTTGCAGTTAGTACTAGTACTGCAAAACTGATAGGGTTTTGATGTTCTTGTCACCCCTTCTGGTACCCTCTGTTAGTCATCTGATGTTTTGTGTGTGTGTGTGTGTGTGTGAAGTCACGTGTAACGTCAAAGGTCACGTTCACAGAACACAAGATGTATGACAGACACGATACATATAGCAGATGGCACATGTGATCGACAATTTAGGTTGACTGTATTGATGAAAATTGGTGGACAATGTAGGTTGACATGAAAACCCGGCCAATAATAGCAGAGTGCCTTTTTGACATCTTTATGTCGACACCCTGTATATCGAACGTCGTAGTGACGTATACATCGTAGTGCCCTTATGGCATTTTTGTACATCCTGTATATTGATCGAATGTCGTAGAGACGTACCTAATACCGTTTGTTCGACTTAAATCCGACCAATAATGGTGCCCTTATGACATCTTTATGTCGACACCCTGTATATTGATCGAACATCGTAGTGACATACCTAACACCGTTTGTTCGACTTCAACCCGACCAATAGTAGCAGAGTGCGCCATCTTTATGTCGACACCCTGTATAATGATCGTCGACACACCCCCATGACCGGCCGTCACCCTCCCCAGCGCCCCCAGCCAACGACAATTTGAATCACTTTATGTCGACACCCCCGTGATCGGGCCCGTACCGTCACCCTCCCGCCTTTTTGACATGTTACCCTCCCCAGCCAACCAGCGTCACCAGAAAACCCCCAACCAATAATAGCAGGCATGGCATCCTTTTTGTACATTCTGTATAGAAAAATAATAATTATGTCACCCCCGTATAATTACATCATTCGACCTTCAAACATTCACTCACCTGTTTTATCATATTACCAGCTAATTAGCGGTGGGAAGCATCATCGAGGAACTTTCCCACGGTCGGCAAAAAGTTCCCATGCTAAAGTGTCCCATACAACTACTGTCACCTTTTAGAGCAGAAGATTTTCTACATTTTTTACCTTTACAATTTTTTTGTGCAAGCACATCCAGGAATGTCAGGAGCATAACACACCCGAATTTTACGTGTTCCAAGCTGTGCTTGCAAGCTCCGTCGCAAGCGTCAGTGGAATTTATTAGGCGAACTAGGAAAATGTTGGCGGGGGATGTACTTTTATTAAAAAATGAGAAATAATTTACGGATAACCTTTCCCTTTAATTTCCTTAATTTCCCGGACTAGTACCCGTAAGTGGACATCTACTAGGCCGATTGAACCCAGAAGTCGCCCTCGCCAGAGTCCAGACCACCAACGGCTCAAAAACCGGTCGATACCGCTGAGAGCTGTACGTCCCGATCCTCTCCAAGATAAGTCCTTAGAGGTGAAGACAGAAAGAGGATGTCCACAGGGAGGCGTCCTGTCACCAAAGCTGTGGAATCTGGTAGTCGACGACTTTCTTGACACACTAAACGAGCTGGGTGGTATGCTCAAGGATATGCTGACGACATCATCATTCTAATAGGGGGAAAATACGTGGGCATCTGCCTGGAACTAATGCAGAGGGCAATGTCCATAGTGGAGAGATGGTGTGATGCGGAGGGATTGTCTGTCAATCCCTCGAAAACAATCATGGTACCATTTACAAAACAGCGAATCGCAGAGATTACTAGTGTGCCAAAACTCTTCGGCAATCAGATAAAGGTTTCCAGTGAGGCAAAATATCTAGGAATCCGGTTAGATGACAAGCTAACATGGAACAGCCATCTAACGAGCATCACAAGCCGGTATCAGATTACGCTAATGACGATGAGACGAGCAATTGGGTGCACCTGGGGGCTAACTCCGACAATGATAAACTGGTTGTACACCAGAGTAATCAGACCAATGATGGTGTATGGTGCGATCGCATGGTGGCCTAAAGTTCAGCAAAACACAGCCGCCAAAACGCTTTCTAAAGTGTAGCGAGCTACGTGTCTGAGCATTACAGGCGCCATGAAGGGCACCCCAACCGCAGCATTGGACATACTGCTAAACATCCCACCATTAGATCTCTATATACAGGGGGAGGCTAAAATGGCTGCATACAGAATGCAGTGCAATGGCAACTGGTGCAAGCACCATGCTATGAAACATACTAAAATACACACCATGAGGTGCGACATCATCGAAATTCCACCTGACAGAATGTCCAAGGTCGTGGAAACTGAGATAACATATCGTGTCAACTTGAGTGGCAGATCCGAATGGGCCCAGGGAGAACCTCAACGCATGTTGAACAGTATCACCTGGTACACCGACGGGTCAAAGACCCTAACGCGTACAGAAGCAGGCGTTTACGGCGTCAGACCCAGGTAAAGCATAAGTGTTTGCCTTGGCAACATGACGACCGTATAACAAGCAGAAATAGCTGCACTAATCGAATGCGGCAGAACATCTATAGGCAGGAAATATAACAAAAAGACCATTCATGTGAACACGGACAGTCGGGCGGCCCTTTTTGCCTTAGCAAGCCACAGCTATACGTCGAAGATAGTGTGGGACTGTCACAATACCTTGAAAACCTTGGCAAAAGACAATAGAGTAATTCTTACTTGGGTGCCAAGCCATTGAGGGGTAGCTGGAAATGAGGGAGCTGATAAGTGTGCCAAGAAAGGAGCTCATCTCACCCTCATGGGACCAGAACCAACATACGGCGTTTCATACAGCGCCGTACGAAAAACTGTTTCCAACTGGGTGTCGCTTGAGCACCAAAAGCGCTGGAACAAAATCACGGGACTTACTCAGTCCAAAAGAATGCTAAAAGGACCATCGAGTTCCGACGCAGCAAATGCTTTTAGACTGGTTAGGAAAGAACTGCGAAAAGTGGTAGGATTCATAACTGGCCACTGGATATTCAACGCACACCTAGTGAAAATGGGGATTGCAATAACAAATCCCCATTGCAGGATGTGTAGAGAAGCAGAGGAAACCGCAAAGAACGTGGTCTTCGATTGCCCTGCCCTGTGCAGCGAGCCTCCTGTCTAGATATCTTTCTAGGCACAAATCAGGAGGGAATGCAGGAAAACATAGTCCGACGAATCTCAATGTTCGCTAAGAATTTAGGATGGGACTCTGCTTAATACCTGTGAGTGGGGGTGCACAATAAGCCAATTAATGGCTGAGCGACAACCATTAGGGCACCTGAACACTTACCCCCTCGTCGCTAAAAAAAAAGGTAAGTCCTTAACTTAGTTTTGGTAGATATACAATCTTGAGTTGGACATTTTTATTGTAATACTGATTTTCATTCGTATTGTATTGTGAATACATGGTTTATATGAATTTATTTTTGTGTTGAATAAATTAAATTTTCCCGAATTTTTTGTTATTGATTCACCTTATCCCAATTGAGGTAATAAAAAATAGTGTAACCGCATGATCAATCAATTGTGTAAATTGTGAACAAACGATGTCCATTTTTTATTTATAGCGTTCTTGGTTCCTTGTTATTGTTTTATTAAAATATAAAAACCGTGTCAGAACTAATTTGAGAATGGACTTGGATACTATTCAAAGTACTAGCAAACTTTTTCATTTGCTCCCAAATTGAAGGAGTTTTGTTGCAACTATATGAAATTTTGTAATTAGTACCCCGTCAACATTTGGATATTTTACCTTAGAACTATATATCTAAAAATAAAAGTAATTCAGTGAAAATAAAAAAAAAACATTATATAATAATGATAATAAACAAAAAAGTGGTTACTTGAAAGAAGAGTAAAAAATGTCTAATTTAAAATTATTTACATTAATAATTGTGATAAATTCAGAAACAAGGCTCTAAATAAAGTCCAGTGTTTTAAAGCACAAAAAATGAGTTATGAACAGAAGAGGGAGATAATTTCTAGAATGAAAGCTTGCTTCCGTTGTCTCAAGATAGGTAAACAAGTCAATAAGTGTAGAAAGCGGTTAAGGTGTATTGTGTGCCAACGTTCTCATGTAATATTGTTATGCCCTGAGTTGCCTCAGCATAAGAAACATGACATACCAGAGAGTTAGCAATCAATCCCGAGTTCCTTCCCCGCCTCCGGCAGATGAAAGTGAAAGGAATCAAGTCCTATCAAATCAGACTAGTACTCACGTATTTTTACAGACTCTTCAAGTGACATTAACAGGACGCAATGATTTTAAGAAAGTTAGAGCTTTGATTGATAGTGCTTCCCAGAGACATTTATTTTGAAAGAAACTGCAGTGCAGCTGGGTTACTCTTATCAACATTCTGAGAAGTTGATTCACTGTTTATTTGGAGGCAGAGTTTACTGAGAGCCACGGTTGCTATGATGTGACAGTTGTTAATGGTGATTTTTCATTTACCTTTGAGGCACTTGATCAAATAGTTATTTGCGGTTATGTCACTCCAGTATTTTTTGGGGAATAAACCAAAGAACTAAGCTCTTGTAATATTATCTTGTCTGATAACAAGCAATCTGGCCCGATTGAGGTTTTGATGGGAGCGGATGTCATTGCAAATTTGTACACTGGGATTTATTATAAATTGGCTTGTGGCCTAGTTGTCATAGAAACATCACTAGGTTGGACTTTGACCGGAAACATTCCAGTTCCTTATGTTAACCCTTTGAATTCGAATTTTTTTTTAACAAATTGGTAAAGCATTTTTAAGATTATTATAGTTAGTAGGGATAGTATTTGTGAAAAAAATAGTGAAAAAAATAGTGACATAAATTTTGACTAAAAAAATGCAATTTTGAATGGGATATATATGTCCCGGTTAGACATTTATAATGGGACAGATTTAACCCAACAGGCCTAGTGAAACATTATAAAAATAAAAATATCAACAAAAACAAAAAAAAATGTTCATAATAATTTATTTAAAATGAAACGGTGTGAAGCAAGTTTAACATAAAGGTATGTTTCAACTCTGGCACATAGTCGTCGTTAGTTTTTTTTTTTGTACTGTACAGAACATCTTTGGCATCTTCTTCTTGTTTTCCCTTCCAATGGTAAATAATCACCAACATTAAACATTTTTCGTTTCTTGATTGTTGGGCGACCCAAAGATACAGCTGATTTTCTTTTAACTGTAGCGTTTTTTCGGCCTAATGATATTAACCCTTCCGCTACTGTAATAAGAAACGGCAAAAACAGTGATTTTTCTTTCCTGTGTAAGTCATTGAACAAGATGTAAGCATTTAGAAAAGTCTGAAGAAAACTTTCTTCCACCATTTAGCCGACTTTCGATCGAAATCATACAAACCAATGATCTGGTCGGGTAAATCTACTCCACCCATGTATCGGTTATAGAACTCTAGCATTTCAGGACAAGGTATATCTTTTTTAGAACCATCCTTTCCTGTACGTTTTACAGTTGTTACGTTGTCAGTAAAACAATTACTTATAGCAAGTAAGTCCTTGGTGTCCTGCCATCTGGTGATTATAGTACCATTATTGTTTACCCTAAGTTCTGTATCGCCTCGATTAAGTTTAGTTATAAATTTAGAAACATTCTTTCTATGTTTCATCAATGTAGCTTCGGCTGGATATGGCATTGTGTCAAGTAAGGAAACAGATGTAAAAAATCTATCGAAACAGAGTGCAGAGTGTCTAATGGTACCAATTAATTTTCCTACCACCCTTTCTCCTGAAGTTCCTTCTGAATTTCCAGTATCCTTGCCCGCATATATGTTAAAATCATAAATGTAACCAATACAAGATTCACTACGAACCCAAATCTTGATACCTCTTTTGACGGGTTTCATGGGAAGATACTGTTTGAGTGCAGATCGTCCCTTGAATTTTGCCATCGACTCGTCTATACTTTGGAAGGTTGCTTCAGTTCGAAACTTTGGAAAAGTGGTCTTCCGACAATTGACAATTTCTTCAATATAATACAATTTTCCAGCATTTGTAGGTTTCACGGGGTCATTGAAATACATCTTGGATAACAGAAGTTTACAACGATCTCTGGAAATAGTCGTTGAATGTAGGAACACGGTTGTAAGACATTATAATTGTGACCCCTAATACTACCATAATCTCATGATAATCGATCAAATTTCTTTTTTTTCTTGGTGTCCTTTTCAAGCTGTTGTAAACGTAAATTTGTACAATGAGCAATATACATTATAATGCTTTTTGGAAAAAAAACTACTTCACTCAAATTTCTATTCAGATTACAATTTACTTGTTGTTGTTGAGGAACCTGAAGGCGAGGAATGAAACTTCCATCATTGACAAACCATAGATTGCCTGCTTGCACCTGTCCTTCGTTAGCCCCTTGATCTAGTTAATCTACACCATGCTGAACCTCTTGTTCTTCTTCGTCTCTACTCAACTCATCTTCATCTGAACTTGACTCTTCGGCTCCATCAGATGTCGTTTTCAGTTCATTTTCTTCAATCTCGGTATCAGAAGGTTCATAAACCAGTCTGCTGAGGCACTGGAATGGAAAGGATCAATTTCCGATTCGCCGTCACTGCCAAACAATGCTTGTGCTGCCTCCTCCAGTTCTTTTGCACTAAGCGGTTTTCGGCTCATCTGGAATAAAAATGCCTATTGGGACAAATATAACCCTAAATAAAAGACTGTTGGGACATATGTAAACCAATAAAATATTCACCATAATTTTGGCTATATACTTACAACTAACATATTTATAAATATGTTATTACCTTTAGTATCACGCATTTTTTTCAAATAAATGCACAATTTCAATGAATATGTAGATAAACTACCAGCAACTAACAATAAATCACAGTAACCACGTTGAACAAACGGTAAACACTGAGTAAATGTCTGCTAACAAGGTCATGCCTGCGTTGACACTTCCACTTTTTTTAACCAGAGCCGTAGTAAAACTGAATTTGAAATATTCTGTACAAAATGGGTTCTATTTTAACCAGCAGACAGTTTAGAAATTTGTTTGGGATTATATGTCCCGATAGTCGCCAAATGGTTAAATCTGATGTCGTCATGACTTCCCTAAATCTCTTGGTTAAGAATGCGTCTGTTAGTGATTTGTGGGGATTTGATGTCTTAGGAATTCAGGAGCCATCAGATAAGTGTACACGGGAGGAATCAGCTTTGGCAGCTAAGGAACTGTTTATGGATACTGTCACATTTAGAAATAACACCCAGTATATGGTAGGCCAAACAAAAGTAGGTCAATGTTTTAAAATATGTTTTTATAATTCGCGTATAAAAGAGACTTCATTATAACATTGTTTACTGTGTCACAATTAAGCTCTTTGAACACTGTAATAGTAATTTTTAGAGTACAGTTGGTTATTGTATTTAGTTATATTTTTATTTGACATTTGATTTTAACCTTGACACAGATTATAAATAAAATGGTCTAGCGTTGTTCTAGCTAGCAAATTATTATACTAAAGGTAAATTAGAATGATTTATATATTAAAAATAATAACGAATAAAGTACGCTAACGTTTATTTATCAATGATTTGTCAATTGTTTATTTTTATATTGTATAGGATCAAAAATAATTCTGTTCATGATATAATATAAATAGATCGCAAGAGCATATACGAAGAAGCTCTTTTTTAAACAAATAATCATCCTCTTGTTGCTTAAATGAAAGCTTGTTTACAATTTACACAATTATTCGGTTATAATATGTCAAAAGTCAGAAGTGCTGAATAAAACCATCTGTGATCTGACCAATTAGGAATCTACAGAATTACCAACTTAAATTCAAACCACACCTCCTAGTTTAAAAAGAGGGATTATATGAAATTATATTTTGTTTAAATCATTAAATAAACGTGAATTATAAAAAATATTGTGTAAAACTTGTGCCACAATGACTTTCTGTAGTACTCGTGATTTGCACAACTCACCGCTTCGCGGTTCGTTGTGCAAACTTCACTCGTACTACAAAACGAGTCATTGTGACACTCGTTTTACAAATAACTATTTGCTAATTACTTCAAAGTAGAGCATAATGTTTTCTAATATAAGAGACAACAAAAAACAACAAACTCAGCATTTTTGCGAGAGAACACTTTCTTGGTTCGAAAAATATAATTTTTCGGGGCAGTGGGTCTTCGGACCAGCGAAGCGAACGAGGGGTTCTTGGAACCAGCAAAGCGAACGAATCCAGTAAAGCTTACCCGAAGGGTGTTCAGCGCGATTGAAGACACAGTGCCCCTTCTAGAGGAGAAGTCGAGTCCTGGGATAATTTTAATGTAAGTGAATAGTTTATTGTATTTCTTTTGCATAATATAGGGATCGAGACGAAGCTATAGAGGCAGCACTTCTGTCGAAAGTAGAGCGCCCTGGTGTTAAATAAGAAAAACATTGTGATGTAAACAGTATAATAAACGAAATTAACTGTCTCGACCCTTACTTCGTGGAATCTGCTCATATTAGTGTTTTGAATGAAACTCGCGGTTTCTAGTTAATTCCACAATATAATAAAAGTTATTGAAAATTCTAAAAAATTGACAATTGTTTCGATAAATCAATATCATCGTCAGAATGACAGAAGTTATATTTCATTTGATGCCTACCTGATGTTTAGTAGTTATTTTTGGCTATTCATCATTGCACAGTTATACTGATCTTAATTGGAAAAATGATATCCAGGATATCACCATAGGGCTAATAATATCTAAGCTTCAATATTTGTAATATCACATCTTCTTTTTTCTATAAACATATATTAAATCAGTCACAGGTTAGGTCACTTCTTGGTCTAGCCAAAAATAACTACTAAACATCAGGTAGGCATCAAATGAAATGTAACTTCTGTCATTCTGACGATGATATTGATTTATCGAAACAATTGTCAATTTTTTTGAATTTTCAATAACTTTTATTATATTGTGGAATTAACTAGAAACCATGAGTTTCAGTTAAAATACTAGTATAATAAACAACCTACAAACTGCAAAAAATTAATAGATTTTTATTTTCTTTGCCAGGAAAAATTGTTGATATGTAAGATGGGTGTAGAGGATTATCTGATTTTTGATTATTGACAAAATGAGCACTGCAAATTCTATTATTTTTATTTGGTTCCCAATCCTCCCGATATTTTCTGAAATGTAATTAAAAAACTTGAAGTGATTCGTTTTGTACAAATGTTTAATTTCTTCCCCTTAATAGTATTTAATTATTTGAACTTATTATATAATATTAAAGTCGGCAAGCACATAACTAGTTTTTTATTTTATATAATCAATGAAATCGTACAGAAAACAACATTTTATTCTCTCGATAATAATCTTTTATTTATGTAAAAAACATTTAGAAATTTTCTAATAGCTGCCAATTGTAGTATCATACTGATTATTATACACAAAATAATAGTTAATAAAATGTTTTAATTAGAACATTTTAATTACACATGGGTTTTTACTGCATTTATCCATTTTTGACGTTTTAAGATATCCACGCAGTGTTCAATGCACTTTCGGGGAAACTATAAAATTTCAACTGCGTAGTATTTTTATACAGCATATTTGAACAGCCATGAATACAGAAAGATACTTTTGATGACGTCATCACAAACATTTAATATCAGTTTTTAAAAAACGAACATTTAAAAACGCTGATTATACAAGACTACTAATAGTATTTACATCACATTGTTTGTGTTTTTTCACGGAAGATGGCATAAATGTCATCTTTCTCGGTCCCTATTGTTAATTTGAGAGTGTACATTATATTGCTGTCGGGAAACTTGAACTTATGCTCAGTACGGCCTGTCGTACTTTTCCGTAAGCGTTGTCATTTTGGTAGAATATTGTGTTGTCTCCTGAGGGCCATTGAATATATGCCGGTGAAGGCTGGATGTATTTGTTTTATATTTGTTTTGTATATATTTTGATAAACTTTGAGTGCATGTCGATTTGTTATCGGAAACTCCGTCAATATATTTGTTAAGTTTTTTTGAAGAGTGATTACTTAATTGATCCCAGACCCAAATAGCGTGTCCAGTAGCTACATCGTCAGGGTTGGCGAGCGGATGGGGATCAAACACAAAACTCTAGCGTTGGAATAAAACCCTATATCGTCGCAATACCATCTCCAAAGATGAAGAAGGCAGGTACGAAGTTCGATTGCCATGGCTTGAAGGGCACGCCCATGTACCAACAAATTTTAATATTGCTAAAAAAATACTTGATGTTACTGTAATCTCAAAAATGAAATTCTTTTTGAACGATATAATGATATTTTTGTTGAATGGGAAACTGAAGGTATAATAGAAAGAGTCATTGAACCAGATACAAAAGGTGATATTCAGGGTCATTTCCTACCTCAGAGTCCGGTAATATCAAGTAAAGCAGTACCACGAAAATTTGCCCTGTAATTGATGCGTCAGCTCATGAAAAGGACAAGCCATCATTAAAATGATGTCTAGAAAAGGGTCTTAATTTGATCGAGCTAATACCACCAGTGCTATTACGTTTCCGGGAGAATAAATTAGATATTCGTAAGGCTTTTCTTCTGATTGGTATGAGTAAAAGCGATCGAAGTTTTTATGGGTTGATTCTCAAGGGCAAATGGTTGTTTTTCGTCATATGCGAGTGGTTTTTGGTCTCAGTTATAGTCCCTTTTTACTTGGAGCCACATTGGAATACTATTTGTCTCAGACCCTGATGAAATTTGAAGATAGTCTCGCTGTATATTCCAGTGACACTGTAAAGAGACTGGCCCGAAGTTTCTATGTCTATAATTGTGTCACTTGCTTACCTGATGAAACTTCATTAAAAACCTTTATTAAAGAAGCCGTTGATATCATGAAAGAAGGCTGTTTTGATCTTAGAGGGTGGGAGAGTACTAGTAGCTTAGGAATTGAAGAGGTGGCTGTGAATAATGTATGTCCAGTGCTTCTTATAAATTGGTATCGAGAAGAGAACAATCTGACGCTCAGTGCAAGCTTTTTAAGTGAGGAAAATACTTTAAATGATGTTGTCGTCACTAAGAGATACATTTTGTCCCTAGCTCACAAAATATTTGACCCAATTGGATATTTATCTCTCACTATTTTGTTGCCAAAGATAATGCTACAGAAGTTATGGAAGGATGCCCTATCTTCGGTTCAACCAATAGATGATAACACCGCCCTAGCTTTTGAACAATTAGTGAAGTAACTACCACTTCTGCAGCAAATTAAAATATCTCGGTGGATATGTGCTGGTAAAGATGAAGTAGAGGACTTAAGTATTCATACATTTTGAGGTGCTTCCCAAGACGCATATGCTTGTGTCATCTTTTTGAGAGTTAAGGTAAACCCGTTGAAGTGTGACCTGATTCTCAATTTCGAGTACAAATGTTATAATAGTCAGAATCTTACTAAACTCGGAAAGCCATTTTGATTCAACAAAAAATTATAAATCATTGCGCGTAACCGATTTTATGTACTTTGATGCTGTAACATTGGTTTAGGTTCTAGTTTCTATTTTTCATTTCAGGAAACGTTATCTGACAAAGACAACGAAAGTCTCTTTGGTGAAACGTCCGACGAATACGTGCCAAGTAGTGAGGTGGAAACTGACGATTCTATAGAACAACCCCTGTTACCGAAAAGAGCCAAGGTACGTGCTAATTTGCCGCAGTCCAACTGATCAAATTCAACTTCGCCACATCCTTTCATTTCAAATACAAATTCGCCACAGCCAAGCTACTCAAATATGCCAGATACCCAAGGTTTGATTATGGACACGATTGAAAAGGTTATTCAGGAGAATGTGGCTTCAAGTAGTAGTGATGAAGGCGATATCAATGATGATGATGACCAGCTTATTTGGGGTCCTGTAACTGGAGAAAATTTGAAGAATTTTGTGTTCGCGGAACCTAATCATGGCGTAAATATGCAACTTTTTCAAGACTATTATGATAAATCTCCGTTGGATTTCTACTATTTGTTCTTAGACGAAGACATGGTCACGGAAACAAACAGATACGCATCTCAATGTCTGGCTAAAGAAAGTACACGATGGACTAGAATTCGTCAATGGCAGGATACAAATGTGTACAAAATAAATAGATTCATCGGTATACTAATTTGGATGGGTCTTGTTCAATACCCAAGTATTGAATCATATTGGTCCAGAATTGGCATATACCGTAATTCAATAAAATGTGTAATGTCTAGAAATCGCTTTCAGATATTTCTGAAAATGTGGCATTTCTCCAACTAAATTGTGTTCAATGACAGATTGCAGAAAATATCGCCACTCTTAAGGAAACTCAACCAAAGTTTCCAAAGCTATGTTACACCAAATGAGGCCATTTATATTGACGAAAATCTTGTTCGCTTTCTGGGTCTGTTATCTTTTCGCCAGTATATAAGGAATAAAAGGCACAAATTTGGGATTAAACTGTACAAACTATGCATCGAAAAGGGATATACTTACAATATGTTGATTTATTTTGGACAAGACAAGACACCTGGTGTATCTTTATCCCAAAAAGTACTCTTTCTAAAGACTTGCTTGATAAGGGGCGCATAATTTTCACCGACAACTATTACACTGGTGTGACTTTGGCACATGCTTCACTTGCCAAGAATACTCACTTTGTTGGAACTGTCCGATCAATGCGAAAAATGGATCCTAAAGAAGTTGTGAGTTGATGACACATTATAAAATATTTTGGAGATTGCTAAAGACCTGCTATTTGTTACCTATGGTCTTTAGGAACTTGACTACATACTTCCAAATGTAGGTATTTTAATAACATCACATATAGAAGTTATCCATATATAAAAAAAAACATGGTCATGGTCAAACTTTCCCGTTTATTTGGGATCAGTGTGATAATGAAGTTCAGCTTAGTCGAACTGTTTTATGCTTGGGGCAAATGTGAATAATTGGAAAATACAAGGAGAGACACATTTTTTGGTGTTTGCACAATTTTAATATTTTTATTAATAAGAAAGTAACAAACTTTTGAAAATTTAAAGGTTCAGTCCTGCAAAATTGGATTTGAAAGTCAAGTGGTCCCTTCTGTCTTTCATGGTTCAGGCAACATTTTTACAATAACTGCTTCGACTATCATATCTGTGTCTTCTATATCAGGCCAGAAGAAGTTGTTACTATTCTTGTTATACCTCAAAAAACGAATTCTCCATTCATTGTCAATTTTGCAGTAAATTTTTCCGATAAAATGTTTCACGTGTTTTTGTGAGGTAATATACTCCACAGCGACCCAACTTCCCACTGCAATTTGGGACTTCCCTAACTCTTCTCCACCTTCAAGAACTTGCTCCTCTTCTTCAACAACTAGTTCTTCTTCTTCTCATATTTCAGGGTAATGATCGTCTTCGGAGTCCACATATTCTACCATCTCTTCTGAAGTTGAACTGCTAAACCTCTCTTCTAACTTTGGAGCAATTTTACGTCTCTTTCTTTTTCCTTTTGCATTTATCTTTTCTTTTCTCCGGTGTGTTTCTTTTGCTTTTGATTCCTTTACTTTATTCTCAACTGTGAGTATATCCAACACTTTTTTCGAGGTCACGACTTGTGCACCTGCAGCTACCTTCTTTCGTTTTGTGATTGACAGACTATTGTTGGTGTGTTTTACGGTATTCAATAGAAGCTCCTCAAAACTCAGCTACTTGGACCTGCATCAACAATGTTACTCGTCGGGTTTTCCACGGTTTTGTTATCTATCGACTGAGCACCATTACTGGTAATAACATCAATATTTGGGGTCCCGTTGTCAGCTACAACTATTGTTTGGTCTTTTAAAGCCTGTTGTTCTCTTCAAACTCTCAGGTTGGTATTTCTCTTCAGGTACGAAATGGCGGTTGAACGGATAAATACCAGCTTTTTTGAATCCACTCTTGATCATTTCCACGTTTACATTATTCCATGTAGCTCCTATCATTTGAAAGAGCTCTTTTTTTTGGAATTTTGAGGCCCATATTACGTCTCTGCCAATTTACAAGTTGTTGGTCCCAAGTATCTTTTACAGACTTAAATACAGCTAAATCTAAGGGCTGCAAAAAATTGCTGGTATATGGGGGAAGTTTTATTATTGTGATGTCATTTTTTTGTGCTAGTTCAACCAGTGCAATACTAATATGTGTACTATGACCGTCACATACTAGCAATACGGGTCTATTTGGTCCCAATGCAGGAATGAACGTTTTTTGAAAATAATTGTAAAATATGTCAGTTTCCATCCATCCATTGACTCTAGCTGCATATGCAGTTCCTGGAAACGAGTTTTTGTCATCTGGTAGCCAGGTATCCCAGATATTCTTCCCCTTAAATACGATTAGTAGTGGCGCCTTTATCCCTGACGCAGAAACTGCTGAAAGGACTGTGGTGTTCTCTCTGCCAGGTCCGGATGTTGTTCTGGAACATGGCTTACCACTGGCCCCCACGACTTTGGTTTTTTTGGGATCATGTGACAAGGATGTTTCGTCCATATTCCATACTTGCTCTGGCTTCTCCTCCAACTTCAGCCTCACCAATGTTTTTTTGAGGATATCGAAATATTCTTGAACAATAAATGGATCCGCCATATTCCACAGCCTGAGGCTTTTTTATGCCGAGTTTGTGGCTTCTATGGAAACTGCCAAACCACTCATCTCCAGGAACGTTATTTTTAAATGATGTTTTTATTTCATTTTTAGTCACATATTCACGAACAAGATCTAACAGTTCCAATTTCGATATTCCAAATCCCCACTGCTCCATGATCTTCAGTCCCTCGGCTAATCTCGTCTCCTCTTCGAGCGGAATTGCTGGAGCTCTACCTTGTGATTTGCTTTTTATATCTCTAGCACCAGTCAGATGATAGAAGAGTGTGGTTTTTGGGATATTAAACACTTTATGTGCCCGGTATATCGAAAAAGCACCTCTTTTTATCTCTGCAACTGCATGCGTTAAGTCATCTCGAGTATATTTGGTTGCTAGATCGCTTTTTCTTTTGTAGTTTCTAACCATGACTCAATCTGAAACTGAAAGTTGAAGCTAGTTCGTTTCAACACAAATATTAGTTCACATCTGCCCCGTACAGATGGTCACATTTACCTCACTCTCCAATATGAAAGGGGTAAGTGTGACCCAAGTCGTAATTTAGATAATAATTGAAATAACATTTCTTCATGCACACACTTATACTCCCATCCTTATGTAACACCGCCAACCGTAAAATTTATACTTACTTCATATTAATCAGTTCTCACAGAATATCTAAACAAAGTCTACACACTGTATGGATAAGTGTAATTGCACCACCATAAACAAACTACCTAAATACAGTTGTTCGCCATATTGGATAAATTTCAAATTCACACAGGCAGCTATTTCAAGAGTTTTAGCATCTACCTACGAGATGTCACTAGTATTACTATATAGTAGAACATTTTATAACGAGTTGTCACACTTGCCCCACAATCACACTTCCCCGGGTTTAGCTTACTAGAAATAAACATGCTTTCGTTTTTAAATTGAAAAGTTATTATCCGGGACACAATCGTGCTAAAAATTTCGTGGAAGTTTAACCCTCCTACAGCGGCGTGGTAGGGAGGATTCTGGGAAAGACTGATCGGCGTCGTGAAGCAACTTCTCAAAAGAGTATTAGGTCGTGCTAGCTTGAGCTACGAAAGTATGTTGAATGTACTTGCGATTGCGAGTCCATTGTTAATTGCCTAACTTATGTAAGTGAGGATCCAAAAGACCCGCCATGTCTTTACACGCTCAAGCGGAGTACGGTATGCCAGACTGTGATTTAGTTGATCGCGATTCATTATGTCGAAAAGCGCAAAAAATACAAACTACGCGATACTCTACATTCCCGGTTCCGTTCGGAATATCTGGGACAGTTGAATTTAGCCAAAAATAATATTTTCCTACGATCACTACCCAAAGTAGGCTTTTGCACACTCAAATCTAACCGTGATCTGTCATAATTTGACATTATTTCCGCTCTAGAGCGTACTTTTCCGCTCACATGTTTTCATTAACAATAAACTAAAGAAAGCTAGTAAATAATAGGTATATTAATAGTACATTATACACCAAGCGACTAAAGTGACCCATTTAATCCCGCGGATGGGACCCATTTAATCCCCGAGGGAATCAATCCACATACATTTTTAATAAAAATAAATACTACTTAGGATGGACTTTTACGAAACTTGGCTCGGCATCGAGGATGCACTTTTATAAAATGAAACATGGCTGGGCATCGAGGACGGACTTTTATGAAATGAAACTTTGCTGGGCATCGAGGACGGACTTCCATTTTTTTGTAGTAAGTCAAAGTGCGCCAATAAAAAAATAGCGTAGAGTATTCGTGGATAACTGGTCTTTCAAACACGCGCGATTCTTCGAGCACGACTGCGCAGTGTTATAAGACCTTACAGATTAAACCGATTCAAACGTCATTTTAATTATTATTTTCTATCTTATAAACCCATCCAAAACACCTATGTTATAGTTATAGTTAATATTTAAAAATATTCAAAGTGTATAAATAATTACTCCCAATATTTTTCGAACCTCAATTTGTTTAACCTTGTAAATGTCATCTTAATGTCGTTTACGGCTTTTGTAAGTTTTAAATTGTCTTTAGTTGCTTTTACGCTGTTTTTGATAGATTAAGTTATTTTTCTTCTCGAAACCTTGACTCAAAACATCAAATTGCAGGAGGTTATGGACACAGGACACGCGTGAAACACCATTGAAGCTTCTGGAGTTTGTAATTTGTTGAATTTTTGTGTTAATACGTGATATCATGAGCCAGCTTCCGCTGATCGAGCATCTAAAAGGGCACGAGAACTATGGTACGTGGAAATTCGCGGTACAGATTTATTTAGAACACGAAGAGCTTTGGGACGCAGTACAAGGCTTTTTCATGTTTTTTTTTAATTATTTGTCTAAAAATAAGGTGGTCGTAGAAAAAATCTTGTGTGCAATTCGAGCAGAAAGTGCGTTGCCGCTACGCGTCGCGGGCAACTCTCTGCCTCAAGCGGCAAAGTATCACTTTCCGCTCTTAATACACAAATAGCTATTATCATCGCCAAATTGCACTTGGGGAACTGGCACTTGTTGGCAATGACAATAGTAAGCGCCTTGACTGGCCTGTTGGACGAGTAATTGAACTTCTACCTGGCAAAGATGGTCACATCCGTTTGGTAAAAATTGAAACCTCTAGAGGTATATTGTTAAGACCTATTCAGAAACTTTAACCAATGGAGATTTTTACTGTTCCTGATCTTGTACCAGAGTTCCAGTCTAAAGGTTTATCTAAGTCGCTGACCAATAAAGAAATCCTGCAGCCTGACGTGAATGGAGAAGATATATCTCACGTTGATGACCATACGAAAGACGTCAGTTCAGTGCCAATGCCGAAAGTAACAGTTACGCGGGGCGACCAAGTTGCCAGAGCGTGTTTTGTAAATGAAAGGTGGGAAATTCAGTCTTGTTTTTTATGAGCAATATTTTAACATGTTAAACATTGCTTGGATGGGAGGATGTTGCAACTATATGAAATTTTGTAATTCGTTAGTATATACTATTTGTCAACACACCCTTCTACAACACATTATCCTAGTTGCCGAATAGTTGTTACATAAAAAAAGAAAGTTTGTTTATTAATGTAAATGTCAAAAAGGTTCAAAAGTTTTGGAACGTCTCGTGATTTTGACGCATAGTTTTTTTTCTATTAAGTTTGACTCATGTTAATAGTCCTACCTATTATAATAATCAACGAGTGTATTTTTGGAAGTTTTGTTGTCACGGGGTGTGTAACCGATATACATAACGTAGTTTTTATCGGAATAAAGACAGTTTTAAATTCCCGTGTTTTTATTCTTTGAAACATAAAACGGGTAGTTTTTTGTTGGCTCCACATTTCGGCTACTTATCATCTACAGAGAAAGAAAACATTGTAAATCTGCATAAACAAATCTTATATGATCAACTAGAGACAAATATGACTACCATAGTGTTTAAAATTGTAAAAACGTTCGGTAAGTTATAAAAAATAACACTTTATTGTCAAATTAACCAGTACCAATTTTACTTTTTAGCATTTTCTAAATCAACGTACTATCACAAAATATAGAAACACTGGAATAATCGTTTCTTCTAACCATCGTGGCAGTCGTCAAGAAATTGTTAAAATATTCGATGACACACCCAAAAATATAATTGACGTATGATTCAAAGTTTTAAAAAAAATGAAATCCCAACTTTGAATAAAATTTTGACTGAAATAAAGAAATGCCCAGATTTACCACAAATCTCTCGTTCATTATTACATAAAGTTATGAAAGAAATTGATTTTAAGTAGCAGCCAAAAATATTACATTTAAACTAAAAGATGTACAGGAGCCTCTAATGTAAGTAATGTAAGTGTTGGAAAATGTTACAATTTTCACTGGCAAAATTGTGTTGCACATGTTGTAAAAGAAAATAAAATGTTCAAGTTTGATAAGATTATGGATGCTTTTATAGAACCAATAATCGTTTTTTACTATAGTGACGACAGTGAGGCAGATTCAGAGTAAATATTTACATTTTATATAAAAAATTTTAGTGTTTCTTGAGTTAATAAATAATAGACAATGTAATTCATAGTTTAGATATATTGTAAAATGTTATACTTGGAATAGTACCTGAGTCCATTTTTAAAATAGTCATGACAAGAACTGTCTTTATATTTTAATAAAACAATAACAAGTAACGAAGGCAAGAAATAAAATGAACATTGTTTCTTTACACAATTGTTGGATCATAATATAAGTCAAAAGTGTTGAGTAAAACCGGCTGCGATCAGACCAATCAGGAATCTACAGATTTGCCAACTTAAATTCAAACCAGTCCTCTTAGTTTAAAAACAGAGTATAGGCTTTAGAACGTGTTTCCCAACACTTATGATTGTCAATTTTGACATTTTGGTGACAACAACAATTTTTGAATTCGTGTGAAATATTTGTAGATACAATAAAAATTATAATGTTCAAATGGCCATACCGTTATTGGATTCTTTTGATGGTGTATTTGTCTGCATATATGAATTATTCATATACAGTCAACATGGCCTTTAGTATAATTTCGATGGTGAGTACCAGAGAAAATGAGACTGCAGAGTGTACAAAAGAGGTAATAGAAAATGGAAGTAGTCCTTTACCAGATTATGGTCCTAGGTTAGTATATAACATAATTGTTACAATAAGAATGTATTGTTAACTTTATATTACTAGAAAATTATTTATTGTTTTAAATCTAAAAATCATCTGAAAGTGTGCAATTATGAAGTCTATAGCACAGCTTAATTCTAATGAAATAATTTTTGTTCTTTTAGGTACAACTGGGATGAGCATAAACAAGGTGTAATACTTGGAGCATATTTTTGGAGCCACAGCATCTTTGCTTTACCAGCAGGACCAATTTCTGAATATTTTGGTCCAGCAAGAGTAATATTTTATGTTACCGTTGTAGGAGCTGTAATAAATGCCCTTTGTGTACCAGCAGCTAAGTTCCATTATGGGCTTTTGGTGCTATGTAGGTTTTTACTAGGAATTGTAGGAGCTGTAATATATCCAGCCTTGCAGAGTCTTATCGCGCAATGGGCCCCACCACATGAACGAGGAAAGTTTGTAGCTGGACTTTTGGGAAATACTTTGTCAACTGTTGTAACATGGCCGCTGATAGGATATGTTACATCACATTTTGGTTGGGATTGGGGATTCTATGCACTCTCCTTTCAGATGTTGGTGTATGCTATAATTTTCATTATTGTTGCAGCAGATAATCCAGAATCACAAAGATTATTTATTTCTGCAGAGGAAGTTGCATATATAAAAGAAAGCCAAGGTGACAGTGTTTCTCGTAAAAAACATGGAAAGGTTCCTTATAAAGATATTTTAACAAACTTTCCCTTTTGGATTTTGTGTATTCTTCATTTTGGTAATTTATGGGGTTTATATGTACAACTTCAAAGTGTGCCCAAATTTATGTCAGAAGTAATCGGTTTCAATTTAAAAAAAGCAGGAGTAGTTGGAGCATTGCCATCGCTAATTAGATTCTTTGCTTCTGTAACGTATGGAATTGTAGGAGATTATTTAGATAAAAGTGGAAAATTATCAACTAAAGTAATAAGAAAAGGTTTTGTCTTTGCATCTCATATTATACCTGGTATGTTAATGTTCTGTATAACATTTATAGGTTGCCATTGGCAACCAATTGTGGCATTGTTAACTCTCAGCATGTCTATTAATGGGGCAGTTGTATTGACAAATTTAATGAACCCACAAGATTTAGCACCCAATTATGCTGGTACTATATTTGGCATTATTACCTTTATAGATGCTACAACTGGATTTATAGTACCAGCAGTTACAGCTGCCTTTATCCATGAAAATAATGGATTAAAAGAATGGGGTTATTCATTTATGTTGGGAGGTTGCATGTACTTTTTTTGTGGGACTGTTTTCATCTTATTTGGTAGTGTAGAGGAACAAAGTTGGAATCATTTGGACTAGATCTGGTAACAAAGTGTAATACAGTGTGTCGTATTTAAGATGAAGACACTTCCATATATTCGCTGTTTGAAGAATTACAGATTCGCATTTTTGTAGTGTCATATAGGTTGATGGGCCACATTTCTTGAAATAGTCAACTGAAATCTGAACTTTAAACTCAACCTACTACGATTTCACAAACAGGACCGCTTCTCGATATTTTGGTTCCCGTTATTAAAAAAAGTTCTTCAGAATATTATGTTAACCCCACATACCAAATTTCATCACAAAATTCGCATTTTTAATTTTTTAATTTTTTGGTCTGAGTATACAAAATTATTATTTATTTTGATAATTAGTGTGCCGTGGAAATTAAAATCTTGACACAGTGTCATGTATTCAAATATTTTAGTAAAGTAAACAGCACTTTGAAAGGAATAATTATTTTATTACTATTATTATGGGAAAACAATTTTGATAATTGATTAAATCTAGGAAAAAGTATCAAACAATAATTTTCATAATACAAATAAACCTCTCTCATCCAGTCCTGCGTCTAATCTAATTCGATTCTTTTGCGATTTTGTTTAGTTACTCGTCTTAGTTTCGGGATGCTGATTTCTTGACAGGCTTTCCTTATTCTAGCACAAAGTTCATCTCGATTTCTGGGCCTTGTTTCATAGACTCTATTTTTTACCATTCCCCAGAAATAAAAATCAAGTGGTGTAATATCGGGAGACCTCGGAGACCACAATTCAAAAGAACTGTTTCATCCTATCCAGCGCATAGGATAATTTTGGTTCAACCATTGAGGAGCAAGCCTTGAATTGTGAATGGATGCACCGTCTAGCTGCAAATTCATATCTTGACGCACATTAAAAGGAAGATTTTCAATTGCTTGCCTAAATTCCCCATCGAGGAAGTTAACAAAGCGATCAGCATTCAATGATCGATTTAAGAAAAAAGGACCAATTATTCGGTCTCCTTAAATCCCACACCAAACATTGACTTTCTGGGAATATTGATCTTTACAATTGATAACCCAGTGAGCATTATCTATGGCCCAGTATCTACAATTTTGAGAAGATACAACCCCATTAGTGGTGAATGTAGCC
This sequence comes from Galeruca laticollis, assembly GCA_963921935.1. NCBI lineage: Eukaryota > Metazoa > Arthropoda > Insecta > Coleoptera > Chrysomelidae > Galeruca > Galeruca laticollis. Next base: position 76,621,455 of record OY998183.1, read on the forward strand.
TCATCGGTACAGTCATTTAAAAAATTACCTTGGGCCCAATAACAATAGTCTAATCTTTTATTATCATCACCTTCTTTCAATGTATGTAAGAATTTCTGTTTATAGGGCTTGATCTTGTGACGTACAAAACATATTCTAATTTTATCCTTACTAATATTAAGTTGAGACGATGAATCTCGAAGGCTCATGCATGGATCTGCTCGATTTGCTGCCAATATATTGTTATCCTCAAGATGCGGGCGTATTCGACGGGGATGGCCATTCCGATGAACTTTAATAACACTGCCAGTTTCGTTGACAAGAGCATTGACAGCAGCTGCTTTTCCATGAGTAATGGGCGCACGTTGGAGATGTCCCAAGTTAAACTCTGCAGCAACTTCTCTGTACTACGAGCATTATCACCAAACAACCGGATTATTTCTATTTTTCTTTTAAAGTCAAGTGCATTTTATTTCTTTGATCACTGACTAGAACTTAGCTGACATTTAAAAACACTGTCAAAATATTATTTTCCACGGCGCGCTATTGATCAAATTAAACAATATCTTGTAATAATAAATGCGTGCGGGCCCAAAAAATTAAAAAATTAACAATGCGAATTTTGTAATGGTTAAAATGATATTCTGAACAACTTTTTCGATATTTTTAACGCGAAGCAAAATATCGAAAAGTGACCCCGTTTGTGAAATCGTAGCAGGTTGAGATTAACATTAAAGTTCAGATTTCAATTGATTAACTTAGAAAATGTGGCCCATCAACATGTATGACTCTGCAAAAATTCAAATCTGTAATCTTTCAAACAGCGAAAATATGGGGGTGTCTTCATCTTAAATACGACACTCTGTATATGGAAACTGGACCACAGTTAACAATTTCTGAAATTCTAATAGAGTTGAAAGAAAAAAGAAACAACTGAAAAAAAATGAATGTGCGTTGAAGTTTCTTCAGCGGTATAGCAATAAAAATATGCAAACTATGTAATTATTTTTGTTCAAATATTGGCAATGTTTGTGTTATTTGCTTAAATTTTTATAATTAAGTACTATAAATAATTGAAACAAGGATATATTATATAAAATTATTGAAGTGATCAATAAATTTATTATAAAATTTGTGAAACTATTTTTTAATTTGTAAAATTTTACTTGCATTACATGAGTTTTTTTTGAAGTATTGAACAGATTGGATTTGAATATTATTTTAGAGCAAGTACCTTTTGAACCTTCGAATAGAATAGTTGGTTTGCGTGGTGTGCCTTATCTTTAAATAGTACGGTAAATTATCTCTTACTAGTGTCAATTTATTAGTATACGAGGGCGGTTTGACGGAAGAGTGACTTTTTAGAGGTTGGCAACACTTTCGCTATGGTGATTATCTTGTTAGTTTCCGCCATGTTTCTGTCAAAATTGTACATAAATCTGACAGATAGATTAGTTTTATTACTCATTTAAAGAAAACTGTTTCGTTGTTGGGTAGATATGGTGAAAAAAGAATTTCGAGTTTTAATTAATTAAACATTATTTTTTAGGTGGAAAAACAATTAAAGAAACCGAGGAAAAGTTACGTAATTATTATCCTATTATCCTGAAAGTGCTCCGTTCCATGGAATGATTTGTAAGTGGTTCTCTTCTTTTAAAAGTGGCCATATGAATGATGATGCTGAACGTCCAGAACCGTAATTTACTGTAACTACTCCAGAAATGGTTAATAAAATTCGTACCCTTGTACTTAGGAACCGTCGAATAAAAGTACGTGAGATAGCTAATGAAATAGATATTTCAACCGAACGGGTATGCAATATTGTTACGAAACAGCACACTGGTATAGTCCCTGAATCCGATTCTGCCTAAGCCATGTATGAAAGTTAAAATTATGGCGGACGCGCAGGGATTTCTTAGAACTGTTTACGATTGTGACTACTTATCCAGACACTGTTTTTGTCACCAGTCTTATCTAGAAAATGCCAGAGAGCCAATTGTTTTTGTGTAAGCCGCAATCTAGAATTATCTAGTGAAAAAGGAATTAATATATAAAGGACCGACCAGCGAGAGAGTTTAGTTTATAATTTGACGTCGTGAGATAAACAGTAAATAAGTGAATATAAATTAGTGAAGTGTTTATATAAATTAGCTTAAGTGAATATACTGTGTATATAATTAGTGAATAGTGTAGTGAATAAATACATTAAGTAAGTGAACCTACCGAGTGTATGAATTTATCCCACCCGTAATAAAAACGTTTTAATAAATTAGAAAAACATTACATTGGTGTCAGCATAAATAAATTGCTACGTAAAATGGCCAAGAGACTATGCGACCTGAAAGTGACGGAACTAAGAGCAGAATTGGAGGATCGTGAGTTGGAAACGCCCGGTAAGAAAAGTAAATTAGTAGAAAGACTTAAAGTAGGACTGAAAAATAACGGATTTGATACAGAAACAGTTTTATTTAATGACGAGGCTTCCACCTTAATCTCTACTAATATTTCTGCTAACATGGACGAGAAGATTTCTGCCATGAAAGAGAACATGGTCGGGAAGATTTCTGCTATGAAGAACGATATTTCTGCCATGTAAGAGGAAATTTCAACGAATGTGAAAAACGATATTTCTGCTATGAAGAACGACATTTCTGCTAATATTGACGACAATATTTCTGCTTTGAAGAGCGATATATCTGCCGATATCTTATTAATGAAAAACGACATTGCCGCTGACGTTGAAAATGAAATTACGTCTCTAAAATCTGAAATCGAGAATAAAATGTCAACGATGGACGAGAAAATCGAGAATAAGATTACAACGATGGACGAAAAGATTGAGAATAAGATGACAACGATGGACGAGAAAATCAAGGAGTTAGAAAAAAAGATGACTGATATAAGAATTCAAGACACGCCAGCGGAAGAAAAGAAGACCGAGCAAACAAAACCTTGCAAGCCAGAAACACACCCTAAGTTAGAAGACATTGGTAGTCTTACCCGAGTCAAGGCCCCAACGTTCGATGGAAAAATGTCGTGGACCAATTATGTGAAACAATTTAAAGCAGCCGCTAGAGTGAATAATTGGTCTGATAGAGAGAAGGCAGTGAACTTAACTATCGCGCTTCGGGGAGATGCCTTAGATGTACTACAGACGATACAACTTGAAGAAACGGATGACTTCGAGCAGCTGAAGAAGAGGATAGACATGCGATATGTCCACGTACATCTAGAGCACTTGCACCAATCCCAGCTAAAGAACCGAAGGCAAAAACGTGATGAAGCCCTTCAAGAGTATGAAGTGGACATTGCCCGATTAGTTCGATTCGCTTATCCATCAGCACCAGAGAACATGATGGAATGTCTGGGCATCCAGGCCTTTATCGATGACTTACGCGACCCCAATATGCAGAGGACGCTTCGTTTAGCCCATCCCAAAACATTAGTTGACGCATTGACAGCTGCTCTTGAATATGAAGTAGCAACGAAGGCTTCGGGATATAACAAAATTAGGACCATCCAAGAAGAAAGTGACGAAGACAGATTTGACCAGTTCGTCAGTTTAATAAAAAGTATGAAGGACAAGAAGCCGAGAAAGATCAGATGCTGGAATTGTGGCGAGCTAGGGCATGTTCGTAGTTAGTGTAAGCGCCCCAGGACTCCTGCAAACCTAGAACCCCAGTCACAGGAAAACTAGAACGGGTCGGCTACGAGGGGGCAACACCGACCCATGATTGTTCCAAAGACCCTCTCATACTGATAGCTTCGCTCAGATGTCACAACGACAGTGTATATGCAGATGGAGAAGTGAATGGCAAGAGATATACTCTGCTGGTAGTCACTGGAGCAACTAGAACCATTATACGATCAGAAATAATAAACTCCAAGAAGAAGCTTTTACCAACGAGGCTGCGACTGCGGACAGTCACAGGCGAGAAAGCCAACGTTCACGGTGAGACACAAATCCAATTGGGAATTGGCGCAGAAAAGTTCACGCATACGGTAATCGTAGCTGACATTGAAGAAGACGTGATTCTGGGAATGGACGTAATGAATGTACATGGTTTCCAATTAGACTTTATAAACAGAACCATTAAAGTGGGTTCCGAGGACGTATTCCTTCATCCATATGAAGGCAGCGCGGTGTTGGCAGCTGTACAGGAAGATACCGTTCTACCTGCACGAAGCGAAGCCATGATAGTAGAATCATGGAGGAAGGTACACCGGTTATGATGGAGCCAAGGAACCACGACGAAGAGGTTGGTAAAGGAGTACTAATTGGAAAAGGATTGGTTACGTCGGCGGAAGGAGATCCCTGTACGATTGATAAACGTGAACGATTACCCAATTATCATCAAGAAGGAAATCAGGATTGGATCCTGCGTAACAGTGACGACTATAGTTCATGAAACAACGACCACTGACAATTCTAATGCCAGTTTCGAACAAATGTTATGAGTAGCAGTTTCAAGAACTACTGTAGTTAACGAGGAATGGTCACCCACCAGGATCAGAGAAGATCAGGAGAATGATCCTCGCCTGAAGATGATCCGGCAATGGAAGGAAGAAAATCGGCGACATACATGGCAAGAAGTGTCAAGCTTTTCACCGACACTCAAGGCGACAGTCCATCGGGAGGTCATCTGGGAACCCTCCAGCAAATCCGTGAGAGGTTTTATTGGATGAACAGCTCCGATGATGTGAAGGACTGTACAACTTGTGCTACGAGTAATGGACCACATCGCAAAAGAAGGGCACCTATGAAACAGTATAATGTTGGAAGCTCTTTCGAAAGGATTGCTTTAGATATCGCTGGACTATTTCCGACGACAGCAAATGGTGGTAAATACATCCTGGTTGTAATGGATTATTTCACAAAGTGGGTGGAAATTTACGCGATCCCGAATCAAGAGGCCACAACTGACGCGGATGTATTGGTGAAAGAATTTATCAGTCGATATGGAGTGCCATTGGAAGTTCACAGTGACCTGGGAAGAAATTTCGAAAGCCACCTATTCCAGGAGATTTGCGAGAAGCTGGGAATGAAGAAGACCAGGACAATAGCATTACATCCACCATCAGATGGAATGGTCTAGAGAATGAACAGGACTATTGGAAAATACCTGTCCAAAGTAGTTTCCAGCCATCAGAGATTGGGACCAGTATATTTCCTTATTCGCATTGGCTTATCGATCTGCCGTCAATGAGTCCACGGGTGAAACACCTGCGAAAATCCTGTTTGGAAATGAGGCTTCCTTGTGACCTGGAATTTGGCTGTCGGCCTGGAGAAGATCTATCAGGAGAAGACTTCGTGATCCCATTGAGAAAAAGACTGGACGATATTCATGAATTAGTTCGAACAAATCTTCAAGTTGTCAGCGACAGAATGAAATGTCGGTACGACACGCAGGCCACAGTTGATCGTTTTAAGGAAGGGGACAAAGTATGGTTACACAACCCGATGAGGAGAAAAGGATTGTTTCCAAAATTACAAAAATCCTGGGAAGGTCCATACTCACTCAAGAAAAGGATCAATGATGTTATATATCGCATAAGTAAGATCCCCAACGTAAAACCACAAGTAGTTCACCAAAACCAACTAGCGCCATTCGAAGGAGACCATGACCTTGAGAAAGGAGTAAACCATATTCGAGATGTGTCTGACCATACCTTCGATGAATTTATGGGCGCGTATGGAGGTACCGGGAAAGCTAGATATGGAGTCACTTCAGAACAACGACAAGATTTGTTCACTCTACCGGAAGATTATTCACTGGCATACAACATCCCCGCCCGTCTCAAGAACGCACGAGGGTTGGCATCCGTCTTTCGAAAGAAGTTCGGGCAACTAGAAAAAATTGAAGACCAGATTCCAGCCCCTGGCAAGACACCGAAACTGAAACATAATTCGCGGTACGTCTTCTACGTGGTAACTAAAAATGAATTTCAAGATCGATCTATCTACCGCGATGTGTGGGAAGCACTTCGAAACCTCAGAGACCATGTGTTACAATCCAGCGTGAAGAAACTGGCTATGCCTAAGATAGCGAGTAATCAGTTGGATTGGCGAGTCATCAGGAACATGGTAGAGGTTATCTTGCAAGATACCGGTGTCCAGATATTAATTTGCAGAAATTTGCAATAATAATAATAAATAAGAAAAACATTACAATATTTTGCATGAAAGGTTACATATGAAAAAGTTATCTGCAAAGTGGGTGCCGCGGTTGCTTAATGCTGATCAAAAGCTCGCTTGCATTAAAAATTCAAACGAATGTTTGGATATTTTCAAACGTAATCCAAGTGAATCTTTCAAAAATACAGTCGAAACAATGGACTTCACCCGAGGAACGTGCTCCCAAGAAAGCATAAACCGTTTTTTCGGCCAATAAGGTCATGGCCACCGAGTTTTGGGATTCCAAAGGTGTAATCTTTATTGATTATTTAGAAAAAGGGAAAACGATAACTGGCCAATATTATACTCATTTCTTGACACGTTTTGATGCCGAACTTAAACGACCGCATTTGTTGAAGAAAAGAGATTTTTTCCATCACGACAATGCTCCTGTCCATTTGTCCGCTATTGTTGCAGAAAAATTAGCCGAACTGCATTACGATTTATTACCTCATCCGCCATATTCACCTCATCTGGTTCCCTCTGGTTATTTTCTGTTTCCAAACTTAAAAAAATGGCTTGGTTGAAAGCGATTTCGGACAAATGAAGAGGTGATTGCAGAGACAAACGCGTATTTTACGGAATTTCCGAAAGATTATTACTTTTCCGCCCAACCTATCTAATATGCGAGAAAAGTATTGGTTTACCCACAAAAAAGTTGAAATTTTGAAAAATTTATTTTTACGTTTACCATCAAGAACAACACGAAAAAATGGTTTTTAGAAAAAAAAATCCTGTGTTTAGGTCGTCGTCGTCATTGTCGTCGGCCACTTTCCGTTACATTTCTTGTTAGCACGATACAGCCTCCGGAATGCAATAAATCACCAATTTTATGATTGAATATTGTTCAGGACATCTCACAGATGAACCCTATTGATCTTCAGCTCACAATAGCCAGTGCAACGGGTGCTATGGTACTTGAAGTACGACATTTTTGTCATTTTTTGAGAAATTTCAGTTTGTTAGCACGATACAGCCCCCGGAGTGCAAAAAGTCACCAATTTTATGACTTAATATTATTCGGAATATCTCACAGATAAACCCTATTGATTTTCAGCTCACCACCGCCAGTACAACAGGTGCTATAGTACTTTAAGTACGACATTTTTGTCATTTTTCAAAGAAATTTCAGTTTGTTAGCACGAAACAGCCTCCCGAGTATATACGAGGGCAATTCAGAAACTAACCTCCGATTGGTCACAGTGCGGGTAGTGGGGGGAGTAGCTCGCCATCTGTGCATTCACACGCTCAGCAGGTCAGTCGGCATCAAGCCGTAGTCTAGTGAACATCGTACCTGCGCTAGTTTAGTTTTTGTGGCAGTTTGAAATGTGTGCTGCAATAGAAAATCCCGCCAAATGTGAAGTGCGTGCTGTTATAAGGTTTTTTACAGCCAAAGGATACTCTGCAGCAGCTATTCATCGTGAGCTTTGTGCCGTGTACGGACCAAAAGTTATGAGTGAAGGAGTTGTCCGTGAATGGGTACGTTTATTTAAAAGTGGACGAGAAAACGTTCATGATGAAGAGAGGAGTGGTAGACCATCCTTGGTGACTGACGAACTCGTTCAGACAGTTGATGCAAAAGTTCGTGAAAATCGACGTTTCACAATGGCGGAGTTGTCTACTGATTTTCCACAGATTTCTAAGACTCTTTTGTACGAGATAGTGACAGCAAGATTGGGTTACCGTAAGTTCTGTGCACGATGGGTGCCCAAAATTCTTACCGACCACCACAAAAGTCAAAGAATGGCCTCTGCATTAGACTTTCTGTCACGTTATGAGGACGAAGGAGAACCATTGTTAAACAGAATCGTGACCGGTGACGAAACCTGGATTAAGTACGTGAACCCTGAGACAAAAGAACAATCAAAGATGTGGGCACATTCAGATTCGCCTACCAAACCAAAAAAAGCCCGGCAAGATTTTTCTGCCAGAAAACTGATGGCAACGGTGTTTTGGGATGCCAAAGGGGTGTTGTTGGTTGAATTCATGGAACGTGGGACGACCATTAATCAAGACGTGTACTGTCAAACACTAAAAACATTACGACGGGCTATACAGAACAAACGCCGTGGTATGCTGACTTCCGGTATCGTTTTTTTGCACGATAACGCCCGTCCTCACTCTGCTCGCAGAACAACAGCCCTTCTTGAGTCCTTCAAGTGGGACGTTTTCAACCATCCACCTTACAGCCCAGATCTGGCGCCAAGCGATTACCACCTCTTCATGCATATGAAGAAATGGCTCGGGTCCCAGCGGTTTGATGACGACGAAGAGCTCAAAGATGCGGTCACAGGCTGGCTCAAGGCACAAGCGGGTGATTTTTATGCAGAAGGAATTTCAAAGCTTGTGAAGAGATACGATAAGTGCCTCAATCGTTATGGAGACTATGTCGAAAAATAGTGCAAAGATGTAGTTGTAAGATGTATATATTAAAATATTTTTACTTAACTTGGTGTATTTTTTTCAATCAACCGGAGGTTAGTTTCTGAATTGCCCTCGTACAAGTGTCCAATTTTATGATTGGATATTATTCAGGGTGTCTCAAAGATAAACCCTATTGAGATTCAGCTCACTAAAGCCAGTACAACGAGTGCTATGGTACTTAAGGTACCAAATTTTTGACGTTTTTGAAGAATTTTCAGTTTGTTAGCCTCCAGCGTGTATACAAGTGAACCATTTTATTGAATTGAATATTGTTCAGGGCGTCTTATAGATGAACCTTATTGATTTTGGGTTAGTACGATACAACCTCCGGAGTGTATACAAGTGGCCAATTTTATAATTGGATATTTTTCAAGGTGTCTCACAGATGTACCCTATTGAATTTCAGTTGACTATAGCGTGTACAGCGGGTCCTATAAATCCAGATATACTGCATTTTTGGTTACTTTTGGAGAAATTTCGGTTTGTTAACACGATACATCCCCCGAAGTGTATACAAGTGATAATTTTATGATAGAATATTATTCAGGGCATCTCACAGATGCGGAAAAGTTAGTTTTAATCTTTAAAACCGTTTATTTTTTGGATGGTTTGAAAAAATAGGACTAAGTGTGCAGAAGTAGATTAAGTTGAAAAATTAAATATTTCTTTTTATAGTAAAGTAACTTTTTCATTGAAAAGTCACTCTTACGTCAAACTGCCCTCGTAAATCATAAGAAATGTGGCATTGGGGAAGTTAATTACGAGTGGTAAAGCGCAGGGGAATTTTGGTGTACAAGCTTTGGGAATTAGTAGGGAATTAGAGGAATTACTGGGGAATTTCAAGAATTACAGAAGAAACTTGGGGAATTACAGGAAAATTAGTGGATCCGGCAACGTTGCGTCGCTAAAACTGTTACCACGTCATCCCCGTCGTTCATTCTGGATCTAGTCTAGTTCGCAAATTCAAGGTTTAATCATTTCGCTGTTTGAATAAACCAATCAAAATTAAATAATACTTTCATTGGTATATCATAAGACATTTTTAAGTGAAGGATCGCAGGAGGGATTAAACAGTCCAGAGGATAGCAATGAAGAGGTTACCACTGAGAGACCTACAGTAACCCGAACCATGAAGGAGACCTTGAACTTAACTGACGGAAATTCCCTAATTTTTCGAAATTTGAAAAAGTGTGCGAGAACAAAAGTAAATAGTAATTTATGGGAATCGTTTCGGCATAAATTTGATGATATTAAAATTATAACTTCGGTAGACCAATATGACAATATTTTCTGCAAAGTAACCTGCTTCTGTAATGCGACATACAAACTCCCCAAAATACTTAAACCTGGAAAACATAAAAAAAGTTGGATTTATTCTAATTTTCATACACACTTGAGTAAACATTTTAAAATACAAACTACCCCAACAAATGATGTATCGACAGAAATTTCAACACGTCCTCAACAACAGTCGATTACTTCCTATTTAGTAACCCAAGAATCCTTTGCTGCACAACGAATCATCAAATGTTAAAATTGTTAGTGACATCGTTTTATCTCCTGCCTCAAATTTCAACATTATGCCATAAAAATTCTGTGATAATTTAGGTTCAAGGTTACAATCCGCATCAAGCACTGCTTCCGGCTCGGCTGCTTCTGATATTATCTCAGATGCAGACGTCAGCGACCACACACGTTCTCTTGAATATGATACGAATACTTCAAATGTTAAAATTGTTAGTGACATTGTTTTATCTCCTGCCTCAAATTTCAACATTATGCCAAAAAAACTTTTGATACCATATCAGATGCAGATGGCAGCTACCACATACGTCCCCTTGAATATGATACCAATACTTCATCGAATCAAATAATGAAAATCAACACCCAAGATAAGGATAAAGTACCATCCAAATGGAAAAGAAAGAAATATTAAAGACATGAGAGAGCGAGACGAGTTAGAGAAAATTTGTTAAACGATCAAAGTTTAATCACAAATTACTTTATCATTGCTGAAAAAGTAAGTGAAGTAGCAAGTAGATCGAACTGGCTAAGGAACTTTGGAAGTGAAATTGGAACTGATATCCAAAAGTCTGACACATCCGTATCTGATATACCGCGATTAGGTACTAAAGATATTGCAAGATTTATCATTTAATAATTCTACTTGCTCAAACAATCGAAACAGATATGATGATGCAACAAAAAAATGTGCAGTATATATGTTTTATATTGGGGGCAAATTACTTTATGAAACACTACAAACAAATTAAATGAATAGTTTACCTTCAATTTCTACACTGAATAGATTCTTGGACACTAAAAATGACGTTCTACAAGAAGAAGGAGGATTTGATTTTAAAGGCCTATTAAAACATATAAAGGATAGAAGACTACCAAAAGTGATTTGGATATCTGAAGATGGCACGTATGTGACAGGCAAAATTGAAGATGATAGCAAAACTAATAACGTGATATGATTTGTTTTACCGTTGAGGAATGGTTTGCCTCAACAAGGTACGTTTACTGCCTCTTCTGCTAAAGCAATCAAGACTTATTTTGAAACTGAAGTAAAGGCAGCATATGCTTATGTAATAATGGCTCAACCCTTACAAATTGGGGCAGCGGCATACTGCATATCCTTATTCGGAACTGATAATTCATTTACAAATGAGCAGGTTACTTTAAGATGGGAATGGATGAAAGAGGAAGCTAAAAAATTTGCCATCACAATTATGAGTTTTTTCTCAGACGGCAATACTCGGCTTTTAAGAGCTATGCGTTTAAATACAGATTTGATGTCTTAATTAGCACTCGAATATAAAGAAAAAAATCATGCAGCCCCAGAAGATACAGAACTGCTCCATTCTTTTCCAGTTCCAGATTGGGAGTGGTATCAATGCAGTATTGAAAAAAAAGAAGAATGTTATGTACAGGACACAATCCATATTTTAACCAAAATGCGTACTCGGTTCCTAAAACCAGGAATAAATCTGCCGATTGGAAAATACACTGCCCCCTCTGATCATTTGAGACAATTGATCTTAAAGGTTCCAAAAGACAGACATCTCCTTACAGATTCGGATCTCAAAAGTGAAGATAAGATGAATTTTGCATCCGCTGAAAAAATGTGGAGTCTGATAGTAATAGAGCAATTGAATAGGTAAATTCCACAAAGTGAAGATAGATGGCATATCTTAAGCTTATGCACTATATCGAATCGTCGTTCTCAAATTCCAGCACTAACTTGCGTACCAGAGTATATCGTATTTGGTATGTTGTATTTTTCACTAGAATTTGGAGAGCTTGGATTAAAGGAAAAAAAGAATATAAAACATCAGACAACATTTTGATTAGTAATTGTTACCTTTGCATCGAGATGAATGCGCACGCTTTGATTAAAACTAATACTGAAGCTTAAAAGCGGTGAGTTAAAACCAGATATGTTCAGCACCGGCATTTTTGGTAGCCAAGCATGTGAATCCTTGTTTCGGGCTGCTAGGTCCATATATAAAGGATATGCTGAACCGAATTGAGAGAATTAAGACAACAATTAATACTATAGACGATCTGAGAGGAACTTTTACATTTCCAAGAGCGCGTTCCCAATTTATTTATTCCGATGTTTATTATAATAATACAGGGTGTTGATTAATGTTATGTACTTATTTTAATGGAATATTCTTGGGCTAGTTTTGAGTTGAAAAGTTTATATAAAAATGTCTTCAGAAGATTGGTTTTCAATATACAGGGTTGTAAAAGTTTTATCATTTAAGTCTAAGGATCATCCACTAAAATAAGTACATAACATGAATTAACACCCTGTACAATCCACATCATCATTATGAGATATTCCTATAATACTGATTGATATCAACTTAGTTCTGCTCATTGCAGGTTCATAATAATATCTTCCTTTTTTTGACCGGCAACAACGTTAAATAGCCAATAAAAAATCTTAAAACCTTTGTATTTACCATTTTTTCTAAAGCACACTAACGCTGAGTAATTTTGCTGTTTCAAGTAGTTGGGATCACGGTGCATAGCGAGCCGTCAAGAAAAATAATAATAATTAGAGGGGGCTGTGAAATATAAATGCTTAGAGTTGCTATGTTACAAAAACTAATAATGCTAGTGTCAGATTCACAGTTCAATAGAGATAAAGGATTTTTCATTTATTTGTTTGATAATTTGAAGTTGCATAAATTTGACGGTTTCATTTGCCAGTTTTAAATTTAAAATGAATACCGATCATACACCGTCAACGTCAAAAAAGAAAGATATGATGAGTACTATAAACCTTCAACGAGCAGAATTGAGTTGATATCAGTATTAAAGGATTCTAGTGATGACGAAGTGGATTATATACATGATTCTGACTGTCAAAATGAAAGTGAAGATAGTGGTATTAATGGTAATTCTGAAGGTGAGAATTTATCTGAAATCCAGCGATTTCTTCAAGGAGATAATCAATATCAAAATGAAAATAAACAGCAGCTTCCACAAGCAAATGACTTTACTTGGTCTGCGCGGGTAATTGAACCCGATAAAATTCCATTTACAGGTCAACCTGGTTTCAGGATAAATCCAAATGGAAATGGTCCTATAGATTACTTCAACCTGGTAACCAATAATGATTTTTATTAATTATTATTATTTCAAACACAAATGACTATGTTATTGAAATACTTTCAAAAACTGATACAGAATCAAGCAGGATTCATTTCTGGAAAGACTTATGTAGGTGAATTTAAAACTATTCTCGTTCTTTTATTCCATATGGGAACAATAAACCGCATAAATGATTATCGGAAAACTAATCCGTTATTTAGTCTGCCAGTTTTTGCGAATTATATTAGTCGCAATAGATTTATTTTAATTTTACATGCCTTGCATTTTTGTGTGAATCAAATTAAGCCGTGGTAAGCTGTATAAAATATCCCCTTTGATTGATTTTTTCAACGATACAATGGCAGCAATTTATTATCCTAAAAGAGAGATAACAGTTGACGAATCTTTAATTTTGTGGCGAGAAAGACTTCAATTTAGACAATATATTAAAGGTAAACGACACAAGTTTGGTATAAAATTATATATTTTAACAGAATATAATGGAATTATTCAAAAGTTAATCGTCTACGGTGGTTCACAAGATCGTACAATTGGAGGAAGTGATGACACACAAAACGTTGTACTGAAATTAATGGAGAGTCATATGAACACTGGACATGCTCTGTATATGGATAACTATTATAATAGTGTTCACGTCACGTCACGTTTATACGTCACGACAAAAAAGGTAATCCGCAAAATTTGATGGCAAAAAAAATTGGAAAAAATCAAGTAGCAAGTATGTATAGTACTGAAGGAATATGTATTACCAAATAGAAAGATAAACCAGAAATATGCATGATATCTTCAGAATTTGGTCATCAGGTGACTGCAACAAGATTTAGAAGGGGAATTGAATCCGAAAAACCTGAATTAATTGCTCAATATAATAGATATAAAGTTGGCATTGGCTTAAGTGATCAAATTGTAATAAATGCGAATATTAAAAAGGGAAAATTACATCAGTAACTTTCATAACACACGGTAAAATATATGTTTTATTTCAAATAAAAAAGCTAGAACTCGACATACTTTTTGTTTAACAAAATACAATAGATTAGCAGAAGCCAACATTAAGCTGAAACCAAAGAAATGCAAGTTTATGTTAAAGAAAGTGAAATATTTAGGACATATCATCTCACAGGAAGGAGTAGCGCCAGACCCACAGAAACTGGAGGCGGTACACAAATATCCCCTACCAAAAAACGTAAAAGGAGTTAGAGGCTTTTTAGGATTAGTAAATTGGTACAGACGCTTCATATCAAACATAACTGAATTAGCAGCACCATTAGTAAATCTAATCAAGAAAGACACACCATTCAAAATTTCAGAGGAAGTAATCAAGGCAATGAACCAACTAAAAGCATCGCTAACATCAGACAAAGTTCTGATCTTTCCAGATTTCTCCAAACTTTTCATCTTATCGACATATGCATCTAGCATAGGCGTAGGAGCAATACTGAGCCAAATAAGGGACGGTAGAGAAAGACCAATAGCATACGCGAGCAGAACACTAAGTAGAACAGAAACAAACTACTCAACAACCGAGAAAGAACTTCTAGGCGTCATTTTCGCCATTAAAACGTTCAGATGCTACATTTACGGGACAAAATTCACAATCATAACAGATCACTGAGCATTAAAATGGGTACTCACGCTAAAAGACCCAAATTCTAGGTTAACACGATGGGCCTTAACCTTAGCAGAATACAATTTCGAAGTAATCCACAGAGTAGGACGGAAACATGGAAACGCAGATGCACTAAGTAGAATGTTCGACAAAACGTGCAACTACATAGAAACGTCGTACGATGACTACTTGCAATACATATCTGAAAACGATTTGCCAGCGAAAGACAAAATATTAGAAAAAGAGGGATATTTAATATCCTTACAAGATGAACAATCGATAGTACTATTTACGGTCAAGAATAAACCAAACCAAGAGCCATTGATAAAGGAAATAGAAGCCACAAATAATTTACCGGACATCGCACAGAACCAGATAGAATCAATCAAAGAATGGGACACGATAGACACAAAATTCTACATAGGGGTAAACAGGGCATCGGTAAAAGAAGAAACTTCTTATGAAATCATGTGGAACATTATACAACAGTTAAAGAGGCTATGCGAGAAAAACAAAGAAGAAAGTATAACCTTCATATCAAGCAACGAACAAATTCCAGGGCTGTGTTGGAACGAAATTATTAAAATGATTCAATTTACATTTTACGGAATACCCACCAAAATAATCATTCTGCGACCAGACAACACTACGGAAACAAGGAAAATTTGCGCGATAGACATAGAAGAAGATTGGGAACCAATATGGGACAAAGACAGGCTGAAAAAATCACAAAAACGAGATGAATTCTGCAGCAGAATTGTACAACAAATGAACAAAGATTACGAAACAGACCGAAAATATTACATAGACAAATAAGGTCTCTTATACAGACAAGAACAGGAAGAAAATAGGGATCAACTAGTAATACCTAGAAACTATATCACCAAAGTGATAGAAGACTTTCATGACTCACCCATCTACTGTCATCAACGACAACAAAAAAAGTTATTGGCAATAAAGAGACGTTGTTTTTTTTGGGCCAACGATGAGGACTGACATTATAAACTACTGTAAACAATGCGACGCATGCAACAGACGAAAGACATCGCCACACTTCAAAAAGGCTCCACTAGAAAAATTTACGAAAGTCACAGAACCGTGGGAAATAACCTCTATGGACATAGTAGGCCCACTACCCACGTCAAATGAAGGAAACAAATATCTACTAACATTTCAAGACCACTTTACCAAGTACTGCGAAGCAATTCCGCTACCAGACCAGAAAGCAAATACAGTAGCAAGAGCATTCGTAGAACAAATAATATGCAGACACGGAACACCCCAGAAATTGTTAACAGACAGAGGAACAATTTCATGTCAGAATTAATGCAGGAAACACGCAAGCTACTAAACATAAAAAGGCTACAAACGGCAAGTTACGCACCAACGACAAATGGTCAAATAGAAAGACTGCACATGGTACTAAAAGACATGCTAGCACACTACATAGCACTAGATCAACGAGATTGAGACAAATGGATACCATACGTACTGATGGCATACAGAGGAAACGTACTCACCTCAACGGGATGCAGCCCATACTTTTTACTACACGGAAGAGACAAACCATTACCATTTGAGAAATTCATCACACCTAAAAGAATCAAATACGATCTCGAAAACAATTACGTTTCAGAACTAGAAGCTAGACTAAACCAAGTATACAAGACAGCACTCAAAAACACAGAGAAAGCAAAAGAAGAAAGGATATCTAGATACAACGAAAAAACAGCAGTAAGAGAATTTTTACCAGCAGATTTAGTATATTTACTCGACGTAAGCACGAAAGTAGGAAGATCAAAGAAGTTACAAAACCAGTGGACAGGACCTTTCGAAGTAAAAGATAAAGTAGAACCGGTTGCGTACCAAATCGTTTCACAAAAGGGGAAGAAGACGCAAATAGTACACATCAACGGGCTAAAAAGATACCACGTAAAAATAGATGACGAGGAACATAAGATACTACAAGACATAGATAACTCGGAAAGTATAGAAGAGACAGAGGAACTACACGATCAGGAGGAAAATGAGATAGATCCAGCTAAAGTAGCAGCACTACCATTATGGTCAACAAACGAGAGTCTACAACCACTAAGAAACGAACCGTCGTCCCAAAACCGGCCAGAAAACAGTGCCGCTCATAAGCAGTGAACTAAAGTAATAAAAATACTTAAACTAATAAAAAATGTAACATTAATTTTAAGGTTATAGGCCACTATTGTAAACAACGGTTAAGGGTTAAATAGGAGTATTACAGGGGCATTAAGTAAGGAAAAGGTATTGGACCAGGGAAGGTTGCAATACTTTTACAAAGGGGGGAGTGATGTAATAAATGCGAATATTAAAAAGGGAAAATTAATGAGTAACTTTCATAACACACGGTAAAATATAAGTTTTATTTCAAATAAAAAAACTAGAACTCGACATACTTTTTGTGTAACAAAAATGAGGCAGGATCATAACATTGCAACAATGAAAATAAGTAATCTAGGTTAAATATAAACTATTGTTGTTTACACAAACGGTTAGTTAAAAAAATCGAAGTCCATTCTAAAACAAAATACGCAACCTTTTGCAAATCAGCAGAAAATCCCGCATAATTTTGGGGAATGATAGTCAGTTCAGAGTAGACAGAGCACAGAGTCGGGCGAAAAACGCGAAGGGAAAAGGTACTTTCCCTACCACGGTGACGGGTGCTAGTTCATTTTGAGTGTTCGCGGGTTTATCGGGAGAATTTCTCTCTCCGCTGTGTTCAGGGCGTCAAAGTGATACTCAGGTATCCTTGGCAGTGAAAACTGCCCCCCTGAAAAAAGAACGCGGAGTAAACTCTCCCCAGCCGTTAACCAACATACCCCTAAACCGTGTGTTAGAAACCTAGCGTCGCCGACGTTCTAGCTAATTTTCTCGAGAACGTTATATCGAAATCAGCCAGCAGCAAGAGACTGGAGGAAGGAAGACTCCACGCCGTAAGTTTTTGAATACGTCTAATATTAATTGGGAAATTTTTATTTTTTTGTGTGCGCTGCCCTAACTTTGATATATATGTATAGATGTTTATATTGATAGAAATATAATTGTTTTTGATTTTGCTATTGGATAATTTTCTATACACTCGTCCAGGAAAAAGGGACTGGGAAAGTGCAAACCAGAGGAAACGATTTCATAAGTTCAGTTTAATCTATAGGTCCTGGCTCAGATTTTGTACACCGATCATTTTATAGATATGTTTTTATTTTGGGTGATATTATAGTAAGATTTTACACACGATTAGTGGGAACGTTTTTTTATATATGTAATTTAACAGGATATAGATATTTTTTTTTGTCACACAGTTCTCGGCCACCCCGTAGACAGGTGGTAGGTAAAATTTGAAGCGAGGCCAGTTGTAAATTTATACCAGTTACCGGGAACGTATGATTCTGTCTCCGTAACTCCGTTAAGTAAATTTTCTTGTAGACACGGCCGTATCATTTATTCCTCGCTAACAACTAGAAAGAATTTATTTTTTTTTCGCGCGGAAGCAAAATTGCAACACTGAATTTGTAGTACGTACAGAACTGCTTATCGCTAAGATTATAAAATCAGCAGAATTATATTCTTTTTCCAATTTTAATTAAATAGAGTACAATGACATGCGGCAATAAAAGGTTGAAAATAGCAGGAGACGGAATCATAGGGGTCCATTCAAATATTGAAAATTATGGATATAAGTGTATAGCGTTTTTGTCATATTTATTTAGTTCCCTACCTCGACTTTCCCTTTAAAGTGAGCAGTTCATTTGATACAAGGCTGGACAAAAACATCAACCCTGTCCTGGCAAAGGAATTACCCATTTTAAGACCAGGAGATCCCCGCCTAATTCGGACTTTCTTTTCGTTCACGCTCGGTTGTATATGTTTTTTTTTCTGGTGACACACTATACAGATAGTAGGAGAAGGGCCAGTACAGCCTCTAGGATTATTTCATTTAGAGACAGTGTTACTGAGTCGATTCATTACACTGGTGACATGATTTATTACAGTGGTGACAGCGGTCTCCCAACTTGATACGAAGTTGTAGTTCAGGTACTAAAATTGTTACTCTATGGTGACAAAGGTTATTACAAAATGCTTAGTTACTATAGTTGTTAATATAAGTGTATACGGTGGTATAAAAAAATGGGAATACATATTTTTCAAATAATGTTTATTAATAATGCACATTTCCTCTATAATAATGGAAACGAGAGAAAAATGTCATTATATGATTTTTGACTTTCGGTTATTCAAAGCCTTTTAGGACCATCACCAAAATCTCCGCGTATGATAACACCATCAGTTGGACATTTACCTCTGTATTGTCCAAAAGGTCTCAACAACAAAATAAAAAGAAGACGTTGTAAATATTGTTGGGACACCAGCAAAACACGAAAGGATTCAATTTTAATGAAATTGACTGTCTCGACCCTTACTTCGTGGAATATGCTCATATTAGTGTTTTTAAATGAAACTCAAGGTCTCTAGTTAATTCCACAATATAATACAAGTTATTGAAAATTCTAAAAAATTGACAATTGTTTCGATAAATCAATATCATCGTCAGAATGACAGAAGTTACATTTCATTTTATGCCTACCTGATGTTTAGTAGTTATATTTGGCTAGACCAAGAAGTAACCTAACTTGTGATTGGCTTAATATATGTTTATAGAAAAAAGAAGATGTGATATTACAAATATTGATATCACCATAGGGCTAATAATATCTAAGCTTCAATATTTGTAATATCACATCTTCTTCTTTTTTCTATAAACATATATTAAGCCAATCACAAGTTAGGTTACTTCTTGGTCTAGCCAAAAATATAACTACTAAACATCAGGTAGGCATAAAATGAAATGTAACTTCTGTCATTCTGACGATGATATTGATTTATCGAAACAATTGTCAATTTTTTAGAATTTTCAATAACTTGTATTATATTGTGGAATTAACTAGAGACCTTGAGTTTCATTTAAAAACACTGATTCAATTTTACATTGTACTCATTGTCCAAATCCACCTGGTTTGTGTTAAGAGAATTGTTTTGGACTATTCCATGAGAACTTGCATAATTAAAATTTGTTGTTTAGTGTTACCTTACTGTTGGATTAGTTATAATTTCTTGTATTTAATTCATTTCTTCCATTCATGTTCCATGAATTTCGAGTTTTTGCTGTTTTTGAAAAATAATTGTTCCGTTTTGCACAAAAATAAAATAAATGTCAATATTCGAAAATCGAAACGCGCCCAGTGCGGTGGCGGCACATAGAACAAAATTTCAAACCATATGCCAGCGCCGCGTCAGGCGCGGTCATTTCTTATTTACATTTTACACGAAAAAAAAAATTCATAATCTGTTTATCTAGATACAGTTTAACATTTAACAATAAAAGATATCACAATATTTTGACAAAATCGTACTGGCATTTAAATATTATTTGAAAATTATACCGGAGACGAATGTGTTAAAACGGACAGACTTAATACTAAGAACATAATATATAGAGCGTTTAAAAAATTTTTAATTTTTTTCACTAATGGCACAACAGAAAAAATATGTTTAGTTATATGTAAAAATAACGAATACTTTTGTTTCTTGATGTAAAAATAAATGGTTTATTATTCCTAGCTTTTTCACAGATTTTTTATGTTAATGCCTATTGTACGATTGTAAGCTTTCAAGGCCGGAATTAATATGGTTGTTATTTCCGGACTATTATATTGTGCTGTTTTTTGGTTATCATCACCAAACGTTTCGGCTGCAACTGCGGAAGCCATCTTCAGTGGCGTGGACGAAGTACTCTTCTCGACGTTTTCCGAGTTTCAGTTTTCGAGAAGAGTGCTTCGTCCACGCCACTGAAGATGGCAGACCGCAGTTGCAGCCGAAACGTTTGGTAGTGGTAACCAAAAAAGACCACAACATAACAGCCCGGAAAAAAATGATTATATTTAATGCCAATTGTCAGCATTTAGATATGTTTGATTTATTTCAGGCCATTTTCTTAGATTACATAATATATTTGGTAAATAAGTAGTGAATATTAGCTTGGGAAATTGTTAAATTAGTGGGGAATTAGTCGGGAATTGAGGGAATTATAAACATTCCTGGGAATTATTGTACACGTTTTTGTTCAGCGGTTTACCTCTCGGTTAATTACTTCATATTATTATGACTGACGATTCAGATGAGGGAGGGCTCCCTCTCAACACGACCCTCCTGATAAAATGGAGATTGAAGTAAATAAAAAGTACAATTTAAATAATAAATATACTTCAACTGATATCGGTCGTTCGTTCAATGTTATTGTTGAACCTTCAGATACAAGTATTCACATTTCGGCAGTTAAGGTAGTTCATTATCTTTTTAATGAAATGAATTTAAAAAATGATATAGTAGATATTAAGTTAGTCGGTAGAAATAAAGTGAAAATTGTTTTTAAAAACTATAATACTGCAAATTCAATTACAGGACATGAAATAATGAAAGGCAACAACTTGATGGCGTATATTTTTCAATAATAAAAAAGGCGTAATTAGGGAAGTTGATACATTTGTAAATAAAAAATATATTAGAAAATATTGAAAGCCATAAAAAAGTCGTAGACGTTAAAAGAATGAAGCGCAAAATTATTGATTCCAATAAAGAGAGAAAGAGACCTAGACAAATGTTAATTATTACATTTTTAGGAAATTCTTTACCTAGTTCAGTCAAAATTGATTTAGTTCGGTTCGTTGTTGAACCTTATGTTTATCCAGTAGTGCAGTGCTACAAATGTCTTCGATATGGACATACTAAAAAATATTGCCGAACTACCACTGACAAATGTATAAAATGTGGACAAAGACATGATGTTAAAGACGGCGTAAAATGTAAAAGTGAGGAATTTTGTATATATTGTGAACAAAACGGTAATAAGTCTGACTCTAAAGAATGTCCCAAATACCAGCACCAATTAAAGGTTTGAAAGGATATGTCTGAACAAAATATATCATTTAAAGAAGCGGAATAAATGGTTAATAACCCAAGCTACTCCAAAGCTGCCTCAAACAATCGGTACAATTTATTAAACAACTTCACCAAACCTCCCACATCTGGACAATAAAGATAGTGAAAATCCTTTAGGTGGTAAAAATTGGGTACCACATCCACAGTCCCAACCTCCTAAAAAGCGCAAAGCTATTTCTGCACTTATAGTTAAAAAAACCCTTCCTTCGAATCTCAGGCCACAACTAGCAATTCTGTTTTGCCTAATCCCCATAAGTATAATTTCAAGTCATGCAGAGAAAAGCTAGAAATCGAAATTTTACATAAAATTCCTTACATTTTCGAACATCTTATTTTTTTTTTAGTGAGGAAACTCATATTCTCCCATTAAGGGGTGTGTGGGACTCAGAGCTCTCAAGGTGCCAGTCTCAGCCTACCCACCAAACCTCACGTTGCTCCTTGTACCAGACACCGGAACCTACCTCGGTTGAGGTGATACTTCATGTGCCTGGCACTGACTGAAAAATTTACTATTTCATCTAATTCATTCGTCAATCTCTTTTGTTTCCATTATTTTCTCTATACTTTTCATAAAAATATGCCAGTTTTTTACTACTCGTATCATGCATTGAATTAGGTTATCTGGTGTTAGATGTGTAGGCAGTTTCACCCTCTTCATCCGTTTGTGGACAAATCTAGCAGTTTGTATAAATCCCTATTTAGATGAAGAAGGATTAGTTCGTATTCGCGGTAGAACTGATGCAGCAAATTTCAGAAGCAACGAGACAAAAAGACCGATCATTTTACCTCGTGAAAGTCAGCTTACTACCCTAATTGTGGAATATTTCCATTACATAGTTCTCCATCGAAATCATGAAACAGTAGTTAATGAGATAAGACAAAAGTATTATATAGCTCAATTACGTCGAGTTCTGAATAAGGTACGAAAAAATTGTCAGACATGTAAAATAAAATTTGCTACTCCTACAGAGTCACCGCTACCTGATTGTCGTCTTGCTACATTTACATCTCTATTTACTTACACTGGCGTTGATTATTTTGGGCCAATTAATGTTGTGGAAGGGAGAAGAATAGAGAAAACATGCGGAGCACTCTTTACTTGTCTCATAACAAGGGCAGTACATCTAGAGTTAGCCCATAAATTAGATGTTTATGAATGCATTCTTTGTTTTTCGAATTTTATGAACAGAAGAGGAAGGCCACGATCTGTATTTGGTGATCGAGGAACTAATTTTATCGCCACAGAACGTGTTTTGCGTGAAGAGTTGAAGAAAGTTGATATAGTTCAAGTAAGAGATATAGTGCGAAATTTAATGTTTCGGCTTATCCTTTGATTTGAATACTGTCATAGTCCATTCAATATTATAATTTAAAATGCGTATTAGACGATATATTAATTTAATATTATAACTTCAACTAACAATCGTTAAAATGTATTTAATAATTTTATAATTATTAAATACATCTTAAATATAACACCAGACAATTAACACTACTTTATATCTCGTTTTATTAACAAGAATTAGTAATATAATTTTCAAATAACATATTATTTTCTCCAAATTTGCCTGAACTATAAGCATATTGTGAGATAGTAGTTTTTTCGAATACGCGCAATAAACCAATTCGATAACTGAACGATGATGATAAAATACTAAAGCTCAATTATCTATACAAAGAACAATTCGCAAATAAATGTTGGCGAAAGTTTGTATCAGAATACATTCCAAAACTATTGCTGTGAAGTAAATGGCATAAACAAGTTTCTCCTGTAAAAGTGGGAGACATTGTGATAATCTGTGATAAATATTTTCCATGCTGCAATTGGCCAAAGGGCAGAGTAGTTGAAGTGAAAAAAGGTCCAGATGGTCAGGTCAGAACAGCAAAAGTTCAAACTGTTACGGGTATATTCGAAAGGCCTGTTGTTAAACTCACCGTGCTACCTGTCAAAGGAAAACGATTAGAAGATGGTACAGTGTCTTCAGTCCAAAAGACCTGTACTGAGCGGGAGTGTGAAGAATAGTACGTTAACTAACTGTTTTAAATGCAATTGTAAATTTATTGTTTTATATCAGTTCATATTGTAGATATAATATGTTAATTTATACTGTAAGACTTTAGGTTGTCTTTATCGAAGAAGTGTAAATACTATGTCCAAACTAAAATTTGACAGGATGTCAGAAAAAACTTGTCATTCGAAAGATTGAAACGATAGAGTCAGCCGTAAGTAATATTTTATTAGAATTTTATAAAATTAGTTATATTATTGTATTTTAGGAATTTAAGTACTACTACTATTTGCAGGCCATAGAGACTGATATTTCCAGAACCAAAAGGAAAATAATAGTAGCGGGAGATTTTAATGCTAAATCGCCAGAGTGGTGATCGAAAACAGAAGATGGTCGAGGTGGCAGACTGGTTGAATGGCTGGCAAAAAATGACCTGATAGTACAAAATAAAGGAAGTAAACCTAAATTCATCAGAGGCATTCAAGAGTCCTTAATAGATGTCACTTTCAGCTCAAGGAATTGTAACAACCAAATTCATGGATGGAAAGTGAGAAATGACGAATCAGCAAACTTGCACCAGTTCATATATTATGAGATAGGGGCGACCTCTGAAACCAGCACAATTAAACATCAAAAACCTGGTTGGAATTTGAATAAGATAGATTCTGATATCTTTAGACAAACCCTTGGACTGGTGATGGAACGGAAAACACAACTAAACGCAACCAGTATTATGGAGGCCATAAGAAGAGCCTGTGATACATCGATGCCAAGAAAAAATGGAACCCACAGAAAGCAAGAAAATTATTGGTGGAATGAGGAAATCAATAGACAAAGAAAAGAATGCAACAGACTCAGGAGGAAGAGAACGAGAATCAACATACAAAACCCAGCTGGTATAACAGAAATAACCGAGAACTTAAAGGAAGCTAGGAGAAAATTAAAGAAACTAATAATAAAAAGCAAATTAGCAGCCTGGGAAAACATGTGTAGTACTGTGGATCATGATCCGTGGGGGAAAGCCTACAAAATAGTGATAGGGAAACTGAAATCCAAACCTCTGGACATACCCGCTGATCTCAGAAAACAGATTATAGATACCTTATTTCTGCAGCAAGGAAGAGTTAATTGGATACCTGAAGGAAGATTAGAGGAAGCAGCGCAAGAGGTTACACTGGAAGAATTAAGGAATGCAGCTCAAAAATTGAAAACTCGCAAAACTCCGGGCCCAGATGGAATACCTCCAGAAATAACAAAACTTGCTATAGCTGAATGCCCTAACAAAATTAAAGAAATTATGGACAGCATCATTAGGTCAGAAGTATTCCCAGCAGAATGGAAAGTTGGAAAACTAGTATTAATTAAAAAACCTGGTAAGCAAGACGATAACCCTTCATCTTACTGTCCCTTATGCCTTTTGGATACTATGGGGAAAATCCTGGAGCATATAATAGCCGCTAGAATAGCTATCAAATTGGAGGAAGGTGAAGATATATCTGAAATGTAATTTGGATTCAAAAAGGGTAAGTCTACGATAGACGCAATTGAACAAGTGATGAAAGTAGCGAAAACGGAGATGAAAAGATCCAGAGGCTATTGTGCCCTGATAACAATTGATATTAAAAATGCTTTCAATACAGCATCATGGAAACATATAGTTAGAGAACTTAGAAGACGGAAATTTCCAAAATACCTTTGAACACTGATAACCAGCTACTTTACGAATCGTAGGATAGTAGATGAAAATGGAGATGAATATAGGGTTTCTGCAGGTGTCCCGCAGGGGTCCGTACTTGGCTCCTTATTATAGAAGATACTGTACGACGAAATATACCTAGAAACATCAGATAATGTTAAAATTATAGCCTATTCTAATGACCTAGCAGTAGTTGTTTCCGAAAGAACAGAAGAAGGGCTAATGTTTATGGTAAATTCGACCCTAGAAATGCTAAGTAACTGGATACTAAGCCATGAAATAAAATTAGCGTCGGAAAAACAGAGGCAATCCTATTAATTGGAAAGAACAACAAACGTTACGTTTAGAATTTAGGAGAAAATAATAACTCCGAGTTGCAGCGTTAACTACCTGGAAGTGACCCTGGATACGAGCTTGACATATCGAGAGCACATTAAAAAAATTATGATGAAGGTACAAAATACCATGGCCGCATTGATACCACTAATGCCAAGAAAAGGTGGCGCTACAGATGTGAAGAGAAGACTGTTAGCTGGAGTAGTGCACTCTATAATCCTGTATTCATCAACTATATGGAGTAAAAGCATACAAATCAAGAGAAATCTGAGTCCCTTAGTAAAGTTGCAATGAACCCTCGCCATAAGAATATGTAGAGGATATGAAACTATACTTACAGGAGGGGGCCTAGTTAGCTCCGGTATTATTTCTATCCGACTACTAATAGAAGAACGAGAAAAGAATGGAACTAGCGATAAGGCAAAACGAGTGGTTGAATTGTCATAAGGGAAGGTGGGCTCATACACTCATTCCAGATTTGAAAACATGGTGGGAACGTACGCACGGCGATACAAGCTACCATCTGACACAAATAATTACCGGACATGGATGTTTTATGGTATACCTACATAGACTTGGACTCAAAGACAGTGCGGTATGTATGTATTGCCAGTCGCAAGATACTGTAGAGCACACCCTGATCGAATGCGATGAGAGATAGATTTAAGACGGGAAGTACAAACAGTAATAAAAGCTGAACTGACTGTAGATAGCATGATTAATCTCATGATGAGCCAATAAGCTTACTGGATGGCAATCTCAGGCATGGTAAAGAAAATAATCGAGAAGAAAGAAACTGATAAAAGGAGGCGACTGGGAATATAGGAAAGAAAGAAGAAACAATGAGTGCTAACATCAATACAACCACCCTGCCGGAAGTAATGTCTTTCGTCAGTCCCAGGCAAGGCCACATGGTTACTAGAGTGGAAGATTTTTTTGCCGGTAAAAATCCGGTACTATCGGGCTACACATGCAGCTCGAGGGGACTCAGGTCCTTTCGATCTGCGTGTGCGGCTTGGTGTCTTGTTGAAGATTTTTGTTACCACTCAAGAAGAAAAAAAAATATTACTACTACTGCTACTATTGCTGCATTGTAACAGTAACAATAATAAAGAGTGTACTGCAAGTCCAGCCAAATTCAGTTTCAATCACTAATTTTAACACATATTTCATTCACACCTAAAGGTAAGCACACGTGTCCTGGCCTATCTAATTATCATTACTAATATTTTCTTGGAGTGACCAAAACTACCTCCTTTTTAATAGAGCAAAGTGTCAAGTGATGTCTTCACTTGTGTATATAATAATCATAATCACCTGTATAGTCACCTGCAATGAGACAATTCCTCGTTCTTTGGAACTTCTTGTAGTCCAGTTAAAGTACACATCTGAAATAACAAAAATTGGGGGAGGGGGGTGCCAAATTTTGGTGAAGACCTTAGGTTCACCATTAGAAATAAAGTGTCAAAAATCCCAATCGATCCCATGTGTGCTAAAAAAGTTATGAGGGGTCAAAGGTCAAAATTTCAGGTTTTTTGGATTTTTCTCAAAAATGGTAAGTTTTATCAAAAAAGTACTCCAGACCAAAGTTGTAGATCTTAAAATTATCTACAAAAATGTTACTTATGATTTTTTTTCTAGGAATTACCATTCCTGAGATATCGTGATTCCAAGAGTCACGTTTTATGTTATATGCACACATTTCCACGCCACCTGTGAGGTAGTGTACTCGACGCGTTTTTTTAACGTGGTTTCCCCGGTAGGCCTACTCCACGAACTGTTGTGACGTAATTTTCAGGGACAATACTTTTTTGATTGCATGATGATTATTAATATTGATATTGGTTTTTGAGATTAACTATTATAATTCTGATTTATTTGAATATTTAATCTGATTCATACTCTTCAAAGTATGAATTGAAAAATTTCCTCCATCGCAGAGTTTACAGCTTCATCTTGAGGACGGCCAACTTTACGACCAGTACTAGATTTTTGGAAAGATTTGTAACAACAGCTATGGTATTTAGCATCAGCAGCGACTAAATCATGCTCAAAGTTAATACGCGCAATAACTGTTTTTGTTACGTCATCAGAACGACGGTTAGCTATCTTCAAAAGAGATTCTTTAAATGTAAGAGTAGAAACTTTATAAATTATTTTTCGAAGATGCTTCGCTTCCTTTTTCTCAGCCTCTTCATCGGCTACATCGCCACAAAATAAACAGCAATTTTTAAAACAAAAGTTGGATTCACTTAGTCGCGCTCTAGTACGAGGTGCACTTACTTTTGAGGTACTGGCCTGTTCATCCTCATGTTGTCTTTTTACTGCTCCGATTTAACTTTTCCGGGTGTACGATTTTGTGCAATCCACGTGAACTGTAACGGACTTTAGGCCTCTTAAATAATCAACAAACTCATCACCTCTCGCGACACTTGCATCAATTAAAGTTGGTATTCCACGACTAACCACAACAGTTTCATCTTCACTCAAAAGTTTTGTGCAAATAAAGCAAAATTATGACATTTTTTCAAGATATTGAACAGCATAAATAACCTAAATGGGAAACGCTTGTAATAAATACGTATATTCACTTGAACCGAACGTTTAACACTAAAAGAAGCAGGTATATAAGCGACACAACACGGCCAATAGAATCATCTGAATAGAATCGTCAGATGTTATTCAAGACCATACGGGTAGAGGGGATTCAGTAAGGGACTGACTATGATTTGAGTATATATTTTCAGAATAGTATAGTTAGCACATAAAAGATACACAAATAGGCATTTTTACTTGTCTTGAGTGCCTGTTTATGTATATACGTGGCGTATGTATGCATATCACATAGAACGTGATTCTTAGAATCGCGATATCTCAGGAATAGTGATTCCTAGGAAAAAAATCATAGGTACCATTTTTGTAGATATTTTTAAGATCTACAACTTTGGTCTGAAGTACTTTTTTGATAAAACTTACCATTTTTGAGAAAAATCCATAAAACCTGAAATTTTGACCTTTGATCCCTCATAACTTTTTTAGCACACATGGGATCGATGGGGATTTTTGACAATTTATTTCTGATGGTAAACCCAAGGTCTCCACCAAAATTCGGCACTCCCCCAATTTTTGTTATTTGATGACTATTTTTATGTCTATCTTGACCGGAGTATTGATGTTGAATTAGACTTAACAGCTTAACTTCCATAATTATATTCACTTACAGGCTGTCACATATTTCAAACACCCAGGTCTTGTATCATGTAAATGCAAATAAATTATCAACATGAATGCTATGAAATTATGGTATACCTCTCTGATAGGCTTGAAGATTGAGGCTAGTGCATGTATACAAGAAAAAATGTCGTTACTACAACAACTGTGGTAGTGTACAAGTTGGAGTAACTTTCACCATACATGAAGTAATGCCAACTACAGTCATCAATGTTCACTAATACTATTACTAGTTAAAATTTATAATATATAACTGCTAGAAGGGTGACAATGAGGTGCTTGTCTAGGACGTTCTCGACATTTAATCTGCCTCTGATGTTACATAATATAAGAAATCCAACTATAATAAATAGATTTGCTTTTTGAACAAAGCTTTGATAAGTTAAAGCTATACAGAGATTAATAACATGAAATCTTATATAAAATAACTTGTCATTTTATAGACTATCTTAATTGCAAAAATTAAACCAATATTTCAATTATCTATCAAGTTAATTACGACACAAATACAGTCTTCAATGTACAAACATTGCCAGTTTATTTATGAAATAAACTGGCAATGTTTTGAATAAATATAATCCATAGTGGGATTTCTATAAACAAATCAGATATGACTGAGTTAAATTATTATCGTTTAATATCATGGGATGTGAAATATATTTTCCTAATAATAATTACCTCAATTGGATGAATGCAAGCAAGAATGGCAAAAACAATATGAACACCATCCTCAATTTCCTCCACAAAAATATTTTTAACATCTTTCAATTTCTCTTTCATGCATAAACGACAAATCTCTCCTGTCCTTGTTGGCAATCCAGCTAAAAAAATAGAAAATATTCACACATACAGTGAATTTACAATAATGTTTGGAAATACAAACTGAGCTATTTCTATTTTCATATTATTTCAAATTAAACTACTTTATGATATGTAAACTATGCATTATGAATAGCAGATTATCTTTTGTACTTCATAAGGTATTTACGAAAACCTAACCTGGATCAAGTACTGGGTTTTTAAATTCACGTGAAGGGTTGTTACTTGATTCTGGATGTATCTGAAATCATTTTATTACTCGTTCGAGAAACCATTTCTGAGCTGTCGCTATGTAGCGAAGTACAACAAATTTTTCACTTCTTCCATGTATTTATCTGAGAGGTTGTGTATACAACAAAATTCGAATTTTTGTTAATAGTAATCACACAATTACCCAATTTAGCCTACCGCTCTAGTAGGGTTAAATGGAATTAGCTTGTTCCATAACCTATTTCACTTTTCAAAAGAGGTTAGTTCTATCGGATCAAGTAAACGAAGGCAAAATTATAAAAGTCAGTTGTAGATCACTAACCTGATCAAGTTTCTGTAAATACCTCTAACATTGTGTGAACTGATTACATAAATTATGTTTAATCAGTAGTGTAATTTTTTAAGTGACTATTGAATGAATATAACTGGAGTCTAATTATTTAGATTCAAGTAACCTCACCTGTTTCTTCCGAAAACTCATCCACTGAAAAAATTTGAGCTTCTTTTGCTGTATTTTCTCCATTCTTTTCGTCTTTTACTGATTTTGTACTAGATTTCTTAGAAGCTGTATCTGTTTCACTTGTTGTTTTTAACTGGTTGCCAATAATACCATCTAAAATCATTACATGTAAAATTAAGAGTAATTAAAAAGCTAAATATATGTATGCGCCTATTTTTCAATAACCATAGCAATAATAGGAAGTTTTAGTCTATAAATTTAGGGTCAATTTACAAAATAAAGATTATAACTGGCCCATATAAATTCGGCTTTATGCACACATCTTTGACTGATGCTTTAGAACAAATTATGGATTACTTAAAACCAAGGTCTACAATCTACTGAATAAATCAATCAGCTAGATATAGGACTCTAAAGATTATGGGTATTTTCAACACTTTATTAAATCAGATCCTACTTATGGACATTCTAATATCATTTAACTAAACCATATATTCAAATTAGTAAATTAACACCTTTGATATTTCATTCGAAATCGGTGGTCACATAATTCAATTTCTTGTTTTTTAAATCTACCTACTACTTTAAGGATGTTTAACTAAACTAACACTAACCAGCTTCTTCATTTTCATCTTCTTGAAAGTGGTCTAAACAAACAAAACTGGATGATTCGGGTTCAAGATCCGATACTCCCAATATTTCTAACCATTTCTTTTTTACTTCAGGGTCTTCTGGAAATGCAATACCTACAGTATTATCACATGAGGGTACAAAACATTTAGAGCTCATTTTAATTTGAACTTTTTTTGTTGAACATTTTATTTAATGAATCGTAGATAAACGCATTATTATAACTAATGGGAAATAGCCAGTCTCAATTTAGTAATTTAGTAGATGGGAAAAATGTGACGTTGCCAAGTCAGTTCAATTAATAAATTAATTATATAGCTTTTGGTTAGATTTCTCTAATTTAATATAGTTTATATATAAAAGTCCAATCGATATTTTTTAGAGAAGCTAGTTACTTGAATGAAAAAACAATTAAATAATTGTATTGACCCTGGCCCTCGTTCCTATGACGTCACTTTAAGAAAGAAGATTTAATTTGTCGTTTACTCCTTTAACCTCCTTACTATTTTGAAATGGTTTACTAAATTTCTCATCGTCACTTTAAAATCTTTGTGTTTTCTATAAACGCAATATTTAACTGCAATTTATGGAGGGTAGATACCCTCCATAGCAATTATTATCATTATAACTCCCGAGTCGTTTATTTTAGCTGGTGGGAAAAACGTGATGTTGCCAGAGATGATTATTTTTACTTCGTATTTGTTGGAATATATTTATTTATATAAAATTCATAAAAAGCAGGCAAAAATACGGAAAATTTAGTAAGTATGGAGGGTAGATGTAAGGAGAACCATCTTATGTGGAGATTTAGATGAAATGTGTCCGCTAGTAAACGATACATTGTCGTTCAAAATTTAAGCAAAATGGCGCTAGTAGGTATCAAAAGTCGTATGATATGAACCATAGATTAAAAATAGTTAAACATAACCACATAACATCTTATTGGTGTATTCTTTGATATAAAGGCATGTTTTTTTATTCACCGGTAGATCCACCAATCCACCAACTGTGTTTTTATATTCATTGATGGATTTCAGATTGAAGAAATGACGTGTTCATTTATTACTGTTGCATCCACCAAAATAGCAAACCATTCCACCTCCACAGAAAACGGACCTGTATTTTGTGCTCCACCCAGTGAGTCACTGGCTCCACCGCTGTTGGTGGTGGATAAATTTGGTGGTATACAAAATGACAGCTTAACCTCAAAAAACATGCTTATTATTTCGTACTCGGAACTATCAGATGAACTGCTATTCCAAGATCTGGAGGCTAAAATAACTACAACACTTTCAAATTATTTTCATTCATTTCGTCAATGTTTGCTAATCAAAATAATCAACTTAGAAAATCGGTTGTCAGTTATAATGTAAATAACAACAACGTTTTTTATGTGCCACTAGTGACTCTAGCATGTCAGCGGAGACTGACGTCAGTCAACTAATGGTGAATAAATGATCTAAAAAAACGTAACTAATCTCTCATAAAATCCATCCAAATTATCCACTAATAATTTTCTAATTTTTAAAAATAGCATATTTGTGTAAATAATTCTAATTTTGTTAGACTTTCTAATGTATTTCCTGCTCTATATTACATCGATATTATGTATTTACTACAAACAAGTTAACATTTTTTAAAAAATTTCTGATATCGTTTTTACATAAAGTTTCTTTTGAAAATTGTTCCATTTCAAAGCGGAAGTTTCTCATTCTGTATTTATCTGCCTCTCCTTATTCTTTAAAAACTTTTAGCGTATCATCAAAGAATATATGGTGTATACTTAGGTTTCATTTAAATTAATCACTCTTGCTACAGTGGCGCCGCCCTCATTTCCTTAATGGCTTTAGACCATTAAATTAAAAGTTATTTTCTTAATGCGATGCTTTGGACGGACACTTTCTAATAGACAATTGCAGTGCTCCTTACCTCTCCCTCCATAATAATATAAGTTACTGATAAAATTGCACAATAGTCAAAGCTGCTCTATCCCACGAGAAGATTATTCGTCCAAGTACGATACACAGTGTATCTTGCTCTATCCACAAACACAAACCACTTATTCTATGATCTGTGGTTCTATCGTTAAAAAAGTATAGAAGTTTCTCAATATTAGTGTACTTGACTGAAATGCTGCCATCTTTCGTCTAGAAGAAATATTAAATACGCAAACTATCGACAACGCGCGATATTTATATAATATAGTGTGGGTAATTTGAGTAATTGCTTCAAAATACTTGGAATATTGAAGTAAAATAACATAACTAGGTGAAATATACCAGAATATTACCAGAAAATGCAGTTCCTACTCACTATTTAGAAAAAAACGGTTTTGTAGTTGGGAGAATAAACTAGCTGTGGTTACTACATGAATAGGAAACATTCAACACATTATAATATGTAAACCTGTTTTTTGAAATAGATACTAGTAATTAAAACTGAATTATGAAAATATGCGAAAACATTTGAAACAACACTGGTCCTGTATAAAAGGCGGATAATAATTATCAAACAACAGTGTTGCTAAGCAATGCTATGAAATCAAAACAAAGAGTAAACAGAAAACTGACAATTAATAATCCTGAGTTCTAAATATAAGGATATTGTCTAGTTTCTCAAATCATGACTTTGTATTTTGAAACACCAGTTGTGTTTCCTGAACATGGTTCAATTTCAGTTAATAGTGTTTGGCATTCAAATGATCCTCTTCTTGCTGTCGCGAGTTTTTCGCAGGAGAGAGGCGGATTTGTAATTATTTTTGATGAATTGGTAAGTCATCAGTTTGGATAAGTAGATTAAGATATATAGAGTCGGTGAAATTGCTTGATTTGGTAGAAAATAAACATGATCATACAAAAGTGACATTTTTAGAACAAAAATGTGGAGAATTGTATTTTCTAATGAACAGCTAACTCATGTAACACTACAACTTCTCACAAAGTATGACATATTGTTGTTTAATGTGGTTTATTGGAAAAATATATATTTTGTAGAGAAAATTTTAAAAAGCAATTAATATATATTTGAGCATTATACAAAAACTAGTAGGTATATTTGTTTCAAAACACATACAATATTATTGTAACTACTTACATATTTCTTGACTATACAAACAAACAATTAATCGAAGTAAATCATCATTGATATCAATTTCATGTGAAAATAATCGAATACTTGTATAAAATTCATTCTAAAGTTGGGAACCGCCTCTATTTGCCATAAAAAGGACAATGTGATTTCAAGAATGATAGGTTGGATGGTTTTTTTCATTTTTAACAAGTATCTTCATAAGTGTATATTAAACTGACCTTAGATCAATTTCGATGTATATATGTGATACATGTATACTTAATAAACAGATAAAAGGAAAGTTAAGCGAGTGGGAGCAAAAAGTATTGAGAAAATTCTTTGAGTTACAAGACCTTGGTCGGAGAATACAGACAATTGGGGAACGAAGTACATATGTAAATTATAAAGTACCCGTAACATAGCTCATCAATTTAGAGTAAGAAGCACACATTAGAAGAATGGGGAGAAATGTTCTTAATATTAGAGAAAGGGGTAAATTGAGGCAATAAATGATGTTATGTGTAAAATAAATGACTGATAACTGAAAGCAAGAGACATGAAAGACGATGACTATGAAGCCCCTGGGGCTAAATGGTCTATAATGTTGTTTTATACAACAAATTGTATCAGTTTTTTTGTTACAATTTAAAAAATCGAGAAGTATTATTAGACAAAAAAGGGTAATTGGAAGGAATTAAAAATAAAAACTAATTATAATTGTTTTTCAATAATTATTAATTGCTTGCTATTTTTTTTTATTTACATTAGCGTGTCTCGACAAGAGATCATTGACACATGGTACAGTTATTAACTATAAGAAATAAGCGTTAACTAACTATTTAGTTACAAATATGGTACAATTACAAAAACTGAACAATAACATTGACCAACTGTTTTGATTACATGAGATAAGTTAGATTTCATTGACACAACATAGAACAATAATTATAATTACAAGAACTGAACATTAACAAGCTGTTTAGATTTCATGAATAATTTAGATTTCATAATATAAATTAATGTCCTTTAAAAAATTGATTAGGCGAGGTAACTTGTCCGGAATATTCAAAATTTCTTGAAATGAAGTTCGTAGCTGGTGATTACGGCGTTTATCTGAATATTTCAGACAACTTGTCAGTATGTGTCTAACTGTAAGTGGGATTTTGCAGTGCTGACATTCGGGTGGGTCGGAGCCGGACATTAGATATCCATGAGTCAGTCGAGTATGCACAATACGTAGCCTGCGTACAACGACTGTATCTCTTCGAGACATAGGAGGAAGGTCTTTGAAGTCGATGAAACGCTGAATTTCGTGTAGTTTTGTATTGCAATTTGTCCAGTGATTTGCCCAGCGGTCACGTATGGAACGTCTTATCCTAGTTATCAGGTCATTGTGAGTTTGCATTGAATCGGTCTGAAGGTTAGCTGTCGAGGCTTCTTTTGCAGTTTGGTCCGCAAGTTCATTCCTGGATATTCCGACATGAGATGGTACCCAGATGAATGTAACGGTGACACCAGAGCTCGCAAGACGACCAATACAATCATGAATATCTTGGACAATAGGATGAACGGAATATATGTGTCTAATGGAGTTTATTGATGTGCATATAGCTGATTGTTTGTCGTCAGGTGATAGAGAATTTAGAGCTTGAAGGATTGCATATAACTCCCCTGTGTAGACACTAGCGAAAGATGGTAGATGACGTTGTTTAATTATTTGATGGGAGTTGGTAACAGCGCAACCTACGCCGTTCTCAGACTTAGATGCATCAGTAAACAATATTTTATTGTAATGAGTGGAATTTATAATATTTAAAAAGAGATGTTTCAATAGACCACTGTGAGTTTCATGCTTAGGAAATAAGTTTAAAGATGTGTTGAACTTTGGTTGTTGCTTTAACCAAGGAGGACAGGATGAGATAGGA
Organism: Galeruca laticollis; assembly: GCA_963921935.1. NCBI lineage: Eukaryota > Metazoa > Arthropoda > Insecta > Coleoptera > Chrysomelidae > Galeruca > Galeruca laticollis. The sequence continues at coordinate 76,657,685 of OY998183.1, forward strand.
ATGGGAACTGTATCAGATAGGTTGATATCAGTTGTGAGTGTTGACAGGATTTTTGGAAGTGGTTGAAATTTAGTGCCAGAATTTCTATTATTGGATGGACGATTTATTAGAGGGTATACTGGATTCTCAGGGTGTGCTGAAACTTTTGCACAGTATGACATGAGAAGTAATTCCCGTCGTAACCATAAGGGGGGTTCCTTGGATTCGCAGTAAATACTTTCAGCAGGACTGGATCTGAAAGCTCCTAGACAAATTGTTAGAGCTGTATTGTGAACAGAATTAAGAGTCTTTAAATCGGATTTGCTTGCTGACATGTAAATAAAGCTACCATAATCTAGTTTGGAACGAACGAGAGATTTGTACACCTGTAACAGGATTTTTTCATCAGCTCGCCATTGATGGTGAGCTAATGTTTTTATAATGTTTGTTCGTACCACACAGTTCTTTTTTATGTCTTTGATATGCTCTTTCCAATTTAATCTACTATCAAAAGTAAGCTCCAAAATTCTTATTGAGTTACACACCTGCAGATATTCGTCATTTAACTGTATTTGTGGAAGTATGTTAGGTCTCGATGTTTTACAGAATTTAATAATTTTCGATTTGGCGGCTGAGAAGTGACAGCCAGTTGAAAGGGACCACTGACTTAGTTGATTTACTGTTACCTATAGTTTGGTTATTTTTACCACTACAAAAGATGATTAGATCGTCTGCGTATATAGAGAACTTAATAGGGGGTCTAGTTGATGAGCATATATCATTTATGGCTATTATAAAGAGCGTTGGACTTAAAACTGATCCTTGAGGTACGCCATTATATTGTAAGTGTTTCGAAGAAACTTGTCCATTAGTAGATACCTGGAATGATCTATCGGTTAGGAAATTTTGTACAAAGGCCAATATGTTGCCTTGGAAGTTGTATTTCCTGAGTTTATTAAGTATTGCTGACTTTGATACGGTATCAAAGGCACTTTCAATATCAAATTTGGCAGCAACATCATGTTTTTTAAGGAAAGCATCGGCAATATATGTTTGTAGACAGGCGAGATTGTCCATAGTACTACGGTGCGGTCTGAATCCCGATTGTACTGGATTTATTATTTTGTGTTTTTCCAAGTACCAAAGTATCCTTTTATTAATCATCTTTTCCATCAACTTACACATTGTGTATGTTAAAGAAATGAGACGCTATGAGTGTAGATCTGTTGGCGGTTTATATGGTTGTATGACTGGAATTGAAATTGATTCTCGCCATTGTGTTGGGAATAGCTGTTTAGTCAAGATGGTGTTATATAATTCCAGTAATTTTGTTGAGGAGATCGGCGATAAATATTTTAGAAAGGTAAATGGTATATTATCGGGACCAGCGGCGGAATTTTTACAAGAAGAAAGAGCATAAGTTAGTTCTACGAATGAGAATGGATGGTTCAAAGAGTCAAGGTCAGATATAACGGAGGGAATAATAGGGAGTGGGGACTCGTTCAGTTGATTGTGGTTTTGATTATTATTGTTCTTGTATTTCTCTTCAAAATGAGTAGCTATTAAATTTGCAATTTGCTGGTTATCAGTGACAATGTTATCATCAATTATCACCGCAGAGATTTTGGTCTGAGTTTTATTGCCTTGCATTTGTCGTATTTTTGTCCAGACTTGTCCCGGGGGTGTGTCAGAGGTAAGGGATGAAACATAGTTATTCCAAGAAGCTTTTCTACTCTGCTTTACTATCTATCTTGCTTTGGCTTTGGTTTTTTGAAATTTATATAATTATCTGTATTTCCAGTCTTCCTGTATTTATTTAATGCAGTTTTACATCCCCGGACAGCAGTTGCGCAAAAGTAATTCCACCAAGGAACGAGTTTTCGGGATGCTGGTATTAATGATTTTCCAACGCATATTTCTGCTCCTATACAGTTACTGAATGCTGTAACCGATTCCTCGATATTTTCAGGAAATTGTAGCTGAGATATTTAATATTCAGTGAATTCTTTAAATGCATTGCAGTTAGCATTAGAAATTTTCCATCTTGTTTTACAGTTCAATGTGGTTTTTGATTTGTCAGAGATGAATATTGGAAAATGATTGCTATCATAAAGACTGTCAAGCGTTTTCCAGGAAAGTGACGGTGTAGTTTTAGAGTCACAAAGACTAAGATCAATAGAATATAGATTTCCTGTAGCAATATTTAAGTGCGTTTCTGCACCTGAGTTCAGTAAACAAACATTATTGTGATTTAGGAAATTTTCAACTATTTTCCCCCTTCCAAAAGTAAGTTTTGATCCCCAAATGACATTGTGTGCATTAAAGTCACCAACTAGGATGTATGGAGGTTTCAATTGCCTTACTAGATCAGCAAGATCGGATTCACTGAGGTTGTAATTTGGAGGGATGTAAATGCTACAGATTGTAATTTTTGGGGGGCCCAAACTGTGACAGCGACAGCTTCTAATGGAGTAACTAATGGTACATCTAAGGAATAAAAATCACAAGAGACAAATATCGAAGTTCCACCGCTAGCTCTAAGAAAGTTGAATCTAAGATAGTGGTAACCGACAAAGTTTTTTAATTCCCGTTTGTGACTTTCCTTAAAGTTCGTTTCCTGGAGACAGACAATATCAGCTTGGGTATCGGACACTAATTGTTGTATACGTTCAAGACGGGGATAGAACCCGTCGCAGTTCCATTGTATAAGATTAAATGTTTAGTATGAAGTTTGTGAGATGAGAGAACTGTCAGACATACAGTCATCGCCCACTGATGTCTGTGATGGCAGACTTTCATTATCGGCATTGTCTATATTGAGAGCCTGCTTGATTTTTTTTGTGATTCTTGTAAATCGATTTTTGAGGGATCTATCGGTAAGGGCAGGATATATAGTATGCATGTCAGCAAGTAACGATTTAATATCTTTGGTAAATTGTTGAGCTTCTGATAGTGGATCCTTAGATCCATATGAGTTTTCCAGAAAAGAAAAGCTATAAAGTATTCTAAGGGCAGTGTGAATGAGTCAGGAAATTTATTATACATGTCGGAGATTATTGTCCTGGAGCTTTCAGGTATCTTATCATCAAGTGTTGATTCTTTTTTAGCTTTTTTCTTGACAGGTTTTGGAATATCTATGGATGGAATATCGAAAGTGGGGGCTATGTTGATAGTACTGGGAGAAACAGATTCTGTGTGTGTGGAACTTGGCAGGGGTCTTTTTTGTGTAGGTGGAACCTGTATATTTGGATGATCTGTAGTAAACAGAGGAACATTGATGATGTTTGAAGTAATAGGTGTGTTGTTTATGGATTGGGGGAGCTGTATATCTGATTTCTGGGAAGCTGGTGGCGGAAGATCAGATAGGATATTAGGACTGTTCGTGTTTGATGCTTGTATGTTTGATGCTGGTGGCTGGGCAATTAGGGTATTAGGGCAGTTGGTTGCAATATGACCGATTTGCTTGCATATAAAATACTCAATTTTATCAGTTGGAAGAAAGGTTCTATACCCATTATTTTCATAAGAAATTAATTAGGAAGTCCGGAGCTCAAAATTTTCGGAAGATGGTACAATATAAACTTGTCTGCGGAAGGATAATATATGATTGCATTCATCCCCGGGAATGCCAGCTTTCAGGAATGAGATTGGTGATGCTAACTGTAGTCCAAGATCTATCAAGACTGTTTCAATTAGTTCGTGAGGAATGGATGGGCACACATTTGAAAGAACAAGGCGTTTTGCGGGGGTAACTAATCTTCTTACATTCAGTTCCATGTTTCCAACTTTAATTGTCGAATGGTTGGTAATCAGTTGGTCAACTAGATCAATTTTGTTTAGATAAATGCAGATTCTGTTATTGGAAATTCTTGATGCGAAGCATATATTTCTTGGGCCTATAATATCACCAACTGCTTTAACGTATTCGAATAATTTCAAATTATCAGCGGAGTGGAAACGTATAGCTTGTTCTTTCTTGGGAAACGTTGGTTTTGGAGTAGATTTTGCGGCTGCTACATATGAAGTGGAAATTTGAGGAACGTTAGACTTATTTTCAGTCATTGTAGGTTTGTTTCCGATGCGGGAGTTGTTATTGTTGCTGCCCTCGTAGTCAAAGCCTGCTTCTTGTGTTACGCTAATGGTAGAAATCTTGTGTTTTATTTGTCAGCAAACCAAAATACACCATAGTGTTAAATTGATTGCCTATCGAAAAACTGAACCAGCGAGTGTAGAACAATTGGTTTACTTCTTATCAGTAATCACACAGAAATTTATTATTATTGTTTACTAATTAAATCAAAATAACACGAATCCCGTTATAATTTGCAGGATAAGTGTACGATAAAGAGATCTATTACTAGTCCCAAAAATTCTGAATAATTGTCAATTGTTTACCTGATAAACTTTGAAAAACTACGCACTAATCTTAATCGAACTTTACTCGTTCAAGCCCAGTGGCGGAGTCCCACTTGCTAATTTTAAAGTATTAAAAAGTTTGATTTACTAACAGAACCCTCACGTGGTAAAACTAAATTTTACAAATTCAATGGATCATCATTTTAGTTAAACATGTATAAGTTCTTCCTTCACTTGTTGATGATTCATTTTCGTCGGAAAGTCCTTCAATACCCGATAAATCAGAATTGGATTGAAATCAGGATGGTAAGGGGACAATCTTAATAAGCTGTGGCCCTTTAGAGGTAAGAAGATCATCAATTTCATGTGTTGGACCTAGGTTTATGAGAGCTTATAATTCTGGTTTGTTCATTTTTTCGTTAAATGGAATGTTTCAGCACCTTAACCATTCCTGCATAAGGGTTTTTCTTGAGGCAGAGGTTGGTAATATCACTTTTAATTTGTTGTAATAGGGTGCCTTATAAATACCAACTACACTTCCGGTTAGTAAATTATGTATTAATTTTTCAGTAACCCATTTTTTGTAATGATCAAAATTCATGTCATTGTGATAATCGCCAGTGCTACAGCGTGACTTTCCCACCTAACATATGAATTGGGTACGAAACTTGTTTTATCTCCAGCATTAACTATTATAAGACGAGCGCCTTTGGAAATAGTTTTTTTTGTTCTTCATTGGTTGAATCATTCCATCATTTCAAATGTGTATGAGAAAAATGAATGTTAGTTTCATCCATGTTGTTGAAAAACTAGTTCTTCAACTGTGATAAACCACCCTCTAATTAATTATAAATCATACTCCTAACGCCACCTCCCCGTTAGTAGCGAACTTACCCTTCATCTTCATCTACGTCTAATTGTTTCCTCCTTATAGTTTTGACTTTCGACACCAGTCTAAAAATGATTCAATTTTCAACATCCAACCACCGTTCTCGCTGTTATAATTCTACCCTCAACCGACAAGTACCTAACCTACTAACGGGAATTCATATAATCAAAATCAACATGTGGCAGCATAACCAAAAAATATATATTTAATATCTCATCCATCCTCAATCAATGTACTTAAAAAACATAAGAAAATTAAAGTGAAATCAACCAATAGTACAACAAGTAGGATAGTTATTGGAACCAATGTGTAATGTGTTTAGCCTCTGTAAAAAGTGTAAATTTAGTGAGATTTGTACTGTAATGTAAAGTGCCATTTTGTAAATATATTTCAATCATTCAAGAAAACCCTAGTTTTTCTTCATGGTCACTTCGGCCGGACCACAGCCAGCAATTAATAGAATTTGAAGTCGTTTTTTACAGTCAACGATTCACCACAGCCCATGCAAGGAAGAAGGTACAAATTTACCCAGTAAGTTTTTCTATAAAAATATTATTACAGTGCAGTGCATATTGTGCTTATTTTGTTTCTAAATTCAAAAAAGAAATAACGAATTTCAAGTGGAGTGTAATAGTGGAAGTACAATGTGTTGCCAACTTTCAGTTGCAACAGCAAAATCCATGGTACCTACTTATAGAATCATCATTTTTTGTTACAATTTCATATAGTATGTAAAGAAAAATATCTAGTATAAGTGCATGAGTTCGTATTCTTTCATACAAAAATTTATTTTTTCAAATTTAACCCACGTAATCTCATTGTTTATTATTGATTTTCTATGTATAATGTATAATTTCATATTCTTTTGATAAAACATTTATTTTTTCAAATTAACCTATCTGAAATCTTTGAAAACCTTTAAGAAAAAGGTTTATTGGTCATTATTAATTTCATGTGAATTATTTCATATTCGTTGGATTACAATTACATGTTTGTATGTACAAATAATTGAGTACTTAAGGTGTAAATGTATTATGCTTTAATTTATCCTGTTGATGTTTAACAAACTTATTGCTACTGAACTTATATTTGGTTTTTAAAGCTATCCTACTTGTGTTATACAGTTTAAAAACAAATTAATACTTCTGTCATATTGCTACGATTAGATAGAGGTTCCCAATCAAAGTGAATGAGGAAACCAATCGAAAAATAATATATGTAACTCTTCCTCTATTATCTTACCTTACTCAATCCCTTAACACACAACAATGGCTTCCAACAAAAAAGTAGAAATTCTCAGAAATCAAAGAGATTCTTTTAAAAATAATATTCTTCGCATCCAGGCATGGTATACTAAAAATCAACAATCAAATTTGGATAAATTTCAAATAAGTAATCGCATCGAAGCATTATCTAAAAATTTTGATAGTTACTCAGAAGCACACGCACAATTATCCCAATCTCCTTCTAATGGAGACGATGAAGAGGATAGAGACTTGTTCGAAGACATTTATTTTGACATTAAAGGACAACTACAAAACCATTTAGAACAAATTACTCCTGTTCCCAAATCTAATGGCACCCCAACCAACTCTCATCCTCCACGATCTAACGTAAAGCTGCCGAGTATTAGCATTCCCATTTTTTCTGGTAACTTTACAGAATATCCGTCTTTTATAAACTTGTTTAATGCTTTAATTGTGAAAAATGAACAATTACAATCAAAATCTGAAAGATTTTTTTACCTCAAATCATTCTTGAGAGGGGAACCTCTTCAACTAATTGAAAAATTATCTATAACTGATGAAAACTTTGATGTAGCCCTCAAACTCTTGTCCAAGCGTTATGAAAACAAAAAACAATTAGTATACAATTACTTTCAGCAATTGTTAAACATTCAACCTGTAACAAAATGTACTTCTCAAAATTTGAGACAATTCTCTGCAACTTCAACTTCTATACTAGATGCTTTAAACTCTGTTGATTGTACTAATGAGGAACTTTTTGAAGCTTTTCTTGTTCAAGTCTTGGAACAGAAATTAGATTTTAAAACAAAAAGAACCTTTGAAGAACAAAGTGACGTGTCCAAGCTTTCATCTACCAATGACTTTTTCAAATTTCTGTATAAACAATGTACTATTCTTGAAAATATCTCTCCCCAAGAAACAAATCCTAATACTAAACATCAAAAAGTATCTTTATTAAGTCAATCCTCTGATCATGTTACTCCCAATTTAAATCAACAAGTATACAATCAGAAAATGCATTGTATCTTTTGTAATGCATTAAATCACCGCATTTTCTCTTGCAATAGTTTTTCTCTTTTATCTATAAATGATCGGCACAACTTTGTAAGGGAAAACAATTTGTGTCTCAACTGCCTAATACCAAAACACACTGTTGCCCTCTGTAGAAATACTAAAAATTGCTCGATATGCCAGAAAAGGCATCATACTTTGTTGCATTTTACTCAACCGAACTCTACCAATCCCACAGATCAATCCATGGCAAATACTTCACAAGGAAATAGTCAATTAACAATCGCCCATATGAACATTCAAAATTCGACTCAACCTGTTGACGTATCAGTACCCCCGCCTTCAATTTCCAATGGAAATCAATTTGCCTCTCTATCGTCTATCAATCAAACAGGATCCCATATCTTATTAGCTACCTCTCAAGTTCTATTGTACTCTCAACAAGGAGAGCCTGTACATGCCAGGGCCTTGCTAGACACAGGTAGCCAAAACTCCTTCATAACTACCTCGCTACAGAAAAAGTTATCCTCTCCTATTTTCAAACGCAACTTACATATCTCAGGTATTCTAAATGACCAGAATATAATTGATCAATTTACTGAAATTGATATCCACTCCAAGTATTCTCATTCTCATATATTTAAAGTATCGTGTGCCGTTGTACCACAAATTACACAAAAGATACCTCAATTGCCCATAGCTCGAAAATATCTACCTATTCCTTCTAACATTGCAAATAATCTTGCTGATAATGAATTTCATTTACCTGCAGACATAGACATTCTTCTAGGTGCAGATATCTATTATTCCTTAATTAAACACGGATTGGTAAAACTTGGAAATGGACTTCCTACTTTGCTCAATACTCATTTGGGATGGATAATATCTGGCACGGTACCCATATCCAATATTAACTGTAAAGAAAGTCCTCCCGCTTATTCATTTCATGTAACCACTTTGATCTCTGAAGAAGAGAACTCTTTAACTTGGGTTAACAATGATGCTGACATGTCGTTACACACTCTTGTCGAGAAATTTTGGACCCAAGAAGAATTTCCCGAACCTTCACCTCTCACCCTCGAAGACCAATTGGCAGAAGAAATATTCAAGTCCACGACAGAAATATTACCGTGTGGACGATTTCAAGTAAATATGCCTCTAACTCATCTGGAAGCTCAAAAAACTCTAGGAGACTCTTTTTTAACGGCCAAACAACGATTCCTATCGTTAGAACGTAGACTTAATAAAGACCCTATCCTCAAATCTGAATATAAAGCCATACTTAGTGAATATCTATCCCTTGATCATGCAAAATTAGTTCCTTTGTCATTAAAAAATTCCTATTCTGAAAATAAGTATTTTGTACCCCACCTATGTGTAATCAGAGAGCAGAGTGAGAGCACTAAAACTAGAATTGTATTCGACTTTTCTAGTAAAACAACTTCCAACTTATCCCTTAATGACATATCACTGAGAGGGCCTCTAGTACAACCTGAACTCTTTGATATATTGATGCGATTTCGAACTTTTCCTTATGTGTTAACGGCCGACATTGAAAAAATGTACCGTCAAGTCAAACTAGATCCTAAATACCGTCCTCTACAAAATGTTCTCTGGCGAGATTCACCAACTCATCCATTTCAATGTATAGAACTCTCAACTGTCTCATTTGGACACAAAAGTGCCCCTTATTTGGCTTGCAGGGTTTTAAAAGAAGTAGCTCTGAATAACCCTCAATTTCCCTCTGCTCAAGCCACATTGCTTCACCAAACCTACGTTGACGATATCCTGTCAGGTGCTGATTCCCTAAACGATTTGCAAAGCCTTCAAAGTGATCTAACCCATATTCTCAACAAAGCAGGATTTACATTGCACAAGTTCAGAACCAATGCTTCATTGTTGTCTCCAAAGATTCCTTCCAGCCATAAAGAAAAGAATCTAAATCTCAACGAATCTCCATGTAAAGTGTTGGGACTTACATGGAATCCCGCTTCAGATCATTTCACCATATCAACACCTTCGAACCTTGATGTAGAACCCCTAACTAAACGCAAGATTTTGTCTCTGGTATCCCAATGTTACGACCCGCTAGGTTTAGTAAACCCAGTCATTGTACATGGTAAACTCATCATGCAAAAGTTATGGTCCATGCAAGTTGGCTGGGACCAAACAATCACCGATCTTCAAACCCTCACTGATTGGAAAATATTTTCTCAAAACATTTTAAACCTAAGCCACACAAAAATACCTCGCCCCACTTTCTTTATCAAGAACATATTGATCATGGAACTGCATGGGTTCTGTGACGCTAGCTCCTCAGCCTATGGTTGTTGTTTTTACCTTCGAACCATTTATTCAGACCAAACAGCCTCCTCTCAACTCATAGCTTCTAAGTCCAGAGTAGCACCGCTGAACAAAATTGTAACCATTCCGAAATTGGAATTGTGTGCCATGGCACTGCTTTCATCCCTTTATGCTAGACTGTTGAAAATCTTATCCAAATATCCTTTAAAATCTCATTCTTTTTTGTGGTCAGACTCTCAGGTAGCTCTTTCCTGGATAAATGCTCATCCTTCTAGATGGAACACCTTTGTAGCTAACAGAGTTGTACAAATCCAATCACTAACCCAAGTAAATAACTGGCGCTACATCAAATCCTCACTTAACCCGGCTGACATGTTGTCAAGAGGAAGGATACATAACACGAAACTTCTTTCTTGGCAAAATGGCCCTCTGTTTCTGCTAGATAGTCAAACCAACATGCAGGATTTTCAAACGTTTAGGCTCATCCCCAATCCTCCTGAAGAAAAACATGTATCTCTTCTTGTTAGCCACAAAATGGAAAATATGTGGTTACGATTCATAGCCAAATTCTCATCGTTAACAAAATTAATTCGCTCAATGGCTTACATTTTAAACTTTGTACATAATTGTAAATACCCTCGTAATAAAAAATATTCTCTTTCTCCCTTAGACCTATTGAAAGCTAAGATTCACCTTATAAAACAAGTTCAAGCTACTAGCTTTTCTGATACGCTAGTTTCGTTGCAACTAAGCACTCCCATTCTATCTAAAAAATTAACCTCATTGAATTTGTTCCTTGATAATGATCTCATCCGTGTAGGTGGACGGTTGTCCAATGCTGACATACCGTATGACCAACAGCACCCTTATTTACTTCCTAGCAAAAATCACTTTACATCATTAATTTTAACCCATGAACACAGACGACTCGGGCATAGCGGACCACAATGTACCCTCTCAAACGTAAGGCTACAATACTGGCCGTTAGATGGTTTGAGAGAAATCAAACGACTCATACATAAATGTGTTATCTGTACTAGATTCAAAGCTGTAACTTCCCAACAGATAATGGCCCCTCTTCCTAAGGAAAGGACAACCCCATCCAAACCTTTTGCTCATACAGGAGTAGATTTCGGCGGACCGTTTCGAATCAAATCCTCTCACCTCAAAAAAGCCCCAATCCTCAAAGGATACTTAGCACTTTTTGTTTGTCTTGCAACCAAAGCAGTCCACCTGGAATTGGTATGCGACTTAACTACGGACTCTTTTTTAGCTGCCCTAAAAAGGTTCATAGCCCGTAGAGGGTTACCTTCTACTATCCTGAGCGACAATGGCACCAACTTTGTGGGTGCCTGTAACCAATTGAATGAAATATTTTCTTTTCTTAAAAATAACCTTCCAGAAATTCATTCCCAATTAGCAGGGTTACAAATTTCTTGGAAATTTATTCCCCCTCGCTCCCCACATTGGGGCGGTTTGTGGGAGTCAGCCATCAAGAGTGCCAAATTTCACTTGTATAGAATGATGAAAAATTCAATTTTTACCATTGATCAATTCAACACTATCATCTGCCAAATCGAGGCTATTTTGAACTCCCGGCCATTGAGCCAGTTATCAACTGATCCTACAGATATGATTCCTCTCACTCCAGGACACTTCCTTATTGGAGCTCCTTTGACTTCTTATCCTGAAGTTGATGTTACTAGTACTCCTAGTAATAGATTGAAATTCTGGCAACACTGTTCATCAATTCACCAGCAGTTCTGGAAACGATGGTCTACAGACTACCTTAACAGACTGCAGCACAGACCCAAATGGGCTCACCCTCATCCCAATGCACAAGTTAACGACTTAGTGCTAATTAAGAATGAAGACTCACCCCCTTTGCAATGGCCATTAGCCCGAATTGTCGACACAATCCCTAGCTCTGATGGCAAAGTCAGAGCTGTCCACGTGCGAACACAACAAGGCGTGTTCATACGGCCAATTACTAAAATTGTACCATTAATAAATGGAGATCCTATTGCAGAACAATAACCACGTCCACGATTCATTGTACATGTCCTTTAACAAAAATTAGCTTATACCAACCTTTCTCATTTTGTAAGTCCACTTATTTCACTTGTAAGGTATCCCGTTCTTGTTGCAGTGATTTGGGATCCACTTGCGAGTTGTCCTGATTGTATTTTCATTATTTGGACAGTAATGTCCTGGTCCTTCGAGTGTTTGGTAAATTTACATTATCTGTGTTTATCTTTGCCTTTTCTCTCTGGTGGGCAGTATGTTGAAAAACTAGTTCTTCAACTGTGATAAACCACCCTCTAATTAATTATAAATCATACTCCTAACGCCACCTCCCCGTTAGTAGCGAACTTACCCTTCATCTTCATCTACGTCTAATTGTTTCCTCCTTATAGTTTTGACTTTCGACACCAGTCTAAAAATGATTCAATTTTCAACATCCAACCACCGTTCTCGCTGTTATAATTCTACCCTCAACCGACAAGTACCTAACCTACTAACGGGAATTCATATAATCAAAATCAACATGTGGCAGCATAACCAAAAAATATATATTTAATATCTCATCCATCCTCAATCAATGTACTTAAAAAACATAAGAAAATTAAAGTGAAATCAACCAATAGTACAACAAGTAGGATAGTTATTGGAACCAATGTGTAATGTGTTTAGCCTCTGTAAAAAGTGTAAATTTAGTGAGATTTGTACTGTAATGTAAAGTGCCATTTTGTAAATATATTTCAATCATTCAAGAAAACCCTAGTTTTTCTTCACATGTAAACAATTCGTCTTAGAAATAGTATTCTTAATGTCGAATGGATTGCTGTTCCATTAAGATTGGACGATTATTTTTCATTTTACGCCAACGAAACTCTGTCTTATGGATATCTTTCCTTAATGTCTCTTTACTTCCCTGATAGTCCATTTATTCGTAATATTTTTCAAAATAAGTTGAACAACATAACCTAACCTAATCCAATTGTTAAAAGTTAAATAAATTGTTCACTAGACATTTTGAGTTACTAGCTTTTTGCACCAAAGGCTTCAATTGTTTAAAATATTAAGAAGAAGTGAAACCTTAAGATTAATAAATGGTTTAGAACTATATTAAAAAATTGCACATACCTTAGGCATGTTTATTACGGGAGTTCCGGCATCCAATTCTTGCTTAAAAAACGTTAATACATTGTTTAAAATTTCACGACTTTGACCTGTTGATACTTTATTTTTCACCTTATTTTATAGGCATTTTGTTAGGCAAAACAACTTTTGAATAATATACAAACTAAAATATTTTCAACTTTTTTCCGAGACTATACCAACGATACGAAGCGCACGAATACAATTTAAAAATTAGCTCTCTGCATTTACTAAATACTGGGGCTAGCTTGTCTACGGCGCATCAAAATCTCAGGGGTCTTCTTATGTTAGCCAAGATGTACATTTCACTATTACATACTCATTCCCATACCTTTAATCCCGAATCAAGAGGCCACAACTGTCGCAGATGTACTTGTGAAAGATATGATGCCTTTGAAAGTCCACTGCGATCAAGGAAAAAAATTTCGACAGCCACGTATTCCCGGAAATTTGTGACAAGCTGGGAATGAAGATGACCAGGACAACAGCGTTGCACCCACAGTCGGATGGAATGGTCGAAAGAATGAACAAGACCATTGGAAAATACCTGTTCAAAGTAGTTTCCAGCCACCAGAGAGATTGGGACCAGTACCTTTCCCTATTAGCGTTGGCTTATCGATCAGCCATAAATAAGGCCACGGGTGAAACACCTGCGATAACTCTATTTGGACGTGAAATGAGGCTTCCTTGTAACCTGGAGTTTGGCTGTCAGCCTGGCGAAGATTTAGCAGGAGAAGATTACGTGATCCAATTGAGAAGAAGGATGGATGATGTGCACGAGTTGGTTTGAACAAATCTTCAAGTTGCCAGCGACAGAATGAAAAAACGGTATTATACGCAGGCCACAGTAGGCAGTTTCATAGAAGGAGATAAAGTATGGTTACACATACCGACAAGGAGAAAACGATTTTCTCCAAAATTACAGAAATCATGGGAAGGTCTATACTTAATCAAGATGAGGATCAACGACATCATCTATCGTATGAGCAAGATCCCCAATGGAAAACCGAGAGTAGTCCACCAAAACCGACTAGAGCCGTTTGAAGGAAACCATAACAAAGAGGAAGGAGTTAACCACAACAAGAGTCTCACCCAGCCTTCGAATAATGTATGGGCGCATACGGATATACCGGGAAAGTTAGATACGGAGTCACTACAGAACAAAGACAAGACTTGCTCACGCTCCCGGAAGAGTACTCACTGGCATATAACATCTCCGCCAGTAACAAACACGCACGAGGGTTGGCAACCGTCTTTCGAAAGAAGTTTGGACACCCTGGCAAGACACTGGGATTCAAACACAATTCACGGTGCGTCTTCTTCCTGGTAACTAGAAATGCATTTCCAGATCGATCCACTAGTAATGCCCAGGATAGAGAGCGACCAGTTGGATTGGCGAGTTACCAGGAACATGATAGAGGTGATCTTCCAAGATACTGGTGTCTACATATTAATTTGCAGTTGAAGACGGTCCCCTGTTATTACCATATGACCGGAAACAGCAGACATGGGTCCAGTTGCCGATATAAACATCCAGTTCCGGCTACACAGCAGTTCCAGGAGGAACTTCCTTTTAAGGATGTTACGAAATAGCACACTGGTGTAGTCCCTGAATCCGACTCTGTCTAAGCCATGTATGCATGTTAAAATTTTGGCGGATGCGCAGGGGTGTCTTAGAACTGTTTACGATTTTTTGTGACTATTCTTATCTAAACATTGTTTTTGTGACCATTCTTATCTAGAAAATTCCAGGGAGGCGATTGTTTTTGTGTAAGCCGCAATCTAGTATTATCTAGTAAAAAAGGCAGTTATATAAAGAATAACGACCGGCGAGAAGAGTCAGTTTATAAAGTGATCTCGTGAGATGAACAAGTGAACCAGTAAATAGTCTAAGAAAATAAACAGTAGTGAAGTGTTTATATAAATTAGTTTAGGTGCATATACTGTGTATATAATATAAATTAGTGAATAGTTTAGTGAATAAATAAATTAAGTGAGTAGACATAACGTCTGTATTTAAATTCATCCCACTAGTAATAAAAACGTTTAAATAAATAAGAAAGACATTACAATATGATATTAAAAATATGAAAGTTTAGATATTATTAGCCGTCTGCGGACATTCTGGATATCTTATTTCCATTTAAGATCAGTATAACTGTGCAATGGTATAGAATACCAGGAAAACTATATCTGCTGTTATGAAGTCGTTAATGAACAATAAAACTAGAGAGTTCTCCACTTTTAAACTATCTTCTTAAGTAGTTATCATAAAGATCAGCAGATATAGTTTTCCAGGTTTTATATATCATTTCACAGTTACAGTGATCTTAAATGGGAGAAATATATCCAGGATATCTCCATAGGGCTAATAATATCTAAGCTTCAATATTTGTAATATCATATCTTCTGCTTTTTTCAATTTATATATATATATATATATATATATATATAATCAATCGTGTCATAGCAACATAGCGGAGTTTCCCTGATGATGAGGACAAACATCCTCGAAAGCTTGGACATTTTCCGCTAAGAGTATATATAATCTATTCGTTGCTTATTATATATATATATATATATATATATATATATATATATATATATATATATATTAAGTCAATCACTTCTTGGTCTAGTCAAAAATAATGATTAAACATCAGGTAGGCATCACATGAAATATAACTTCTGTCTTTCTGATGATGATAGCGATATCGAAACCATTGTCACAAATTATTTTAGAATTTCTAACACTTTTGTCAATATATTATGGAATTATTTAGAAACTGATAATTTCATTTAAAAAAGTAAATTTGTTGTCGACAAAATCTCTTCAAAAAAAATGTAGGGAACGGAATATCACAGTGAATTTCAACGCGTAGTATGCAAAAGTAAAATGATTTGTAGCAAGACCTAATACTACTTTCGAAAACCTCTTGTGAGAGGGAATGAAGACAGTGGATTGCGAAAATTGTAGTAATTATATGTGATTGGAAAAGAAGAATGTGGAAAGCTGATAACAATCTAGATAACCCTATAGAGTTCCCTGCACCCCAACGACCCGTCGATAGTTAATCGGAACATGATGCATAGAATCCATTCAATATTGTAAATTGCAGATTTTTTCTGAATATTAATATTTATTCCAATTTATTTAAGGGATAGTTGGACAAAACGGGATAGCTAACGTTTTTTGACCCGACACTCTATAACCAAGCTATGGATATCTACGGTTTTTTGACTGTAACATTTTCATTGACCCCTTTCCATGTTTAAGTATGGTTATTTCTAAATATGTCGACGATATTATAGACAAAGTCATATTTTTTAAAAAGGTGAAGTATCCCCTGGTCGGGTAAAATGGGATGGTATTTAAATATGAATAGAAAATATATTAAAGTAAATTATATTTATTGAACTTGCAAACCGAATACATTATGCATGTTATTTTTATATAAAAAACAAATTAACAGTTTAATACTGACAAAAATCACATGAGTACGGTTCACCATCGTTCTCCACACCAGCACAAGCTTCGTGAGCCCAAGGGCGACAGTCCTGGCACATTACCCAACCGTCGTTCGCCTTAGATTTAGAATACAGTTCTGTACAATAAATGCAAGCCTCTTCGTCATCCTCCTCACCTTCTGAACTGCTGTCCTTATTTTTATTTTCTTACCTTAGTGGTACATTTTTTCTTTCTTAATCCCTACTCTCCCCTTTTCTTCAAAATTTAGTTTGGGCTTCTTGATAGGCTTATTTTCTTTAGATGCTTCAAGTTTTTCTTTATAAGGTGTTGTAGTTAGCACAGCCGTTTTCCCCTTCTTTTATCATCAGCATTAATTTTTCTCTCTGCGCGAGGAAGTGGCACAACTTGTTGAGGTGTTACTTCAAATTTCGTGGTAGTGTATGAACAGGAGGGGATCACGTTTGCATAGAACTTGCTGCAAGATACAGAAGGTGGAGTATTACACAAATTCTCCTTATTTTTAAGCAGCTGATGTGATTTTTTTGGTGTGGATGGATCTGGAGGCAATGACGGTGTTCTTGGAAAGTCATCAAATTTTTCTACATCGTTTTGTTCTTTACCTGCAACTTGGGGTATTGATGATCGTTGTATAACAAGCCTTTGTGGCATTGGTGATGGTGTACGTGGTGGAGGGTACCCATTATTTACTTCAGCCGGACCAACTGCAGGAATATTTATCGGCTTGTCTGTGGTTTCAGCTGGATCAAACATCCAATCTTGTAAGATTTTCGAATTGAGGTTGAATGTCCGTCTTTCTAAATCCATTCACAGCTGTTTGGATACTAGCGGCTTTCATATATGCGTTTCCGAAAAGCTTGCCTATCTGGGATATTGTAACTGGTCGCCCTGGATGTTGCTGCATCCATTTTTGAACCTCTGGCGTATAATATGTGCTAAGTGGCGACATAAAACTGACGTCGAGCGGTTGCAAGCGATGCGTCGTATGCGGTGGAAAGCAGAGCATTACAATACCGTTACGTCTAACTTTCTCTATAACTGTAAAATGAACTGGGGCTGTGATCACCCTTGGACCTTCCGATAGCTAGTTGAGAAAAAAAAAGGATTGTATCACGCGAATGAATAATCTTTATGAGATTAGTAACTAAGCCCTTGTCTTACCTTGCGTGCCAGATCTGCGGTCTTCTAGGTGGATGCAGAAGTCTGGGGCCCCCTTCTTTCAGGTAGATTGGAGACACCACGTACACAACACAAAGTCTCGTTATATCCTCTCGTTTCGACGTCAGTTTTAACAACTCTATTTGTCGTTCCGGCTTCTCGTCGACTTCAGCAGACAGCGCGCTTTTCGCACGACAAGGGCCGAGATGTTACGAAAAAGCTAACTATATTTAAAGACAATTGATAAACAAAAAATAGTAGAATTATAATAGAAAAAAAAAGAAGAACAATTATATACACAACACAAAGTAGCGGGGACGTGACAATAACGTCTAAGTTTTTTGTATGTGTGGTATGTCCGTCCAAAAGTAAGTGGACAGGGTTTCATTTGGAGGGTTTGGAAAACTCAATAAATTGATTAAACCAATTCGAAAAAATTTCTTTTTGCATCCATCCTGATGAATGATAAAAAGCTTTACTTCCAGGAGGATCATCATCTAGCAGCTCCGGCTTTGCTCTGGATCTGGGAAAAATGAACGTGGGCGGCATAAACACGCCAGTAGCGCTCATGCAAATTTCCACAGTGACAAGAACACCGCGTTCTGCTGAGGATATACACCCAACATGCTTTTTCTCATGCAGTGATAAACATTTAGATTTTTTCTTTGGTGCTGTCATTATACCCGTCTTATCGATGTTGTAAATCCGTTCGGGTGGTATTTTATATTTTTCAAGCACGTCGGAGAGTAACAACGATAAAAAATGGCTCTAGCAAGTGATGTTGGCTCAGGGGTTCGAAGTTTAACGTTTGGATGTCTTCTTAGAAAACTGTATAACCAAGCTTTCCCTGTCATTTTTTGTCCCTGTTAAATTGATTAGCTAAGCCATTGCGTTGAGCTAACTGAAAAGCCAAACTACGAAAGTCATTCAAAGTAAAACCAAATAATCGCGATTCCATAGACAAAATTTGTTGCACGAACTCTTCTTCTTGCTCGGCAAAGAAAACCGGTCTGTGACGCCCTAGACCCTTTTTGCTGCAGACCCATTTTTTATCTTTTTTACTCGGGCTTCAATAGTTGTCCGAGGTACACCAAATTGTGTCGAAGCCTTAAGGTAACCCATTCTTCCTTCTAGAACCTCTTCCACCGCCCGGCGTATACTTTCCTCATTCCAAGACTGCCGATCAGTTGTTCTTTTATACTTTCCCATTTTGTAACAGGCCTGTAAAAAAATAAAATTTATAATCCTATATAAAATCTATACCGTTTTTGGTTGGACAAAACGGGATAGTATCCAGTTTCACCCGACCGCTTGGTATCCTATTTTGTCCGACTGCACGTTTCAAAATGTTTTGTTAAAAGGTTTATGAAGAAAACTAGTTATCATATTCACAAATTCAACAAAATATAGTTAAATACTTACAGAATCTTGAAAAATACCTACTCTTATCTATTTTGCTTGTTTAAACTAAAAAAAACCTAATTAACTGATGATAAAACTAAATAGCATAACCACACTTTTTTAATCTGACATCTGCCACTCACCACAGAACACGAATTAAGCGGAAGAATCGCCTACTATATTTAAACAAACGTTATTTTTACCGAATCACACCCCTGGTTGCCAGATGGCGTTGCTTGTTTTTAAATATTGGCTGGTATCCCGTTTTTTCCGACTATCCTGTTTTGTCCAACTCTCCCCTATTTTCATATTATCTTACTTCTATTTTCATTTACAACCATATTAGAATAATTAGAATCTCAATTATCTGCCCATCTCTATAATTACATAATGTAAAATAATTATTATCCTATCATTCAATTAAATCACATACAATCTTTAAATTTTTCACATGCAAATTTACATTTTATCGCTCTCTCAAATCAGGCAATAGACTACAACTACAAATCTAAACGTATCATGCAAAAAATATTTTAAAGTATGGATTATTATTTATTGAGAAAAATCTGTTCTCAAACTTTTATTTTACAGGGTGAGTCCTTAAAAAAAGTCAACTATCCCGTTCACAGAGGTTTTCAAGTGACAGCTCTTGCTTGGCATCCGAATAAAATTATTTTAGTGACTGGATGGGAAAACGGTGAATTAAAAATTTGGAATGGCACCGACAAAGATTTTACAAATGTAGTCGGCCCGCATAAAGCTCCAATCGCTTTCCTGGGATTTAGCGAAAAGGGAACACGTTTGGTGTCATGTGACTCGGTAATGCTATGGAATTATTTATTTATGAAATACATTTTTATACTTTTAAACACGAGTCGACAAAGTCGACGAAGAAATTGAAGTGTTATATTCTGGCAGGTTCAGCAGACGAACGGTAAGTTCTAGAGTTTAGGTATGGATGGATTTGAAATCAGCGTGTTCTGAAACATCTCCAATGGATAAAAAATTTGACCTCCGACCTTTATTTATTGATTCATCAAACACTTCAACACTCGGTTCAATCTGACCTAATTTAATTTCAACTGCGCTCAGATCTTCAGCAGCTGTATACGGATATTCGGGAGGGTCTATGCTATCATCTTCCTTTTCCACCTGTATTGCTATAGCTAAACTACGTCGTATCTCAGAAACTGAACCAGTCGAAAAGCTCGTATTGTCATCTCTTAAATGAGGTCGTCCTGTACTTATCGATTAACTGCAAACCGACGAGACATTTTCAAAGTTCCTCTGACAAACAATCCAAGCACAAACCAATTTCCAACCTAGCGGAACAATAATTCTTCCCAAACACACCTGTAGCTCAAGTAGCTTGCCTCCAACTGAAACTGAGGAATTTAAAACAGAATTCATATACCGAATCCAACCCACAATGTTTCCACCAAGTGTACTCGAACCAACGCAACTTTCCTTCCTCAAAAGTGATTCCAAAATACAGGGAGTCCACGAGCCCAGTTCCAAACCACCGACCCGCTAAGGTTCGAACCCACAATGCAGCTTACAATCGTCGAAAATCAGATAAATTTACCATAAAAGGAGAAGAGAATAAAAATAGATTAATTAGGAATTCGACTACTAATCTGAAATTACTAATACCATATACTGTATTTCCTACAATATGTAACTTACCGTAAAATGTACACACATATATCTAAATTACAAATTTGCAATAATACATTTTTCAAAATTACAATTATCAATCTGTCAATATTACAATATCAGAAAAATCTTCTTATTCAACGCTATCTGATAAAGAGAATAACAAAGGTACACAAACCAATGAACAATTTGTCTGTTTCCATTATTAAATCTTCAGTTTAATATCTTATACTGTTCAACAAAATACGGTAAACTGTTTAAAACGTACGTCCAATAAAACAATTCCCTTCGAACTGAACTCAAACCCCAGATTGAATACAAAATCACTTAAATCTGGTACAGTCAATAAATAATTAAGGGAAATTATTTCCAGGTTACGCCCCGATTAAAACAATTACCTTCAAATTGAAGCAAATCCCAGATTTACTACAAAACCCAATTAAATCTGGTTCAATCAATTAATAATAAGCAACAATAAACTGAAGTTGAATCTACAATGACTCAGAGTTTCGAAAGACAATTTAAGATTTATCAAAGCTTACAAAAGAAAATATAAAATTTTCACGGTCCAAACCAAAATTTTAAAAATTTTACTGCTGGAAAATTCTTTAAGCGGCCCCACGTTTTGGTCGCCAAAAATCTTTAACTATAGAACGCAAAAATAAATAGAAACCCCTCAGTGTCCGTTAAAGATGGTGGGATTGACCTGCCGAACAATTCGCGCTCACCAGTCGACTAGCTTCTAATCGAAGAAGGGATGTATTCTTCAAAATGTAAGTTTTCACTAATATGGCGCTAGAGAAGTTTTGGCAAGCACCCAAGATTTCTATAAGTTAGCCCACAAGTCCTCAGTGGGCTAACGACACTATTCCCACACTTGAAAAGAGTAAATTGACAGTAAGTTTTAAAATAAAAGTCAGCAAGTATCTCCTGATTGTTGTTGTAATGTTTGAATCTTGTGTCTCTTTTCTCAATATTTGTTTTTAAAATTGTAAAGTTACCAGAACCAAAAACTATTAACACCTGAATTTAGCTGAAGGCTACAGATTCAGATTATAGATGGGGTTGATGACCAAAGATCCACATTAATATTTATAATCATAATACTGATTGATAAAAAAATATCAAAAGTTAATTTAAGTAATCAATTAAACAGTAAAAATACCAGAAAAATAAATTACGCTATTAATAAAACCGTGGAAATATAAAAAAATCAGTTTCAGTGAAACAGTCAAATGGTTCATGAACAATTGCTCAAAATTAATGGCTAAAATGTATAACAGTAATAAAAAAAGAATTCAATAATGACCAAGAAATATATATGGCGCATCGCCAAGGTACGTACGGTATACTCTAAATATAATTCGTTATAACCAGAAATTACGTTTGTTACATACCTTATATCCAAAATTACAAGTGACTTTTATGTAAAAAGAAAAGCTACTTCGAGTATGAAGAGCAAAAAAGAAGAAAAAGAAATGGATCTACTGTAGTTAAATTATCAAAAGCACTAATTGTAGCTTGTAATAAAAAAATGAATTAAAAAATAGGGTTAGCAAAAGTTTAGAAGCTGAAGGCCACTGTTAGGAAGCAATTCATATTTAATAATAAAAAAACGAAGTGAAAGAAAATCATTTTACAAGTTACAGGATGCAGTAGTCGAATTCCTCAATGACGATGTTCAGAAAAAGAAAATTCTAGCTCTCCCGGCTTTGATCCAGTTAAGTGGACAGGTAAAACTTCTACCAAGTTCCGATTATAGCAGTGGACAAAATTCCATGGCCAGCAATCAGCGGATAAATAAAAACCAAGTCATTAAAAAAAACAGATTTTTGAGATCCTGGACTTGAGTTGCCCGTCGAGTAGAGAATCACCCACCGTTCCACGTTCTCAGTAGATGGCTAAAAATTTTACTATCTACAGTACCAATGGCCGCCGGTAGGTAAATCCTAAGTTACACCTCTACCTTCCAAGACAATTTTAATAGGACTCCCTTCTTCGTCGGAATTATGAGCGGAAGCCCGTTCATAGCAGGTATACCAACCGGTATTCCTAGCGATCGGGAAGTTTTTCGCTTTTCATTGGTAATGGCAGAATACCTGTTAACTCATCTTCTGGATATATTAGATTTCCCACCAATTTTTGTCACTTTACTGAATCAAATACCGAACTCATCGAGAAGGTTTTCCCAAACATTGTTGAAAATTGCAAAAATCTTGTTTGGTGGAGCGAATGAGTTATATTGGCTGCAAGAAACGTTGATATCAACGAAATGAATTTTCAAATTCATAATAAGATAGCTGGCGAATTGATGACATACAAATCCATTGATTCCGGAATAACCAAGATGTTGTCAAGTGTCCAACGGAATTCTTAAATTCGCTGGAATTGCCCGGATTACCTTATAATCTGCATTTAAAATCGGATTGGTAATAATAATCGGATCGGAATATAAACCAGCCGCATCTTTGTAATGACACCTAACTTGCGGTGAAGAAATTAATGCCGCAATTTTGAAAGGAAGTACAAAGGCGAAGACGTTCGATTTCGAACAACGCGCCATTCGACTTTCAACAGTTACAATTTTCAGTGCCACTATTTGCATTTGCAATGTCGAGAAATATATCACAAGGGCAGTCGCTAAGTGTTTATGGCATCGATCTTGAAAATTCATGTTTATCACATGGCCAGCTGCATTTCGCCTATTTCCGTGTCGGAAAACAAAACTATCCATATACGCGCCAGAAAATAAAACTAAAGTTGCGTACCTTAAAGCTTTAGAATAATTAACGGTTTTAAAGATTAAAACTAACTTTTCCGCATCTGTGAGAGGCCCTGAATAATATTCTATCATAAAATTGTCACTTGTATACACTTCGAGGGATGTATTGTGTTAACAAACCGAAATTTCTCCCAAAATAACCAAAAATGTAGTATATCTGGATTTATAGGACTCGCTGTAGTCGGCTGGAAATCAATAGGGTATATCTGTGAGACATCTTGAAAAATATCCAATTATGAAATTGGTCACTTATATACACTTCCGAGGCTGTATCGTGCTAACAACCCGAAATTTCTCTAAAAAGGACCATTAATATGGCACATTAGGTACCATAGCACCCGTTGTACTAGCTCGGGTAAACTAAAAATCAATAAGGTTCATCTATATGACGCCTTGAACAATATACAAATAAAATTGGTCACTTGAATACGCTGGAGGTTGTACCGTGCTAACAAACTGAAAATTCTCCAAAAAATTGCTACTTCAAGTACTCAAGCACTCGTTGTAATGACTTTAATGAGCTGAATATCAATAGGATCCATCTTTGAGACGCCCTGAATAATATCCAACCATAAAATTGGTCACTTATATATACTCCGGAGGCTGTATCGTGCTAACATACTGAAAATTCTCCAAAAATTACAAAAATTTGCTACTTCAAGCACTCAAGCACTCATTGTAATGGCTTTAATGAGCTGAATATCAATAGGATTCATCTTTGAGACGCCCTGAATAATATCCAACCATAAAATTGGTCACTTGTATATACCCCGGAGGCTGTATCGTGCTAACATACTGAAATGTCTCCAAAAATATCGTACTTAAAGTACTATAGCACCTGTTGTACGGGCTCTGGTGAGCTAAACATCAATAGGGTTCCTCTGTGAGATGTCTTGAATAATATTCAATCAAAAAATTGGTGACTTGTTGCACTCCGGAGGCTGTATCGTACTAACAAACTGAAATTTCTCGAAAAATAATAAAAATGTCGTACTTCAAGTACCACAGCACCCGTTGTACTGGCTCTGGTGAGCTGATAATCAATTGGGTTCATCTGTGAGTTGTCCTGAGCAATATTCAATCATAAAATCGGTGACATGTTGCACTCCGGAGGCTGTATCGTGCTAACAAGACATGTAAGGAAAAGTGGCCGACGACGACGACGGTGACATACACACAGGATTTTTATTCTAAAAACCGTTTTTCGTGTTGTTCTTGATGAAAAACGTAGAAATAACTCCAAATTTTTTTGGGATAAAGTAAACCAATACTTTTCTCGATAAATAGGTTAGGCGGAAAAATAATAAACAATATGTTTTTGGAATAATAATTATTTTTTATTAATTATATCAATCCGAATTCAATATTCACAGTTATGACAGGACAATGTCTATTAGGTCAGCTGGTAAATAATAAAAACAGAAATATTTTATGTTTTTTAACTTCGTTCAAAAATCGGTGTTTTTAATTGGTAATTCGTTTAGTAATTAGTACTTTGAATTTAGCATGCGTATGTGCATATTTGTAATGATGGTAAATCCGTGTATAAATAACTAACCTTGTTCTACCTTGAATTTTTATGTTGACTTTGTGTATTTATTTTTGTTTACAAGTTAATCTAATTTATCTTCACTTAACACAATACTACGAGTATATAAATTAATTTATCTACATTTATTTCTACACTACCAACCTACTGAATTCTCAATATTTTCGATGATAACGTTAATCTATTTATATTGGCAATGTGACGTTTCACACCTAACTAGAGCATTCTAGACGTTTGTCATTCCTCCAGGCTAAACATTGACATCGCGTCTCAAAATTTCTAGAAAATGTCATTTGACAGGATTGCTCGTAAATCAAGAGTAGAGCCGGACTAGCTTGGACGCTTCGCACGACAACATGCTTCAATTTCCTTCTGGTCATCTAGGTATAATAAGTTTTACAATAAATTGTATTGGCTTATCAATTGCAATAAACTAACTGGTTTAATCCCATTGTGTAGAAACTCATCAAGTAAAATCTGAATGTGCTACAGGGTCGAACTTAAGAAATTTGAATTATATTTTGCATAATATAGGAGATATTCAAGTAATTTATTTAAATGTTACAATTCTATTCTATATTTAGTTGAGTGTTGCTATTGCTATCCTCATCTAAATTAATTATAAATGGCGCAATTGATTATACAGTAAGGTACGAGTTTTCAACATTTATGACATGACTAACCGAAATTTTCCAACTCTCGGTAGAAATGTCTTTCAGACCGTTCCTATTTAATTCTACAACAGTACCACTTAAAGTCGGAGAAGTATTTTTTCCGCTCACGCTCGATTTAGGTTGGTGCCACATAAGCTCTATGGGATTGAACACGCAGTAGTAGGGAGGTAGTCGTAACACTTTATGTCCCAATTCTTCTGCAATTGTATCACAAACATACGTTTACTTTAAAGAAAATGACTCCAGCACTTGTAAAAGTTCTTTTTTCAATAATCTACCTTAAAATATATGTCATTTGCAGCCATGAAGTTTTGAATCTTCAATTTCGTATTATTTGGACCAGGATTTTTTATTGACGTTATATATTCAAAACGCCAGCTTATTAAACGTGTGGATTCCATTACTATTTGTCTCTTGTTAGCGATATTAAAAGCCCATTGCGGACAGAGCTCGCCAAAAGAGTAGTGAGGCTACAGTTGATATGAGTTTCGTCATTGATGAGCCTGTGTTTTAGACGTTTGATTGTAAGGACACGCTGCTCATCCTACTTAGTGTACATTTTACTCCTTATCAAATCTTTTTCCCAGTCATCAAGACTATTTGTGACTCCGGAATCTACGTTTTTTTCTTGATTCAATGGGATTTCCAACAAACTGAAGTCAAATTACTGGTTACACTTGCTGCAGCACCCTCGTTATATCCTTGCTGAAGTAAGGGACTATATAAATTTTTTACAATTATTTTTGCATCACAAGATAAGTGATTTTTCTTTGACGAACCACCCAGCAAACACAAATGTATATGTTACATAAAAATATATAACAGGGGAGGAATTATTTTTATATAAATCGTTTATATATTTTTATGTAACAAAATCTTTATAAATTTTGTTATATATTCTCAATATTTATATTATAAAATGTTTTATATATTGGATATATCTAAGTTCATATGTATTCAAGATGTAAATTCTGCTACATAAATATGAAATATTTTGTATATATATATATTTATTACGTAAAATTTGTTACATAAAATATTTTATATATTTCATATGTATTTGTTACGAACCTCGTTTAGTGTCTTTCTAAAGTAAAAGAAGAAAGCTCTTCAATATTTTTTTTTATTGATGCCTCATATTACCTATTTAAAGCACGCCTCAGCGTGTTTAAATCGAACTATCAAACACGCGCGTTTTTTAAAGTCCCTGTGGTAACAACAACAACTCGAGCAACGTAAGTATCAATGACAAATTTTTGAATTAGTTTTCAAATTGTATATTTTCATTGTGAACCAATGTCTTATTTGGTTTTTTCTGCAAAATTTATTTATATATTCATATATACATTGTATCCTTTTAAATATAAATAAAGAAACTTTTTGATTATTGATCTGACAGCAGTACCTCGTAACGTCAAATAAAAATAAATACTATTTAGGATGGACTTTCACGAAACTTGGCTGGGCATCGAGGACTGACTTCCATTTTTTTGTAGTAATGATATAATAATAATATTTTATGATTTCAAAGTGCACAAATAAAAAAAATAGCGTAAAGTATTCGTGGATAACTGGTCTTTCAAACACTTGCTCTATTTCGAGCACTCCGGCTGCACTGTCGTGCTCGAAAAATCGCGCGTGTTTGAAAGACCTCTTTATCCACCTTTAAATTGTCACGATGCGATCTGCCCACATACCTGCAAGTATAATAACGTTTTAAAAGGTTTTTCTTTAGTTTTGTCTGTGTGTTTGATTTTACTTTTGTTTGTAGAGGAATGGAGAGCACATCATGTAAGTTTTATTATTATTATTATCATTTTCAACAGGCAAGGGGCATCGCCGATGAAGCCGTTCAATGTCGTTTACAAAAGATTATTTAACAAACGTAAACTATATTAAAATATACAATGAAGTAAACAATTACAAATTACATTATACCTATCTCACTAAAGTACTTTTCAAGATAATATTTTCGTTTTAACTTACAACTTAGACATGATTTAACAATAATTCTCTCTGTAGGGAGTCGTTAACCCGAAACAAATACCGCCGCCCAGGTATGCACTTAGAGCTCAAGTAGATTTTGTAATAATATCAAATAAAATACACACTTTAATCCTCTGACCACAGGTAGTAAGTCAAGACAAAATATCTTGAAATGGAATAATTAACACTTATCTGTTGAAAGTTATTCATATTCGAATACTTAGATTAATATAAATTATGAATTTTAGGCAAAATAACTGTTTAAAACGAAAAACATTGAAAGACTTCTGTGATTTATCAATAAGACAGAAAAACGATACGTAGTACAATCTAACAATGGTGATGGTGAACCAGAAATACATAATTTAGAGACATCTCAGTCATGGTTAGGACATAGAAATAACTACAAAATAAGGAACTTAAAATCAAATAAGTTATTTGAAGGTATTGTTACTATATGATTTATTTATTTAATATAATTAATATATACACCTACATTTTTAGAAACGTTGCTGAAACAGTTTAATATGACATGCACTGATTTTGATCAAATCACCTTGGTGTGGATAAGGCTAAGTAAAGAGAGTCCAGGGGGAAAAGAAGGGTGAAACTGTAACCCTTCAAAACAATGGATAATATCCCTTAATATTGCCAACTCGCTTACAGGTGGACCTCGAAAAGTCTTCTAAGAGAATATTTTCCATGGTTAATTATTGTTTTGTTTTTGAATATTCATTTATTTTGCATTATTTTTTTATATTTTATTATCATTTAGTATTTGAATATTTTTAGTTTTGCAATATTTTTTGTCATTAGGTGTTTTGTTTTTAGTTTCTCTTTTTATGTTAATAAAATAAATGCACTCATATGCATCTAATTGCTGTTTTTTTAGTAACTAAGTACCAGCTACTAAATACTAAATATTAAATTGTATTAAGTTGCTTTAAGTTTGAAATATTCATAAAGTAGGTATTGAATAATATAGTAACAATAGTTCCTTAATATTGTGGCCATCAACACTTCTAAAAAGGTGGTATTTCATTTCATCTATGTTATGTAATATTTAATACACAAATATTCTCTAGATATCTCATTTTTACATATATATTACATAGTAATTTGGAAATATTTAAGATATAATT
Organism: Galeruca laticollis; assembly: GCA_963921935.1. NCBI lineage: Eukaryota > Metazoa > Arthropoda > Insecta > Coleoptera > Chrysomelidae > Galeruca > Galeruca laticollis. The sequence continues at coordinate 76,686,468 of OY998183.1, forward strand.
TATAATATGTATTTCTTATATCATTATTGTTCTCTAGCTGTGCCGGCCTTTCTCAGTATTTAATACATAAATATTATCTAGTTGTGACTTCAGATTTATATAATTGTGACTTTTATATTTCAAAAAATATGTAACATATATGTATTCAATATGTTTTTGTGTTTGCTGGGCACTGCAAGAAGCACTATTTCTTTTTATCAACGGACGCCACATACTGCCTGCTGTGAGATGACATGCTGTATACATATCACGATGACAAATCAATCGTAAGTCGGACAAGTTTAAATGTCTATTTTAACGTAAAACCCTTATTATTCACTTTAATGGTCTTAAACGCCCATTAATAAAGTAAAGTTTAGCTTTAAGTACCTGTTCAGCAAGAGTCTTTTTATAAAATAGAGATTATGGAACTTTCCAAAACTATTAAAATGTTACCACAAATAACTTTCAGTGATCTACTATCCTCCAATTAGCACCATGAACAATATTTCAAACCCATTCACAAATGAATAGAGAATCAAGTATTCGAAATGAATGTTTTATGGATTGACATAAATTATCTAACAGGACACTATTTATCGCTTCACGGTAAAGTGGGTAATTAACTTTATGTCAAAAATATCACCATTCAACTAACTGAGTTATAGTCTGAAAGAGAAAGTCCTACCCCAAAAAAACTTGTATCTACAGAAATTAACCAATTTAAAGGGAGTCAGTTTCTCAACTTCAAGCAGTACAGAACTAAATCTACTATGGGTCGGTCGACATAAAAAAGTGTGACAACTCCTCGCGTTCGATACATACAGTGAGCGTAAACTATATCTTGTTCAACCTGAAGTGTTAAAATATCTCTAGCGTTACGACGCAATATAAAAACGTGCAAATTTCTGTGATTTCGTTCGAGAATTAGTGGAAAAGTATACATATCTACCACACGAGCATTTAGTATCTTTAAGAAAACTGTAACCAACTATCAACTCGCTGCGGATATTCTTGTTGCTCTATCTTCTTGCTATTTTGTTGTAAAGTGATCTACGTGTTTAAAATTGTCGTATTTAAGTGTTATTAAACGTTACTTAAAATTACAACTGGTCCTTTCCACAACCTTATCGAAGAAAAACAAACAACACATCTACTTAGGTGCAGTAGTGAACGACAAACTCAACAGTCCACTCCACTAATCTAGTTCATTACAAAATCGTAAGACTGCCTATTTCGTATGTAGGGGTATAAAATATTTGCTATAAATGTCTGTAGTAGTATATAAATGTTTTCAACATCAATGCACGCCGTAACACAAGTGAACACTTCCAATGAAATACAAAGACTAAAATAACATAAAGTGCGAGCCGTAATCCTCTATAATCCCTCTCTGAGAGACAAAATTACCTGCTTTCATATTATTGTGATGCGTAGGTCATTTCCTTATATTTCCAGTATTTTAAATTTATTATTCATCGGGCTTCTTATATGTATAAATATTATATACTTGCGAATTTGAAATACCGTGTTTATGACAGGGAGCATTGTGTAAATGTGTGTACTTGGTCTTGATTTACAACTATGCTATTTGCGGTCCATAAATTGTTCCCCAATGGGTAAAGTTAACAACAGTCGAGGGTAATAAAGAGGGTATTTTAAATTCGCAACTTATGCCTACAAATTATTATAATACAATCTGGTCCTTTTACATTTATGATAGACATTCTCGGGTTTTACAACTTAAGGGTCTAATTGGTTTATTATAATCGTTTAGCCAATACCATTTACCATGAAACGTACATCTATGAAATTTCTGAATAATAATTCAAATCTTGTCGACCATCTTATAGATAATGTTTATAGGCAGGATCTGTTATTGGTTGGAAAGTTGACAGCAGAGGAGAGACCAATCTTTCTTTCCACTTGGACCTCAAAGAACCCATTATTCATCTTACTTTTAGACGTACAGTCAGAAGTAACGTGGAATTTGACGTAGAAGGACTAGCTAAAGCAGCTGTTAATGGCGACGAACATGCTTTAGATATGTTTAGTAACTGGAGACCAAAAACAACAGCCAGGAAGTTTAAAATGCAAGATAGAACAGATAACGTCAACTTTTTTGTAGTTACTCAAACAGGTAACATTGTATATACATACAGCGTCATCCCCAAAGTCAGCACCAAATGGGAAACTTCTTTATTATGCGTTTTTCGATTAAACGTTATTCTTCATAAAAGTTTGTGCATCCCCTAAAATTCAAGGCGCACTAACAAAATGTGGCAAAAGACGCTTAATATACGAGGTGCATTCGAAAATTTGATTTTGAGTCATGAGTAAATATCAAAAAAAATTATTTGAAAAAGTCATGGCCATCTAGGAGAACTTTTAATTTTAACAATTTTTTAAAAAATGGTGACTATAAGAAAAAAGATTTGCTTTAACAGGTATAGCGCCAGGGCGGACACCGGTGTCCGCCGTATTACTTCCTCATGGGGCCAAGGTAAAATATCAAAACTTGACTAATGGCCCAAAGTTATATTTCATGAATTTATTTTCCTGTTTTGAATTTTGAGTGCATTACACAAGGTCCTGTCAATTTTAATGGTCATTAAATATAAATAAATGACAGCGGACACATGTGTCCGCCCTGGCCCTGCAAAAGCTTTGTGTGATACTAATGTCTGCTCTGGTCTTGTAAAAACGTTTGAGCCGAGAGGGCGTCACGATAAACGCAGTCGCTTTTGGGTAATTAGTCACGTTTTCATATGCAGTCTGCATTTCACCTTTGACTTGTGACGGTCGTGTGTAGATTTTCTAGGAAAATAAGGCAAATCGTGGTAAAAGAATTTTAAATTTGGCATTAGGCCAAACATCTGGTAAGTATAAAAAGGTACAGATACTGTTTATGTATAATTGATGGCATTTATAATATTGACTTCTATGTATTAAAATTGTTACAGATGTTTTTATGGATGCTTCTGATGATTCTGTTCAGGATCCACCGTTTATACCCTCTGGTAGCAGTGATGGTTTCATTAGTAGTGATATTGATACAGACGACGAATACAATTCTCAAATATGTAATAGGCATTTACTTTCACAAAATCAGAATGAACCGGGCCCTTCCAACTTTCACATTCAGCAACCTGAGGTACGTCCTAATAATATCGTGGATTTGCAAAATATACCAAAAGTAGATCAAACTGGTGATCACTTTGTACCACCAGATGTATTCAAATCGATTTGGAGTGCTCCAAGAGGAAATCATCTACGATTTGAAGATACCTATAGTACAAATATGGGTGTACAGCCAGCCTGGCATGTTTTACTGAGAGAATGTAAGCCTTTAGATTATTATTTTGCCTTCGTTGATTTTAAAATAACTGACAACATTGTTACACACACCAACTCGTATGCAACACGTTTCGTCTTGGAAAATACAAATATTTCTAATAATGCCAGAGTCCATGAGTGGCGACCAACCTCCCGAAAAGAAATTATACATTTTATTGGTCTGATAGGCTACATGGACATTGTTCGATTGAGTTCACTGAGAGACTATTGGTCTACAATATGGCTTTTGAAGACAAATGTAGCCAGGAGCATCATGAGCGGTAACAGGTTCGAAATTTTACTAAAAATGCTACATTTCTCAGATAATGAACTATGTCCAGATGGAAACCGTTTATATAAGATTCAGCCACTTTTATATATGCTCATAAAAAATTATCAGTCAATTTATACACCTGGCAAGTATTTCAAGGTCGCTTGCTTTTTAAGCAATACAATCCCCAAAAAGTGCATAAATACGGGATAAAAATCTTCAAGTTGTGCTGTGATAGAGGATATACATGGAACATGAGTGTATATGCAGGAAAAGTGAAAGAAAAGAACAAAGAACTATTAGTTTCCACGAAAATTGTTTTAAATTTATCAAATAAGCTTCTGAACAGCGGCAGAACTTGTATCACCGACAACTGGTATACAAGCCTTCAGCTTGCTCATCTGTTTTTAGATAACAAAACGCACTGCATAGGAACATTGAGGTCTGATCGTAAAGGAAATCCACCTACAGTGATTAACACTAAACTTAGAAAGGGAGACATTTTAATTCAAGAAAACGAGAGAGGAATATCTGTTCTCAAATGGAGAGACAAAAGATACGTTTTACTGCTATCGACCTGTAACAGCGATGAAACCGTAAAAGTTCAACGGCATAATAAACGTGTTCAAAAACCACAAGCCATTATAGATTATAATTCTGGTAAGAGTTCGATAGATATGTCAGACCAACTAGCCATTACAACGCATCTTTAATAAAATCTATGCGTTGGTACAAAAAATTGTCCGTTGAAGCACTATTAGGCACTTCAATAGTCAACGCTAATTTTATTAATAAGCATATGTTGAGAATAGCGGATTTTAGTTTATCAGTTGTTGAGGGATTGCTGCAATATCAGAATGAACCAGAAGAATTGCCGTGTTCTCGATCTCTTAAAAATCATGTTTTTGCTAAACTGGATTGTAAAGCACGCGAGAATCGAAAGTATTGCAAGGGATGCTACAAACAGAATATGGAAGGACGAATTGAAAAAAACAAAGTGAAGAAAGTTATAACCTATTGTCTAAACTGTGACGGTAACCCACGATTTTGTCTAGATTGTTTTAACACATTTCATAAAAATGCATAACAAGTAAAGTTACGTAAATGTTTATTTTGTAATCATAAAAGAAAAGTTTAATTTAGTTGTAATTATGTAGGTTGACATGGAAATATTTAAATACAATAAATGTTTCCAAGTTTTAACTAAATTTATTGCTACGAAAAACGCAACACTAGCAATATATTGTTCAGGGCCACAGCGGACACGCTGGAATATGAAAAGTATTCAAAACGTGTACTCTAGGCCATACACGATCGACAAATATCAACAGGATGAGCGGACACCGGTGACCTCCCTGGCCCATACGGCAAGTATCATGTCGGACACCGGTGTCCGCCCTGGCCCTGCAGAAAAATTAGTTAAATCGTTCTGGCGCTATACCTGTTAAATGATAATTGAACGACATCTCGTATACTACAGTTTATTTAAGAGAGCTTGTAATTTACAAATTTCCCAATTATTGTGCTAATTATGGTCAATTATTTTATTCATTAGAATTTTTTCTGTTGGGGATTATTGAAGAACGAGGTTCATAAACACCGTCCTTTTAGGAATAGACAACATTTACAAACTGTAATTACTAATTGTGTGAGGGCCATAAAACCAGAGCACATTACGAGTGCAGTCAACGATGTTATAAGATGGGCCCAACTGTGTATGTTGCGGGATGGATCTCATACTGAGATGTAATTTAATTTTGATGTTTAGTGCCTCAATATTATTGAAAATGATATTCTTGTTAAGATACTCACATTTTTTGTGCAATTTTTGGTGTCAACAAAAAAGCCAAGGAACTTTGCACTCAAAGTTTTTTCTAATGATTAAAAAAATTGACTATAATTAGCACAATAATTGGGCAACTTGTAAATTACAAGCTCTTTTAAATAAACTGTTGTATACATGATGTCGTTTAATTATCATTTAAAGCTAATCTTTTTTCTTATAGCCACCATTTTAAAAAAATTGGTAAAAATTAAAAGTTCTCCCATGACTTCAAATTTTGATGTATTTTTTATTGATAAACAACTTTTTCAAATACAATGTTTTGATATTTACTGAAATGAGGGTACTTTACTTTTGACTGAAAATCAAATTTTCGAATGCACCTCGTATCTTTCGCCACATTTTGTTGGTGCATTTTTAGTTTTAGGGAATTCACAAACTTTTATGAAGAATAACTTGTTATCGGAAAACCCATGATAAAGGTGTTTCCCGTTTGTTGCGGACTTTGGGGATGACGCTGTATATTGAAAACTCATTACTCCATTGTTTTCGACCTTACCTTATCATTCGTGGCTTCTTCTGGGGTAATAAGAGGATACAATAAAAATGCGTCGCATGAAAAAGTCTATATTACTTTTTTAAATGAAACTAAATGTTTCTAGATAATTTTCAATATATTGTGGAATTATCTAGAAACAGTTCGTTTCATTTAAAAAAGTAGTATGAGTAGATTCCACAGAGTAAGGGTCGAAACAGTAAATTTCATAAAAAGAATGTAGTTTAACATTTCTAAATTTTAGGATCTCTTTATTACATAAACACCAGTGGGTCTTGTACTGAGGCGTTTACTACTGATGGTATTCTGATATTGAACATTTTATTTCATCCAACGAAAGATGCTATGATTCTAATGCTAGAAGGTTCTACTATTTGTTATTTTTCCGTGGATTATCAAGGAGTTCTCAATGAAATGGCAAGGGTAAAACTGAGTGGTAGAGTACAAACTAGAAATGCTGGAAGTCAAGGAATTACCTGGGCAGGAAACAGTTGCGTCGCTATATTAACAGGTAAACATTGACGTCGATTATATGCAATACAATATTTGGATGTATCTTATAATGATAATTATATAACCAATGATAATGTAAGCAAAATATCAAGTTTGTAATAATTAATCATTCAAGGGAACTCATTCGTTCTATACTATTCCTTATCAACTCATTTTTTTAATAATTTTAAATCAAATTGGTTATGAGTAAGGTGTCGTAGATTTTTTTGACGTGTCAAGTTTTATCAGAAATATAGCCAAGACCAAAATTGTAGATCATAAAATTATATACCAAAATGGTTGCAATACTCTTTTTCCTAACAATCACCATTCCTAAGAAATCGCGATTCTAAAAGCTGAAGGTGTTACATTCTACATAATGTGCACACAAATGTCACCTATGTACCTACATAGGTTCTTAATATAAATAAAAATGCATATTTGTGTATCTTATCTTATATCTTTAAATGAGCAATTCTTGTATATATATATTATATAATTGAAATCTCGGAATCGGCTCCAACGATTTTCATAAAATTTAGTATATAGGGGGTTTCGGGGGCGATAAATCGATCTAGCTAGGAATCATTTTTAGAAAATGTTTTATCGATAATCAACTTAAACATAAACTTGGAAGAAAAATAACAAAAAAGAGGCGTTTGAGTAGTCTCAACTGAAAAATATGACTCTTCCTGACATCTATTGGTGAATAATAATACTATTTTTTGTGAGCAACTAATTGCTTTAACGACACGACAGCAGATGGCGTTGTTAAGTAAGACGAAGTCAATGAGTGTTTGCTTTGAGGTTAGACTAAAATCAATTGTTTATTTATGTTATTTGTGTCTTCTTAATGCACGTGTTCACTTAAAAATGCCTAAACGATCTTGGAAAAAAACGCTTATAAACAATCTAACTTCACGAAGCCGCAACTCGTTTCAAGAACACCTAGAAGATCATCGTCATCAAACTGATCAAGATTCTCAAACTTCTCACAGTGAAGACTCATTAAATACAGAACATAATCACGCCTTAGGACCATTTGAAATTTTGTGTATCTATTGTGGTGCATTGCATTTTGCTGAGGAACGCGTTTCTAATCGTATAAATAGAAATTCTTTTGGTGACTGTTGTTTGCATGGACGAATTGTAATGGAGCAACCAAAATTTTCAAATGAATTAGTACGTCTCTTTTTAAACCGTCACCCATATTCGGAAGAATTTCATAGAAAAATAAGAAAGATAAACGCATCTTTTGCTCTAGCATCCTTCAATGTAGAAGATGATAGAACAATATATAGCCATGGAATTTATAGTTTTATTGTTTGCGGACAAGTATATCATAAAATGAATATGGCAGCACATCCGACCCAAAATGATGTTGGTGTCTTTGAACGGCCACAGTATGGACAACTATACTTTTTAGACCCTGATGAAGCCGTGAATGAAAGAGTTAACCATCCACTCAATTCAGGAATTACTACCTCAATGATGAAGTTATTGGAGTTTATCGTTCGAGCGCAAAATCGTTATGCACAGGGATATATAATGATGCGAGAAATAGAGGATGAAATGAATCGGTTAACGAGCAAAGCTCGATCATCCAGGTACTATGTATAAAATATACAATTCTGAGAATATACACTCAAAAGAAACTAATGCCCATTTGCACCTTAAAAATAAGGATTTCTTAACTAGCACTTGTGTTGCACTACCCGTTTTAAGACAATGCTTTACAAAGAACAGCTTAAGATCGAGATCGAGAGACTTAGCAATGTCGTGAATTTTAAGGGACTTTTACTGTAAACACGTATCACGTGGGTTAAAAAATAGAAAAAATGTAGGTTGAGAAGGATGGTATTATAAAGCATGCACTTTTAAGTCCGACGCACCGGAGTTGAAATGAAAATTTTAAATATCAGTGTCAAATTGGTATCAATAGATTAAAATGAGGCTATCATCAAAAACGATAATCAAATAATGGATAAAAATCAACAAAATCGACAATTTGTTAGGCGGTGAAATTATTCAAGTAAATATCTACTAGTGACGTCCAAAATAGAAGAATATTGTGAGAATTGTGTTTTTTGCTTAGAAAATAAAAAATTTCAGATGAAAGTGCGCATGCAGTTTTTTCATATTAACCTAGGTAGTGAAATCGAATTTCACTATCTAAACTACTCGAATATCTACCGTACCTACCTTACCTACTTAAATATAGGTAGTGAAATCGAATGTCGCTACCTACATTTGTAGATAATGGCGATTTCACAAGTTAGTAGTGAAAAAGGAAATTAATAGTACAAATTATCCCAATAGTCCATATATTTGCTCTATAAATTATTGAAATAATCGTTTATTAAAACATCTCTAACCACTATATTATTTTCATTATGAGCGACTATAATATTTCCCTGCGCAATTAAAGCTTCAAGCTCATTTACATTGATGTCATCTGGTAATGGAGGTTGCATTTCATTCTTTTTTTTGCAATGTTTTGAAGAAAGCCACCTGCACATCTTACAGACATGGTAGTACTGAAATTTTCAGCTTGTGTAGTTTTATTCGCTATTGGAGTTAAGAGATACGATCTTTCAGGATAGCCACTATCACCTAAATAATTTACACTTGTACTTTTGGGAAATAAAAATTTCGAAATTCACCATTCCCTACATCAGCTCGTATTCTGCTACTATTAAAAATTGTAGCATCACGAGCAGAACATGGCCTTCTGGCCACAGGATGTGGTGATTAGAAGTAAGCTAAACCATTTACCTCCCATACCATTAATTAGGGAAACACAACGAAATAATCCCATATGTTTTAAAACTCACTGGGTTATGATATATTTAAACAACTAATAACAATAACCATGACCTTCGTCAACAAAGTCGATGACACATTATACATACGACTAAGACATATAACTAACAAATAATTAATGACTAATTAATATTTACAATACGGAATTATACTATTTATACATGCTAAATCGATACATTTCAGTCCGTTGGTTTTGTTTACATTTATCGACAATAACTTTGTCGAGTCGGTTGTTTTACACTTTTAGAAGCGTTCTAATCTGAACGAGTTTTTATTAACTACCTAAATAAACGTATTTCCTAAAGAGTCGTGGTTTATTTTTACTGACTAATCATCTTACCTTTATTAGTGACCTTCTGGTTCAATAACCGTCACAAGGATCCAAAATTTGCAACCTCACATCTGATATTACTTAAAAATTTAAGGAAAAATAGCCTTTACGGTTCCAGAAAACTTCAGCATCGTCTCCACTAAGTGATTGTATTTTAATATGTGTACAATCGATTGCTCCTACAACAGTAGACAACGAAGCAATAACAAAAAATTCGTTTTGCACTTGCTGTACCTCCTCTAGGACCTCGGGCATTTTTAAGTGTTGAGCGCTCAATCCTGCAAGTGCAGCAGATACAATGATCCTGGAAACCGTCGATGTGTGCATCTCTCCAAAGTCAGCTATAGATTTAAGATGACCTTCAATTTGAATTAATACTTGTAAAACTGCCCGTTTTCTAAATCTAAACCGTTTGTAGAAATTAAATCCATCCATTTTGTGAACAAATCTTAATCTGGGAAATACATATACAAATCGTCCTCAAAAATATCGTTTATTCTCAAATCCACTTAGAACAAGGATTGGAAGTTGCACATAGACGTCAAAATATTATAGGTCCCCGGCCGAGAGGGACTTAAATTTAAGAATCGCTTTCCTATGTTAAGCGTTGCTACGATATGTTACACATTACTACGCTATGTTACGCATTACTTAACGGTCAGTGCAAACAAAATGAGAATAGTAAGTTGTACTTAACTGTAAGTATTACTTAAAAAATGCGTTGCAAACCGGCATAAGTCCCTTCTACCAGCATAGCCTTGATCAACATCTGCTTGCTCTATTATCCACGTTGCCACACTCATATACCTGTTTTTTTCAAGTGGCTTGAATGCAATAAACGATTATAAAGATTAAACCTAACTTTTTCGCATCTGTGAGGTGTCCTGAACAATATTCTATCATAAAATTGTCACTTGTATACACTTTGGGGGATCGTGTATAACCAAAAATGTAGTATATCTGGATTTATAGGACCCGCTGTACTCGCTCTAGTCAGCTTAAAACCAATATTGTCCATCTGTGAGACACCTTGAAAAATATCCTCAAGTACCATAGCACTCGTTGTACTGGCTTTAGTGAGCTGATTCTCAATAGGCTTCATCTTTGAGACGTCTTGAATAATATCCAATCATAATATTGGTCACTTGTATATACTCCGGAGGTTGTATCGTGCTAACAAACTCAAATTTCTCCAAAAATGACAAAAATATTGTACTTAAAGTACTATAGCACCTGTTGTACTGGCTGTGGTGAGCTGAAAATCGATAGAGTTCATCTGTGAGATTTTCTGAACCATATTCAATCATAAAATTGGTGACTTTTTGCACTCCCGAGGCTGTATCGTGCTAACAAACTGAATTTCTCAAAAAATTACAACAATGTCGTACTTCAAGTACCATAGCATTCGTTGTACTGGCTACTGTGAGCTGAAAATCAATAGGGTTTATCTGTGAGATGTTCTGAACAATATTCAATAATAAAATTGGTGATTTATTTCACTCCGGAGGCTGTATCGTCCTAACAAGACATGTAACGAAAAGTGGCCGACGACGACGTCATACATACACGATTTTTTTTCTAAAAACCATTTTTTCGTGTTGTTCTTGATGAAAAACGTAAAAATAACTCAAAAATTTTATTCAAAATTTCAACTTTTTTGTGGGTAAACCAATACTTTTCTCGCATATTAGATAAGTTGGGCGGAAAAGTAAAAGTATTCAGACCATTTTTGCAGATAATTATGATCTACAATTTTTATCTGAACTATATTTTAGATAAAACTTACCGTTCTCGAATAAAATCCAAAAAAGCAATAATTTTGAATAACTTTCTTAGCACACAGGGGAACGATGAGGACTTTTGGCACTTTATTTCTACTGGTACATCCAAGGTCTCTAGCAAAATTCAGCTCCGTCAGAGTGATTGTTATTTGAAATGTTTGTTTTGATCGGACTATATACCTTTTTCATAGGAACTAGCGGATAACTGGAAACCTATATAGAGGGTGATTGATTAGCCTGATAAATTATTTAATATATCAAAATTAATATTAGGGAGATTGTAACCATCTTTAACCCTCATATTTAAAAATAAGTTACAGTTGTATTATTTTAAAGTAAACATCGTGAATTTCACTGAATTTGAAATCACCTCATTAGAAAAATATGAGCTTGTCATTATGATATACAAGATATTTAAAACGTAGGCAATAATCAATTTTCCATGAAAAAAAATGATTGTTAAAAATAATAAACAATATTAATTTTGTTAATATTCATTGAATCAATTACAGGGCGAGTCAAAACACAGTAATTATCCTTTCCTCACTTTTCTGAAATTCCATTTATTTTCTTCTATTATTCTGTAACAGATGTCTTATTTTCGTTCTTGACAAAGCTTTACACTCTTTATGGTACTAGTTTCGCATTTCTTGTGTGTCATATTTCTTGACTACTTTGCTTTGCTTCTCTTTCTTACACTTTGAACAAAAAATGATCTATATTAGTATCCTCGATCTTCTTTAATTTGTTTTAATTTATTCTTATTTTGCATTGATCTGTATTCAGTTCCACAAGATATGTTTTTGATTGTAATTTACATGCTCTTTTGGGTTTTATATCAACTTTCTTTGCACCTGAGTGTAGTTGGATAAATTATATATGCGTATCCACACAAAGGTATCAAAAATGATTATCGTTAAAATTAAATCTGGTTTAATCATGGTACCAAGCAATAATGTCACTATGAACTCAGCTTAAGGCAAATCCTGTTTAAAATATTCGATGTAAATGGCGTCATTAAATTTTTGTTTTTGTCTTACATATTTAGGTGATTTAACGGTCCGTGTTTGGGATATAGAGTCTAACGATAACTACGTTCTTCCTACACAAATGAAACTGTATGATACTCAAGACAAGTACCAGACGGTAAACGAAATATTCACCTGCATCGCGTACTGTACCTTAAATCAAACTCTGTGCGGCGGTACTAACATAGGAAGAATGTATTTTTGGATAAAAAAACAAAACTATGCTAATTTAGAGAATCCAGAAGATGCTTGGGAATTGAATAATGTTAATACCATCAGTGGTACTATAAAGCAGCTAGCTTGGGGTTCATTAATGCTCAGATTACCTTTGTTGAGTGTTAATTGTGTCACCTCTGTATATATAATGAAAGAACAGAGCATCTGCAGTACTTTTTCAGAAAAAATTTGGGCGATACAGAAGACTTCTACACAAATTTTAGTTGAAAGTGACATTGGTAATTATTTGTTGGAGTTAGATGCCCAAGTAACTAACATGTCTATTTCTGCTGATATATTAGCATTTACCACTGGAAGAAGTATTTTGGTTTATGAAATATTATGGAATAATGCCCATATTGACAGAGTGGAGAATGCTTCTAGCGATAATGGTAAGTTTTTATTATACATAACTTCCTATTAATATGCTGTCTCTATTAACTGATACCAATATACGAACTAGAAGAAACGCAACGAAAAAAAAATAACGAATAGAATTAGGAAAGGGATACTCGAGTCACAAAAAATTCTTTTGAGGTCCGGTGTTTTCTGCTAGGTAGCGCAATCTATATTTTACAAAAAAATTGCGTTTTTTACAAAATGTAATTTATTTGAGATTGGGAAAAATATCAACGTTAATTTTTTTTCTGAATCATCTATTTTTAATTAGTGGGGAAACGGTGCTTTCGGCGACAGTGAAAACACTGTAACTTCAGTATGCTTGAATCGATTGTCAGAAGCTTATGTCCAATTCAAAGAGCATTAAAGGTCAACAAAATAATAAGAAAAAACATTAGCACATTTGATGACGAGGAAAACAAACAGTCAAATAACATAGAGTGAAATAAACTTGAGTGAAATAAACTAAGTTAAAATGACTGATGAAAATAGAAGTGTTAGTAATGACAATGACTCCGAGGCGTACAAAAGTTTTAAATTTGAGAATTTCCAACCTGAAAAAGAACAGTGGGATTATTATTTGCCGCGTTTAGAATTAGAGTTGGAAATACATGGTTTAATGGGCGAAAACAAAGAGAACAAAGACGAAATTTGTTGTTATCAAAGGTAGGTGCAAACGTCTTTAAAATGTTATTTGCCCATTTTAAACCTGAAACATTAACCACAACGGTTTACCTCGGTCTCATTTCAGAGCTTAATAAATTTGATTGAAATTTTTTTATATTTTTGCTGAAAGAATAAACTTTTCGGGATGTTTTAGAAAAGAAAATGAAAGTGTTACTGACTATATAAATCGATTGCCTGCGATAGCCGAAGACTGTAGTTTTGGTAGTGGCTTAAACGAACGAATACGGGATCAGTTAATTTTAGGCGTAAACAATCGTGATTGACAAGAAAAAAGTATTCTACTTTCTACAAATAATACTACTTTCGAAGAAGCAACATCTCTTATTTTAAAATAAGCTTGCATCCATTCAAAACAGTTTACAAAGCACTAAAAAGATAGACGATAGACAAAAATTTAAAAGTGAAAATCATTTGTCCAAAAATAATAAAAGTAGGGTTGTTGAGTTAAATTTTAAGTCCTTTTTGCGGTTATTGTAAGCACAGGCAAAAACATTGCCCAGCGTACGGAAAAACTTGCAGCAGTTGCGGAGAAAAAAATCATTTCGCTCGTGTCTGTGTAATTTCCTGGACGCGCTGTGATAAAACAAAGTGTGCAATCAATACATACGAGGAACGTTCAAAACATTCTACGCGCTATGTTCGTGACGTTGCGACATTGAACAAGTCTTCTTCCGAATGTGAGAGTTAAACGAAATCGGACGACGAAATCGAAAACCAAGCGATACGAAAAGTTCGGATTCGCTAGTCGAGTACTTTTTTCAGTCTGCATAAACAAAACAAATATCGAAATATTATATGATTCAGGCTTAGTACACGCAGTTGTCGGAAATAAACGTGGAAACTAATTGGAAAACCCAGTTTGTCAAGAACCACTGACTTAATCTCGTACGGTGACAAACCAATAAAGACTTTGGAGAAAACTTTAGTTACTGTTAAAACTTTGTATAACAAACCAAATTTACCGCTTTGTGTTACCAAAGAAGACGATGTTCCACTTTTCGATTTAGATTGGCGTCTAGCTTTTAAATTACCAATACCCCTCGGTGCAAAAATTCGTCATGTAAAACAGATGAGTGCGGTTCCTAATGAAGTTCCTAATGAAATTGAAAGAGGGGAAATAATATACCTAGTTGATAAATTGCAAACAGATATTCCATTACTTTTTGAAGAGGGCCTAGGCGCTATACAAGGACATCAAGTAAAAATACATATTAAAATGGTTATACCAAAAGCTTTCCGTCCTTGAAGCATTCCATTAGCATTACAAGACCAAGTAGCCGCAAAGTTGGACAGACTGGTCGCAGAGGGCGTTAAAATCAAGTGGAAAACTAATAATATATGTAGATTTTAAAGTTACCATAAACAAACCACGCTTCGAAGACATAACCTCAAAACTATCGGGGGAAAATATTTCTCAAAAATTGACTTAGACGACCCTTACATACAAATGGAGGTCCATCCAGACAGCCGAAAATATTTAGTCATCTCCACACCAAAGGTGTATTTCACTTACAAACGTCTACTTTTTGGGATAAGCTTCGCCCCATCTCTTTTTCAACGTACGATGGATAAGATACTTTCCGCTTTAGAAGGAGTTGTATGTTTTCTCGACGATATCTTAATAACAGTCCCGGATTGGTCCACACACATGGATCGGCTTAGAGTGGTTTTACACCGGTAACACGTAGCTGGAATCAAGACTCAAAAATCAAAATGTGACTGGCTGAAAAATGGCATCACATACTTGAGCCACCGAATAGATGAAAATGGCCTGCACCCAAATAAAGACCGCATCGAACAATAAAAGAAATGTCTATACCAAGAAACACAACCAAGCTGAGATCGTTACTTGCAACAATGACTTATTACGATAGATTTATAGAAAACCTTCAACTCATATGTGTTCCGAATTATTGAAATTTAAAAAAAAATACAAACTTGAACTGGACGAAAAAGGAAACAGAAATATTCTCCATATTAAAGACTGCATTAACTCCAAATGACGAAGCTACGAGTCTCAACCGGGTAAAAGCATTTAGTCGAAAGGATGTGAACCTATTTTACAAAAATTTATAACTGGTCTTTGAAAAATATTAATTTCCTGCAAGGCGCGTTTATAACGGAGATGAGACTGGAATTAGTGGAGTGCATGAACCTCATCGAATTTTGACGGTAAAGGGCAGAAAACAGGTAGGTGCGATTACGAGTGGCGAAAGGGGTCAGACAACCACTGTTGTGTGCTGTATGAGTGCCGCAGGGGACTTCGTCCCTCACATGTTTATTTTTAAGCCCGAGCGTATGAGTAACGCTCTGGAAAAAAATAGACTCATAGACGCAATCTACCGCAGCTCAAAATCAGGATAGGTCACTGAAGCCTTACTCCTGAAACGGTTACAGCATTTCTCTAAATGTGTAAATGCTTCTACAGAAGAGCTTGTGTTAGTTGTTTTAGACAACTATGCCACACTCTTTTCCCTGCAGTCCTATAAACTCTGCCGGGAAAACGGGATCGTTCTTGTTTCGTTACCCCCACACACCTCTCACCGGCTTCAGCCTCTGGACGTCACGTTTTTCAGTTCATTGAAGACAGCACATAGCAAAGAATGCGATCTTTATATGAAGTAGAGCTCTTTGCTACGTACAATCGTATTACTTCCAAAGAAAAAGGTTTGAAGGGATTTAAAAATACGGGTATCTTTCCGTTAAATAGAAACGTATTTGGGGAAGAAGAGTTTACTGAAATACCAGAAACACCATATTCCGATATTCAGGCAGCAGCGAGCGAACTGGGCGAGTTTTCCGAACAAACAATTTATTTAGATCCGAAGCCCGGAACAAGTCGAGATCCAGACCCATCGTATCTACCAAGCAGACGTAATGAAATAGATATGCGTCAGGTTATACCGACACTGGAACAATGTAACAAGGCGCCACGTGCTCAATCAAAGAAAAAGAGGCGTCAACGAAGGACATCTTCCAGTGATAGTCCATCATCAGAAGTCTTAGTCGATAACGCCACCGATGATGAAGACAAGACCGTTCAATTAAAGTGCACATCTTTTGAAGACTTTCATCCGATTAACATAAAAATCACGCCCTAAGGGAAGGGAACAAAAACCTCAAATACTAACGTCCACTCCGCTGGAGGCATCTTTGAAGGAGAAGGAAGAAAGTTGAACAAGCTTCAAAAAGTTTATTTCAAAAATCGTTAGGACTTAAAACAACAACAAATGAAGAACAAGTGCAAACCTTAAGAAACAACAACATGATGCGGAGCCTATGAAAAAGAACAACTTATGTGCAATATGCGTGGAAACTGGGACACCAGATGAACTGTGGTGGTGGTGTAGATCATGTGGCAATTGGCTCCATGCTGCCTGTTCTGCTGTGTCTCAGCCAGACGATCTGGATTCGTGTGAAGCATGCGAATAGACATTGATCAATATTACCTTCCTGTATGATCGATATCAGCCGACCATAGGTGGATAATATCGATCAGTTAGAGTTTTCGTTTTTATTTTTTTACATTTTTTCCTCACTAAGATATAAGGATTTGTTTGTGATATTATGTTCTAAAGATAATAAAGTTTACGTTTAATACAAAAAATAACAGTATTTTGTTAAAAGTATTGCTTCTGTCTTACATTATCTCTTACATGATCGATATTCGACCCCCTTCCCCTATTACCGTATTGACTTATCTTAAAGCTGAACCACATTCAAGTATTCGGGCAATTGCGAGAGATCTAGGATTGGATTATTCGTTAGTGAATAAGAATACTTCAAACTAACTAAACGCATCCTTATTATGTTGTGTTGCACCAGAAATTAAAAGAAGCAGATTTACAAGGAATGTTGAACGCTGATACAGACTTTCTATCTAAAATATTGCGGACGGATGATACGATGATTTCCAGCAACGGTTAATTTTCACAACAATCACTACTTCAAAAGCCAACCACAGTGACAAAAGGAAGTTAACTGAAAAAATCGTTGGTGTATAAACGGTTGTGATATTTTTAATTAAATGATCTGTGATGCGCTTTCCCTGCAGCTTGCTTCTTCTTCACCTCTCACACAGGTTCTCAGCGACTGACGCGTCACTTTGGACACCCTCGATCCAAAGTTCTTTTGCAAAACAAATACTCGGGCGCCAGATTATTTTACGTGGTTTACTCCACGGCCCCTTGACCCTCGACGTCAAGAGTTCCAGGTAGCCTCAGATGGAGGTTACGGAAAATTCCAGGGGTCTCGTTGAATTTAACACACCTACAAAACCTATAAACCTTAGACGGTGATGCTACGGGATATTAAGAAAACACTGATCGTATTTATTGGTATATTACAAGACTTACTTAATATGTACACATACAGATTAATATTCGACAATTTCTGATCAAGCGGTACCGAATCAATTCAATATATCAGCAGTAAGCTAAAGTGTTCAAGCCTTATGTTATTATGCACCATGCGAAATTTGCCGGTATTAAGGAATGTGAGCAATGACACAATAAGACAGGTGTAAGCAAGCAAATGCAATTTGTTAATAACAACGGAAGCGGTATAAGCAGTTTTGTAAATTATGCGGTAAGCAGCAATAAAACAATAATTACCTATCACGGTAGTCCACGGAATAAAACTATCTTCGCGGTAGGGATAGTCAATCGGGATAGATGGAAAAATGTGACCAGACCAGTTTATAACAAAAGAAACTGACGAATTTAAATTAGATTACCAAGCAATCAGTGGCATCGGCCTCGTACTCGATTGAGAATCTAATTTTTTTTATATAGGGGAATTGACACTAAATATTCAAATCAAATTAAATTAGATTACCAAGCAATCAGTGGCATCGGCCTCGTACTCGATTGAGAAACTAATTTTTATACAGGGGAATTGACACTTCAAATTTTATATTTTCGCGGTAGGGACAGTCAATCGGGATAGATGGGAAAATGTGACCAGACCAGTTTATAACAAAAGAAACTAACGAATTTAAATTAGATTACCAAGCAATCAGTGGCATCGGCCTCGTACTCGATTGAGAATCTAATTTTTTTATAGGGGAATTGACACTTTAAATTTTCAACTCAAATTAAACTAGATTACCAAGCAATCAGTGGCATCGGCCTCGTACTTGATTGAGAATCTAATTTTTATAAATGGGAATTGACACTTTAAATTTTATATTTTCGCGGTAGGGACAGTCAATCGGGATAGATGGGAAAATGTGACCAGACCAGTTGATAACAAAAGAAACTAACGAATTTAAATTACATTACCAAGCAATCAGTGGCATCGGCCTCGTACTCGATTGAGAATCTAATTTTTTTATAGGGGAATTGACACTTAAATTTTCAAATCAAATTAAATTAGATTACCAAGCAATCAGTGGCATCGGCCTCGTACTTGATTGAGAATCTAATTTTTATACAGTAGAATTGACACTTTAAATTTTATATTTTCGTGGTAGGGACAGTCAATCGGGATAGATGGGAAAATGTGACAAGACCAGTTTATAACAAAAGAAACTAACGAATTTAAATTAGATTACCAAGCAATCAGTGGCATCGGCCTCGTACTCGATTGAGAATCTAATTTTTTTTTATATAGGAGAATTGACACTTTAAATCAAATTAAATTAGATTACCAAGCGATCAGTGGCATCGGCCTCGTACTTGATTGAGAATCTAATTTTTATACAGGGGAATTGACACTTTAAATTTTATATTTTCGCGGTAGGGATAGTAAATCGGGATAGATGGGAAAGTGTGACCAGACCAGTTTATAACAAAAGAAACTAACGAATTTAAATTAGATTACCAAGCAATCAGTGGCATCGGCCTCGTACTTGATTGAGAATATAATTTTTATACAGTGGAATTGACACTTTAAATTTTATATTTTCGTGGTAGGGACAGTCAATCGGGATAGATGGGAAAATATGACAAGACCAGTTTATAACAAAAGAAACTAACGAATTTAAATTAGATTACCAAGCAATCAGTGGCATCGGCCTCGTACTCGATTGAGAATCTAATTTTTTTTTATATAGGAGAATTGACACTTTAAATCAAATTAAATTAGATTACCAAGCGATCAGTGGCATCGGCCTCGTATTTGATTGAGAATCTAATTTTTATACAGGGGAATTGACACTTTAAATTTTATATTTTCGCGGTAGGGATAGTAAATCGGGATAGATGGGAAAGTGTGACCAGACCAGTTTATAACAAAAGAAACTAACGAATTTAAATTAGATTACCAAGCAATCAGTGGCATCGGCCTCGTACTCGATTGAGAATCTAATTTTTTTATAGGGGAATTGACACTCTAAATTTCCAAATCAAATTAAATTAGATTACCAAGCAATCAGTGGCATCGGCCTCGTACTTGATTAAGAATCTAATTTTTATACAGGGGAATTGACACTTTAAATTTTATATTTTCGCGGTAGGGATAGTCAATCGGAATAGATGGGGAAATGTGACAAGACCAGTTTATAACAAAGAAAACTAACGAATTTAAATTAGATTACCAAGCAATCAGTGGCATCGGCCTCGTACTCGATTGAGAATCTAATTTTTTTTATATAGGGGAATTGACACTTTAAATTTTCAAATCAAATTAAATTAGATTACCAACCGATCAGTGGCATCGGCCTCGTACTTGATTGAGAATCTAATTTTTATACAGGGGAATTGACACTTTAAATTTTCTATTTTCGCGGTAGGGATAGTCAATCGGGATAGATGGGAAAATGTGACAAGACCAGTTTATAACAAAAGAAACTAAAGAATTTAAACTAGATTATCAATCAATCAGTGGCATCGGCCTCGTACTCGATTGAGAATCTAATTTTTTATAGGAGAATTGACACTTTAAATTTTCGAAATTACCGGTTAAAACTATTCTAAAATACTGGTCGGAGAGTAGGACAGCGGTTTCCCAAATAATAGCAAAATAAAACTGTGTCTTAGAATGCAACTTGAATCTAATATGTACTTGGGTAATTTGAAACGGGACACTAGGTATAACAATCTGTATCGCAAAAATCAAAATCAAAATGCTACTTCAATGTATTGAAGGCTCAGACCTGAATTCCAAAGAAACAATGTACAAAACGTGGTGATAAAAACTGTAAATAACTTTTGTTTTTTATCGTTTCGAAAAAAAAAATACCGGCTTATCAGTCTTATCAAAATACGGAATAATATTCTTAAATACGGAACTATTAGAACTATTCGTAAAATTAAAATTGAAATGATATTTCAATAAGACCCTAATTCCAGAGAACCAATATACAGAACGCGATAATAAAAACTGTAAATAAGGTTAATTTTATCGCTTCAGAAAAAAAACTACCGGCTATCGGCTTTACCAAAATACGGAATTATATTCTTAATAACCGAACTGCTAAATTGTTTGTTGAAATTAAATATAAAACTTTGAAACTCGAGTGAAATGATTTATTGGGTTTATAAAATAATTTCCACTTACTTGGAAAGTACTGGACGGTCGGACACTCGATTTACGGCCAAATTATAATTCACTATAGTGACTTTTGCCAACAACTGAACAGAAATTTTGATCGTAATAACTGAATATAATAGCTTAATTTCACTAACCGAAAATAACAACTAAATCTCAAAACCTGAATGATAACTTCAATAATCAAATAATTAATCTTAATCGCCAATAACGTAATGCCTTTTTAACGCTCGGTTTTTGAATTTATAATTTACTTCCTACCTAAATTTTGGCAATATCGGTGGTGAGGGAAAATCGATTTAATTACAGCAAGAAGTATTTCTATTTGTATGGAACGACTCCGATTTTAAATAAAATGGTTTATATACCGGGCGTCCTTGATAATTTAAATTTTGAAAAGTGGAATCTATTACATTTTATATATTTCCTTAAATCACGGCTATATTAAGGGCTTGAAACGGTACCAGAAAACAGAGTTGGAAAGTAAGTAACGAGTTATATTCACTTATTAAACTTAAAATACCATCGGAACAAAATCATATAATGCTTCAAAAAAAAATAACTCGTTACAGATCAAATCGGATCTTCTTTCTTTATGAGAACCTTAACGAAAAAAAACGTAGGGGAGAGTTGGATAAAACAGGATACCCGCCAATATTTAAAAACAAGCAACGCCATCTGGCAACCAGGGGTGTAATTCGGTAAAAATAAGGTTTGTTTAAATATAGTAGGCGATTCTTCCGCTTAATTCGTGTTCTGTTGTGAGTGGCAGGTAGCAGTTTAAAAAAGTGTGGTTATGCTATTTAGTTTAATCAGCAGTTAATTAGGATTTTTTTAGTTTAAACAAGCAAAATAAATAACAGTAAGTATTTTTTAAGATTCTGTAAATATTTAACTATATTTTGTTGAATTTGTGAATATGATAACTAGTTTTCTTCATAAACATTTTAACAAAACATTTGGAAACGTGCAGCCGGGCAAAATGGGATACCAAGCGGTCGGGTAAAACTGGATACTATCCCGTTTTGTCCAACCAAAAACGGTATAGATTCTAAAGAGGATTTTACATTTTATTTCTTTACAGGCCTGTTACAAGATGGGAAAGTATAAAAGAACAACCGATCGGCAGTCTTGGAATGAAGAAAGTATGCACCAGGCGTTGGAAGAGGTTCTCGAAGGAAGAATGGGTTACCTTAAGGCTTCGAAATAATTTGGTGTACCTGGGACAACTATTGAAGTCCGAGTAAAAAAGATAAAAAATGCGTCTCTAGAACGATTAAATGCAGCAAAAAAGGGTCACAGACCGGTTTTCTCCGCTGAGCAAGAAGAAGAGTTGGTGCAACACATTTTGTCTATGGTATCGCGATTATTTGGTTTTACTTTGTATGACTTTCGCAGTTTGGCTCAACGCAATGGCTTAGCTAATTAATTTAACAGGGACCATAAAATGGCAGGTAAAGCTTGGTTATACAGTTTTCTAAGGAGATATCCAAACGTTAAACTTCGCACCCCTGAGCCAACATCACTTGCTAGAGCCATGGGTTTTAATAGGCCTGCTGTACAAAAAATTTTCTCGTTACTCTTCGACGTGCTTGAAAAATATTAAATTCCACCCGAACGGATTTACAACGTCGATGAGACGGGTATAATGACAGTACCAAAGAAAAAAATATAAAAGTTTATCACTGCGTGGGAAAAGGCAAGCTGGGTGTATATCCTCAGCAGAACGTGGCATTCTTATCACTGTTGAAATTTGCATGAGCGCTACTGGCGTGTTTATGCCGCCCACGTTCATTTTTCCCAGATCCAGAGCAAAGCCGGAGCTGCTAGATGATGCTCCTCCTGGATGGATGCAAAAAGAAAGTTTTTCGAATTGGTTTAATCAATTTATTAAGTTTTCCAAACCCTCCAAAGAAAACCCTGTCCTCTTACTTTTGGACGGACATACCACACATACAAAAAACTTTATAGAGAAAGCTAGACGTAACGGTGTTGTAATGCTCTGCTTTCCACCGCATACGACGCATCGCTTGCAACCGCTCGACGTCAGTTTAATGTCACCACTTAGCACATATTATACGTCAAAGGTTCAAAAATGGATGCAGCAACATCCAGGGCGACCAGTTACATTATCCCAGATAGGTAAGCTTTTCGGAAACGCATATATGAGAGCTGCTAGTATCCAAACAGCTGTGGATGGATTTAGAAAGACGGGCATTCAACCCCGCAATTCAGAAATCTTCGAAGATTGGATGTTTGATCCAGCTGAAACCACGGACAAGCCGATAAATATTCCTGCAATTGGTCCGGTTGAAGAAAATAATGGGCACCCTCCACCACGTACACCATCACCAATACCACAAAGGTTTGTTATACAACGATCATCAAAAACCCAAGTTGCAGATAAAGAACAAACCGATGCAGAAACATTTGATGACTTTCCAAGAACACCGCCATTGCCTCCAGATCCATCCACACCAGAAAAATGACATCAGCTGCTTAAAAATAAAGAGAATTTGTGTAATACTTCACCTCCTGTATCTTTCAACAAGTTCTATGCAAATGTGACCCCCTCCTGTTCATACACAACCACGAAATGTGAAGTAACACCTCAACAAGTTGTGCCACTTCCTCACGCAGAGAAAAAAATTAATGATGATGATAAAAGAAGGGGAAAAATGGCTGTGCTAACTTCAACACCTTATAAAGAAGAGCTTGAAGCATCTAAGGAAAACAAGCCTATCAAGAAGCCCAAACTGAATTTTGAAGAAAAAGGGAAAGTAGGGATTAAGAAAGAAAAAATGTACCACTAAGGTAAGAAAACAGAAGAAAGAAAATAAAAATAAGGACAGCAGTTCAGAAGATGTGGAGGATGACGAAGAAGTTTGCATTTATTGTACAGAACTGTATTCTAAATCTAAGGCGAACGACAATTGAGTAATGTGCCAGGACTGTCGACTTTGTGCTCATGAAGCTTGTGCTGGGGTGGAGAACGATGGTGAGCCGTACTCATGCGAGTTAAATTGTCAATTTGTTTTTTATATAAAAATAAAATGCATAATGTGTTCGGTTTTCAAGTTCAATAAATATATTTTACTTCAATATCTTTTCTATTCATATTTAAATACCATCCCATTTTACCCGACTAGGAGAGCAAAACGGGGTTTTTTACCTTTTTAAAAAATATGACTTTTTCTATAGTATGGAAAGAGGTCAATGAAAATGTTACAGTCAAAAAACCGTAGATATCCATAGCTTGGTTATAGAGTGTCGGGTCAAAAAACGTTAGCTATCCCGTTTTGTCCAACTCTCCTCTATTTAGAATGTGTAACGATTATCATAGAAGGTATTATTCAAAACAGATTGGACATGTGCTACGAACGAGATGATTGTTCATGGCCTGCAAGATCACCAGACCTCACGGCTTAGATTATTACTTGTGGGGAGAAATAAGAAATTAAGTTTCAAAAACATGTTCAACTCCACGTGGGGAGGAATTCGGGAAGCAGCTCGAAGAATTTTAATTGTTTAAATTTTGTTATTACTTTTTAAGAAGCTATATGCCATTTTGAATCCGCCGACGGCTGTTTATTACATTAGTCTAGTCAAGAAATGGTATATTTTTTGTTATACCTTACTAAGTAGATTTATTTCCAGATTTTTCAAAACTTTGATGAAAAAATCTACAACTTTTATATAGAATTAGCGTTTATATCATCAATTTACGTTCTACAAACAAGAAAATTCCAACCAGTTTGAAGACGTTGGAAACAACTTAATATTTTTATTTATTTGTAGGAACAAACAATTTCTCAGTTCGTCGCCTAACAAGCTTTGACGATGAAAATGAATCCATTATAGTATATCATAAAAAGATTATATCAATTAACGCTAAAACTGTTTCTATATTCACAACAAATGGCTCTGTTTTATATTCCATCGCTACTGGTATGTCTGAAGGTGAAAACATTGATATGGATGTTAGTTCTAACTTTTTGACTATCTTCACTATGGAAGGTTACTTGAAGATTTATGATGTATCCAAAGGTTAGTTACTAAATTCTTGTAATTATTTTGTAGCTTGTAGCTGAAATTTTTTGAAGCTCTAGATGTTAATTATTCAATTACGACCACAAGTTAGTCAAAATTAAAAACTGAAAAACCCACTTGTTATCATTTTAAAAACTGCTACGATAATTATCGTGAAACTAAGAACAATCTAAACTAAAATAGAAGAAGTAGTACGCTAATTTGGTAAAATTTCAAAATGAACTATATATATATATATATATATAGGTGGGGATAACGGGGATTTCAGTCCAAGGAATCAACGCGAAGATCTTTTATTTACAAAATGCCGCCAAGCTTTCGTGTCCTTTTGACACTTCTTCAGGGCACTATAATACATATACAAATATAAATATGATTTAAAAATAGAGAAATAAATATAAGTACTTACATGTAAAATATTTTAAGTAAATTCAATATAAATAATCATTAAAAAATTTGTAAATGTAAAAATAAATATAATTATAATATACTTGATGTCATATTTCACATAAGACAAATCGATACATAATTTGTTTGTTCGTTACTTAGTTATTTTAATTTTTTTAGGTTACTTTATAATTATTTAATGAAGTTTGAATTTGAGGTTAGATTATAACCTTATAAAATGACTTTGACAGATAATTTGTTTTTGACGTTAATAGAAAAGGAAATAAGGTTAGATTATAACCTGTGAAAATGACTTTGACAAATAATTTCTTATATTTTGACTTTAATAGAAGTGAATTTAATTTTTATGAAATAATCATATAAATAATGAAAAATTATCTATTTTGTTCAATATTCAAAAGGTAGCTATAAATATTACTAAGATTTTCAATGTCACTTTTCTTATTCATACTATTATTTGCCTTGTTGATTTCAACCATTTCAAGAAAATATCTTTTAGACATATTTTGTTCAGTATGTAGAACTTTAGCTTCATTAAATAACATTTTATGGCCTGTTTCGATGGAATGCTGTGTTAATGCACATGATTTTTTGTTAAGTTTTATATCACTTTTATGAGATGTGATGCGATTAGTCAAATTTCTAGAGCTGGTACCGATGTAGTTAAGATCACAGTTATTGCATTTTATTTCATAGACTACATTTGATTTTTTTAAGTCAGGTGTAGAATCTTTCAATTTACTATTTAAATTTCCAATCGTTTTTATATTTTTCTGTGTTATCTTTATATTAGTTTCATTTTTGAAAAGTTTTATTATGTTCTTTGATAAATTTTCAATATTTGGAATTGATAGGTAATTAATATTTTCTACATTTGTATTCCTATCTGTTTCATTGCTAGAGATATTATCATGAATAGTTCTATCAGAAATATTGTTGAAAAGAATTCTATTTAGAAGTGATTTAGGATAAGAATTTTCTAATAAGATATCACGTAAAATTCTTAAATTTTTTTGTTTTAAAGAAGGGTGAACTAGTTTTTCAATTCTATTTTTTAAACAAATAATGAGATTAATTTTCATTTTCTTTGTATGAAAAGAATGATAGTTTATATACCTTCCTGAATTTGTTGGTTTTATATACCAATCGGTAATCAAAGTGTTATCGTTTTTACGGATTATTTTAGTGTCTAAAAATGGAATGCTATTATTTTTTTCAAATTCAACTGTAAATTGTAAATTTTCATTATAACTATTTACTTTTTCTAATATTTCATCTGATTTATTAACTGGTATAGCACAAATTATGTCATCAACAAATTTTTTCAAAAATGGTATATTAAATGATAGTTTTGGGAGAATATCTTCAAGAAGATCATCCATTACATATTGTGCTATTATTGGAGAAATAGTAGCTCCCATTGGTGTGCCAAGAATTTGTTTATAGTAACATCCTTGAAATGAAAAATAACTTGAGTTAAATATAAAGTCGATTATTGATAAGAATTTATTTTGTGGAATATTACAATAATCTTTAATTTTATTCCATCTCTTGATGATACTATTCGTTACTAATTTTATAGGAATATTACTGAATAAGGATACAACATCTAGACTGATTAATATGTAATCTGGTGGAAGTTGTTTTTCATTTATGAATGAAGAAAAATCAAATGAATCTTTGATATAAAAATTATTTTCAAAGTTATATGCGTTGGTTAGAATATCGGTTATCATTTTTGCTATTTTACTGTTTGGTGCATTAATTGAAGAAATAATAGGTCTGAGTTTCATTGTGGGTTTGTGAATTTTAGGTAGGCCATAATATTTAGGTGATACTGAACTGTATATCATATATTTTTTAGCTTCTTCTTTATTGATCATTTTTAATTTTTTTAAATCTGATATCAAATTATTAGCTTTTTGTTGTATAGTTACAGTAGGATCTCTATTAAGTTTGATATATGAGTTAGGGTCATTGAGAATATCATAAGATTTTTCAAGATATTCTTCTTTATTCATAATTACTGTGATATTACCTTTGTCTGATTTTGTTAGAATAAGATTTGGATTGTTTTTAAAAAAAGTTTTAGTTTTTTGGTATATAGAGTTCAAAAAATGATTATTGTTAAGAGGTTTTTGGAAAAAATTAGTAATCATGTTAGTTATTTTTGCTCGGAAAATATTTTTCTTTTCATGATTGAACCCAGTGATTAGGCATTCTATATCAGATAGTAATTTAGCAATTGATATGTCTTTTGTAGTTGGTGGTAAGCTGAATTTATAACCTAGGGCAAGGAAATGTTTAATGTCTTCTGGTATATCAATATTAGTGAGATTTTTTAACCAGTTTTCATTTATTTTGATTTCTTCATATGAACATAGTTTTAATCGTTTTATTTTGTTAATATTTTTTATTTTGATTTCATTGAAAATCTTATTGTAATAAGTTTTTTGTCTTTTTGTATATTCTAGCCAAATATTTTCTGATATGGTTTGTTCGAGAGAATTTGTTAATTTCAAAAAATAAGTTTCTAAATTTTTTAAGTCATTGTGAGTAATTTTAATTTCTAAATTCAGAATTTTCTTAGTTAATTTTTCATTAAATGTGTGAATTTCTTGAGTATTATTATTGTTATTTGATTCGATTAGAATGTTCAAATTTTTTGTATTGTTTGTTATATGTGAAGGTATGATACCATTTCGTCTACATTCTAGTAGAAAGATTCTTCTGTTCCGGTATGTAGCTAATTTTTTGTTGATGTTACTCCATTCTTTGATTTTTTTGGTACAATCTTGACCATATATGGATCGAATGTCTTCATAGAACCCCATTGTGTAATGAAAAATTTTTTTTTTATATAACGACTGAAAAATGCTATATAGGTGGGGATAACGGGGATTTCAGTCCAAGGAATCAACGCGAAGATCTTTTATTTACAAAATGCCGCCAAGCTTTCGTGTCCTTTTGACACTTCTTCAGGGCACTATAATACATATACAAATATAAATATGATTTAAAAATAGAGAAATAAATATAAGTACTTACATGTAAAATATTTTAAGTAAATTCAATATAAATAATCATTAAAAAATTTGTAAATGTAAAAATAAATATAATTATAATATACTTGATGTCATATTTCACATAAGACAAATCGATACATAATTTGTTTGTTCGTTACTTAGTTATTTTAATTTTTTTAGGTTACTTTATAATTATTTAATGAAGTTTGAATTTGAGGTTAGATTATAACCTTATAAAATGACTTTGACAGATAATTTGTTTTTGACGTTAATAGAAAAGGAAATAAGGTTAGATTATAACCTGTGAAAATGACTTTGACAAATAATTTCTTATATTTTGACTTTAATAGAAGTGAATTTAATTTTTATGAAATAATCATATAAATAATGAAAAATTATCTATTTTGTTCAATATTCAAAAGGTAGCTATAAATATTACTAAGATTTTCAATGTCACTTTTCTTATTCATACTATTATTTGCCTTGTTGATTTCAACCATTTCAAGAAAATATCTTTTAGACATATTTTGTTCAGTATGTAGAACTTTAGCTTCATTAAATAACATTTTATGGCCTGTTTCGATGGAATGCTGTGTTAATGCACATGATTTTTTGTTAAGTTTTATATCACTTTTATGAGATGTGATGCGATTAGTCAAATTTCTAGAGCTGGTACCGATGTAGTTAAGATCACAGTTATTGCATTTTATTTCATAGACTACATTTGATTTTTTTAAGTCAGGTGTAGAATCTTTCAATTTACTATTTAAATTTCCAATCGTTTTTATATTTTTCTGTGTTATCTTTATATTAGTTTCATTTTTGAAAAGTTTTATTATGTTCTTTGATAAATTTTCAATATTTGGAATTGATAGGTAATTAATATTTTCTACATTTGTATTCCTATCTGTTTCATTGCTAGAGATATTATCATGAATAGTTCTATCAGAAATATTGTTGAAAAGAATTCTATTTAGAAGTGATTTAGGATAAGAATTTTCTAATAAGATATCACGTAAAATTCTTAAATTTTTTTGTTTTAAAGAAGGGTGAACTAGTTTTTCAATTCTATTTTTTAAACAAATAATGAGATTAATTTTCATTTTCTTTGTATGAAAAGAATGATAGTTTATATACCTTCCTGAATTTGTTGGTTTTATATACCAATCGGTAATCAAAGTGTTATCGTTTTTACGGATTATTTTAGTGTCTAAAAATGGAATGCTATTATTTTTTTCAAATTCAACTGTAAATTGTAAATTTTCATTATAACTATTTACTTTTTCTAATATTTCATCTGATTTATTAACTGGTATAGCACAAATTATGTCATCAACAAATTTTTTCAAAAATGGTATATTAAATGATAGTTTTGGGAGAATATCTTCAAGAAGATCATCCATTACATATTGTGCTATTATTGGAGAAATAGTAGCTCCCATTGGTGTGCCAAGAATTTGTTTATAGTAACATCCTTGAAATGAAAAATAACTTGAGTTAAATATAAAGTCGATTATTGATAAGAATTTATTTTGTGGAATATTACAATAATCTTTAATTTTATTCCATCTCTTGATGATACTATTCGTTACTAATTTTATAGGAATATTACTGAATAAGGATACAACATCTAGACTGATTAATATGTAATCTGGTGGAAGTTGTTTTTCATTTATGAATGAAGAAAAATCAAATGAATCTTTGATATAAAAATTATTTTCAAAGTTATATGCGTTGGTTAGAATATCGGTTATCATTTTTGCTATTTTACTGTTTGGTGCATTAATTGAAGAAATAATAGGTCTGAGTTTCATTGTGGGTTTGTGAATTTTAGGTAGGCCATAATATTTAGGTGATACTGAACTGTATATCATATATTTTTTAGCTTCTTCTTTATTGATCATTTTTAATTTTTTTAAATCTGATATCAAATTATTAGCTTTTTGTTGTATAGTTACAGTAGGATCTCTATTAAGTTTGATATATGAGTTAGGGTCATTGAGAATATCATAAGATTTTTCAAGATATTCTTCTTTATTCATAATTACTGTGATATTACCTTTGTCTGATTTTGTTAGAATAAGATTTGGATTGTTTTTAAAAAAAGTTTTAGTTTTTTGGTATATAGAGTTCAAAAAATGATTATTGTTAAGAGGTTTTTGGAAAAAATTAGTAATCATGTTAGTTATTTTTGCTCGGAAAATATTTTTCTTTTCATGATTGAACCCAGTGATTAGGCATTCTATATCAGATAGTAATTTAGCAATTGATATGTCTTTTGTAGTTGGTGGTAAGCTGAATTTATAACCTAGGGCAAGGAAATGTTTAATGTCTTCTGGTATATCAATATTAGTGAGATTTTTTAACCAGTTTTCATTTATTTTGATTTCTTCATATGAACATAGTTTTAATCGTTTTATTTTGTTAATATTTTTTATTTTGATTTCATTGAAAATCTTATTGTAATAAGTTTTTTGTCTTTTTGTATATTCTAGCCAAATATTTTCTGATATGGTTTGTTCGAGAGAATTTGTTAATTTCAAAAAATAAGTTTCTAAATTTTTTAAGTCATTGTGAGTAATTTTAATTTCTAAATTCAGAATTTTCTTAGTTAATTTTTCATTAAATGTGTGAATTTCTTGAGTATTATTATTGTTATTTGATTCGATTAGAATGTTCAAATTTTTTGTATTGTTTGTTATATGTGAAGGTATGATACCATTTCGTCTACATTCTAGTAGAAAGATTCTTCTGTTCCGGTATGTAGCTAATTTTTTGTTGATGTTACTCCATTCTTTGATTTTTTTGGTACAATCTTGACCATATTTTGAAATTAACAAATTCTCTCGAACAAACCATATCAGAAAATATTTGGCTAGAATATACAAAAAGACAAAAAACTTATTACAATAAGATTTTCAATGAAATCAAAATAAAAAATATTAACAAAATAAAACGATTAAAACTATGTTCATATGAAGAAATCAAAATAAATGAAAACTGGTTAAAAAATCTCACTAATATTGATATACCAGAAGACATTAAACATTTCCTTGCCCTAGGTTATAAATTCAGCTTACCACCAACTACAAAAGACATATCAATTGCTAAATTACTATCTGATATAGAATGCCTAATCACTGGGTTCAATCATGAAAAGAAAAATATTTTCCGAGCAAAAATAACTAACATGATTACTAATTTTTTCCAAAAACCTCTTAACAATAATCATTTTTTGAACTCTATATACCAAAAAACTAAAACTTTTTTTAAAAACAATCCAAATCTTATTCTAACAAAATCAGACAAAGGTAATATCACAGTAATTATGAATAAAGAAGAATATCTTGAAAAATCTTATGATATTCTCAATGACCCTAACTCATATATCAAACTTAATAGAGATCCTACTGTAACTATACAACAAAAAGCTAATAATTTGATATCAGATTTAAAAAAATTAAAAATGATCAATAAAGAAGAAGCTAAAAAATATATGATATACAGTTCAGTATCACCTAAATATTATGGCCTACCTAAAATTCACAAACCCACAATGAAACTCAGACCTATTATTTCTTCAATTAATGCACCAAACAGTAAAATAGCAAAAATGATAACCGATATTCTAACCAACGCATATAACTTTGAAAATAATTTTTATATCAAAGATTCATTTGATTTTTCTTCATTCATAAATGAAAAACAACTTCCACCAGATTACATATTAATCAGTCTAGATGTTGTATCCTTATTCAGTAATATTCCTATAAAATTAGTAACGAATAGTATCATCAAGAGATGGAATAAAATTAAAGATTATTGTAATATTCCACAAAATAAATTCTTATCAATAATCGACTTTATATTTAACTCAAGTTATTTTTCATTTCAAGGATGTTACTATAAACAAATTCTTGGCACACCAATGGGAGCTACTATTTCTCCAATAATAGCACAATATGTAATGGATGATCTTCTTGAAGATATTCTCCCAAAACTATCATTTAATATACCATTTTTGAAAAAATTTGTTGATGACATAATTTGTGCTATACCAGTTAATAAATCAGATGAAATATTAGAAAAAGTAAATAGTTATAATGAAAATTTACAATTTACAGTTGAATTTGAAAAAAATAATAGCATTCCATTTTTAGACACTAAAATAATCCGTAAAAACGATAACACTTTGATTACCGATTGGTATATAAAACCAACAAATTCAGGAAGGTATATAAACTATCATTCTTTTCATACAAAGAAAATGAAAATTAATCTCATTATTTGTTTAAAAAATAGAATTGAAAAACTAGTTCACCCTTCTTTAAAACAAAAAAATTTAAGAATTTTACGTGATATCTTATTAGAAAATTCTTATCCTAAATCACTTCTAAATAGAATTCTTTTCAACAATATTTCTGATAGAACTATTCATGATAATATCTCTAGCAATGAAACAGATAGGAATACAAATGTAGAAAATATTAATTACCTATCAATTCCAAATATTGAAAATTTATCAAAGAACATAATAAAACTTTTCAAAAATGAAACTAATATAAAGATAACACAGAAAAATATAAAAACGATTGGAAATTTAAATAGTAAATTGAAAGATTCTACACCTGACTTAAAAAAATCAAATGTAGTCTATGAAATAAAATGCAATAACTGTGATCTTAACTACATCGGTACCAGCTCTAGAAATTTGACTAATCGCATCACATCTCATAAAAGTGATATAAAACTTAACAAAAAATCATGTGCATTAACACAGCATTCCATCGAAACAGGCCATAAAATGTTATTTAATGAAGCTAAAGTTCTACATACTGAACAAAATATGTCTAAAAGATATTTTCTTGAAATGGTTGAAATCAACAAGGCAAATAATAGTATGAATAAGAAAAGTGACATTGAAAATCTTAGTAATATTTATAGCTACCTTTTGAATATTGAACAAAATAGATAATTTTTCATTATTTATATGATTATTTCATAAAAATTAAATTCACTTCTATTAAAGTCAAAATATAAGAAATTATTTGTCAAAGTCATTTTCACAGGTTATAATCTAACCTTATTTCCTTTTCTATTAACGTCAAAAACAAATTATCTGTCAAAGTCATTTTATAAGGTTATAATCTAACCTCAAATTCAAACTTCATTAAATAATTATAAAGTAACCTAAAAAAATTAAAATAACTAAGTAACGAACAAACAAATTATGTATCGATTTGTCTTATGTGAAATATGACATCAAGTATATTATAATTATATTTATTTTTACATTTACAAATTTTTTAATGATTATTTATATTGAATTTACTTAAAATATTTTACATGTAAGTACTTATATTTATTTCTCTATTTTTAAATCATATTTATATTTGTATATGTATTATAGTGCCCTGAAGAAGTGTCAAAAGGACACGAAAGCTTGGCGGCATTTTGTAAATAAAAGATCTTCGCGTTGATTCCTTGGACTGAAATCCCCGTTATCCCCACCTATATAGCATTTTTCAGTCGTTATATAAAAAAAAAATTTTTCATTACACAATGGGGTTCTATGAAGACATTCGATCCATATATGGTCAAGATTGTACCAAAAAAATCAAAGAATGGAGTAACATCAACAAAAAATTAGCTACATACCGGAACAGAAGAATCTTTCTACTAGAATGTAGACGAAATGGTATCATACCTTCACATATAACAAACAATACAAAAAATTTGAACATTCTAATCGAATCAAATAACAATAATAATACTCAAGAAATTCACACATTTAATGAAAAATTAACTAAGAAAATTCTGAATTTAGAAATTAAAATTACTCACAATGACTTAAAAAATTTAGAAACTTATTTTTTGAAATTAACAAATTCTCTCGAACAAACCATATCAGAAAATATTTGGCTAGAATATACAAAAAGACAAAAAACTTATTACAATAAGATTTTCAATGAAATCAAAATAAAAAATATTAACAAAATAAAACGATTAAAACTATGTTCATATGAAGAAATCAAAATAAATGAAAACTGGTTAAAAAATCTCACTAATATTGATATACCAGAAGACATTAAACATTTCCTTGCCCTAGGTTATAAATTCAGCTTACCACCAACTACAAAAGACATATCAATTGCTAAATTACTATCTGATATAGAATGCCTAATCACTGGGTTCAATCATGAAAAGAAAAATATTTTCCGAGCAAAAATAACTAACATGATTACTAATTTTTTCCAAAAACCTCTTAACAATAATCATTTTTTGAACTCTATATACCAAAAAACTAAAACTTTTTTTAAAAACAATCCAAATCTTATTCTAACAAAATCAGACAAAGGTAATATCACAGTAATTATGAATAAAGAAGAATATCTTGAAAAATCTTATGATATTCTCAATGACCCTAACTCATATATCAAACTTAATAGAGATCCTACTGTAACTATACAACAAAAAGCTAATAATTTGATATCAGATTTAAAAAAATTAAAAATGATCAATAAAGAAGAAGCTAAAAAATATATGATATACAGTTCAGTATCACCTAAATATTATGGCCTACCTAAAATTCACAAACCCACAATGAAACTCAGACCTATTATTTCTTCAATTAATGCACCAAACAGTAAAATAGCAAAAATGATAACCGATATTCTAACCAACGCATATAACTTTGAAAATAATTTTTATATCAAAGATTCATTTGATTTTTCTTCATTCATAAATGAAAAACAACTTCCACCAGATTACATATTAATCAGTCTAGATGTTGTATCCTTATTCAGTAATATTCCTATAAAATTAGTAACGAATAGTATCATCAAGAGATGGAATAAAATTAAAGATTATTGTAATATTCCACAAAATAAATTCTTATCAATAATCGACTTTATATTTAACTCAAGTTATTTTTCATTTCAAGGATGTTACTATAAACAAATTCTTGGCACACCAATGGGAGCTACTATTTCTCCAATAATAGCACAATATGTAATGGATGATCTTCTTGAAGATATTCTCCCAAAACTATCATTTAATATACCATTTTTGAAAAAATTTGTTGATGACATAATTTGTGCTATACCAGTTAATAAATCAGATGAAATATTAGAAAAAGTAAATAGTTATAATGAAAATTTACAATTTACAGTTGAATTTGAAAAAAATAATAGCATTCCATTTTTAGACACTAAAATAATCCGTAAAAACGATAACACTTTGATTACCGATTGGTATATAAAACCAACAAATTCAGGAAGGTATATAAACTATCATTCTTTTCATACAAAGAAAATGAAAATTAATCTCATTATTTGTTTAAAAAATAGAATTGAAAAACTAGTTCACCCTTCTTTAAAACAAAAAAATTTAAGAATTTTACGTGATATCTTATTAGAAAATTCTTATCCTAAATCACTTCTAAATAGAATTCTTTTCAACAATATTTCTGATAGAACTATTCATGATAATATCTCTAGCAATGAAACAGATAGGAATACAAATGTAGAAAATATTAATTACCTATCAATTCCAAATATTGAAAATTTATCAAAGAACATAATAAAACTTTTCAAAAATGAAACTAATATAAAGATAACACAGAAAAATATAAAAACGATTGGAAATTTAAATAGTAAATTGAAAGATTCTACACCTGACTTAAAAAAATCAAATGTAGTCTATGAAATAAAATGCAATAACTGTGATCTTAACTACATCGGTACCAGCTCTAGAAATTTGACTAATCGCATCACATCTCATAAAAGTGATATAAAACTTAACAAAAAATCATGTGCATTAACACAGCATTCCATCGAAACAGGCCATAAAATGTTATTTAATGAAGCTAAAGTTCTACATACTGAACAAAATATGTCTAAAAGATATTTTCTTGAAATGGTTGAAATCAACAAGGCAAATAATAGTATGAATAAGAAAAGTGACATTGAAAATCTTAGTAATATTTATAGCTACCTTTTGAATATTGAACAAAATAGATAATTTTTCATTATTTATATGATTATTTCATAAAAATTAAATTCACTTCTATTAAAGTCAAAATATAAGAAATTATTTGTCAAAGTCATTTTCACAGGTTATAATCTAACCTTATTTCCTTTTCTATTAACGTCAAAAACAAATTATCTGTCAAAGTCATTTTATAAGGTTATAATCTAACCTCAAATTCAAACTTCATTAAATAATTATAAAGTAACCTAAAAAAATTAAAATAACTAAGTAACGAACAAACAAATTATGTATCGATTTGTCTTATGTGAAATATGACATCAAGTATATTATAATTATATTTATTTTTACATTTACAAATTTTTTAATGATTATTTATATTGAATTTACTTAAAATATTTTACATGTAAGTACTTATATTTATTTCTCTATTTTTAAATCATATTTATATTTGTATATGTATTATAGTGCCCTGAAGAAGTGTCAAAAGGACACGAAAGCTTGGCGGCATTTTGTAAATAAAAGATCTTCGCGTTGATTCCTTGGACTGAAATCCCCGTTATCCCCACCTATATAGCATTTTTCAGTCGTTATATATAAAAAAAAAAAATTTTTTATATATATATATATATATATATATATATATATATATATATGGTGGAAATGGAAGGAATATTAGGATAGATTAAATTTCTGTATTCATTTGACTTTAGGTAAATTCTTCAAACTTGAAACACAAACATAATCAAATGGTAGATTATGGACAACGATTGAATATCTGACAGACAGAGAAAAGGAATATATAAAAACGACAGGGACGGTGAATATTATGATGAAAATAGTGCGATGCGAGAAACTTTGCCAAATGGATTGAGAAAAGGACTTTTTGCTTTGAACAAAAAGGTCCTAATTTCGCTGCAATTTTCTATTTTCTGATGATGAAATTACAAACACCATAGTACCATTAGTACCTTAATAATTGGAGACAATGTTTTGTAGTCTCAAAATTGACGCCCGTTCTTTCTAAATATGAATCAGTAGATTAAAACAAATTAAACAGTAAAAATAAAAATTTTGCTTTTTGACCTTGATTACCGAGTTATTGATAAAGAACAGAAATCTAAATAATTGTTATAAAACAAGATATTAATTTATATAACGTCTTCCAAGAAATCGCCTCCTATTTCAATACCAACATTTACGTGACCTCTTCTGTAGCATGTTCTCGTTTATGGCTCAAGTACATATAGCGAGTTTACAAGCTAACAAGCCGGCTTGTAGATAGCCGGCGAATCGGCGAGTGCGCTAGTAGTCGAACACACAAAATATCTCACTTGCTCGGTAGCCAACAAAACCAAAGTTAAAATTCAGAACAAGATGAAGAGGGAGACGACACCATTGACCCTGCTATAATTGACATCCCGAAAAACTTCAGTATTAAAACAAACACGGCTCACTCGTCTGGATTTATTAAGCCATCTGGACAGCCAAGAAAAATGTAGAAACTGGTAAATCCCACAATGGGGAGATATCCCAAGCAATCAAGGAATCACACGACATTGCAAACAATGCTGCTATGGATAAGCCATATGATGTGTTTCTAACATTTTTTTTTATAAAGTTACTTTCCATCCTATCGAATACGGTAACTACAAGTGAACAACTTTTGACATTATAATATGCTACAATAACCTGTCAATATCACGTGAGCTGGACGATTTCAACTGATGTGTAAATAGGATAATTGCTAGTAGGCCTACATTTAACGAGCAACTTACAATCCACACAGAGGCATGTTTGGCTTATGGCAAAAATAGTTTTAAGTATGGCCCCTTATTAATACAGTTGAGTGTACTGTAATGTGTTATTAATGTAATAAAAAGGTTGAAGAATATTTAAATCTGTCATTGTATACTTATCAGATTTAGTGAGCTCGTGTGTTCAACTCGTTCCGTCGTTATTGACAGAAAACTTAAAAAACATAAATATTTTTAGCACCAGCACCGCTTTTCCTACTTTCCTCGATTTTAGTTTTTTCCTTTAGATTCTGAGATCTCAGTGAGTGGATGTTCTTTTCCACTTCGGCAATACTACAGTCCATATTACTCGAAATGCGTTGCAGAGCATCGTTTCGGTTGTTACTATTTTTGTGGCTTGCACTAGTTATGTTCTAAAACACTGTTTTCTGTTCGTATAGTTCAATAAGTTTTACCACCTTACACTTAAACCACTCCATAGTATAACGACAAGCACACACAAACAAGGTAATACCTACGTTAGGTCAACGATCTAGACAGACATCGTGTGTAGCAGGTGTGCACACACTGCACATTGACAGCGTGGTCTGCTACAGGCTAATGCGCATGCGCGTGTCCCAAGGACAAGTTGCACGCTGTTTCCATCCTCCGTGGCCACAGTATCAGAGACAGTATACCATTATACAATAAAATAGAAGATATGATTTCGCGCATGCTGGCTCTGACGTCACGCCGAGAATGAACGCCTTGAATTAGTTTGCAGTTACATTACTGGATATGTTTATGTCGGTTAATTTAACATTTTTATTGTTGAAAATTAGCAAAAATTAGTCAAAATGAGATGTGTAGTGTATGGCTGTGATTCAGACAATCAGGTGAAAGGCTTTGCACACGATGTCAGCTTTTTTACCTTTCCAAAAGACAAAGAAATGATACGAGAGTGGATCCGTTTGTCTAAACGCGAAGATAAATTTAATACCACAGAAAATTAGACCATATAATTATGGTGAAATTGAAAAAAAAAGTTACTAGCTCCTCTTGGTAATCGTAGAGATATGTTGGGGGCTATATTTATATTTAAACTCCTAGGTGGGCAGGTTGATTGTGCGGATCTTTTGAGTCATATGGGGATTAGCATTCATTGTCAGGGTCTTCGCCATCAAGTTACCTTTCATGTGCCCTTTCATAGGATAACATATGGTGCTATGAGTCCTATAAATAGATATATGTGCATTTTGAATAGCTTTAATTTTGATAGTTTCAATACGTCTTTGGGCCAGTTCAAATATTGCTTAAGGGCTGTGATTTGTTGTGTTATGTTGTGTTCTTAATTTTTTTTATTTATATAAGTATTGTTTATTACCTGTAGCTACATGGAAAGTGTTATGTATTTCAAATTAATTGGTTATGTTGTATCAGTCTTTATACCTGTCCTTATTGTATTATTTATTGTTGTATTGTAACAGTTAGAGGGGCTTTCCCGTAATACATAAATAAATAAATCTTTTCTTAAATCCAAGTTGACAAATAATATTTTAAAATCTTAATTTGATATTTTGTTATTACCAATAACAATTTCATTATTATTATTATTTTGAAGAATGCTCCACAGTACCTGAGTTGTACTTTATTGTTGTTCTGTAGTATACTTATTTTGGAATTAACAACCGATTAAGTATTAACATTTGCTAATTGTTTTATTCCTTATATTTATTTACAAATTTACATGTTTATAAAATCATGTCAAAAAATCCAAAAAGTATAATAATATGTTTTTTTGTATCAGTACAGTAATTATTTTCTTTACGAAGTGAGCAAACAGATTTCAATCAGATCTTAGAATTATTGTTTTGCTCTGGTAGGCTCTCCGATTCCATATAACCCTTTTACATGAATTCTCTTTGCCTTTATAATACTAATAATATCTCATTCAACCTGAACCATCCTCATTTTCCTTCAAAATGCATTAGCAACGCATCATACGCAAGTTCTATTACATCAAATGCATTAGCGCGCGCTCACGGTTTTAAATTGTACTTTCTGCGTGATGTCATGCGCGCGGCGAACGATATTTCGAACGGCTATAGATCATATCTTCTATTTTTAGATCATATCTTCTATTTTGTTGTATCATGACAGTATACCTAACAAACAGTAGTGCGTCTTCAAGGCGGTACCGCTGAAGTTTAAAAGTAACTGTCGGCCACGTTTTCTGGATAAATGTCAGGACAGAAGCCATCTTTATGGGAACGACAGAATCGTACTTATTTAGTGACATATTATGTGATCGTTTTCTGGTTTTTACCTCAATATTTGTTGGTCGGCCAGATTGCACCCTGCCTCCTGTAATATTTCTATTTTTTCTTCGGGCAATAGCAGTCGGTTGTACTTTTATTTTGCGGGCTCGTCGTTGCGCTGTTTTATCAGAAATGAACGTAATTTGTACAGGCGTTTGCAGATTTTCTAAAACTTTGACAAACTTTGAAATGTTCATATTATCTTCATTTATATCTTTTTTAAGAACTGTAGTCATTCGTTCAAACTGTTCATTGATTTTATTCACATTGTCAATATATTCCATTTTTGCTTTTGGAATGATACTACTAGTAAAAAATGAAGGCTGCACATTTCCAATAGGAATATCGGAATTATAACCTTACTCGATTTCTTCATTAAGGATTGACGCCCGAAGAAATTTCATTTAGAATACTGCTTAGCTCGGACATTTCACTGAATAATGAAGGTGGAATATCCTTTCCTAGTGCCAGCTGCGCTAGTTCTTTTCGATCGAACTCACTTAACAATAATGAAGTTTTGAAAATAACGCCGTATTTACCTTGTACAGCACACATGTGGTTGCAAAACGGCCGCTCCTTCCACTTGGACAAGAACACGTAGGTAGCATTTATACAATTGATAGTATAGTATTCATGTCTTTTTTCACTTTTGACATGGAAAACATCATCACTGATTTTCAAAACTTCCCGAATATTCTTGGTTTTTTCACAAAATTTCTCGTAAACTAGAGCCATTCTCCTTGATCTAGAATTAGCAAAAGTAATTAACCTTTTTTTGTGGTAAAGTTCAAATGTTTTTGTTACACACTAATCCACACATATTAAATGCTCTACAATGCTGAAGCACAACATCTTTGAATATACGAATGGATGCCTCACAGTAATTATTTCTGTTATGACCGTTGTTTGAAAGCTGAGTGCGAAATGACCATTCTTCGTGGCGTTTCCATAAATGTTGAAGATGTTTCTCTATTTTCTTATTGGAGCTCGCTAATTCGTGTGACAAAATATGTTCCATAAAATCGGTTGCCTCTTGTTTTAGCGTATATTACATCTCGAAACATGCTCATAATTAAGTTACGCGCATCTTTTTGAACGTGATTTTCTA
The DNA here is from genome assembly GCA_963921935.1 of Galeruca laticollis. NCBI lineage: Eukaryota > Metazoa > Arthropoda > Insecta > Coleoptera > Chrysomelidae > Galeruca > Galeruca laticollis. Next base: position 76,728,276 of record OY998183.1, read on the forward strand.
CTGACCATAGCCAACGCCACAAGGCTTGTGTCACGTGGAAGATACATAACAATATTGTAGCATTTGGAAACACAGCTTTAAGGGCGTTTCGTTAAGCGGAGGAGTCATATGTTATTATCACTTTGGGTTCAAATGAGGTATTACCTAACTTTTCCAAGCTTTTCTTAACAGCTTTGAATACTAGCAAATCATTGATCTCACTTTGGCTAGTATGTAATTCCACTGCCACTGGAGCTGCCCCTACTTTAGTGAGAGCAAAAATAAATGTCACACATGTATTGCTGTGATCGCACGACCCACTTGAATCAATAAATATGATGTCTTTTGTTGATTTAGCTAGAAACACTTTTCTCATAATTGGCATAATAACTACGACGATGTTCGGATTATCCAAAAAATACAACTCTCCAAGATCACCAACATCAGCTACCTTTTTTTAATATTTCAAATGCACTAGTTGTATCTCTGTCTCTATAGTTTTAAAATCTCCACTTCTTATACAAATAATTTACTTGGGCGTCTGTCGGATTTATCTGGGCATCAGCTAGATGTATAAAAATATATTTTTCTATAGTTTTGGCCATGTGCATTTCATGGAATATTTTTGCCGAGGACGGTTTCATTCCTGGCTCAAAATAGGAATAAATAAAGATTTCGTTTCTTCACTACAATAGAGCAGATTTTTCTTCGTATGTACTGTTTCCTTCAAAAACTGAATGGTAATACTTGCCATACAGTTGTAATTACGTAGAGTACATTTACGTTTATCCATTGCTTTATTTCGGGTAGAATGTTGACAGACAAATCGTTTACAAAATTCAATCGAAAACTTTGGGAAACACGCTTTCTCATAATCCAGCTAGTTTTTGTTTTGTCAGAAAAGTTTTTTATGAGTATTTCGCATTTATCATCGAAGCTTTTACCCCGTATAAATTTACACTGTAATGTCATTTTAAACTGCTCTTTTTCTTCATATTGCATATGCAACTATGGAGCTTATAAAGCTATTACATTGTTCTTCATACATTGTATTTACTTCAAACAATAGGCATAATTAGGTGTGTGTACAAGCATGGACGATGGACGAAATGGCGGACGATGGCGAAATGGAGACGGATTTACTTTGGCATTTGTTGCAAATCTCGTAAGAAATGCGTCTTTAATACGTCGCCTCGAGTTGATGATTCAAGTACGTTTTTCATGCACATTTTGATTCGATTAATGCGTTCCGATTTCGGCACTGTGCAGGAGACCAAAAGAGGACGCTTTTCGAAATACGCTGCCGGGATTTGTGCCGGCACATGTCCTGGGACAGTTTTGTAGTAATGGAAACGTACCTTAACCGAATCCGCGTTCTACCAACGGCCTACTTACTTCATCCTGAGTTTCTTGCTTGGATTTTTACCTCATTCTGAGTTTCTTGGGAAAAGTAATTATTTATTTTAATTTTTTATATCTCCAAATTTCAAGGAGGAGCGCGCGGCTTGGCGGCTTTACACATGAGCCGCGACTACTCTCTCATATGACGCGTAACGCTGAGATAATATTATGGCGAGAATTTCAAGTGCACAATACGGCGATAATCAAAATAAAAAAGAATCGCCGTCCAAAGTGAGGCAAATCTTTCACCATATCTCAACCCCTTTTGAGGTTTGCACTATCTGGATATTCTATCTGGTTCAAAGTCCAGTATATAGATACCAACCATCTCAAAACATGGCTGACGGAAAGAAATGATTGGAGATCATAAATAATTATTTGTGTAAAAATTAGTTTTTTTGTAATGTAATAAATTATTTTTTAATTATCTACGTACAGCATTTATTATTAAAATTTGATATTTATAGAACAGCCAAAACTTCTAACTCCAGTGAGAACGATGTTCGATGTGGTTCCTGATTTCGGAGAAATAATTCAGGCGAAAACCAACTCGAATGGTACTAAAGTCGCTTTCACATTGGCAGCTGCAAATCTTGTTCCCGATGGAAAATTATACGTTTGGGATCTCGAAATGGATACAGTTGCAGTTTATGATTTTAGAAAATATGATTTTTTGGAAAACCAGCCAATTGATGGTATTGACAAGAAGGAGGAAGAAACTAAAACGGAACAAACTTTAGATGACAACTGTAGGAATAGGATTCCAGTTGGATTTTGTTGGGATCAAAATGATTGCAGGTTGTTAATCTGCAGCGCCAGAAAACTAAAAATGTTGGTGCAGAAGAAAGGATTTTTTGCAAGATCAAAATCAGGTGAGTTGATAGATTTACAAAATGAAATTTTTACTTACCTTTGGAAATAACTACTGCATCACGATCATAATTATTAAACGTTTTTATTCTAGAGGAAAATAAAAACTTAACAGATGAAGATAACATTTTAATTACAATGTTTGTCTCTCCTGAGAACAGTATCAGAATTCACGACATCAAACCGACAGATATTGAAACCAAATTGTTAGCATGCGTTGCACCTTTTGCAGTGTCTGTTCAAAAATTGAGTATTGTAAGAGATATTATGAATGATTTTATTGGTTTGGAGAAATGTGACAACGTCACTAGTAAAGCTATATTAGATTTCAGTTATTACTTGTCCTTAGGTAAGTTTTCTTTGCTCGTAAAATGTATAGGTAGTTACTTACGGCACAAAAGTATACATTTACATTCATTTCCCTTGCCTAAAATATGTATTACGCTTATTTCAATGCTTACAACAATGTCTCACAATAATATTTTCATTGAACTCCTTTCTGTTGCACAATACAATATAAACTGGGCTTGTATATTAAAGTTTTATTAAACCGAATTTCATTCAAGAGTTGAAGGTGCTAAAGTCAGATACATGTGAAAATTATATTTATTGACAGTTAGTTTTGGCAGAATGATCTTTTCTTAAACGTTCTACATGACAATTTGTGATACTGAAATGTCTGAGTATTTTACCATTCTCTTAAATTTACTGAGCTCTTTTGATTTATAAATTATTTCTAGTTGACAGGGCAAACTAACCCAATATAAGCGCACATTTACACAAATCACATATTTGGAAAAGCATGTAACCATTAATTCGACAACATTATAAAAAATAGATTTTCCGCATTAGATGGATGATTATTTAACTCATTTTCGATCAATTTTTTTGGAATCAATGGGCTGCAGAGTTGAATGTGAAAATTGCGTATTTTACGTTAAAAATCACTAGAAAGAATAATTCAGATTATAGACATTTTTCCTTATTTTATGTACCCACTAAACTGCTAATTTAAATTACACGGTTCACTATTAAGTATAGCTCACTATTTATGTTCACTGTTCTGCTCACGACTCGATTAAATTGTAGACTACACTGACTGCTTGCAGGTAGTCACTTATATATTAAACCCTTTCTGGAACATTCGGATTCATGAAATTTGTAGAATACGGCTCCCAACAAAATCGACCTTCCTAGAAATGCCTCTATAAAAACATAACACAAAAATATTCCTTCCAACAAAACCGTGCGCTCTCACCAAAATTTTAACTACATATATCGGATTAGGCAGGGTTGGCTTCGATGTACGCCAATGTGCGTTTCGTCTTTAAAAGGAAGTTCCTCCTGGGACTTCAGTGTAGCCAGGACTGGATGTTTAAATCGGCAACTGGATTAATTTCTACCCTTTCCGGTCGAATGGAAATAACAGGGCACCGTCTTCATCGGGTACTGATAACGAAAGGTGTAGCTGTAAATTAATATGTGGACGCTGGTATCTTTGAAGATCACTTCTATCAAGTTCCTGATATCTCGCCAATCCAACTAGTTGCTCTCTATCCTAGGCATTGCTAGTAACTTCACATTAGATTCCAGCAGATGATCTCGAAGGCTTCGTAGCGCCTCCCACACATCCCGGTAGGAGGATCGATATAGAAATTCGTTCTTGATTACAAAGTAGAAGACGAACTGCGAATTGTGATTGGGTATAAGTGTCTTGCCAGAGGCTGGAATCTGATCTTCCAGTCTTCCTAATTGCCCAAACTTCTTTCGAAAGATGGTTGCTAACCTTCGTGCGTTTTTGATACTGGCGGGGATGTTGTGTGATAGTGAATACTCTTCTGCGAGCGTGAACAAATCTTGTCGTTCTTGTGTAGTGACTCCATAACTAGCTTTCCCGGCACCTCCATATACGCCCATAACTTCGTCGAAGGCAGAGTCAGGCTCTTGTTGTATATGGCGCACTCCTTCCTCTTTGTCATGGTCCCATTCGAATGGCGCTAGTCGGTTTTGGTGGATTACTCTCAGTCTTCCATTGGGGATCTTGCCTATACGATAGATGAGGTCGTTGATCCTCTTCTTGATTAAATACGGACCTTCCCATGATTTCTGTAATTTTGGAGAAAATACTTTTATCCTTGTCGGGTTATGTAGCCATACTTTGTCCCCTTCTTTGAAACTGTCTTCAGTGACCTGCGTGTCGTACCGTTTTTTCATTCTGTCGCTGGCAATTTGAAGATTCATCCGAACCAATTCGTGCAAATCGTCCATCTTTATTCTCAATTAAATCCCGCTGGATCTTCTTCCGGTCGACAACCAAATTCCAGGTCACAGGGTAGCCACTTTTCGCGTCCAAACAATATTTTCGTGGGGTTTTCACCAGTGGACTAATTGATGGCAGATCGATAAGCCAATGCAAATAGGGAGAGATACTGGTCACAGTCTTTTTGGTGGCTGGAAACTACTTTGGACAGGTATTTTCCAATGGTCCTGTTCATTCTCTCCACCATTCCATCTGACTGTGGATGCAAAAGCTGTTATCCTGGTATTCTTCATTCTCAGCTTGTCAAAAATTTCCTGGAATACCTGGCTCTCGAAATTTCTTCCACGATTGCTATGGACTTCCAAGGTCACTCGTCATGTCGACTGATAAATTATTTCACCAATATATCCGCGATAGTTGTGACCTCTTGATTCGGGATCGCGCAAATTTCCACCCACTTTGTGAAATAATCCATTACAACTAGAATATATTTACCACCATTTTCTGTTGTCGGAAATGGTCCAGCGATATCTAAAGCAATCCTTTCGAAAGGGCTTCCCACATTATATTGTTTCATGGGTGCCTTTCTCTTGCGATGTTACTCGTAGCACAAGTCATACATTTCTTACACCAGTCCTTCACATCGTTGGAGCTTTTCATCCAAAAAAACCTTTCACTGATTCGCTGAACGATTTTCTTCGCTCCCAGATGACCTCCTGATGGACTGTCGTGTAACTTCCTCAGTAACTCAGCTACGCTAGTTTTCGGGATAACTATCTTCTTGGAACCATAATTGTTTTCAAGGAATCTTTTTCAACAGGGCTTCTTCCAGGACACGAAAGTCCCGCTGAGCCCAATATGTCGGCATTTCGGTGACTCACACCAGTCAATGTTCGATGTTGAAATCGTAATCTTGAAGTCGTTCACTATATCTAGCGATCTGGCCCTCGGGATTCTTCAACGGCATCAACCATTTGAGTGCTGCATGATCAGTCCGGATTAAGAAGTTTCTTTCATAGAGATACTGGTAAAGGTATTCCACGGACTTCACTACCGCCAAAAGTTCGCTTCTCGTGACGTACTAGTTTCGTTCTGGTTTGGAGACGTCTTTACTGAAATATCCCAGCACTCTTTGTTGCCCTCGTTGGATCTGTGAGAGTACTCCTCCAATTCCTACGTTGCTTGGGTCAGTGTCAAAAATCAAGTCTCCGTCTGGTAATGGATATACTAATATCGGAGCCGTGGTTAAATGTCTCTTCAAGGTTTCAAAAGCCGTTTGACAGTCTTCGTCCCAAAGCAAAGCTCTTGTTTCTTCTGTGAGTGGATTCAATGGCTTGGCAATATCTCCAAACTTCCTGATAAATATTCGACAGTATATGCAGAGTGCAAGGAAACTCCTAATTTGATGTTTGTCGGTTGGTTGCAGCCAATGCTAAATGGAAGGAATTTTCTCTGGATCAGCCGCCACTCCTTAATTGCAGGCAGTTGACTAAGTATTGGAATAGCTGACATTTCTTCGGGTTTGACATGAGCTGGGCAGCTTGGAGTTGTTTGAATACATCTTCCAAATTCTTCAAGTGTTCGTCAAATCTCTTACCCAGTACTACGATGTCATCCAAATAGACCAGGTATGTCTTACAAGATAATCCTCTCAAGAAATTTTCCGTAAGTCTTTCAACTGTCGTAGGCACATTGTAGAGCCCGAATAGCATGATGTTGAATTGGATAATCCAGATCTGGTGATAAAAGCAGTGTTCTATTTGTCTCCTGAGTTCATTTCCACTTGCCAATTACCTGAGTTCATGTCCAAAGTGGAAAACAGTTTGCTACCGGCCAAAGTGTCTAGCGTATCGTCGATTCGATGCAGATGATAGCTGTCTTTCTTCCTCACATTGTTTAGCTGGCGATAATCCACACAGAAACTCGTAGTTTCATCCTTGACGAGCACTCCTGGAGACCCTCATAGACTAGTAGATCGTTCTATTACTTTCTCTTCTGCCGTCTCTCGAACTATTCTTTCAGTTTCCACATCGCTCGTGGTAGTCTTCGAGATGATTGCCTAATTGGATTCGAATCACTAGTATCGATTTTGTGTTTGACGGCTGATGTTCTACCAGTCTTCCCTCCTTTCGGTACTAATAAATCTTGATACTGCAAGAGAAGTTCTCGAATTTTCCTTTTCTCACTTCGAATCAAGGGTTGACCAGCTACTGATAACATCTGCTTGATTCTGCCATTAAAATTGTCAGTTGTCGTTGTTTGACGAACTATAGACCTCACTGATACGAAGGATCCAGTCCTGCTTTCCTTCTTGATGGTAATTGGATAATCAAATTTACTGGATCGACCCTAACTTTGTGAAATTTACACATATTACTGTTTTAAATGAAACTAACTGTTTCTAGATAATTATGACGATGATATTTAATATCGAAACAACTGTCAATTTCTTAGATTTTTTACATTTTTTCAATATATTGTCGAATTATCTAGAAACAGTTAGTTTCATTTAAAAGAGTAATTGGATAATCGTTCAAGCTTATCACACGTACTGGGATCTACTTCGCCGACATAACCAATCCTTTTTCAATTAGTACTCCTTTGCCAACCTCTTCGTCGTGGTTCCATGGCTCCATCATAACCGGTGTACCTTACTTCATGATTTCTTGTAGCCGCGCTACTATCAAGGTTTCGCTACGTACAGGTAGAACGGTATCTTCCTGTACAGCTGCCAACACCAGGCAGTCTTCATGTGGATGTAGGAATGCCTCTTCTGTTTCTACAGTCCAGCTGGAAATGATGTACGACCATTCCTAGAATCACGTCCTCTTCGATATTAGTTACGATTACCGCATGTGTGAACTTTTCTGCACCAATTCCCAATTGGATTTGTATCTCTCCATGAGCGTTGGGACTCTCACCTGTGGCGGTCCGCAGTCGCAGTCTCGTTGGTAGAAGCTTGTTCTTGGAATTTATTATCTCTGGCCGTATAATGGTTCTAGTTGCCCCAGTATCTATCAGCGGAGTGTATTTCTTGCCATTCACTTCGCCATCGACATATACTCTGTCGTTACGACATCTGAGAGAGGCTATCAATATGAGAGGGTCGGTGGTGCCCTCTTGTAGCCCATCCGTTCTAGTTACCATCTGTCTGGGGTTCTTGGTTTGGGGCGGGTCCTGGGGCGCTTACACGAACTGCATACTTGCCCTAGCTCGTCACAATTCCAGTCTGGCCTATATTGAAGTTTGTCAATGTTATCAGTATCACTACTATTTTGTAGGTGAACTAATTTATCACAGGTTCCACTTCTTCATTAACAATATTTTGCAGGTGATATGGACGCTGCCTTTAAATCTATAAAATTAATCGAAAGTAAGGGCGTATGGCATAGCTTAGCAAAAATGTGCGTAAAAACCAAGAGACTAGATGTTGCCAGTGTTTGTTTGGGCCATATGGGAAATGCAGGAGCTGCTAGAGCTTTGAGACTTACTGTTGCCGATACTACTTTAGACTTGGAAGCAAAAGTTGCTCTGTTAGCTATTCACTTAAATATGTTGGTAAGAGAATTAGGTATAACTAATCGATTTGTTTACAAATTCGGTTTTTAAGGTCAAAGAACAGATAGCTAAACTATACTGATAGTGAAGGTTCCGAGTTCTGATTTCGCTTAAACTGTAATTACACAAATCTGTCTTTATTACACTTTGATAATCATTAATAAGACTTCTAGTAACCACAATTTTTTCAAAATACCTTTCTTTTCTGTAGTTGGCCATTTAAAATTTTGTTTGAGGCAATTTTAGAAAGTAATTTGGTATAATCTTGTAGTATTATTATAATACCAGATATGTATTATATGAACTTTCTTTTTCCTTTTTGCCTTTAATCTGCTTACAATTATTTTTTACTTGAGAAAAAAGTGCGTTACCAAATCCAAGTCTCTTTTTAATGTTTTTCGTAGCCGAAATCTAGCTTAACATTTTCTTGCTCTTCCGGACTTTCTTCACTATTATTCTTTGCTGCTTTTAATCTGTAATACCGCTTCTTATATTTTCTAGCGCGCATTTAAGATTTTTTAATAAAGTATTTAATGCTTTATCTTCTGATTTGATTTATTTCTGTTCTTTCTTTTAATTTATCCCCTGTTATGAATTGCCTGCCTACTCTCTGTCTAATAGGAATTATAATTCCAGGAGAACCTTTTCTTGGCATATAATTTTGAAATAAGTTGTCTTCTTCAATTCTTCTATCTGATACGCCTGTACTGTTTGGCGGAATATGTTCATCCAAAAACATCTTAAACCGTTTCATTTCTTTTTTCTTTTTATATATCTGGTTAAATTCGATATTCGATCACGGAGAGTCATATCTTTAACTGACTTTATTTTACCCGCAGCTTTGCGAGTATTATATATTTCTCTGTCCTTTCTCTTTGACTCTTCATATTTAGCTGGATCCGATCTTATTCTTTCACGTAGTTTACGCATCGCTTCTTTGCTTTTCTTTCGCTTTTTATTTAATTCTTCTTCAGGTCCTTTTTCATATTTTTTGCCATTTTTAATCCTGGAAATAGCACTTAGGTGAAATTGAAGACCTATTTAAACAAAATATATCCCCTCCATTAACATATTCTCCACTCCGTTACCACAGAATTTGACGGAGCGGAGATTAACGGAGGAATTTTTTAATTTAGCGCCATTTTCATCTTGATAAAATGGTTGCCGTAAACAACTGAGCCGGCTTTAGTAACAACCCGTCCTAGTAATGTATGTAAACCATCAAACATTTTGATATCAAATACATTACTTAATCTACTGCAGTTAACAGTGAAGAGACTTATGCTTTACATATTAAATATTAAGTACATACATTATCAATTTTTTGCTGTTTTTATTACTTTTAAAAAACCAACATACCATTTCCTAACTAACAACAACACACACTCCGTATGTTTGGTAGAAAAAAGCGCTAGGAAGTGCTTGTAAGCAAAATGGTGATGGCTAAGCGGTAAGCGTTGTCAATTGCTATATAGCTATTTTCCTCTAGGACGCTAAGTTAGCTTTAATCGGGAAACCTAACCCAACTTGTTTGTTTGTTTGCAAAGTAATTATATAAAAACATTATCAATTATGAATACCATATTAAATAATGTAGTGGAAGCTACTTTTGGTGATGATATTACTTAAAACTGATTTCAAAACAAACAAAATAAATAAGCAGAATGGTGGATTTTGTCAGAGCTATTGAAGTCAGCAAACGTGTCCTGGTCGACAACTGTATAGTTCGTTTCTCAGCGCTGACAAGCGCTTTTTTCTGCCAAACACACCCAATGTCTACTGAAGGAGTTGCAACAAGTGCAAACAGGTGCCAGCAGATTTACGCTTGAATTTAAATGGAGCACCGGAAAAGAGAAAAGTAACCGGAGATAATAAATTATTCGTAATTTTTTTAGCGTAAAAATAAAAATACCCAGTCAAACGCAGCACAGGGTTATGAATTACAAAAATTTAAACAAAAGCACGTAAAAATTTTACTCTGTTTAGCTTTGTTTGTTTTAAAATTATTAATACATTAACGGCATAAGGTAAGATATATGTACCCTCAAAATAATTTATTTATGTTGAAATGAAATTTTGCAGTTATCATATATGCGATTTAATTTTAATTTTTAATAACCGTATATTTTAGCTAAATATTATTTTTTTAACGAAAATATTTTACAGAGACAACAAAAGCCTACTTTTGGTGTGAACGACCGAAATATTTTTGAGGTCATGAATAATAATAATAATATTTTTTTTCCGAAGAGGGGGGAAATGCGCAACCGCACCGTCAGTGGCCATGCGAGACACACCGGTGTGTGGGGGTGTACCTTATATGTACGACCCACTAAAACCCTACCTCTTTTAACAAACCTCACCGGTAAATGAAGTTGCCACCCTGGACCCGCTTCCGCATTACAAAGGGTGGCCTTTCTGAGCTGATTTGGCATTTTATCTCTTCTGTGAGCTTGCTTTCCTACCTGTTTGCTTCTTAGCTGACATTATATCATTTTCTGGGGTTTTCATTCTCTTCGTGTCAGTTGTCCTGAATGTCGTCCACCAAGTTTTCTCTTTTCTTTGTTCGTAGTATCGTTTCGACAAAAACAGCAATGAGATTCCAATTTTCTTCTGTTCTCAGCATCAATTCCACAATGTTATCAGGAGAAACCTCTCCAATCTTTTCTGTCAGTACTCGTCGTTTTGGTTCCCACCGTTGGCAGATGAAAAACGTATGTTTTGCATCATCCCGGGTGTGACCGCACGCCAGGCAATTCGAGTCTTTAATCCTACCTTGTTTACATAAGTAGGATCGGAAGTATCCATGTCCAGACAATAGCTGTGTGAGGTAATAATTTACTTCACCGTGTTCTCTATCGATCCAAGTTTTGACACTCGGCAGAAGGCGAGCAGTCCACCTTCCTCTGCTGTCAGCGTCGTACCTCTGCTGCCATTTCTGTAGTGTTACGCTTCGCTCTTCTTCAGCAATTTTTGTTTTGCTAATGGCTTGCTCCAAAATCTTTGCTGCTTTTCTCCTTTCGTATACGACCTTTCTTTCGAGCGCCAGCAGATCTATTGGGATCACACTGGCAATATTTAGTACCGCAGGCTCTGACGTCGAGCGGTATGCGCTGCTTATCCTGAGAGCAGCTCTGCGCTGCACTCCTGCTATTCTTTTCCTGTAAAATTCTTTTTGCTATGTTTCTCCCCATATCTCCGTTCCGTAGAGTAGGATAGAGTTAGTAACAGACATAAGAAGTCTTCTCTTGCTGGCTATTGGTTCTCCTACGTTTCTCATCAAACGGCTCAGTGAAGCTGTTACTTCCGAGGCTTTGTCTGCTGTTCGTCTTATATGTTCGCCAAAACTCATTTTCTTGTCTAGAGTGAATCCGAGGTACTTGATATGTTCCTTGGTCCAGATCGTTAGATTCTCTAGCTTTATTTCATGGATGTTGTCGAAAGTGGCTTTTTGTTTGCAGGTGAGGAAAATTAATTCAGTTTTCTCCGCCGCAAGCTCCAAGCCGTGATCGTCTAGCCATGCTCTAATCATCCGCATGGCAATGCCTTACTTATTTTCAAGTGCCTCTGTGTTTCTTTCCGTAATAACGATTGCTATATCGTCAGCATAGCCTACGAGACAGCAATTGTCCGGTAGTTCGAGCCTGAGGATGTCATCATAAGATATATTCCATAGTTCTGATCCAAGAATGGAGCCTTGGGCGGCGCCTGCTGTGACTTTCTTCGATTTAAGACCTTCCTTGGTTTCGTATATTAGCTGTCTGTCCTTTAGATAGTTCTCTACCATGCGTAGTATGTACGAAGGAACATTGTATTTTTTTCTCAATGGTTTTACCATATTGTTCCAGCTGGCTGAATTGAACGCGTTCTTTATATCGATAGCTGCGAGAAGCACTATGCCCTTTGAGAACTGGTTTTTCTCTTGTTCTGCTCTAAAAATCTCCTTGACGACAGAGACTGCGTCAGCTGTAGACCTTCCGCTGCAGAAACCGAATTGCATGTCTGATAGGTCACCTCCAGCCGTTACCGATGCCTGAAGTCTTGGTCTGATTAATTTTTCCAAAACATTACCAACCGTGTCTAACATACAGAGGGGGCGATTTCCGGCCGCCGTATTTAGATCTCCCTTTCCTTTACTAATAAGCACTAACTCCTGTCTCTTCCATCTTTTTGGAAAAATTCCAGTCCTCCAGCACGAATTGTACATGCAAAGCAAAATGTGCGGCGATATTTCTGCTACCAGCTTCAGGATTTCTGAAGTAATACCATCTGGACCAGGGACTTTTTGGTTTTTCATAGATCCTAAGGCAGCTTTGAGTTCTACGTTGGTGAAGAGACATACTTCCTCGTATGGGACTTCTATCTGGTAAACTTGTCTTTCTTCATGTTCCGGAAATAGAGTGGTGACTATTTCTTCCATTACGTCAGCATCTCGTAGCGGTGGTTTCGCGTACTTACCAAGCTTCTATAAGACTATCTTGTAGCCTATACCCCATGGATCGTTATCTACTTCAGCGCACAGTGACCTCCAGTGATCTAGTTTGCTCTTTTTAATAGCCTGTCTGAGTAACCTTCTGGCTGTTCGTTCCTCTACCTTGCGTATATTTGATTCCACGTTGTATCGTTTGTTCTTCTTGCTCGTTGGGTGCGTCTTCTCATGCGTTGGCACTCCCTTCGTAAGTCGTTCCACCAGTAGACTGGAATTCTGCCTTTTTTGTCGGCCTTTCTTGGCATTGACAGCTTGCAGGACTTCTCAACCAGTTGCATCGTTGCCTCAACTAGTCGTTCCGCCTCCTGTGGAGTCTCGACTAGAGATGCCATTACTGTACTTTCCCCGTCTTTAATAGCGGATTCGAACTTTGACCTATTTAGTTTCGCTAGATTCCATCTGGGGTTTCGCTGTTGACCTCGTTTCTGCTGAGGTTGGGAAGTGGAGAAGGTAATGTATAGATGATCACTATGGTTGTAATCATCTATTACTTCCCAGTCATTTATAGCTCCTGCTATGTTCTCTGAAGCAAAGGAGCTATCCGGCACAGTCTCTCTATGTCCATCCCTTCTAAAAGTTGTAGTGCCGTCGTTTAGAACTATCAGCCCTAGTCTTGATGTCATGTCCAGGATCTTTTGTCCTCTTGAGTTTGTCTCTGTCGCTTCCCATTCTAAGGCCCTGGAGTTAAAATCTCCTCCGAGAATGATGTTTCCTTGTACGTTCTGTAGTGTGTCCTCTAGTTCATCTAGGTGTTCTTCAATGCTGTCTGGCTTGCCGGGAGTAATAGGCCTACAGTAACCACTTGCGTAGGTAGTCTTACCACTTCTAATCCAGGCAAATCCGCTGCCCTTTCCTTTCTTCTCTATAGGTATTTAACTTGTGTCTGGTATCCATATGACGGCCTTCTGGAGGTTATCAATGATCCATCCATCTTCTTGTCGTGTAACTTTGCCCGGTTCGCTGATAAAAACGATGTCTACTTTCTTTTCTCTGATTGTCTGTTCAAGGAGCGCAAACGCCGTTGGACTGCGACGAATATTTCCTTGAAGGATCCTCGTAATTTTTCCGTCTTCCATGTGTGAGTTTAAGCTTTCCTCCAAGCTAGTCTGTATGTCTTGCACTTGCCTGTTCCGAGGTGGTATTTGATATGTTCCTCTGGTTCACCTGCGTCTGCGCATGCGATACATCTCTCTTAATTTCTGCAATCCTTTGCTTTATGTCCCTGTAGCACCTTCTTGCTTGTTCACAGTTCCTTATTCTACAGCTAAAAGGACCAATCTTCAGTGATTTTGCCTTCATAAATATGTGGGCGTCCTTGGCTGGCAAGACGACAAAAGCTATCACTTGTTCTCTAGCATTGGGTTTCGATAGAGTTACTAACGGGTCTTCAGTTAAGCCTGGAATCACTTTACGTACTGCTATCTGAACTTGTTGCGCAGAAATTCCGCTGTTTAGATCAAAGATCCTTACAGTAGTCACCGCCGGTATGCTTTTGACTTCACCTGTATTTTCAACCGCTTTTTTGAGGACTTCCGTCGCAGTCGCACTACTTCCAACTTTTCCTCTGAATTCAAGCAACAGCTCTCCTTTCTTTGTCGTGCTAAAGCTTAGTTTACGTCCATCTTCTGGGATTTCTGCTCCATTGATCTTCTCGAATAAGTCCGCTACCGACTTTCCTGCCCCGGGTGTGATGATCATCACGTCCTGCGGAGACCGTGGTTTTCTCTTCTTCTTCTTCGTATTTTTCTGCTGTCTCTCACGTCGTTCTGTGTTTTGTGCAGCCTGGGCATCTCGTGCGGCACTTTTCTGTGCTTTCATAAGCAGCCGGTTTTTCTTGCGTTTCTCTCGTGTACTAATCTGGAACTCGCTACTTTCAGAGTCTGCGTCGGAGATAGACGCCGGCATTTCAAAGGCCTCGCTTTCCTCGTCCTCGCGGTCATCTTGAGATGTTGTGCTCTCCTTCCTTGGTGTCAGAAACGATACCTGTCGCTGACGACCTTTGTCTGTTCGTAACATCTTGGTGGACTAGACGGCTTTCTCTTTCCCTGCTGTGCTTTAGCTTGTCCGACGTAATTTAAGATCTCTCTCGCTTGATGGAGAACTTTCTTGCTTGATGTCTCCCGTCTCGTGTAGATCGACTGCATGTCTTTTACGATGTCCTGCAGTATAGGGGTACCGTCCTTGATAGGTTGTGCAAAGTTTGTTTGCTTTTCTATTGCTTTCGTAAACTTTTCTAGATATTCCAGCATCTTTTTGAGATCTGCCTGTATCGCCTGGTCTGATTCCAACTGTTACTGCTGATAAGAGAATAACTGCTCTATCACTCTTTTTTGGGATGTTGAGTCCGTGGTTTCGGTCATAAGTGAATCCTCTCTTTTATCTTGATTGGAAGCGTACATTTTGGCACCCCCAGAAACCGAAGTGCCTGCACCCGCCACCGAGGCTTTCACTCGATCGGAACGGGTGGTAGGATTATCCTCCAGTGAGGTACCTACCTGGGTTAATTTTGGTCTCAATGTACTTTGCATCGGGCCTTAAAGGGTAGCTCCCTGAGTTTTTTTTATCGCTGGTTCACTCCATCGGGACTCTTCTGTCTGGGTTACCATACCATAGCCGAGGATCCCTGTTTTTCGGCGCCGAAAACTCGCTGTTCGTCCCCCATGTCTGGTCAGGACTTGCCAGTGTGTTTGGATGTAACTTGGGCATGTTGGATCTTCTACTGGCATTTGTTGGTGCTATCACATCGGCATAGATATCCCCAAAAGTGCCCCACTGATCATTTCTGAGCTGTTTTTTAGTTTCACTCCTCCCTTCTCGTCCTTGCGGCTCGAGGAGGGAGGAAGTTACTCAGCCACTCCACTAACGACAAGGTCTTACAGCTCCTAGGAATGAATATAATAATAATAATAATAATAATAATAATAATAATAATAATAATAATAATAATAGATAGATAGATAGATAGATGGTTTATTGACCCCATTCACATACATAGTACATTAGAAGTCAGTGAAAGTAGTACATATGAATACATTTTACCAACTAAAAATATTAAAGATTGTATAGTGTTGTATATGACAAATTTAAAATATAATAAAAATAATAGAAAGTAAAAATTTTACATAAATACAGACATACATTTCATAAAGTAAAAATATTGATGAAAATATGACAATTTTAAAATATAAAATAAGTTAAAAAATAATAGAAAGTAAAAATTAAATTAAACAAAACAAACAAACATATAAGCATTAAGCCCAAGTATTCAATTCCTCCAAAAACTCATCAACTGTATAAAAACAATAATTTAAAAGAAAAGACTTAGCAAAATGTTTAAATTGAACTCTCGTCATATCACTTATATTTATATGTTCAAAATATTTTACAAATGAATTGTACAATGTAACATCCAACTTATTGTTTTTTGTTGTTTTCAGTCTTGATTTGAGAATGACAATGTCTTTACTATTTCTAGTATCATAATTATGAACATCTGCATGTTTAGTCAGAACATATCGATTTTTATGTGTTTCAATTAACACTTCGAAAATATATAAGCACGGAAGCGGCAATATTTCAAGTTTTTTGAATATTTTTTTACAATTGGTGTTTCTTGGTGCGTTGTAAATTATTCTAACTACAGTTTTCTGTAGCACAAATACTTTGTGCACTGATGTGCTGCTGCCCCATAGCATAATACCATATGTTAAATTGCTATGAAAAAGTGAATAATATACAGACTTTAACAAATGAGTTGGTATACATGATTTTAATTGACGAATTACAAAAACTTGGCTCGCTAATTTTGAACAAAGGTAGTCAACATGAGGTGACCAACTTAAGTTTGTATCCAAATGAATGCCCAGTAATTTAACTGGCTCTGATTTTGTAGCCCATTTATCTAAACTGAAAAGAATGTGTTTCGTTTTAGTGTCGTTGAGTTTCAGCTTATTTGCCAGGAACCACTGATTCAACAAAATATTATCACCAGCTTGTGTGCCATCAGATAAAGTTGTAGTATCATCAGCGAATAAAATACAAAAAGTATCAATAGCCTCTGGTAAATCGTTAACAAATATTATAAAAAGTATTGGACCCAAAATCGAGCCCTGAGGAATGCCGTTGTCTATATTACGTAAATCAGACTGGTTGTTTCCACAAACTACATACTGTTTCCTATTACTTAAATAAGATGTCAGTAATTTGTGTGCATTTCCTCTAATACCATAAAATTCCAGTTTATTTAGGAGTAAATCCGCTGGAACACAATCAAAAGCCTTCGTTAAGTCGCATAACGTGGCAACAGAGTTGACGCCTTCCTCTAGTTTCTGTACAACTTCCTCTAAGAGTCGAAGAAGAGCACGTATGCATGATTTATTTTTGCGATAGCCGAATTGAAATTCCGTTAGAAGTGACTTATCTTCCAAATAATTGATTAATTTTTCTTTGACTATTAATTCAAATATTTTGTTAATCGTCGGTAAAATTGCTATGGGTCTAAAATTTTCTGGAGAATCTATATCACCATTTTTATATAATGGAATAACTTTTGATATAATAATAATAATAATAATAATAATAATAATAATAATAATAATAATAATAATACAGAGAAAAAATAGCAAAGTATACTGAATTAGCCATAGAAATTCAGACACTTTGGAAACAGAAAAAAGTAGAAACCATACCGTTCATCATTTCAACCACAGGCATCACCCCACACGCCTTTAACTCACACCTTGAACAACTAAGTCTTCACCCAAATACCCATACAAACATACAAAAGTCTGTCATCCTGAAAACATGTAATATTGTGCGATCTTTCCTCAATTCAAGCAATAGACTCTGAGACGACCTGGTACAACCTGTCATCCCAGAAAAGAAATACCACTTGATTCAAGTGAGAAGAAAGAAGATAATAATAATAATAATAATAATAATAATAATAATAATAATAATAATAATAATAATAATAATAAGCTCTTATAACTGCAGCACAGGACCAAGCCATAAGAACTCGCTACTATGAAAAACATATTCTCAAATTGAATACAGACAGTAAATGTCGATTATGTAATGAGGGTGAAGAACATATTACCCACATAATATCAGGATGCCCAGAACTGGCAAAACGAGAGTATCTAGAGAGGCACAATAACATCTGCAGGTATCTGCACTGGAATATCTGTAATAACTTTGGAATAGAATGTGTCACAAAATGGTACAACCACAAACCACAAGATGTTATTAGTAAAGACGGCGTTACAATACTCTATGATCAACAAATTCAAACTGATAGAACAATACCTGCGAACAAGCCAGACATCGTGATAAGAAACAACAACGACTCTGTATGCAAAGTAATAGATGTAGCTGTACCATGCGACAATAATACAGTCTCAAAGGAAGCCGAAAAATTGCTTAAATACAAAAACTTAGCAATCGAAATTTCAAGAATGTGGCACACAAAAGTAGAAGTAATTCCAGTAGTGATAGGAGCTCTCGGGACGATAACGACCAACCATGTGAAGTACATTTCAATGATACCAGGAGAACCAGATACAGCAGTCTTACAGCAAACTGCTTTAAACGGAACAGCACATATTATACGGAAAGTATTATAAACCTCAGATGTCGGGAGGACAACTGGTTTATATACATTAGACCCAGCAAACTGTGTTATTCTGAATAATAATAATAATAATAATAATAAATGCAAAAAATACAACAAGGGCAGTTAACACCTATGCGATCCCCATCCTAACCTACACATTCGGAATTATTAAATGGACTGGGACAGAAATAGAGGATATCGAGCGAAAAACTAGAACTACCTTAACTCAATACCGTGCACATCACCCTAGGGCAGATATTGAAAGGCTCACAATACGAAGAAACCAAGGAGGAAGAGGTTTACTTGATATCAACTATCTTCATCAAAAACAATGTGCAGGTTTGCAAAAATATTTTATCCAAACACAGCAGGAGTCTCCATTGCATAGAGCTGTATGTCTGGCCGATAAAGGTTATACCTCACTGGATTTAAGTTCAGCTCATCCACAAATCGCTACACAGAGGGAGCAAATGAATCTTAAAATGGATACATGGAAAAGAAAAGCGCTGCATGGAAGACATCCACATGATCTGTATGATGAGGGGATAGATACGGAAGCTTCAAATCTGTGGCTAAGTCGTGGCACTTTATTCCCTGAAACAGAAGGCTTCATTATAGGCATACAGGACCAGGTCATTGCTACAAAAAATTATCTTAAATATATAGCGAAAGACCCAAGTTTAACGGATGATAAATGCAGAAAATGTGTTCAAACATCTGAGACAATACAGCACATCATTGGAGGATGTACAAGCCTAGCACACTCTGAATACCTACACCGCCACAACTGTGTGGCCAAAATTGTTCACCTGAAACTAGCATCTATCAACAAACTCTCAGAAGACCCGGTACCGTATTATCACTATACACCTGAAAATGTCTTGGAGAATGAGAGCTTCCGTCTATATTGGGACAGAACGGTACTAACGGACAGAACGGTGGTGGCAAACCGTCCTGATGTTATTCTCCTTGACGAATCACGAAAAATTACATATATTATTGATGTCGCAGTCCCTAACTCCAACAATATTAATGAAACTTTTCAAACTAAGTTAACTAAATACGCAGACCGGGCCTTCCAGATTAAACAACAGTGGAAACAAGACAGTGTAATAATCCTTCCATTAATTATCAGTACAACTGGAATAGTACCCAACTCTCTTAAAAATAATTTAACAACCCTCGGTCTGCAATCAGCATTAATAGCTGATATGTGATACTTAACACTTGCCGGATTGTTCGTAAATTTTTAAATGTACAATAGTCAGTACTCATCTTGCAGACCGCCGATGAATACGAAGAGACCGCCATAAGCGAGAATAAACCACAATAATAATATATATATATATATATATATATATATATATATATATATATATATATATATATATTCGTTTATTGACCATTTTACATACAGGGCACGTTTATAGTCATCTCATATAAAATATTAATATAATTACAAACGATCAATAGATAATTAATTACAATATGAGAAAGAACAAAAAAAATGAAAGAGAACAATCACACAATAAAAAGTAAAAATAGTTACAAAATATCTACAATAGAATAAAAATCTAAAAGTACACCAAGACATATTATAAAAGCATGAAAAACTATATAAAAGTATAGAACTGTTTAGCAAAAATAAACAATTATCGTAGGTCAACCATATTTCATCAGGTATTCAAGTATAATGCACTCTCAAAGGAATAGCTCATGTACTCATCAATGCTGTAAAAACAGTGTTCTATCAGATAAATTCTGACAAATTTAGAAAATTTCGCATCGCTCATTTCCTTTTATTTATTTTTTCCTCCGGGTATAGTTTGTTTAATTTATTAAACAGATTGAAATCAAGTCGATTCCGTTTAGCCGTTGACAGACGTGAAAAGATATTTACTAGATCATTTGCATTTCTAGTACTGTAACCGTGTAAATCGCTATGATTCGAAATAAAATTTAGGTCCTGATGTATTCTTAGAAGTTGGTCAAAGATATATTGACAGGGTAGACACAGAATCTTATATTTCTTAAAAATTTCTATACAATGCGCTCGGTATGCTGATCCGTCCACAATTCGGATTGCTGCCTTTTGGAGCCCGCTTGAGTTACCCCATAGCGATATGCCATAAGACAGGTGACTGTGAATCAAGGCACAGTAGGCGACTTTCATTACATTATTGTCACTAATATTTTCACGTAACTGTTTCAATACGAATATTTGAGACGATATTTTTGAGCATAATCGATCAATCTGGCTCGACCAAGTCAACAAAGTATCGAATACAATTCCAAACAATTTAACAGGCTCCGACTTTTCTGCAAATTTTTCAACACTGAAAAGAATATGTTGAGTTTTTGATTCATTTAGTTTAATTTTATTTGCTTGAAACCAATTTTTTGCCATATCAAGACTTCCATTCCTCGCAGTAACTCCCTCGTTTGAAATTAAGGTAGCATCATCAGCATATAGAACCACCCTTCTCTGATGTTCCATAGATTTGGGTAAATCATTGACGTAAATTAAAAATAATAAAGGGCCCAGAACGGAACCCTGGGGTACTCCGTTATTTATTTTAAGTTCGTGTGAATGTACGTTGTTTAAGTAAACGTATTGCTGTCTATTATTGAGATAAGAAAACATAAGGTCATATTTCTTATCTCTGAACCCGTAAAATTTCATTTTATCCAGAAGAATTTGAGTAGGGGAGGTCGGGTACAGTTGTAACAATTTTTACTTATGATTTTTTTTCTGTTACTGTCTATAAAATTAAAAAGAAACATAAATGCCTCCATGTGTGCCAAAGATATAACTATAGAAATAATTAATATTAATGATGTTGGTCACTTCATTAACAAGAAAAAATATATATAATGTGGTGGGACAGAATGTTACAATCGTACCCGCAGGTGTGACAATTGTAACATGCACGGGGGTCAAATGTAACAAAGTCTGAAACTATTGAAAATAATATTTATTATTGAAAAAAATTAAGAATACATATTTAGTGAAACATTATGATTCTAAAACTAAACCAATTGGAATCATTTCACATTAAAGCCATATTCTTAATTAAAAAAAGAATATAAAACAAGATAATATTATTTTCATTTAAATTAAATAAAAAATAAACACTAGTCACTCTCATCATCATCATCATCGCAGTTCAAACAATAGAAAAAGTCGGATCGTAGCTTATGAACACATGATTCGTGTGCCCATTGTTTGCACTTATTACATTGAATCCATGTCGCTTTGGGTTTCCCGGTGTAGGGTTTAAAGCAATATAGGCAAAATGAATCTTCTGTTTCAGAATCTTCCATTTCAGAATCTTCCGTTTCTTCATCTGTCACACGAGAGGAACCTAGTCTACCATCGATCTTTTTAGACTTCCTAGATAAACTTTTATTATTTGTGCCTTTAAGTTTTTTGGTTTTTGCTTCATCTTCATTTTCCACTACATTTCTTTTTATGGTGTTTGCTTTCTGTTTCCTCTTACTCTGTTCTTCTTCGAGAATCAGCTTTTCTGGCGTATCTGTTAAAATAGCACTATGCTTCTTCTTCTCTTCGTAATTTGCTTTTTTATGCCACCTGCTGCCTTTGGAAGAGGGCGAATTTGTTCAAGAACCCGAAAGGATTGATTCAGATCTTCTGGGTTATCTGGTCTTCTGCTGGGACCTGGTATAGCTACATTTGCGACACTTCCGTCATTTTCATTGCTTGTAGTCGTAGTTTCTACTAAGTTATTTTCTAGTAAATCCCTGTCAGTTACAGATGAAGGCGAAAATTCGTCGTCTCCAAAAATATCCCTGTTAAAGGGCCAAATTCCTGACACCCTGAATCCTCCCATAATATTTGTGGGTGTTGTTGCTTTTGGAAATGCCTCAGCAACTACACCGGGGATATCGTATATAGTCATTGTCTGACGGGGATGCGATTTCATCCAATTGTCCATTGCACCACTGACGTAATGTTTGAAAGGACCGTAGACACAACGGTCCAACGGCTGTAACTTGTGCGATGTATTTGGGGGGAACGACAATAAAACAACTCCATTAGCTCTACAGAACTCTATAGTTGGCACATATAGGTGGGAATCATGATTGTCCAACAAAAGTAGAACTTTTTTCTCAGGTGTGGGTCTCACATGCTTTACGAAGTGTTTCATGAAAATTAAAAACGTATCTTCGTTCATCCAGCGGAGCCATTCGCCTCACCGATACATCCTGGGGGACCATTGCTTATAAAATGTGCTTGAAATTATTTGCGAGGGAAGATGAAGAGAGGGGGGACAGTGTTTCCGACAGCACTAACAGCTGTGCAAACAGTTACCAAAGTGCCCCGTTCTCCAGAAGTAACTGCACCTACTTGTTTTGTGCCTTTTATGGCAACGATTTTGTTTGGCTTTTGTACGGTGGTGACCCCAGTTTCGTCGACGTTGTAAATGTCAGCGGCCTCAAATTTATATTTTTCAAGAAGATTTGAGAGATTATCGTAGAATTTGCCGACATTTACTTTGTTAAAGTTAATCGCACGTGCATAGCTGGTTGCCTCTGGAGTTCTTATAGATAAGTTAGGGTGTCTATGCATGAAATTTGTAAACCAGTCCTTACCAGCTTGTCCATTTTCTGACCATTTGGGAGGGACCGCCATTTCGTTTTCTTTCGCGAATTGATACACCTGGGAACAAAAATTTAATAAACATTGGTTTTTTAGGCTTTTATTTGAACTACTAACCAATTTACGAATTTCTTTTGGCGTTAGCCCAAAATATATAACTGAAGACATCCGTATATATCTCAAAAACGCTTCTTCTTGTTCTTCTGATAACATTCTCGTGTGTGGATTGTAACCCATTTTTGGCATTTCACCATTATTTCGTTTTTTCATATAACGGTTAAGTGTTACGTGGCAAATATCTAAATCTCTTGCTACCTGTGGTTGTGAAAGATTTCCCTGCATTATTAGATTAGCTGCCCTTTCCATTAGTTCATTTGAAGGACTTCTGTTGGCTTTTCTAATTCTTTGGCGTGGCATTGTTCCCTGAAACATGGAATTCATAAACTCAACATAAGGGGTACAAATGTAACAAGTTACAATTGTACCGACTAGTGTTGTTACATTTGTACCCGAACGACATTTTGAAATGTTTGGCTTAGTTACCAGAACAAGACAAGTCATAACCTCAAACTAGCATTAGGACTTTTTAAAGTCATGTTTGCTCTAAACGTCAACTATAAATTCTTTGCGATAAATGTAAACATGGTATAGGTTATACATAAAAAGGCAAAACACTAAAATTTTACTTACCTGTCTTCAAAACAACCTATTTAACATAACTTTTGACTCGTATTACATGGACCGCTCTAATCAACATGCAAACTACTTCACACTACAACCTATTTGTTGGCCACGTTGCCAAATTTAAAAAATTACACTAGACGTTTTTCTATCTGTTGTTACATTCGTACCGCGTTACAATTGTACCCGACCTCCCCTATTAACGCAGTCAAACGCCTTAGACAAATCACATAAAGTAGCACAAACTTCATGTCCCCTATCGAGGCTGTCCACTATGTCATCCACAATTGTAACCAATGCAGCGACAGTGGACTTGTTCTTTTGGAATGCGAACTGTGACGCCGATAGAATACTTTGTTTTTCCAAATAAGATATAAACGTACCCCTTATCAGGATCTCAAAATTTTTAGATAATATGGGAACGATCGCTATTGGTCTGTAATTATCCAACTCATCCATATATCCCCCCTTATGAACGGGCACAATTTTTGATATTTTTAAAGAGTTGGGCCAAATGCCTTCGATAGTGCACTTGTTTAGTGCAACTGTTAGGGGTGCAAGTAAAGAAGTGCTGGAGGCCTTAATCATTTGTGCATTTAAGCCATAGTAATCGGTACTTAATTTGTTTTTGAGGGAATGAATGGCCTCAAGTACATCAGATTCTAAAAATGGTAGCATGAAAAATGGAGGTTTTTGCATTTTATTTATATGGATCATTAAGTGATTCAATAAGTTTTTCAGAAACGGTAGTGAAAAAATTATTTAAATCGTCGGCATTAATATTAACGATATTTGAACGGGATTTACTTTCATGCCTTAGTTGATTTATAGTACCCCAAATCGTCTTACTCTTATTATCGGATTTTAAGATTCTATTCGTACAAGCACTCTTCTCAGCTTCCTTTAATGCTTGTTTATAACTTTTTCTTAATTTACAATATTCGCCCCAATGTAATGGTAAATTCGAAGATTTAAATTTATTTCGAAATTCATATACTTGCTGCCGCATTAGTTTCAACTCTGGGGTAAACCATTTCAATCCAGGCCGTGTACAGTGTATGGATTTTAAGGGGAATGCTCTTTCAGCAGCATTAGATAAAACTTCAAGAATTTTATCAATAGACTGACTTGAGTTCAGAGAGTCGATATTAAAAATATCCCAATTTACCCCTTCCAAGTTATCAACAAAATGTTTCATTGTTTTCTCGTTTATAATCCTTTTCTTAAAGTGTTCTGATTTTTTAGAAATGTTAGAGTTCAGAAAGAGATAGATGCCACTATGATCCGATACAAGTGGCTCTAGTGCCCCAGAGGCAATATTCTTCTCGCCAACATTAGTTACTATGTTATCAAGGCATGATCTTGACGAGATAGTTATTCGAGTAGGTTGGTGGATTAAGTGGCTGAATCCATACATATTGAAGAGATTGCACAGATTTTTTGCGTGATCGGTATTACCATCGAGATCCAGATTTATATCACCCATGATAATGATTTTTTTATATTTGTTATTCAAGAATTCAACTAAATCCGTTAGGGTTTCAATGAAAACTGACATATTTCCTCTGATGGGAGACCGATAAACCGTAATGAAATCTAGACTGCAGTGTCTAACTTCAATAGCACAGCATTCTGCATCAAACGACCTATTAATAATAATAATAATAATAATAATAATAATAATAATAATAATAATAATAATAGATAGATAGATATGATAGATAGATGGTTTATTGACCCCATTCACATACATAGTACATTAGAAGTCAGTGAAAGTAGTACATATGAATACACTTTACCAACTAAAAATATTAAAGATTGTATAGTGCTGTATATGACAAATTTAAAATATAATAAAAATAATAGAAAGTAAAAATTTTACATAAATACAGACATACATTTCATAAAGTAAAAATATTGATGAAAATATGACAATTTTAAAATATAAAATAAGTTAAAAAATAATAGAAAGTAAACATTAAATTAAACAAAACAAACAAACATATAAGCATTAAGCCCAAGTATTCAATTCCTCCAAAAACTCATCAACTGTATAAAAACAATAATTTAAAAGAAAAGACTTAGCAAAATGTTTAAATTGAACTCTCGTCATATCACTTATATTTATATGTTCAAAATATTTTACAAATGAATTGTACAATGTAACATCCAACTTATTGTTTTTTGTTGTTTTCAGTCTTGATTTGAGAATGACAATGTCTTTACTATTTCTAGTATCATAATTATGAACATCTGCATGTTTAGTCAGAACATATCGATTTTTATGTGTTTCAATTAACACTTCGAAAATATACAAGCACGGAAGCGGCAATATTTCAAGTTTTTTGAATATTTTTTTACAACTGGTGTTTCTTGGTGCGTTGTAAATTATTCTAACTACAGTTTTCTGTAGCACAAATACTTTGTGCACTGATGTGCTGCTGCCCCATAGCATAATACCATATGTTAAATTGCTATGAAAAAGTGAATAATATACAGACTTTAACAAATGAGTTGGTATACATGATTTTAATTGACGAATTACAAAAACTTGGCTCGCTAATTTTGAACAAAGGTAGTCAACATGAGGTGACCAACTTAAGTTTGTATCCAAATGAATGCCCAGTAATTTAACTGGCTCTGATTTTATAGCCCATTTATCTAAACTGAAAAGAATGTGTTTCGTTTTAGTGTCGTTGAGTTTCAGCTTATTTGCCAGGAACCACTGATTCAACAAAATATTATCACCAGCTTGTGTGCCATCAGATAAAGTTGTAGTATCATCAGCGAATAAAATACAAAAAGTGTCAATAGCCTCTGGTAAATCGTTAACAAATATTATAAAAAGTATTGGACCCAAAATCGAGCCCTGAGGAATGCCGTTGTCTATATTACGTAAATCAGACTGGTTGTTTCCACAAACTACATACTGTTTCCTATTACTTAAATAAGATGTCAGTAATTTGTGTGCATTTCCTCTAATACCATAAAATTCCAGTTTATTTAGGAGTAAATCCGCTGGAACACAATCAAAAGCCTTCGTTAAGTCGCATAACGTGGCAACAGAGTTGACGCCTTCCTCTAGTTTCTGTACAACTTCCTCTAAGAGTCGAAGAAGAGCACGTATGCATGATTTATTTTTGCGATAGCCGAATTGAAATTCCGTTAGAAGTAACTTATCTTCCAAATAATTGATTAATTTTTCTTTGACTATCAATTCAAATATTTTGTTAATCGTCGGTAAAATTGCTATGGGTCTAAAATTTTCTGGAGAATCTATATCACCATTTTTATATAATGGAATAATTTTTGATATTTTAAAGGAGTCAGGCCAATATCCTTCCTCTAAGCATTTATTAAATAAAATGGTCAGTGGATATGTCAATGAGTGTATACAACCTTTCAATATTTTGCTATTTATATTGTAAAAATCTAAACATGACGAATGACTTAATTTCAATATAGCCTCATGGACATCACTTTCCAAGATTGCACTCATAAAGAATGAAAATGCAGGTTTATTTAGTTTATTTAAAAAGAAACTCGACTCGTATTTAGAATCACCAAGAGATTTTAATACTATTTCCGATACCGATGTAAAAAATTCATTGAATTTTTGTGGTGATATATCGGACTGTTTGGTTTTATTAATTTTAGTTCTTCTTTCCGAATTTACGATTGTCCAACATGTTTTATTATTATTTATTATCCGAATCTTTTATTATCTTTCAGTAGGCTAACTTCTTTTCAGAGCGAATTGCTTTTTTATATATTTTGTTTAAATTTTTGTAATTCACCCAATCACCTTCCGAATAAGTATTCATAAATTTGTTTTTTGCTGTAATGACATTTTTTCTCATACTACGCAATGTGTTGTTGAACCATTTGATATTAGATTTATTTGTTTTAACAGTTTTTTCACAAAAACAAGTATCAGAGATATGTTTCAGCGTATTCAATATGTTTTCTGCCAAATTATCTGCACCCATATTATGAACATCCAAATCATTCCAAGAAACTTCAGAAAGTTTATCAGAAAAAGCCGTTATTGTTGCGTCGTTAATAACACGTTTAATAATGGGGACATTTTCATTCAATAGGTGATTAAAATATATGTATTGGCCGTTGTGATCAGACACTAGAGGATCTACTACTCCCACTTTAGTGAGACTAGGGTCTATGTTTGTAACTATGTTATCTAGACAGGATTGACTATTCAGGACTATTCTAGTGGGCTCCTCAATCGTATGATAATAATAATAATAATAAGTGCAGAGAATGTGGGGACTTAAAACATCTATCATCCCCATTATAATAGGAGCAACGGGAACTATTCATAATAACTTCGGAGAATTAATGAACAAAATACCTGGCAACAACAATAAAACCACAATTAGGACACTACAAAAAACTGCGCTCCTGGAGACAGCCCACATAATCCGACGAGCACTAGGATAAAGATAAGACCATTTATTCTTAGGAACAGGGAGTGTTCTTGATAAATGGAAAAACGCCGACTAACCATGGTTGATTAATAATAATAATAATAATAATAATAATAATAATAATAATAATAATAATAATAATAATAATAATAATTCATCATAAAAGTCAAGTATACTATGGAACTGAATACTCCGTGTCGTACTCCAATTATGTTTCCAACTATTTCATTATTTTCTTGTCATATATTTGTATTAATAATCAAGTTAATTTAATGTGTATTATTCATATATTAGGAAGAAGCGGAACAATTATATATCCAATGTGGTCGACACGATCTTGTAAACAAATTACTTCGCAGTCGTAACAAGATGGATGCTGCACATGCTGTAGCAGAATCTAAAGACAGGATAAATTTGAGAAACACAGAACACACATGGGCTAAAATGTTGGAGCATTCGGGCGATTTTAAAGAAGCAGCTGCAAGATATGAGCGAGCTAATACACATCTGTATGATGTTCCTAGAATGCTTAGCGATCATCCGCAGCAGCTGCAGAATTATATGGCCAAAACGAAAGACAAGTATGTTTGTAGTATTAGTTTGGTGATTATTGTTGAGTAAATAACAAAAGAGAAGTGTAACCTGAATCTCTTTCACTAATCAAAAATGTAAGAGTTAGAAGATATAGTAAAAGCAAAAAGTGATGCGTTAATTTTTCTTTAAATTAGTGTTCTAAAAAAACAAAATTGTGAGCTATCTAGCGAATGCCCCACACAGCTACCTATAGAATTTGTACAAATTTCTTAAACTGAAAACCTAGATTCTATCTTAGTAAAACTAGATTATTGTAAAATCCTTTTATCTCTGCTAGCTAAATATTTTAGTAAAAAATACTTTATGGTTGTTGGAACACGTGAATAACTCTGTATAATAAATGTTTATAGATATTCGCCCAAATAACTTAATGAGTTGATTGGATAAAAGGAATTGTTATATTTCACTTCCTCCGTATAATAATGTGTATAGGGTCAGTGACTACTTTATAAGCAATAGGCAATCTCAACCGGTTTCAAGTAGTTATTTTGAATATGATAATTTACTTATGGCTATATTTACATTTTTTCAATTTGAATTATAACAAAATCGTTCAAAATAATTAAAGTACAACAATAATATTAAGTAGGTTTAGAAACTATACAAGTATCGACTATCGACACTGTAATAATCGTTGTAGATTAACGAGTAAAGATTAAAACTAACTTTTCCGCTCTCCGGAGGCTGCAACGTACTAACATGCCGAAATGTCTCCAAAAATTTGGTATATTTGGATTTATAGGACCCGTTGTACTGGCACTGGTGGGCTGAAAATCAATAGGGTTCATCTGTGAGGTGCCTCGAGCAATATCCAATCATAAAATTGGTCACTTCATTACACTCCGAAGGCTTTATCGCGCTAACATAGCAAAATTACTCCAAAAATTACCAAAAATGTAGGATTTCTGAATTTACAGGACCCGTTGTACGCTGAAAATATATAGGGTTCATTTGCAAGACGCCCAGAACAATATCCTATCATAAAATTAGTCACTTGTATACACTCCGGAGGCTGTATCATGCTGACAAATCGAAAGTTCTCCAAAAATGACCAAATTGTTGTACTTCAGCTACCATAGCAACTGTTGTACTGGCTCTGGTGAACTAAAAATCAATCAGATTCATCTGTAAGATGCCCTGAACAATAACCAATCATAAAATTGGCCACTTTTGTATCCACTCGGATGCTGTATCGTGCTAACAAGAAAAAGTGGCCGACGACGACGATATACACACAGGATTTTTCTTATAAAAACCCGTTTTTCGTGATTTTCTCACTGATAAACGTTAAAATAACACACAAAAAATCTAAAATTCCAACTTTTTTAGAGTAAACCAATACTTTTCTCTCATCGTAGATGGGGTTGGCGGAAAAGTAACATGAAGTATCAACCCCAACATATTATTTAGTTTCATATGCTTCCATGGCACTCAAAGTTTCTCACGTCTTTTGTAAGAATCACTAGTTATTTTCAAAAGAACCTTGTGAAGTATTTATTCAAGCCTGTTACAACTAGTGATTTCCCTCCACTTGAAAACATGATTCCATAGCTACTTCTTATTAAAACTTGTTAGAGACTGTAATCAAATTTTCATACATTTTTCTGGTATATATTTCCAAGAGCGATATGTTTTTTGTTCTGAGAGAATCATACTATGTATTTGGAAGTTTGAACATATCTCTCCAGTTAAACTTAAACATTATTAGCAAACTGAAAATATTGACCGCAGTTGATAAGTGCGTAATTCCAATTTTGATAGGAATAATGTAATAATGATTCACAGTGCGTTTTTGTGTATTATCATTGAGTATTATTTTAATACTCAATGGTATTTAGAAAAATGTAATGTAGCTGCAACTATGGAGTGTGCATTCAATTTTATGAAACCGACAAACAAATAAGTTGAACAACTCTTCTCATCTCACCCACAATACCCGATTTCTTGATTTAGGATGTCCATTATTTGATGGATTATTCCGTATAATGTTGTTGCTGTAGTCTATATGTTTCATGACCAAACGGCCAGCCTTTTCTGAATTCCATCAATGAATTGATCTGCTTTTATTTGCCGGCTCATTATTTTTATCAGCAGTAGGAAGTACTTACGAGTATAAAGAAACTGTTTTGTGATCAAATTTCTCGAAAGACACACGATGAGCAAAGCTCTATATATCAAGATAATTTCCAAAAGTGGCTTTATCGAAATACGTAATAATATATAGGGTTTTCCATTTAAAATAAGGAAGTTTCAGTCAACTTCAGGTATATTTGGAAATGGTAGGACACTATAAATATTTCATATTAATTTGACATACCTGAAAGTTTCTCTAAAACGTCCAATAGGCCATTTTCTTCATTTCTAATGGAGTATTTTCATTACTGCTCTTGATATCTATTCTAAATATTAGTAAGTTTTATAGAATAATTATATGAGTCGTACCAACTATTTCTGTTCTATCCATAATTTTAAGTTCATGTATCTATTTTTGATCATTCATAACTGTTCCCAACCAATAAAAAACCACTCTTTGAAATCGTATGTAGTTTTAATTTTTTCTTTGAATAAGTAATGTACATGGGTTACAGTTCTGTAGAATGAGAGGACTGCTGTAGAATGAAAGGTATTATGGAACTTTATTATTTTTTGTCTGAATCCAATATATCCCTTAAAAAACCAATGATTACTAATCCAGAAAAAATATATTCACAAAAAATTAGCAGATAATCACCGAACGCCACTTTTCAGAAAGAAATGAGATAGTTCTAACAAAAATAATGAGCATTCGTTGTTTCGCTTCTCACAAATTTTACTACAACCAAGTTCTTACATTAAATCGTAATTTTAGGGAAATGTTAAAATGGTGGGGACAATATATTGAATCACAGGGAGACATGGTATCAGCTTTAAAAATATATTCTAATGCCAGGGATATTTACTCGCAAGTAAGAGTTTTGTGTTTTATGGGCAAAGAAACTTTAGCTTCGGAGTTAGCCAGGAGTAATTCACAAGGTAATTTTCTTCAGTTGCAAAAGTTTTATAGAAACAGTAGGTGGAACTGTCACTATCAATAATAATTAATTATTCGGTTATTGATCGTTTGTGACATACTTTATTTTTTAGACAAAGCAGCTCTTTATCACATGGCTCGATATTACGAAACTGTTGGAAATTTCGAGGAAGCAGTCAACATGTTCATCAAAGCTACAGCTTACTGTAACGCTGTACGTCTGTGCAAAGAAAATAACATGATTGACGAACTATGGAACTTAAGTGGTACTGTGTCTAATAAAGAAAAAATACAAATCGCTAAATATTTCGAAGAACAAGGTGAGAAGTTCTGTGATACAATAATAACGTAACATAAATAAAAATAACTTAATGGTTATTGCTAATGTCATTTGACATTATCTGTAACACATTGAATACATAATAATTGGTTTAGTGGCAATTACAAAAAAGAATATTATCAATGGAACATCTTTTAACATGCAGTTTTGAGAAGTGCTTGATATTTAAGTTAATTGGAAGAATAAGCTGACCTCTTGAATATACAAACAACCCCTTAATTTTAAAAAGCGTATGTACAATGTGTGACACATAATCAGAAAGCTATTTAGATGGAGTATTCAGGAATATGATCATCCATAATTGTTTTCCATATTTTCGCCGTCTTTCCGAAAAAAAACATTATTAATTGACAGTACAACACCTCCTAAAAATGAAATGCAATGCCTATTTTTTGATAATTTATCAATTGTTTCTATCACATCAAAAATAAATAAAAACGAAATTAGTCATTTGATACAGAGACAGATCAACGTTGATGTTGATAAATCAATTTAAATATTTTTTGAATACTTTCAAAATAGCATATTCAATTGCAGAAGATTATTTTCACATTTTTGGAAAACTTTCCACGCAACTTTATGCCATTTGGTGTGTTGGAACATCGTACTGCAGATAATCATGTTCATTTTTACTGCTAGATTACAAATTCTATGTCCATTGTTGTTTTTCGTCAAATCATTGGTTCTGCAAGCTCCGCCAATTCCAATTAAAAAAGCAACTTTCATCATCAAAAATGTCTCGTTTGGGGCAGTACGAACATATTCATTAACCAGCTCATTCGTGAATACTTTCGATTTTTTCGCTCTATATCCCACAACTTTTTTCCTAATAAATCGTATCAAAGCGTCATATTTGTCGATTTCTACTCCAAACAAGCTCGCAACAGAGAATATTTAGGCCACAAAGATAATGGAGAGTATTCATTT
The DNA here is from genome assembly GCA_963921935.1 of Galeruca laticollis. Lineage (NCBI taxonomy): Eukaryota > Metazoa > Arthropoda > Insecta > Coleoptera > Chrysomelidae > Galeruca > Galeruca laticollis. Next base: position 76,761,065 of record OY998183.1, read on the forward strand.
GAGAGCTTCACAAAATACGCAAGTAATACCGCTTCTCCATCACCTTGAACCTGTTCTGTATTTCGCCACTCACAAAACTGAAGGTATTCTTTTTCGTAATGGATTTTTGATTTACCCGCAAGCAAATATAATCTTACAATGTAAGCAGCCGCAAGTGTATTTTCAGGAATATCAATATCTGCCATGATTTTCGTCACAGTTTTAAATAAGTTTTAATTAAGGCTATATCAATTTTTATGTTACGCTAAAATGACAATAACGTGACAATAACCAAAGTTGTTGATTTTTATTTTCACATCATCGTTGTCAATGATACGATAAAGCTTTGAATGTAACTATATTATTATGCAATTTCAATAAATCTCGGAAGTTGCATAAGGCGACGAGGCGCTTCGCGCAATTTCTTCGATTAATATAAATCACATAATAATCTTGTTACACTAATAGCTACAATTTGAGCTTCAAAATTTAGTTAAAAGGCGAATAAAAATGTCCTTTCGGTATATTTGTATGTATTTAATCGATGATTTATTTGGATATGTTAAATTTACATTCAAAGTTAAGTTTTCTACTCATAACTCTCTTCATATCAGCTATATTCAACAAAATCTGTTACTGTTTCTTTGGGTACCCATATGCAGAGCAAATATTTCAGAGATTTGTGAATATCATTGCAACCTAGAATATTATTTTCGATGTAACTCACGTAATATGTGTTACAGATTTAACGACAAAAACGTACAATTTAGTCAAAATGCTCCTCTATTATTATAACCTCTTGCTGCCTTCTTTGTTTATTACTGCCTCCCCTCAATTCGTTGCCTGTCTTATTTGTTTCATAGAAGTTGATATAGTTGTGTAATAAGCACAAATATGGCAAGGGAATTTAGGAACACCCTATATATATATATATATATATATATATATATATATATATATATATATAGAACAAATGTTAGTGGGGGATTTGGCATCTGAGACAAAGAATACTCTGTTTAATTAGTCCGAGCTTTCGAAAAGAAAATGTTTATTTCCATCCTCAGGGACACTACAATTGATAAAAATAGTCAAAATTTTAAAATCAAACAATAAAATTAACACTTACATTAAGTGAGGTTATTGTCATTAAGTTGGTGTAAATGTGAAAACAACATTAATGTGCTTTTTCTTTTCTTGAAAAATGGTTCTTAATAATTACAATGTACGAAATTACATATTAACAATTATCACAGTATCTGGAATTTCTCTAATATATTCAATATTTCTGATTGAAACAGATCAGCTACCACGTGAAACTTAATAAAATTTATAGGTTAGGAAACTGTCACTAAAGGATTCTTCTCTTCCATTGACGACTTGATTGAGACTTATACATTTGGTTATATAGTTATATAAATCAATGAAAGGAGGCTGCTTTAGTGAAGTTCTCTCAAAGAATATTGTTAATAAATTTATAATGTTGTTAAAGTATGTGACCGTTTTGTATTCAAACTGAATGTTAACAGGTATGAATAAATAGAACTAAGGTTATCGATATCTGTACGTTTGCTCATAATGTTAGGTGTTTGCGAAATATATGTCATTTCTAAGAACGTTCTCTTGGTATTATTAGTTTCGGTGGCTAAAATACGAAAATTGTCATAGTCCATTACATGACCCTCACTGCGCACATGTTCCGCCAAAGCACATCTGTCAGGGTGCAGTCTACTATCACTTTCATAAGATGTTATACGGTCTTTGACTGGTCTCGAGTTCTGGCCAATGTATACTTTATCACAATTTGTACAAGGGATGGAGTAAACTACATCTGACATCTACGCCCTAGGGAATCTATCTTTAAGTACTGAGAAAATAGAATACACCGTCAGGACACTTCTGTTCGCAATGACAATGTATGGTATTATTTCAAACATCTTCTTCAACTTGGGTGTTATTTCCTCTATATATGGCAAAGAAACATATTTTTTTAATGACTGATGGTTTGCTGAGCCCGTCACCTCCGTGGGAGAGCTATGAGTTTCTAATGCTGAGTTATTATGATAAATTAATTGGTTCAGTAATGCATACGGGTAGGAATTGCTCAAAAACATATTAAACAGAATTTTATGGTTTTTTTGGTGAAAGGAGGGGCCAGACAACTGGGAGATTCTATTCTTCATCTGTTTAATCAAATTCACTTTCATCGATTTTTTGTGGTATGACCAATAGTTGAGGTATCTACCTGAACTCATTGGTTTCTGGTACCAATCAATCAGTACGATGATGTTTGAATGGTTGGTTTAGATACAAGGTTTATCCGTACAACAGTCTAAAAGAAAAGCGACCTAGTTTCGATTATCAGAGGCAGTAAAACTTAATTAAACAGTTATGAAAAATCAACAAATTACCACAAGGTCGTCACGCATATAAATCGAACACAAAAACATGGTTGTTTTGAATATCATAAAAATACAGACGAATTATGCAACTTAGCATAGAGATATTTAATTAAAGTTAACCTTCAACAACGAAAACAAAAGCATAGAGGCGAGGACAAGTAAATGACGCACAAAAACACAGCTACGTTTGCTGTTTTGGATAACTAACTCGTCCCAAAATACTCGAACTAAATAGAGGGAAAGAGGACGACGAGGGAGAGTCGGACCGCGACAGTGCAGTCTGGTACTTCTGGCTTGTCGACTTACGACAGTCCGCGTTTTAACAGTGAGTTTTAGTGATTGTCGCGAAGTGCTTAAATCAGAGATAGCCTATCAGAGCTCATCTCCCGTTGACCAATCGAGAATAGAATCCAGACGCCGTTTTTTTTTGTGACGTCCGACCAGAATTTTCCAAACCGCAAGTTTTTGAATCTGACAACCTTTTTTCTCTATTGTTTTTTTTAGGAAAATCATATTGGTATTGATTTTTCTTTGTTTTGTGTGCCTGACTATCCATCCTGCCATATAAATGTTATACTGAAGCTTGAGCCGCATATCACCGTAATTAGAGAGTACTATACTTCGTAAAATTTTCTTTCTCTTATGATTATACAATTTTATTCAGGGAGTTTTGCGAGGGGTACATCCCCCATAAACATGCGCCAGGCAGATTACTCCAATCACACGCTCAAAATGTTTAGTATCAGTTATTGCATTATAAAGTTCTATTCCCGAGATATTTATTTATGTTAATCGATTGTTTATACTGTAATCAGGGAGAAATATTTTCAACACCAGTACATGAAAGACGCCAATGACCATATATTAATTCTAACATAAATTATATTCGCTTGAACAATAAGATTTTATTATTTAGTTGAACTATATCGGGCAACGAAGGTACCCTCGATCAGCAGAAAGGTCAGGTTACGAAATCATCTGTTTTTGCATTACGTAATTTCAAAGTTATGAAAGCCACTAAAGTAACCGTTAGCTAGGTCAAAGCGTTATATTCTAGTAAGGAGACGCTAGATAATTTTTTTTGCTTAAAAAAATCCTGGCCACTTTTCTCTGACGAATGATCTTCGTTGTCCTTACCGGACGATAACTGGAGGAGGGGGCGAATATATTCAGGAACCCTAGCTAGTTTTATTTAAGCACCAGACAAATAACATTATTATTATATTATATCATATACCGTAGGTGTCAAAAGTCCTCCCCAGAGTTAATTCATTGTTTTTTTTGTAACTTTAGTTTTATTTGATCGTAGTATAGGCTTTTTTATATGTTATCTACCGAGACTGTTTCCTTTACCCCCAACAAATCCCTCTAACCGACAAAGGTGGATTGGACCCTGGGGGCGTACAGGCAGCTGGACGACACGACGAACCCTAGAACTCAGGCTTGGCACATCGTTTAAGCCCAAGAGGGCCCACGAATATCCTCCCGCTCGAGCCAGGAAACCTCCCTTCTCCGAGGTTCTTCAACATGGGATTTCCGACTCTATTGTGCCCTACGGCACTGGTGACAAAAACGTTGCAGAAATAAAAGGGAACAAATAACAATCAAACAACCGGCAGTTATTACAGTTGGTACCTCACTCATTTCGCTCGTGATTTCGTTATTTTTCTTAATAGAAGAATTTTTTACCGGCTCTGACTGAACGTATAGGTTTACTTCCTTTATCATATGTTGGAGTTCTTTTGTTATGTCATTAGATATTAAAAAGTAGAGTATACCAAGAAATGTGGCAGCACCTCTCCGAAGAACAATTACATTTGGAAAACCTGCTTCATCTCGTGTATAGAAACAGGTCCGTTCCATTTCAGGAAAACTCCAGTCGGTATGCTCAATGCCCGAGAATACTTTTAGGAACAAGGAAAATCTAAATTTTAACTTTATTTCATATTATTTTTAGCTGATCTAGAAAAATCTGCGATATTATACCACAGGGGAGGAATGTTGCATAAAGCTATAGATTTAGCGTTTAGAACAAAGCAGTACGACATCTTGCATGAAATTGCATCGGAGTTGAATGTTAATTCCGATCCAGCACTGGTTCAAAAGTGTGCCGATTATTTTATCGACAATGAACAATACGATAAAGCAGTTGATTTATTGGCAATTGTTAAAAAGGTAAATAACAATTCAGATGTAACACTATTGCTTCTCATTTTTATTTTTAGTATACTGACGCTATCAATTTGTGCATGAAACATAACGTGCAATTGACTGAAGATTTAGCAGAAAAACTAACTCCTGCCAAAGATTCAGTCAATGAAGATACAAGAGAAACTGTTTTAGAAACTTTGGCCGAAAGTTTAATGGTTCAAGGAAATTATCATTTGGCTACTAAGAAATTTACACAGGCTGGAGATAAGGTATTTATTCTATTTGTTAAATTTCTATTTATTTAGATTCTCGGTTGTGAAAACAAATTAGTATATTTTACTTTACATTATTGAATGATTATTTCTCTGATGTCAATATTTGTGTTAACAAAATAAGGGTTGATATATACATAATATATAAAAGTATAAATACCTATTAAAATTGATAGAGCGGGATGGAATTGTTTAATGATCATAATGAAACATTTATCACCATTAGCATGTAAAGCAGGACGCGCACTGATTTCGTACGACTCGGATCGGTACGGCACAGCATTGCCGAACGTTTTGCATTGTTCTTATTTCAATATAGCAGTGACAACAAAATACGAACGGTCCGTTTTCTGTGGCAGTGACCGTTCGACTCGACTCGTCTACGGTCGAGATTCCTTGAATGAAACATCTGCCGAACGTCGAGTTGATTATTTGCAATCAAACAGTAGTTATATTGATACAATGGATTCATCATGGATAAATTATTAATAGAACATGTACGCGAATATAAAATATTATATGATCCCGAAAACAAATATTACCATGATGTCAATTGGAAGCAGGGTGTATGTAACGAGATATTCTCTTTTTAGATTAATATCATGAATCCAAATAATTTTAGGATTTTGCTGTTCGATTTCTTCATAAGATAGAGTTATAATAGAATACGATGATGAACCAGATGAACTCGTTTTATTTTTTAGACACTGAGTTTAGTGCGCGTCCTGCTTAACTGTCCAGCAGTTCTCTCGGTTTGAAGAATATGCATTCGAAGTAAAAGATTTATTCTCTATAAATGTACCTCATTTTCACAATAAACGAGCCTTAGAATAATAATATACAATAGAGAGAGCTATTCATTCATAAACACATTTATTTTTACGGCCAACAATCCTAAACGACAGTAGTGAAATAATGAATGAATTACAAAAAGTGGGGATGGTATTGTAGATACATGGCCTTGGTAATTTCGGCAGTTTTTCTGACAAACCTGGCACCGACGAACCATGATAATCCAAAAACATTAAATTAATTAACTTAAAAGTTTATTGTGTCACTAAAAGTCTTGAAAAATACATCAAAACGAAAGAACTAAATGTTTACTCTCTAGTCGTAATGGCGCTCGTATAAACAAACCACGTTTGACATTATTTATTACATTACTACGGTGTATTCGTAATTATGGTCGAGCACACTCTGACGATATTTGCATCTCTCTTTATATGGTAATTAAACAAGGACAAAACTACTAAAGGTCGGGACACACATAACCGCACCGAGCCCGCACCGCGTCCTGCCCAAGCAGAGTCCGCAACACGGACGACTGTTGGTGACGGTGGTAGGAGAACACACTGGACCGACACTGTTCCAAGCGACAGCCATCAGTAGTTCTGTTGTCAGCGTGGTATGTTTTTCTAATCTCGATCATGTTTTCAAAATTTCGGAACAGTGATCTAGCGATGATTGCCTTGGCTCTAGAAGAAGAAGAAAAAGAGGACACGTTGAAAAAGAGGAGACGAAGAAAGAGAACTTGGGTGGACAGTATACGGAAATCAAGACCCATTGAAGAATTTATCACCCTGTTTCCTTGTCTCATGGATGATGAAATCAAGTTCTACGGATATTTTCGAATGACACGAAATACGTTCCATCTTCTCCTCAACAAGTTGGAAGAACAACTGAAGAAGAAGAATACTTTCTGGAAGAAATATATTCCACCAAGAGAACGTTTGGCGGTGTGCTTAAGGTATATGCCCATATTTTTTTGTATTTTTAAGGAGGTCACTAAATACTGTGACTTATAGTTGTAGACAGGTAATTAATTAAATAAAACATAAAATTTCCAGGTCAAAAACTTTGAGCTCCAATATCTCAGAACATAATTATTGTTACATATACTCTTCTTCAACTGACCCCTTTAGTTACATATGAGAGTTAAATAAAAAACACATTATTTCAAAAAATCATACCTTAATTGCAAATTTTTTTATAGTAAACATATTAATATCCTATTTTTTACAATTTGAAAAACGATTTACGAAAACCCACGTTAGGGGAATTGTATTGAGGCGTTTGATTGGTAAATCCCGAATGTGAAGAGAAGTTATTACCGCCTGTAACTCTTGAAAATGGGGCGTGATTCATGGCATGCAAACAAAGCGGGTCTGCCATTTGTTGGTGGCTTTCGTTAGGGGAATGGTATTGAGGTGATTCATTGGTTAATTCCGAATGTGAAGAGGAGCCATTGCTGCCTGTGACTCTTAAAAATGAGGCGTGGTTCATAGTATCCAAACTAAGCGGGTTTGTTATTTGTTGGTGGCTTTCGTTCTTTGATTTCTGCTTCAACTCAAACTCTTACACAGTGGTGAAAATTACAGTTTTTGCCTGGTTCAACAGTACGGGATCCAAAGACTTTAGAATAGGAGCTAATCCAGCAAGAAAAATATCAACAGGGTGTTGAGGATTGGTTGCACTGACTTTGCTTTTTTCTGCCTCTTTTTCGGCTAATATGAAAGCCATTTGTTGGATCGAAGGAGACTGTTCTGCAGGTTTTTAATAATTGGGTCCTCTTCGTTTAACGTTGAATGGCCTAGCAAAGTTCTTTTTCCAAGGAATGGTTTGCGTGGACTCAACTGGAGGAACTGGAGAGGTAGGCTGAACTGTGTCTGAGAACTGATACCAGGATATTGTAAAACATCGTTTTGGGTTTCAAGCTCACTTTCGGGATCATGTTCAGGCTCTTCCACACTTGTGTAAAATTCAGAATTGTCCCTTTGGTCTTCCATTGATGGCACATTTGAGAGGGTTTCTGTTTCCACAATATGAGGGAGCAAAAATTCCAAAATGTCTTCGTACTTGTACTTTTGTTTTTTAGCTGCAGCTTGTCCTGATTTTATCTTCCTCTTCTGTAGACTTCGACGAAACTGGTCACGAATTGAATCCCACCTTTTCCTGCACTCTTCCGGCCCTCCTAAAACAAAAAAAATATGGTTTTAGAATAATATAACTGTATATTACAAACTATCAAAATATCGTTGTTTTCAGGTTTCTTGCAACTGAGGATACTTTCAAGACAATTTCTTACAGCTACAGGCTGGGCAGATCGACTGTAGCTGCTATCACTCACAGTACATGTAAAGCCATTGTGGACGTTATTCAAAACGAGGTCATGCCTGTACCAGATGAAGCAAAATGGAACACTGTGGCATCTGAGTTTTGGGAAAAGTGGCAGTTCCCTAACTGCATCGCGGCCTTGGATGGGAAGCATGTTAGAATTCAAGCTCCGAAGTTATCAGACAGTTTGTACTGGAATTACAAACACGCATATTCCATTGTACTCCTTGCTTTAGTTGACCCATGCTACAAGTTCATTGCAGTAGACGTCGGAGGTTACGGGAAAAATTCGGATGGAGGCATTTTTTTAAACTTGAATTTTGGAAGAGCTCTGGAGAATGGCCAGCTCAATGTTCCCCCGAGTTGACGAGTTGAACACTACCTGGAACAAATTTCGAACTGCCAATGGTCATTGTAGCTGATGAAGCCTTTCCTCTCAAAAGTTACATGATGAGACCTTATCCAGGAAAAGGTTTGACATATGACAGGAGGATATTTAATTACCGTCTAAGCCGAGCCAGGAGGATGTCTGAAAATATATTTGGAATTTCAGCCCAGAAGCTCCGCATTGTCTTCCGACGGTTGCAAGGAAACCCTAAAAACATTACAACTTTAATACTAGCTGCTTGTGTCCTTCACAATTTCATAAGACAAAATGAAGGAAGTAACATGGCAGACTTAAATGAAAGCAATGATGGTAATGAGGTCAACTGTATTCTTGAAGACCTACCCCCTGTACGACGAGGATCACCAAGAGAAGCGTTTGCCGTGCGAGACAAATTCAAGGATTTCTTCAACTGTCCAGCTGAAAGTATAGAGTGACAAGCGAGGGCAGCACTGGAAATATAACGAACCCAAGATTTAAGGGGATTCTGCATTAATATATTGTAAAGATTTATTGTTGGAGGGCGCCAGTTTGTAACTATTTATGTTTGAGGGCGCCAGTTTGTAAAGCTTTATCGTTCACTTGAACAAAATTCCGGCATGAGACTTCTCAAGGGTGGTTCAACTCCAAGTTAATGACACACTTTGTATAACAGAGGATGATCAGACTGTGAGACTTCAGGGCGCCACTACCTTTTGAAACGTTACGAAATAATACAAACAAAACTAGGTGATAAAGGTAGAAACACCTTGGGAAAGAATTTACTCTGAATTAAAAATTAATATTAAAAATGTGGAAATAAAATGTGCACAAACTTAATCAAACCCGGACACGATACCCTGTGGCTCTCACAGCCAGGTGGATTAGAAATAAAAGAGAATATGTATAATAAAATTTAATTTAATTCTGCCTTAAAATGGGATGGAAAAATACAGGACGTACTTAACTGACGGTACTCTGGTGGTTTAGATGTTCTGAAGGAATGGAAGCGGTGTTTTCTATGGTGAAGATGTCTCGGACCAGTGGAAGCTGTCTTCAACGGTAAAGGTGTCGTAGATTGATGGAAGCTGTCTTCAACGGTAAAGGTGTCTTAAATAAATGGAAGCTGTCTTCAACGGTAAACGTAGCTGTCACGTAGCTGTCACGTAGCTCTGACGTAGTTCTCACGTAGCTGCTGTGCTTACCACAGCAAATTAAGAAAACTTTCAGAACAAGAGAAAACGTGAGTACGTGTTTTCCCTTCAACGTCGGTATCGGAAAAGGGAGGATTTTCAGCTTGTAGCGAACAGGGGGAAATTGACAAATGTCAATTGTCTCAACGTTCAGTTTTAATTCTATGGTTGGGAGTGGCTAATGAGACGGCAAGCGGAAATTACACGGAATTTATTATATTAGATCGAAACAGGTCGATGGACATGTTACAATATCTTCATATAGTATAACATATTTTCATATTGATTTATTGCACAAGTTTTAGTTAAAAATAAAATAAAGCTCACTTTTTTGCGATTACCGGAAAATTTGTATTTACTTGTTTTTGCACAGAAAATGTTATTATCTTAAAACCAACTTAAAAACAACATTTTAATTTAAATATTTATTTCATGGTGTTTACTTGCAAGACGCATTTTAAAGAAATATTAAAATTGAAGAATTTTCACTAATAAAAAAATTGCCTCATTGGATGCAGAATCCCCTTAAACGCCAACTAACTCTGGACTTTAACCTACAAGTAGCGGTAATATTTTGAACTTTAGCTTTCTACTTTGGAGAATACAACTGTGTTAGTGCGTTAATTATGTGTAAATTCAATTGAAAAACTGTTTTACATGCACTATACACGGTGTTTTTGAACTCTCTGGCCATACTTTGTAGAAATAAACACCCTGTATAACAAAATGAATGAATATAAACATTTAACATACCTGGTGCTTTCAGTGTCTCGGAAATGATTTTCCACACTCTTTCCTTGTATTCGGCATTCCGATATTTCTCATCACTTTGATCGTACAGAACAGGGAATTTCCGCACTTCTTAAATACGTTTTTCGCTCTCCATGTTGCACGAGCCCGCACCGACACCGTTAAAAAGTAAACTGAACTAGTCTCACAGAAAACGGACCCGCGTGTTTTGTGACTAGTCTGTGACGGCGAGGCCCCGGCGCGGTCTCCGAGCACCACGACGGTGCTTGCGCGGTGCGATGGTACGTGTCCCTACCTTGTTTTTCTTTCTCGCCGTAGCACGTCCAACACTCGGCCTTGGTTGGCGCGGGCTCGGTGCGGTTATGTGTGTCCCGACCTTAAATAGGTTACCCTTGACACATAAAACAGTTACTGAAATTTTGAGCAATGTTGCCACTTTTAGTAATAACCATAAAGGTATCAAGGTTACAACAAATACTTTTTTTAAATTTATATAAGAATATGCCTTTACTAAATAAAACTCAAGTATTAGTAAATAAATTTAAAAACAGCGACTCAAATGCATAAAGTAGTATGACTTTTTTTTATTTGCATAACTTTTTAACAAATTTTCAATTAAACTTTTAATTTCCTTTTTCCTACAACTGAAGAGAGTTTGTAAATATGGCAAAGCAATGGAAGTATCTGCAAGCGAGCTTAGAATGTGACTAGATGTTTGGGGCAAGAAACAATCAAAGCAAACATATCTATTTTATTTGTTAATTTGAGAAACTAGCTGTTTTTGATTATTAATTAGTTAAACTTTGTCGACTGTAGTAAACGTATTCAACTATATTAGTAATCTTAATCTGACAACGTTAATATCGAAATTAAGAGTTTATTATAATACAAATTCACAATGAATCGTACAAATGGATTATTGTGTGAACTTCGCCGGTATTAAGATCAGAAGGTATTCACGAACTCAATGACTTCAGGAAAAAATTGTTTTGGCTTGATGAGGTAACCAATAGTAGCGAATGTATATCTCCACTTTAGTATTACTTGAATATTGACTAAGAAACAGTATGTTTGACTTAGTGAAATAACTTGACATAGAAACGATGAGTTTCGACTTTGAGTACACGTGTTTGACTTGAATACTAACCTCGGATTAACAAATAAAATAGATATGTTTGTTTTGACTTTTTCCTGCCCCCTAATATTGAGTCACACTAAGCTCACTTGCCGACACATCCACTGCTTTGCCATATTTACAAATCCTCTTTAGTTGCGGGAAAAAAGATATTAGAAGTTTAATTGAAAATTTGTTAAAAAGTTATGCAAATAAAAAAAAGTCATACTAATTTATGCATTTGAGTCGCTGCTTTTAAAATTAATTAACAATACTTGAATTTTATTTAATAAAGGCATATTCTTATATAAATTTTAAACAAGTATTTGTTGTATCCTTAGCTACCTTTATGGTTATAACTAAAAGTGGCAACATTGCTCAGAATTTCAGTACCTGTTTATGTGTCAATAGTAATCAATTTAGTAGTTTGGTCCTTGGTTAATTACCATATAAAGAGAGATGCAAATATCGTCAGAGTGTGATCGAGGATCATTTTAAATACGCCGTAGTATTGTAGTAAATAATGTCAAACGTGGTTTGTTTATACGAGCGCCATTACGACTAGAGAGTAAACATTTAGTTCTTTCGTTTTGATGTGTTCTTCAAGACTTTAAGTAACAAAACAAACTTTTAAGTTAATTAATTTACTGTTTTTGGATCATCATGGTTCGTCGGTGCCAAGTTTGTCAGAAAACCAGCCAAAATTACCAAGGCCATGTATCTACAATACCATCCCCACTTTTTGTAATTCATTCATTATTTCACTACGGGCGTTTAGAATTGTTGGTCGCAAAAATAAATGTGTTTATGAATGAATAGCCCTCTCTATGTTTATTATTACTCTAAGATACTAACTAAGAAACGATATGTTTGACTTAGTACCTTAACTTCACTTAGAAAAAATGAATTTCGACTTTGAGTACGCACTTGTCTCGAATACTAACTAAGAAACAATATGTTTGACTCTCGAAGGAACAATATGTTCCGACTTGGGTGAGAGGTAACTCTCGTAGAGACGGTATGTCTCGACTTTGTTGCACAACTGGGCAACGGGTTAACTGTTCAAGTGACTTTCTTCTCCTGGAAGCTGTCTTAAATGCAAAAACTTCAAGGAGGTGTGTTTTCATGAATATTGGTGGGACTAGAGAAATGCGCTTTGCCAATTGGTGCTCATTGTTAAGCCGGCCGGTACCATTGGCAAGAATACAAAGAAACAATGGAATACAGCCTAGAGTGATGCTTAAAAAAAAAGTTAAAAAATTCAACGGTTTACCCTCACATTTTGATCTCTCATATGTAAAATGGAATTAACTAAAATTTTGTTTTAGGGGTCGCTTCCAGGCTTTAAATTTCATAAAAAATGTTAAAATTCAATATAATTTTCAATAGTAATTTTTAATGTTATTAAAAAAACCTTATCTTACTTAACACTTTATTTTTATGCCAGGAAGACTCCAATCTAACCACACAACCCCTCCCTTCACTCTAGTCCAACTCTTCTACCACCAACTTGAGGAGCCTGTCACTGCTTGCCAGTGTAGTGGCTGTCTATGATCAGTGCAGGTGTGTGCAGTTAGTCTAACCTTCAAAACAGTGTATTTCGCTTATATTATGAATAGTGATTTATTTTCTATGTTTTTTTACAGTGAATCTAATAAGTTTCGTAAGTAAGATTTTTTATTTGTGGGAATTATAAACAATAAACTACATAATGAATAAATAAATTTGAATAGTTATATTACTTGTTTTGGCTGTTTTTAACAGGCTTCAGATTAATGTATTTAGGCCTACGACTCTCAATTTTTGGTTTTCATAATTTTATTACTGTTATTTATGGCAAATTGTAAAGAGCCTGTAGTTTCTACAAGAAAACACACGGAAATATGTCTAGTAGGTCAAATTTCTCAAACATTAAATCAAACCAAACTACCTTCTAAACGTGAAACTATTTTTGTATTTTTTTATTACAAAGAACAGGAAAAGCAAACAATCCGTGAAGCTGCTCATTCGACTTCCAAAGATGTATTGGAAATTTGGAATAAAGCTAGAATTCCAACACAACAGAAAATTCATGTTGTGGATAAGAGTGAAAAGATTTTTAAAGAGTGGCTGAATCTAAAGAAAAATAAAGAAAATAAATCTAAAAGATCAGATGGGTTAAGGCTGAAAGAAGAAACATGGAATAATAACCTAGATGATTTATTTGATGTAGAATATGCAAATGCTCAAGAAATAATTCGCATTCAAGAAGATAGGAATTTTTTGCTGGCACAGCGTGAAAAAATACGTCCAGGTAAATGGGTAGTGTTGACAAAAAGCTGTCAAAAAATGAGGAAGAAAAGAGCTAGAATCGAATTGTTTAAGGCAAAAGAAAATGAATCTATCAATTTAATCACTTCTAAATCAAATACGTTTATGTTATTTATGTCATTCTGACGATGATAATGATTTATCGAAATAATTGTCAATTTTTTAGAATTTTCAATAACTTTTATTATATTGTGGAATTAAATAGAAACAGTGAGTTTCATTTAAAACACTAATACTAGCTTATCATCCGATAATGAATTTCTTCATGGCGAAGACAATGATTTTTATGGCCCTTCAACGTCATCAGGTGAAAAACAAATTGAAGGTGTGAAGAAAAGAGGTAGAAAAAAACTAATTAATGAAAAACTAACTACGAGCCTGGATGTTGCAAAAATAAGCGATCGCAAAGCAGCTCTTGTTCTCACATCCACTTTGAATCGCCTTGGCTGTGATCCTTCTGAAAATAATTTAAACGTTTCTTTCATATGCCGTCAGCGACTTGAGTGTAGACAAAAAATAGCTGAAAATATAAAAAAAGAGAACCTGATGTTCCATTAACTGTGCACTGGGACGGAAAGATGTTAGAAGATATCACAGGCCATGAAGTTGTTGACCGATTTCCAGTTTTAGTTTCTGGTAAAGGGGTGGATCAGCTTCTCTGCATTACAAAACTTGAGTCTGGTGAAGGTGAAAAAATTGCATGGGGTTTACTCAATAAAGTAAAGAGTATGAGTTTCGACACAACTGCATCTAATACCGGGTCTCAAAAAGGGGCTTGTATCTACTTGAACAGAAAATGGATAAGGATATGCTCTTGCTAGCATGTAGGCATCACATTATGTAAATTGTGCTGGAATCAGTTGTTCCAAATGAAATTGGGCCTTCGTCTGGACCAGATAATTTATTATTCAAAATATTTCAGAAAAACTGGCAATTAATCAATAAAGAAGAGTATACGACGTTAGAAACTGATGAAGAATCTATTGAAAAGCTCCAAGATGTGAAAGATGAAATAATCAATTGTGCTAAGAAACAATTGACAGAATATCAGCCCAGAGATGATTATAAGGAACTCTTGCACCTAAGCATTGTATTTTTGGGAGGAGAACTAGAAAATGGCGTGTCATTTAAAAATCCTGCAGGTCTTCACCGAGCACGTTGGATGGCAAAGTCTATCTGCTCTCTGAAAATATTCTTGTTTCGAGAACAATTCAGGTTGACAAAACATGAAGAAAAAGGTTTGCGAGAAATCTGTATTTTTACAGTCTTAATCTACATTAAGTATTGGTTCCAAGCTTCATCCGCTTGTTCAGCCCCAAGAAACGACTAAGAACTCCTCAAAGATTTAAAGAAGTATGAGGATGTAAACCCTGTCATAGCTAGAATAACAATAAATAAAGTATATGGCCATTTATGGTATGTCTCAGAGGAACTTATCGCCTTATCATTTTTTGACGACAAAGTGGGAAATGAAACTAAGAAGAAAATGGTGGAAGCTCTAAAGAAAGAAGGAGCTGATTTTTGCCGGTAAAGAATTAATGTAGACATTGAAAACATTGGTAATAAAAATCTAGAAGATTTTGTTACTAGTAAACGATTATTTTCTATTACCAGATTAAGCTCCGGTTTCCTCAAGAAAAAAGTTGAACACTGGATCAAAGACAGGGAATATATTCAAAGTAAGGAGGTAGTAACAAAATTTAAGGTAGTCAATGATACAGCAGAGAGAGGGGTGTCCTTAATCTAAGAGTACAACAACATACTGACCCTAGAGGAAGACCAGAAGCAGTATATTTTGCTTCTTGTGAAGTCCTTCAGACAAAAGTTCCCGAACTACAAAAAAGCTGTCTGCATAATGAGTTTTTTACGTGTTAATTGTGCATCAAAATCTTTTTGAGGACACTAAACAACTAATATAATAAGCTTATATTAATTCTGTAATATTTTTTGTAAAAATTGTGACAATTAAAGAAATTTTGTAAAAATCTGTGTTTTTTGTCTAATTTTCCTTTTGTTTGTTCACATCCCGAAAGTAAAATGTAACACATATATGATACAAAATTAGCTTTGGGTAACATATATGGAACTTAAAACCTCATTTTACTTTTGATTATGTAAAAAAATATAATTTTATAATAAATATAATTTTTTTTAAATAATCACATTTTGGGAAAATGTTTGATTTTTTAAATCGTTAGTAGCGACCTTTAAATTTTTCTCAAAAAATTAATTTAAGTTTCTCTTATTAGGTAGAACAAAATGGGGGGTGACCCAACAGTGAAATTTCATCCTACAAACATTACAATAAGATATACATACATAAGGTATTTCTAGTCTAAAGAATTCTATTTTATGGTGTTACAATTTTAACGGCACTAAAATAAAAATGGTATTATTAAAACGTGATATTTTTCTAAACATATGACAATGTCACAGACATAAAAGAAAGTATACCTTTAAATTCGCAACAATATCGGGAGAATACAAAAAGAATTTATATTTTCAGATAGATTGCTGACAGTCTAACATTAATTAACATTCTTGAACATACATATATATAAAAATAAAAGAATTTACATTCATGAACATTCTCCCCCCGTTGAGAGAATACGATCAACGAATAAAGTCAATGAAAGTTTAACTTCAGAGTTCGACGGTAAAATCGAAAGTAACGCTGCCTTTTTCACATTTCGGACAACTGAAGATTTCCCGGTGTTTACTAACACGGTACGCACTACACCATCGCTACCTGAATGGCACTTTAGGATTCTTCCTAGTACCCATTGTGAGGGTGGAATGTTGTCTTCTCGTAGTATGACCACGGCCCCTTCGGAAATTTCAGGCCCGGTTTTTCCCATTCGGTACGGCCAGTCAACTCGTTCAAGTATTCTTTGCTCTACCGCGTCCAGAAATGGTGTTTAACCATCTGTATGTGCTGCCAGTGACACAGGCGATTACTGGGGATCATGGAATAATCATCTATTAAAAAATGGTCAGGAGTAAGGGTGATAGGATCGGTAGGATTAGAGGAATTATACACTTGACTACATCCGTCAATAACCCAATATTTACGACGTGTCTAGTATAAGGTTTGCTGAATTTCAGCTTGCAAATATTTTTTATGAAAATACATCATAACTAAAATGATCACGTGGTTATTCTTAAGTAAGATAATGGAAGTTTAACGTCAAATGGTGAATTAGACAAAATCAAACGGTCGCCTACCCTCAATATCCCTTCTTTGTCCCGAAAAGGATTTTTCAATTGTTGAGGACAAGCTTGAGGCCAGCGTAATACAATTGTAGAATCAGACCAATATAAAGTTTGAAGTCTTTCTCAGAGTGCCGTATGAACAGTTTTAATCTCGGTATTGTTATTGTCTTGATAGGTACAACTCTGGATTTAACACATAATAATTGCACCTTAATGTTTCCTAAGTGATAAAGAGTGCCTAAGTAAACGCAGTATGCATTGGAAAATCCATGTAATTGAATTTCTTTAACATCGGCGGTAACAGTTCTTTAGAGGATGTTTCGATTGTAAAGCAATACACAATCATAATTCTTTTCCAGAATATATATGGCCATATTGTCAGTTGTTCCATCCAGTATCCCTATCTGATGCTTAACATGTAAAAAAAATTTTTCAGTTCCTATATTCAGTTGGATGTCAGAAGCATGTGGTAGAATTTGCTTTAGAAGATCGTTGACAATTTGTTGGCACGAATTTACCTACTAATTGGCTATTAAAATCTTCAGAAGCAACGAATTAAAATGTACATATAGGAATTTTGAATGTAAATGTGTAAAAACAATAAAATCTTTTTATTTCTTGCATAGATTTGAAATCAAATTAAAGAGATATTTGAATGAAAATTGCTTAATAGGAAATTAACTGAAATTTTAGGTCGAGATAGACGAATTTCAAAACTACGAAAAAGCTCTAGGTGCACTTACAGAAGCTTCTCGATGTTTGCAAAAAATTACAGAACCACGAGATCCGAAGCAGATACAACGAGCAACGGAAATAGTGCAACACGTGGTTATTCTTAAGTAAGATAATGGAAGTTTAACGTCAAATGGTGAATTAGACAAAATCAAACGGTCGCCTACCCTCAATATCCCTTCTTTGTCCCGAAAAGGATTTTTCAATTGTTGAGGACAAGCTTGAGGCCAGCGTAATACAATTGTAGAATCAGACCAATATAAAGTTTGAAGTCTTTCTCAGAGTGCCGTATGAACAGTTTTAATCTCGGTATTGTTATTGTCTTGATAGGTACAACTCTGGATTTAACACATAATAATTGCACCTTAATGTTTCCTAAGTGATAAAGAGTGCCTAAGTAAACGCAGTATGCATTGGAAAATCCATGTAATTGAATTTCTTTAACATCGGCGGTAATTACGGTACGTCGACATGACAACAGATAAATTGACGGTAGTTGTTGGCAAAATGTTTGTCATTCACTATGTAATTCGGTAAGTAACGATTCGTTCCAATCGAGCTTATAATTCCACAAATTTCGTAACGTGATTTTCGCAAGTACAATCACGGATGCCAATAATCCTAAGAGGTCGAATATTTTGGCAACTTCCGATAATATTATCCGTTTGGTAATCTTATTTGTTTAAATAGGACTCACTGTATACATAAGCCTACCATTCTGTTAATACCAGTGAATACCTAACGTTTTCAATGTAGTATCACCCGGCTGTAATCTTGGGTTGACGGCTTCGACTGGTATATTTTCTAACACAGAAGAGTCGTTAGAAGCCCATTGTCTCATTGTAAGACCGGCGGTAAGAAGGATCCCATTCATTTGTCGTATTATGAGACTCGTCTCCCCTTGACTATTAGTTCTAGTGAGAAAATCGCATACATCAAATGCTGTTTATTGGTATATTTTTTACACTCATCTTTACTTAATTGATATAAAGATTGAATTGCTAGATACGAAGCACAGGTTCCGAATGTGACGATATTTAATTCGAAAATTCGTAATTTTTTCCTTTGATGTCTCCAAATGATACATTGAAATTTATGGTATTATTTTCTTACTAAAAATTGTCGATACATTCGCTCTAAGCCTCCCGTAATCATGATAGGATGTTCACGAAACCGAATTAAAGTTGTGGATAAGTCAGGTTGACTATTAGGATCGGAATGCAGAACTTCATTCAACGATACACCTGTAGAAGTCTTTAAAGAACCATCGTATACCACACTTACTTTCGTAGTTGGACTCGTCTCCTTACTGAGTGCGTAATGAGTAACCACCTGATATCCACGGATTTTCCACAACAGGGGACATGTGACGTTGGTTTAATTCTTGGTTAACGGGAACTGCTAATTTGCTTTGTTCTGCAGACAGAGTAGTGCCTAATCCTAATAATTTGTCGACCGGAGTAGGTCGATGAACATCTGGGCCGGCAATTTGATTTGTTCTACAGGCAGTGTAGTGCCTGTTCGTACTAATATGTCGACCGGTGCATGTCGATAAAAATCTGGTTCTGCTGAATTGATATTAGCAGGTAACTTTATCTGCTCACGTTGGATCGGTTCATCTGGCATAACGTGAGAGATTTCTGGTACGTTAACAACGGTTGAAGTCTTTCATCAGCGTTTGAAGTCTTTCATCAGCGTTTATACGTGATTTGATGGTGGTCAATTGCACGGTATCTACTGGTTGCACTACATGAAAGGTATTACATGGTGGTGCTGTGAATTTATGGAGAAGCTTTAAAGCACGTGCTCTTTCCCAACTAAAGCTGTCGAGGTAGAAAATACGCTGGTCAATCTCATCTTCATCTAACTCCTCTTGAATTGAACCAAAATTTTCAAATGCTTTGATTGCGCTATCTAATGATAATTGAATAAAATATTCATTGACGTTCACGGGCTCATCGTTCGCTTGGTAGATGTGTCTTCTTAATGTCGCAATGGTCGGTTGTATATGACCGAGTCGTCGTTTTAATTTGTTCAGCCATTTCAAATTTAGATTATGCGGACATAAGGTAAGGAATTTTAATAATGTTTATATGATACTAACACGGAAATAGTACGGATAATTGGCACATTTAAATAGATTATTGACCTACTTACCTTGATTATCCTGGTCGCTGCCGTGATGAATCCTTTGATCTGCGATTTCAACTGCTATACTGCTATTTGAACTGCTCTCTTGGTACTGGCACTTTACAATGTTATATAACAATATCCGGCTCGAAGGGTCAATTTTTTTGATTATTAATTAGTTAAACTTTGTCGAATGTAGTAAACGTATTCAACTATATTAATAATCTAAACTGACAACGTTAAAGTCGAAATTAATAGTTTATATTGTTGGATGTTAATTTCAACCAACGTCACGACCAAATATAAAAGTGACTAGGATAGATCGCGAATACTTCTTGGTAATTATTGCCAATAGTTTTTGTAACGGCGATATCAATAAACTGAATTAAGTTTTTGTTTTCAGTCACTCACGCCCTTTATTTTTCAATTTCAGATTCGTGCGATGAAAGCGTTACTCAAATCGGGAGATACTGAAAAAATTATATTTTTTGCAGGTGTGTCTCGTCAAAGAGAAATTTACATTATGGCTGCTAATTATTTGCAGACCGTAGATTGGCAAAATCAACCAGATATTCTCAAACACATAATAACATTTTATTCCAAAGGCAAAGCTTTAGATTTATTGGCGAACTTTTATGTCGCTTGCGCCCAGGTGAGTACAAATCTATGACAACAGGTACATATTTCCGTTTAGTGACATCATCGTTTTCCTGCAGGATCAAGATGTTACAGAATTTTCATTTCAATAAGTTTTTGTTTAACTTTCAGTTTATTTGGCTAAATTATTTGTTTGGAAACTTGGCAGTCGTACAAATTGAACATACGCTCTGTGAGGAACAGACTAAAGCCCAACGAACCCCCTCGCATATCCTATGCATTTAACAGTTCTTTAGAGGATGTTTCGATTGTAAAGCAATACACAATCATAATTCTTTTCCAGAATATATATGGCCATATTGTCAGTTGTTCCATCCAGTATCCCTATCTGATGCTTAACATGTAAAAAAAATTTTTCAGTTCCTATATTCAGTTGGATGTCAGAAGCATGTGGTAGAATTTGCTTTAGAAGATCGTTGACAATTTGTTGGCACGAATTTACCTACTAATTGGCTATTAAAATCTTCAGAAGCAACGAATTAAAATGTACATATAGGAATTTTGAATGTAAATGTGTAAAAACAATAAAATCTTTTTATTTCTTGCATAGATTTGAAATCAAATTAAAGAGATATTTGAATGAAAATTGCTTAATAGGAAATTAACTGAAATTTTAGGTCGAGATAGACGAATTTCAAAACTACGAAAAAGCTCTAGGTGCACTTACAGAAGCTTCTCGATGTTTGCAAAAAATTACAGAACCACGAGATCCGAAGCAGATACAACGAGCAACGGAAATAGTGCAACAAAGACTCACCCTAGTAAAAAGATTTGTAGATATTCGGAAATTGTTTGACAGAGGAGATATTCAATCAGGTAATTGCGTAGGAAGATACAAAATAGTTAGATACCATTGACCATTTTCAATTTTATTGTATCTAAAACAGTTTACTACAGAATTTTTAATACAAATACCGTAGCACGTCACAGATAATTCGTATCGTCATTAACTTGCCGTGTTGTCTTATCGTCAAAGTAGTCGAGGAATATAGGAAGTTTTCCAATTGTAAGATTATGTCTCTTCTGTTTTGTTTATATTACTAAGAATAATTAGTTTTAAATATTTTTGCCTTTTGTACGTAGAAATAAATGACAATATTGAGCTTATTTACAGTATATTTGTTTTGAACAAAAAAAACAGTTTTTATAACTGACTCATGCTTATCAGAACGGCACTAAGCGACATCTGCGTAGTTTCGAGAAAACGCCGTCTGAAGTTGCAACATTGCAGACACACACTTAATTACTTTCAAATAACAACATATATTTATGAATGATGTGAATAATTTAATTTACTTAATTTCTGAAAAAAAAGTGTCCTAAAGTACGATTTTTTTATTAAATTTGAGACTTTTGTCGTTTAGTTCCTTTCTAATAAATAAGCTTAAATACATTTCACACTAAGAAAGATGTTTTACAAAATGAAAATGAAACGTCAGTTGTTATAAAATATCCATTTTAACTAATACAAAAGTATTTAACTGAACAAAAATTGAGTTTAATGCAAAAATATTCCCAATTGAAATTTTTAATCATTATTAGTTTCCTCTTCAAACTCATTTTCGAAGTCCAGATCTGGCCCAAATCCCTCCAGGTCATCTTCGAATTCTGCTCCCTTCAAATTTTTATAAAATTGTTTTGCATCCGCCGGAATAAAAGGTATCAACGCTTTAAGATCTGCAAGTTTTTTGTTGAAATTTCCTTTCCTTCTGGCCAAAGCAATTCTAGATTTGTATTGAAATTTGATTGTGTTTTTTTCAAATTCTTCTGAATATTAATTTCTTTGAATGCATCATTATTGTTATGAGTATATTTAAAAATGATACTGAAAGGTTCTCCTTTTGTTATTTTTATAACTCTAGTTTTAAGCCAACTAACTTTTTCTTTGTTTTGGTCTTGTTTTCTGTTGACAACTGCACGTTCTATTGCTTGTACAGAAAAGAAGTCTTCTTTCTTTATTTCTGTTACAGTCAATGGTTTTTTATGTCGGCAATGCTTCATTATGTTTATATAATCATTGCTAGTATAAATCCTTTGATTCATCTTTATTGCTTTTTCAATAAACGAAAAATCTAAATCATTGGGTAGAAAGCTGTGGCCCGGTACTAGATACTTGAAATAAACTGTTTCTAAAGTTTGATGATTTCTGAGAATTGTTTTCATCATTAAAGCAATCTTGATATTGCGATTCTGTCCTCTGCAACTATCTGACCACATTATCAGCGTTTTTGTGTTTGGATTGAGATGATCTTCAATGAACTTCTTCAGGACAGATCCAACTTCCTGGGCCCCTCGCCCAGCTGTTCCCTCTTTCCATACGAAGCAGTATCCATTTTTCCCACAATGGACACCTTCATTGTACAACCAGAGTTGCCTTTTATAAAAAACTAAGTTTGTGGGAATATTGGGCAGTGGTAGAGTTTTTTCCATGTCGTAAGTTATTATCTCAAGATCAGGAATTTCTTCCGTTTCTTTCATATCTGCCTTTAATGTCTGGCGGTTTCAGCTTCTTGCAGATGCTTCTCATGTGCTTCTTTCATACTTTGTTGGCTTTTAGATGCCTTACATCTATCGCATACGCTACATGTGTCTTTTACTAATGGGTTTCTCCGCAGATTGAAATTTTCGTAAAAGATTTTCTTGAATATAGTGAAAGAAAGCTTAAAACTCAGATTTTCCTCCAAAAATAACTCGTACATGTTCCGTTCCGTTATATTGTACCCTAAGTATAAACTTTGTGTTGTGGCTCTACGGTAATGGGACTTATACGCTGGAATTTTAATATGTTTTATTACGCCTTCGACAACTGTATCTGTCAATTTGTCCCCCCCCCCCTGTTGCTCGCCTCTCCTATCTCTAATGGTTCCGTCTCTCAATTTTGATACAGCAGTGTTGATTCTCTTAGAAGAAATCCTCAAAGTTTTTTCAAAAAAAGTTTTGCACACAGTCTGGTTTTTTAAATAGTATAACCTAGTATGGGATCGTTTCTCGGAATTTTTAACCCTTTTACGTTTAATGCTTTCCTCTTTAATATTAGCTGCAATGAACGAAGTTTGTGAATTATAATTCGCTAGTTTATAAAATTCATCAAAAATATTTCTTCTGTCATCGTCTGAAAAAAGTGTATGACACCTCTTCTTGCATGGACATTCGTAATTCTCAATAAAATTATTTGAATGAACAGGTTTTCCAGAATGTGTATAATAGTATATTAAAGTATAAGTGGATAAAGAGGTCTTTCAAACACGCGCGATTTTTCGAGCACGTCGGCGCAGCCGGAGTGCTCGAAATAGAGCAAGTGTTTGAAAAACCAGTTATCCACGAATACTTTACGCTATTTTTTTATTGGTGCACTTTGAAATCATAAAATATTATTATTACATTATTACCACAAAAAAATGGAAGTCCGTCCTCGATGCCCAGCCAAGTTCCGTGAAAGTCCATCCTAAATGGTATTTATTTTTATTTGACGTTACGAGGTACTGCTGTCAGATCAATAATCAAAAAGTTTATTTATTTATATTTAAAAGGATACAATGTATATATAAATAAATTTTGCAGAAAAAACCAAATAAGACATTGGTTCACAATGAAAATATACAATTTAAAAACTAATAAAAAAAGTTGTCATTGATACTTACGTTTCTCGAGTTGTTGTTGTTACCATAGGGACTTTAAAAAAACGCGCGTGTTTGAAAGTTCGATTTGAACACGCTGAGGCGTGCTGTAAATAGGTAATATGAGGCATCAATAAAAAAAATAGTTTTTATTACTGTGTTGAAGCTTACTTTTTGTCTTAAACGTCTGTCCTACAAATTTTCTTTTCCTTCCCTTTTTTTGGTCGTCCTGTTGCAGTTTCCGTTAGGTTTCCATTATCTTGAAGTTCATTTTCGGGCATGGGAATGTAGTCAACATCATTTGCATCTTCTACTTCTACTTCTGAATCATGTTCTTCGAGATTGTTATTATCTTGGATGTAATGGTTAATATTATTATCAGTAGTTGAAGTTTCCGCTGGCTTTTCATTTTGGACATGAATAATCTGTTGGTGCATATAACTTGTCGCAGTTTCTACTGGAATTTCCTTTTCATTCACATCGTTCATGTCTGGGACAGAATCTGCACTGGATGCTTCTGCCAGGTAATTATTTTTTTCGACGTCGTGTGATTGAGTTAAGTTAGCTAGATCCATAATAAATACTGGAACCTCAAGTAGTAATACTTCATCGGAGTTTACAGCTGATGAAACGGTCGGAATTTGATCTTCAAATACACATTGCATATTTTCGATGTCAAACAGTTTTTCCTGATTATTGAGTGTCTCATCAAGTAGTGTGGAAGAGTCGTGAAGAGTGGCGACTTCCAGCAGATTTTCCTTCAAAGAGAAGAAATATGTAAAAATCTAACTAATGGTTCCTTCACAATTGTATGGATATAAAACTCCGGGGAAATATCGATAATAATAAAATTTACTTACCCTTTCGGTATTTTTAATTTCGGATTCTTCCTCCTAACTAAAAGTTGCAAAGCACAAATACAGACAAAATTATAAAATTATATGAATACAGAAAACACAGTGGCAATCAAATTGTTGACATTACCTTCATTAATTCATTTTTTAAAATTAACTTTGGCGAATTAGCAATCTAACAAACAGGGATACCAATGACATTTCTTCTCCATAAATACGAATGTGAAAATTATTCAATGTAAAGTATGGTTTTTTGAATAATATACATATAATTTTATATGATCAAGAATAACACGTGTATCAGCTAAATAATTGAAATAATTTCAAAATTATCAAAGCAATCATATTACATTTATTGGTTTTTTATTAATTTGCCTACGTTCAGGAATGCCCTTGAATATTCATGACATTTTTGGATTGTTAGCTTAGTTAGGAACATTTTAATTAGTTAGTAGTATTATGACGTAGACCAACGTCATTGATTCCGTGCAACGGTATTTGTATTAAAAAGTATATACAGTCGAATTATTGGATCTTTACCCGTGCGTCATTAATATCTGATAATATAACCGACAAATGTCAAATTATTTTGTTCTATTCTTCACTATTAATAGAAAGAGACACGCCACTTAATAATTATGCCGGTTATGTTATCAGATGTTAATGACGTCAGGGTAAAGGTCAATAATTTTAAGTGTATGTCACTCTTAAACTTGCAAGGAGCTTTTATATCCACACCATCGAGGTCGTAGAGCACATTGAAGAGCTTTATGCAGCGCTACTGAAGACATATTCTAATAAATCATCCTTTTATGTGTAGTTATTTCTTAATATTATTTCTACCACAAAGTTATATACTATTGTGTGTTTAATCGTACTTAATAGATTTGTGAAACGACTAATATATTATTTTTCTTGAGAAAATTGAGAGATTCTTTTTTTAGCACTAACACAATGCCAGCAGCTTCTTATGACCGGTGGAAATGAGTTAGAGGTTGCTGTACGAAGAGGTGACATATATTCTACCATGATTCAGCACTTAGTGAAAATAGGTAATTTTTCTGATGCCAAACAATATTATGTTGAACTACGAAACTTGTTGGAGAGCAATGGAACTACATCAATCACATATTACATCAGTAAATCCGTCCTAGAAGCATTAGCAAATGGATTAGGAATACCAGTAACTCATCTAGTTCCAAAATTATCTAAAATACATGTTAAATCTGAAAACGAAGATGAAGATGTTGAAGAAGTTGTTGAAGAATAAATAGTTGTATCAATAATTTAATAGATTTGAATATATTTTAAACGTTGTCAACAATCATTAAAAAAATTATGAAATTATTAGTTTTATTGTAAATGAAGTATGTAAATGAAGCAAATTGCACAAAATTTTGTGACGGTTTATTTGAACGAATAGACTATTATAAAGCTTCCATTAAACTACGTTTCAAAAAATGTAGGCTATGGATTATATTTAATATCGCTAGCTACGAATAATGACCATGAAAACGGATGCTTCAAACCTATATCACAGATATCACCCTAATGGAGAAAGTAAGTTGTAGGAAAGATAATTATTATTATACAGACAGCGAAAAAATTTTCAGAACTTCAGAATCACCAGAGTTTGGCTTAAATATCCAACACGAATATTGTCTCTTTCGACCAAAGAACAATAAAAAAATGAGAGATAATTACTAATTTGCTGATAAGTGAGGCAGCCAGAAAATAAACTCTTGATCTCGACCACTGTATATGCCTACTAGCTTCGACTATTACGCTTCTAATTCACACAATGAATTTAAAAGGAAATGGGATGACCTACACTGTACACTTGACAAGGAACTAACACTACTCTCATAAAAACTATAAGACATTACCTGCTCTTTGTTTCCAAACAGTGTAGTGTTCACATCGATGGAGTAAGGTTACCTGCAAGTAGAAGCATCCCTGGAAATTCAGTCACTGGTCCAAACCGAATCACTCCAGAAGCGGCTTGCCACCGAACCTCGATAAGAAAATGACAGATTTTATCTCACATCTATCCTTTATAGGGCATTTACATTTATAAAAATCTGCTCTTTATAGAGCAAATTGTTTATGAAAATAGCGTAAACGAATAGAAGGGCCCGCTCAGGGGACCAGCTTCCAAAAACAAAGAAGAGTAGACGAAGTGGATCACAGGTGAATATTAAAAACTAACTCCGGCAATGAGTCCACTACCGTCTTTTGTCCGCCACCCCTCAATACTAACAACCGCCCCAACAAACGAATCAATTCATCTTTCGCCCACAACCAACAATGTCACCAAAGCGCCCCCCCCCCCCCCCCCCATCCAAACCCGGCGCCAAACTCACGATGAGTTACCACCGATGGCCGCACCTCCAAACCTCGACTATTCACCCTTATATCAAGAAACTCTACGTGAACTTATCGAGTTAAAAACTCAGAACCAACTTCTAATGACAATGGTCAATGACATGAAATCCAAACCAAACACCCGTAGCTCCTCACCAGCAGCATACGCCGCCAAACCACATGCCTCACACGCATCACACGCCTCACGCACCAGTTCATCGGGAGACATCCATAATACAATAAATAATGTTACGAAACAGGACACTGGTATAGACCCTAAATCCGACTCTGTCTAAGCCAGGTATGAAAATTAAAATTATAGCGGATACGCAAGGTTTTTTATAACTGTTTACGACTATCTTATCTAAACATTGTTTTTGTGACCAGACTTATCTAGAAAAAGCCAGAACCAATTGTTTTTGTGTGTGTAAGCCGCAGTCCGGAATTTTCTAGTAAAAAAGGCTTTAATGTAAATAAAGGACCGATCAGCAGATGAGTTTAGTTGATAAAGTGATCTCGAGAAATTAACAAAAATACACCGAACAGTAAAGTGCTAATATAAATTAATAGTCAAATTTGTGTGCATATAAATTAAATTTAAGTGATTAGTTAAGTATATATAAATTAAGTGTTTAAATAAATTAGTAAGTAGCCATACCGTGTGTTTAAAATTTATCCCACCCGCAATAAAAACTTTTAATAAATAAGAAAAACATTACATTGGTGTCAGGTGTGGGATAATATAAATAAATTGCTACGTAAAAAATGGCCAATAGACTATGTGATCTGAAAGGGGCGGAATTAATAGCAGAACTGGAAGATCGTGAGTTGGAAACGTCCGGTAAGAAAAGTGAATTAGTAGAAAGACTTAATTTGGGACTGGAAAATGACGGCTTTGATCCAGAAACAGTTTTATTTAATGACGAGGCTTCCACCTTAATCTCGTCAATTTCTGCTAATATTTCTGATATGAAGAACGATGGAAAATCAGATGGACGAGAAAATCAAGGAGATGGAGACAAAGATTGCTGATTTAAGAACACGACACTTCAGCAGAAGAAAAGAAGATCGAGATATGCAAGCCAGAAACACAATCCAAGACAGATGATATTGGCAGTTTTACCCGAGTCAAGGCCCCAGCGTTCGATGGAAAGATGTCGTGGGCCAATAATGTGAAACAATTTAAAGCCGCCGCTAGAGTGAACAATTAGTCCAATAGAGATAAGGTAGTGAACTTAACCATCGCGCTTCGCGGAGATGCCTTAGATGTACTCCAGACGATACCTTTGGAAGAAACGGATGACTTCGAGCAGCTAAAGAAGAGGTTGGACATGCGAAATGGACATGAACATCTAGAACATTTGTACCAATCTCAGCTGAAGAACCGAAGGCAGAAACGTCATGAATCCCTTCAAGAATACGAAGTGGACATTGCCCGACTAGTTCGATTTGCTTATCCGTCAGCACCAGAGAACATCATGGAATGTCTGGGCATCCAGGCCTTTTTTGATGGCTTACGTGACCCCGATATGCAGAGGACGCTTCGTTTAGCCCATCCGAAAACATTAGTCGACGCATTGACAGCTGCCCTTGAATATGAAGCAGCAACGAAGGCTTCAGGATATAACAAAATCAGGACCATCCAAGAAGAAGGTGACGAAGACAGATTTGAACAGTTCGTCAGTTTAATGAAAAATATGATAAACAAGAAGCAGAAAAAGATCAGATGCTGGAATTGTGGCGAGCTAGGGCATTTACGTAGTTCATGTAAGCGCTCCAAGACTCCTGCAAACCAATTACCCCAGTCACAGGAAAACAAGAACGGGTCGCCTACGAGGGGGCAGCACCGACCCATGATCATTCCAAAGACTCTCTCATACTGATAGCTTCTCTCAGATGTCGCAACGACAGTGTATATGTAGATGGCGAATTAAATGACAAGAAATATGCTCTGCTGGTTGACACTGGAGCAACTAGGACCATTATACGACCAGAAATAATAAACTCCAAGAAGAAGCTTTTACCAACGAGACTGCGACTGCGGACCGCCACAGGTGAGAGTGCCAACGTTCACGGTGAGACACACATCCAATTGGGAATTGGCGCAGAAAAGTTCACGCATACGGTAATCGTAGCTGACATTGAAGAAGACGTGATTATGGGAATGGACGTAATGAATGTACATGGTTTCCAATTAGACTTCAGAAACAGAACCATTAAAGTGGGTTCCGAGGAGGTGTTCCTGCATCCATATGAAGGCAGCGCGGTGTTGGCAGCTGTACAGGAAGATACCGTTCTACCTGCACGAAGCGAAACCATGATAGTAGCACGGCTACAGGGAATCATGGAAGAAGGTACACCGGTTATGATGGAACCAAGGAATCACGACGAGGAGGTTGGCAAAGGAGTACTAATTGGGAAAGGATTGGTTACGTCGGCGAAGGAGATCCCTGTACGATTGATAAACGTGAACGATTACCCAATTACCATCAAGAAGGAAACCAAGATTGGATCCTGCGTACCAGTGACGTCTATAGTTCGTCAAACAATGACCACTGACAATTCTAATGCCAGATTCGAACAGATGTTATCAGTAGCTGATAAATCTTTGGATCGAGCTGAAAAAAAGAGAATAAGAGAATTTCTCTTCCAGTATCGAGACTTATTCGTACCAAAAGGAGGGAAGACTGGCAGAACATCAGCCGTCAAACACAAAATCGATACTGGTAATGCTAAGCCAATTAGACAATCAGCTCGAAGACTTCCACGAGCGAAGAGAGAGGAAGCTGAAAGAATAATTCGAGAGATGGCAGAAGAAAAAGTAATAGAACCATCTACTAGTCCATGGGTGTCTCCAGTAGTGCTCGTCAAGAAAAAGGATGGAACTACGAGATTCTGCGTGGATTATCACCAGCTTAACAACGTGACGAAGAAAGACAGCTATCCTCTACCTCGAATTGACGATACGCTAGACACTTTGGCCGGCAGCAAACTGTCTGACGACATCGTAGTAGAAGAATATCAATTTCTCTTCTTAAAATTTCCGACACCTAGCCAGCCCAATAGCACATCATATATATTGGCAGCATAGCATGGTCCGTCTTCTACCAAAACATTTCAATCCTAGACACTTTTCGTCGCCCAATCCTATACCCTTTTTAAACTTCGCTGGTTCCAAACATCAATTCCTGTTGCTGATCGAGATAACTTTCCCTCCAGAACACTTTCTAGCGAAAAGCCCAATCCAATACTCTCAATCATATACACCTTTTAAAAATTCTTTCTAGTCACTTTTCTTAAGTTTCCTAGACACTTTTCAACCTGGCCGATTTTTAGCCAACCACCAAATTACACCAAACTCAATGTATGAACACGCACAAAACCCCCAACCCAGCCCTGCAGAGGAATCCATTCCTACACAAGGGCAACCAACCAAACAAACAATTTCAACTTTTAAACAAAATCCCCATAAACACAAACTTTTTTCGTATTTCTCTCTCCCTCTTTCTCTTATTTCCAAAATTATAACTAACAACTGATAATATAATATTGTTCAGGACGTCTCACAGATGAACCCTATTTATTTTCAGCATACCAGAGCCAGTACAACGACTGCTATAAATCCAGATGTACCACATTTTTGGAGAAATTTCGGTTTGTTAGCACGATACAGCCTCCAGAGTATATAAGTGCAGAAAAGTTAGTTTTTATCTTTAAATCCGTTTATTTTTTATTTGTCCACTTTTTCGCAGTGTAAGTAAATCACTAAGCTGAATTATTTTAGGAATTGATACCCACAGAAAGTAATTATTAGATTGTAATTACAATAAACGTTGGAATTTAGATTATAAAATGTTGGGTAATGTAAAAATATGTAGTTTATATAATTTCATATTTAACGGTTATGATACATACAGACATTGATTGACTCACCTTATCTGAAAGGTTAAGAAAGCATACTTTCTATAAAGATAGTTCTATATAAATAGATGTACAGAATATAGGAGCACTCCTGAACTACCCAAAATATCGAGATGCAAGCTGATACTAGCAATGAGAATGTAGCCGTTCTTAAGAGGTATACATATTATTTTTCCCAAAATCAAAAATTATTGAAACACATATACCAATGCATGCAATGTATTAAAATAAATTATTATATTCTTCGTAATTATGGAAGAATTTATGAATGGTCAAACTAAATGTATCAATAGAATATTAAACAAATTTAGCATAGCATATTTTTACTATCGCTGAAAAGTATATTAGTAACGCAAACTTTAATACATATTATATACTAGCTTTTTTGGCAGTCGTTTTAGGTATAGAGCTTTATTGCCTTTTTCCATTCCGTTCTGCCTCTTGCTATTAGCTTCTAGTTGACCACATATTTTTCTCTCAGATCTTTCAGTACCGCTTCCTTCCTTCTTCATCTTGGAGGTCCCCTTTTCCTTTCGGAGTCTGGTATTTTATATGCTATGTTCTTCCCTGTCCTAGATTCTGGCATTATTCCAAAATATCCCAGCCACTGTATCCTCCTCGATTTTACTATCATGTCTATCTACGGTTCATTGAAGATCTCATACACTTTGTTTCCTATTTCTTTCCACCCATAATTCCACTACCTTCCTTTCCCATCTTCTTATAATTTCCCTCGTGGGTTGATTTAATTCCATGTTTCGCATCCGTATAAAACCGTTGGCCTTATTATGGTCTTATATATTCTTATTGTTTTCCTTCTTGATAGTCTGTTTGATCTTAACAGGTTATTTAAAGCTCCAGCGATTCTATTGTCTTTTGCCTCTTCGCATTTATTTGTTATCTTTATTCCTAGATAAATTAGTTCTTCCCCCTCTTCAAATTTGAATTCTCCTAAGGTCGTTCTTCCTTTCATTTCAGGTAATTTCTTAATTTCATTATCTTGCTTCTCTTGTGGGCATTTTGGACCACTTATTTTTCGTTTCTTGCGAGGTTTGCCAAATCATCCGCGTATGCAATTAATTAGTGGTTTTTGAATAGTATACTTTCATGTCTATTCATTTTTCCATTCCTGAAAGTTGATTCAAGTGTTAGGTTGAAGATCAGCGTTGATAGTGGGTCCCCTTGCCTGAGGCCTGTGTTGATATCGAAATTTTCTGATTATTCTCCTTTTACTCGTACGTGTGTTTCATCATCATCATTACCAGTCTCTGCAGCTTCGAGGGTATATGAAATTCTCCTTGAAATCTATAAAAGCTATTGCTGACGGGATATTATATGTTGTAAGTATT
This sequence comes from Galeruca laticollis, assembly GCA_963921935.1. Lineage (NCBI taxonomy): Eukaryota > Metazoa > Arthropoda > Insecta > Coleoptera > Chrysomelidae > Galeruca > Galeruca laticollis. The sequence goes on from OY998183.1 coordinate 76,793,548, forward strand.
TCCTTCATTGTGAAAACTTGATCCACTGTTCCTATTCCGTTCCTAAATCCGGCCTGATAATCGACAATTTGTCGTTCTACTATATTTTCTAATCGTGTTTTAATGAGTGTTGCCATTATCTTATACGTTGCGTCTAACAAAGCTATCCCGCTATAATTATTACAGTCAGTTTTATCACCGCCTTTATGAATTGGAATAACTGTGGTAATAGTAGCTTAAATGCTATATGAGTTTACCATTTACAAGGTTGATACGCGTAGGTACAATTTTTCTGCATTTTACGATGAAATAATAAATTGTAGATATAGAACAGGGATGTCCAGCTTGCAATGCCTCAAGTGTCACGCCTTAGGGTCCAAACACAAAACTGCTAATTGATACGATACGAATTCAGAACACAGAGAACAGCGACGGGAATTGCTGCGATGCGATTTTATGCGGCAAGCTGTCTTCCTTCCACGGTTCGAGTGTTCATTCCCTCGACGATAGAGGAGTAAAGTGGGGTGGCGTCAACAGATGTGACGTAACACCGTAAAAGTGCACGATGCGAATCAATTCTCAGGTTCTTGCGATGTTTGGCCACTTAAACACTTAATATGGTTGCGAGTCAAGTAGGTTTAGTAATAGGTTTTAAGTTACAATACATAAAATAATATGTTCTTTTTACTGGAAAAATATTTTTTCCACTACTAGCTGTGAAGTTGACAATTATTGTGTCATCTAGCCAACTGAGAAGTTGAATTTCTCTATTAGTGGTTAATAATTTTTTCTATTGTTAACCTAGGTCAATAAGGGACAAATTCAAATGTTTTGAGAATTCAGGGATAATAGCTTAACAAAAACTAGTGCAACATAATTTTGTATACCCAGGAGATTGTGTTTAACATATTTACTGCTTGAAATTACCTAACAAGATAAAATTATTTCAAAATAACTCTCATTAGTTTAAAATTCGCGCTCAACCAAAAATTACTGATGACATAAGGAGTGCGTTCATAATATATGCGTGAGGTGAGGAGCGAAAACAGTGTCAGTGTCAGTCAGACGACGGAGTAAACGCCTAGGGAGAAATCAGTTTGAACGATTTGTAGATCGACACTATCAAAATTTGACATTGAAATTTGTTGTTTATTTTCCGTTAATTTTAGGAAAACGAGGATCGAGGTATGTTTTACCTTCAACATTATCACCAGTGGAATTTGAAAATCTTCTGTTGATAGAAACTGGTAGCTAACCTTGACCCACATAGACAAATAATATATTACTTTCTCTATGGTGAAGCATATGTTAAATGTTTTATGAACGCTCACTTTGTACCCAAGTGTTGTGAACGCACTTCCGCTGTAATTGTTCAAAGTTCAAAGTAAAACATAAACCACGTTTTGTGAAATTTTTGGATGTGATCGTATAATTGGTTTCGTAAATTCGTTGCACTTAATATTGGTGATTATGAACTATAGGAATAATGGTATTCTATTGCTGTGTGATTAAATTATACCTTCATGATTTTTATAAGACATTTTTTTTATTTTTTATTTTTGTCTTAAATTTGGCTAGTAGTGGAAAAAAATGTATATACTATTAGGCTTATTTCAGAATGAAATAGAGCTATTGTAGAGAGTAGCATGACGAAAAATTTCAATACAGTTTTTCGTTTTGGTGTTCTCTGATGCCAAAGCAACCCCCTGTTCCAAAGGTTGTATATATACTACTAATTAGGTATATAACCAGAAATATTGGGGTAACGGCAAGGTTATTAAAGAAAACTCTTGTTACTGTTTTATTTCCATTTTCAGGATTAGTAAATTGAGATTTATATAATTGTTTTAATAAATTGGTAAATATACTGATATTTGAACATTTAAAATATATTTTTAATCATATTTCATTTTGATAGACATTTTATTATAAACATTTTCTCTTTTATTTATGCGAAAATTGTTGGAAACAAATAGAAGAATATTGGTTATGTTATGATAATATAAGGTTAATAGATATTAAAATATTCTTCTTTTATTATTATTCAACTCAATGTCAAATTATTACACTATATGTCCTGTTAATAATTTGTTCTTAGATATTTAAAATTATAATAAAAGATTATAACGAATTCGTTTTATTTAAAATTATCTAAGATATTAATATCAATTACCTAAAATAATTTTTTTAAATAATTAAAACTTTTATTTATATAAGTTTTGATTACGAATACGAATTTGAAATTTATTTATTTTTGTTATCAATGGTTACTAAGTAATAATAAATATCACTTAGATTATTATTGTGACCTTTTTTGTTAATAGTATTAGATTCTTGAAATATATGATCCATTTCTAAGAAAAGTATTTTTTTAGTATTTGGTTCTTTATTCTGTCTCGTTTTGTTATTCCTTTCATATATCTCAGGAATATCATTTCTATAGCTTGTATTCTGCTCTTCATTTTTTGGTCCAGTACCCACGTTTCGCTGCCATAAGTAAGTATCGGTCTAAAAACTGTTTGGAATACAGTCATTTTGGTTCTTTTGATAAATCCAGGTTTCAGCACGTGGTAAGATTTTATTGCTTTTTCTGCTCCTTCCATAATATCACTTTCCTGGTTACCAGTGCTGTCAATTGTTGTTCCTACGTATTTAAAGTAAGTAACTTGTTCAATTATACTCTCGTTAATTCTTATATTCAACTTTTCTTGATTTTTTGCTATCATCACTACTTTCGTTTTATTTGTATTTATTTTCATTTCGTTCAATTTTAGAGTCTTATTCCATATGTCAATCTTTTTTTGGAGACCTTTCTCTGTATTAGCCATTATAACTAGATCGTCAGCAAATGCACATTCACGTATCTTAACTGGTCTAAGTTGCTTCTTACCTACAATAAGCCCCTCTGTGTATGTCTTGGTATGCTTTATTATGTGGTCCATGAAAATATTGGATAAACTTGGGCTTAGAGCGCCACCTTGCCTTAATCCCTGTTTTGTCTCAATTGTTTCAGATGCTTGGTTATTTTTGATTATATAGTTTATGTTTTTTCTGTAAATACTTTTTATTACTCCTATTAGTTTTTTATCAACTTTTCTTGCTTCTAGTATGTCCCATATTTTCTTTCTACAAACTCTGTCAAAAGCCTCCTCTAAGTCTATAAATGCTAGGTATGCCTTTGTTTTGCTATTTTGTGTTTTTTCTATGCTTTGCTTAATTGTGAATATGTGGTCGTTTACATTTCTTCCCTCCCGGAACCCACTTTGTGCTTCATCGAGTGTTGGTTCTATATGCATCTTCTTTAATTTCTTATTAATAATTTTTTCATACACCTTCAGGGCTGAACTCAGCAACATTATCCCCCTGTAATTGCTGCACTCTCTAGCATCTGTTTTATGTCTTGGTAAAAGTATTCTTGTCTGCCAATCTTCTGGTATTTTTTCTTCAGACCATGATTTATTACAAACATCTAGAAGTAGTTCTGTTCCTTTTTCTCCCATATTTTATATCATTTCTGTAGTTATTTTATCGTGACCTGCAGCTTTTTCATTTTTTAATATCTGTATCGCTTCTGTGATTTCCTTCAAGGTAATAGCATCGCTCGTTCTTTGATCCTTATTTACAGTCTCCGTGTTTTCTACTGATTCTTCATCAGTAGTGGTATCTAATAGTTTTTTAAAATACCCTTTCCGTTATTCCCTTTCCATTATTCTCTTTCCATTATTCCAATGCCATGTGTTAATATTTCTCCTTTTTGGTCTTTAACTGTAGATGCGCTTAATATTTTTATTACCTCTCTTTTTTTTATCATACTGTAGAAGTGTTTTTGATTGTCCTTGCTGTTTTCTACCAAAAAGTCCTCAGCTCTTCTGTTTTTCTTCTTTTACTACATTTTTGACTATTTGCATTGTTTTTTATATTCCTGGTAATTATGTTCCGTTCTGTTCTCCCAATATTTATTCCATTATTGTTTTATGAATTTAATTTCCTGACTAATTTCTTGATTCTACCATGACGTTTGCCTTTTGATTTTATTAGACGTGAATATTCCGAAAAACTTGTTTTGCCGATTCTAAAACGTTGCTTTTATAGTATTTCCATGTTTCTTCTACGCTTTTGTTTATTGCATTTTCATTTGTAATGTTTCTTTCTGTGAGTTCTGTGTATTTTCTAGCTACCTCATCTTCTCTTAATAACTTGTATCCTTTTATTGTTTCGTATATTGTTTGTTTTTCTTTATATTCTTTATTACTTCTATTACTTTTGTTTTTTCTTTTAATTTTTGCTACCCCCTTGTAAGGGTCAGAATTTATTTCCAGTCCTCCCATTACTCTTACATCTTCTACTAAATTCCAATTATCTTTTTCAACAAGAACGTAATCGGTTATAAATTTTTCTGTGTTGTTTTTATGTTGAAAGAATGTATTAGCGACTATAAGATTATCTATTTTACAATATTCTATTATTCTTCATCCATTATTATTTATTTTGTATTCTCCATGTTTTCTAATTTCTCCACAATTTATTTGATTTTTGCCTACTCTTCCATTTAAGTCACCTGCCACATATATACTTCCTTTGGCTGTCTCGATTACTTCATTCATGATTTTCCAAAATTTATCTTATTCTACCGCTTTCTCGTCATCATTAGGCCCATATGCTTATGATTGTTGTTATTACACCAGCGATATTTATTTCTATTGTAAGTATTCTTTCTGAACGTTTTCCCCACTTTCTCAATCCTTTTGCAAATGAACATTAATAATGTACACCCAACAATTAAATTTACATTAGAATTTGAAGAAAATAACTCAATCAATTTTCTTGATTTAAAAATTCAAAGAGTTAATAATGTACTTGATTATTCAATTTACAGAAAACCAACACACACTGATGTGACCATTGCACATAGTTCAAATCACCCCATGTCACATAAATTGGCAGCATATAATTCGATGATACTGTTACGAAATAGCACACTAGTGTAGACCCTGAATCCGACTCTGTCTAAGCCTTGTATAAAAGTTAAAATTATGGCGGACGCGCAGGGATTTCTTAGAACTGTTTACGATTTTTTGTGACTATCTTATCTTGACATTGTTTTTGTGAGCAGTCTTATCTAGAAAATGTCAGAGCCAATTGTTTTTGTGTAAGCCGCAATATAGAATTATCTAGTAAAAAAGGCACTAATATATAAAGGACCGACCAGCGAGAGAAAGTTAGTTGATAAAGTGATCTCGTGATATAAACAGCGAACAAGTAAATAGTCTAAGTAGTGAAGTGTTTATATAAATTAGTTTAGGTGAATATACTGTGTATATAATTAGTGAATAGTGTAGTGAATAAATAAATTAAGTAAGTGAACCTACCGTGTATATTAATTTATCCCAACCGTAATAAAAACGTTTTAATAAATAAGAAAAACGAAAAATGGCCAAGTGACTATGTGACCTGAAAGTGACGGAACTAAGAACAAAATTGGAAGATCGTGAGTTGGAAACGTCCGGTAAGAAAAGTGAATTAGTAGAAAGACTTAAAGCGGCACTGGAAAATGACTGCTTTGATCCAGAAACAGTTTTATTTAATGACGAGGCTTCCACCTTAATCTCGTCAATTTCTGCCATGAAGGAGAAGATTTCAACGAATGTGAAAAACGATATTTCATCTATGAAGAACGGTATTTCTGGCATGGAAGAGAAGATTTCAACGAATATGAAATGCGATATTTCTGCTATAATGAACGATATTTCTACTATGAACTAATATGAACGAGAAGATTTCTGCTATGAAGATATATTATTAATGAAAAACGACATTTCGTCTCTTAAATCTGAAATCGAGAACAAGATGTCAACGATGGACGAGAAAATTGAGAATAAGATAACAACTATGGACGAGAAAATCAAGGAGTTAGAAAGAAAGATGACAGATATAAGAACTCAAGACACGCCAGCGGAAGAAAAGAAGACCGAGCAAACTAAACCTTGCAAGCCAGAAACACACCCTAAGTTAGAAGACATTGGTAGTTTTACCAGAGTCAAGGCCCCAACGTTTGATGGAAAAATGTCGTGGACCAATTATGTGAAACAGTTTGAAGCAGCCGCTAGAGTGAATAATTGGTACGATAAGGAGAAAGCAGTGAACATAACTATAGCGTTTCGGGGAGATGCCTTAGATGTACTTCAGACGATACCGATTGAAGAAACTGATGACTCCGAGCAGCTGAAGAAGAGGTTCGCCACGAACATCTAGAGCACTCGTACCATTCCCAGCTGAAGAACCGAAGGCAAAAACGTGACGAAGCTCTTCAAGAGTATGAAGTGGATATTGCCTGATTAGTTCGATTCGCTTATCCATCAGCACCAGAGAACATGATGGAATGTATGGACATCCAGGCCTTTATCGATGGCTTACGCCACCCCGATATGCAGACGACGCTACGTTTAGCCCATCCCAAAACATTACGACTTGTGCTACGAGTAATTGACCACATCGCAAGAGAAAGGCACCCATGAAACAGTACAATGTTGGAAGCCCTTTCAAAAGGATTGCTTTAGATATCGCTGAACCATTTCCGACGACAGAAGATAGTGGTAAATACATACTGGTTGTAATGGATTATTTCACAAAGTGGGTGGAAATTTACGCTATCCCGAACCAAGAGGCCACAACTGTCGCGGATGTATTGGTGAAAGAATTTATCAGCCGATATGGAGTGCCCTTGGAAGTCCACAGTGACCAGGGAAGAAATTTTGAAAGCCATCTATTCCAGGAGATTTGCGACAAGCTGGGAATGAAGAAGACCAGGACAACAGCGTTACATCCACAGTCAGATGGAATGGTCGAGAGAATGAATAGGACTATTGGAAAATACCTGTCCAAAGTGGTTTCCAGCCATCAGAGAGATTGGGACCAGTATATTTCCCTATTCGCATTGGCTTATCGATCTGCCTTCAATGAGTCCACGGGTGAAACACCTGCGAAAATCCTGTTTGGACGTGAAATGAGGCTTCCTTGAGACCTGGAATTTGGCTGGCTATGCCTAAGATAGCGAGTAACCAGTTGGATTGGCGAGTCATCAGGAATACGGTAGAGATTATCTTTCAAGATACCGGTGTCCAGATATTAATTTGCAGCTACAATCCCCGTTATCAGTATCCGATGAAGACGGTGCCCTGTTATTTCCATAAGATAGGAAAGTGTAGAAATGGGGCCAGTTGCCGATTCAAACATCCAGTCTCGGCTACACAAAAGTTCCAGGGGGAACTTCCATTTAAGGAGGGGGTAATGTTACGAAATAGCACACTAGTGTAGACCCTGAATCCGATTCTGTCTAAGCCATGTATGAAAGTTAAAATCATGGCGAATGCGCAGGGATTTCTTAGAACTGTTTACGATTATGACTATTTTATCTAGACATTGTTTTTGTGACCAGTCTTATCTAGAAAATGCCAGAGAGCCATTTGTTTTTGTGTAACCCGTAATCTAGAATTATCTAGTAAAAAGGGCACTAATATATAAAGGACCGACCAGGGAGAGTTAGTTTAGTTTATAAATGGATCTCGACAAATAAACGAGAAATAATAAATAGCGAACAGTAAAGTGTTGATATAAATTAATAATTAAGGTTATGTGTATATAAATTAAATTTAAGTGAATGTTGAGTGTATATAAATTAAGTGTTAGTGAGTAGTTTAGTGTTTAAATAAATTCGTAAGTAGTAAGTAGGCATACCGTGTGTTTAAAGTTTATCCCACCCGTTTACTGTTTAAATAAATAAGAAAAACATTGCAATACAATACATTTTTTTAGAATATTCCAAACTGCTCTGTTACTAACATTTACTCCTTCAACAATTCTTCTGTTACTCGTTTCTGGATGTTGGTCAATAATTTGAAGAATCTGGTTCTCCAACTGTGGAGTTTTCACATTTCTGGGTCGTCCAATAATATTCTTTGATTTTGCAAAAGTTAGTTTCTTGTGAAGGAATTATGTATATTAGTAAACGTATCAGAACATGGTAAATGATTATTTGGCTAACCCTGGGCATACATAAGTCTAGCCTATAAGGCATTACCATTCGCTAATCCATACAAAAAGTGCATATTATCCATTTCAGTATTAGTAAACGCAGGCATCGTTGTTAAATTAACACAAAAAATCCGTATGATAAAAATTTCTTATTAGCTTTTTGCGTTGATTTTAGGTTTACACAGTATTTGACAATATTATTTCAAAGGCCACTTAGAATAAGCATGTTCTTTTGTATTACTTCTATAGACCCGTAGCGTCACCAGGAAAAATAAATTTCACTTACAGTCCGACCTCATTTATTACAAACAATCCAACACCCTGTATCTCATTAACGACAAGACTTATCACACATGTTTATAAGAACTTTTCGTTTTAAAATGGAGTGACGAAGCACCCACTACAATATTTTAGATTACTTAGGAAACACCCTGTATATTAGTATAGATTAACTATTGTGTTACAGACTGCGAGGCCCTCATCCAAGATGAGGTTGAAGTGGAGCCAGAGACATTCGGAGACGAGAGTGAGGGATCACCTATATAATAAATACCTTTGTAAAAAAGTTATGGAGTAGTTAATTTATTTGATATTATCAAGTTAAATAAATATTGTGGCGCGAATTGGCCTGAACCGGAATGCACAGCCATTACTTAGATTATTTTACATCTTTATTGTGTTTGCGAATCCAACCCCATCATTCCAAGATCTCAAAAATTTTTTTTAAATTTTTTAATTTCAATTTTTAACACCGCTCAATCGTTTTTTTAGTACACCCATGCAAAACATTTTGGTTTGATTTTTTTTTAAATGAATGACTAATAGAGCTGTCTAAAGTACTTTTTTAAAATATTCGAAATTATTTATATGTTATGGATTTATTGTATTAGTGTCAGTGCAGGAATAATTACTTTCGGTCCACTATAGCAAAGCGTATGCACTCGTCTCTACCAATGCTGTTCGAATTTGTTTTCCAATTACTAAATTCTCCCGTGATTCTATTTCAATTTCCCCTGTATACTACAAGTCGAATATTATGCTCAAAACATATAACTAAATATATCCTTATTTTCAACAGTTAATATTTCTTTACACCACCAAAAAAGTCATTTTAAATTTACAACACCTAAGAAAAACAGATAAATATCGTTTTCTGAAATTCCACTGAATATATCAAAGTCCCCGACATCTTATCGCTTCATAAAAACTCTCTTCCAAACTCTGTTATCTGTATCTAGGAAACCGTTGAAAACCCCAAAAAAAACATCTCCATACCTGCCAAATTCACTTGTTGTTCGAACGTTACGTTTTAAAATGCTCTTATTCCATTGGCTAGATTCTAATATTTTGTTCGTTCCTCGCACCTACGTCAGTCACCATATAAATACGCCATATACCCTACATTTTGCCTCTTTTTCATCATTGAACGGGGTATACAAAGGTACTCAGTTTAGAAGAGCACCCGGCGTTTTCATACCGGGAACAAACATGTGTCCTCAAGCTTTAATCATCTCATAAATCGTCATAATATGTGCAAAATACCTTCATTCATCGCGTAAACAACAAGTGAAGTCTTAATTGTCGACGCAAAAATAGAATAAACTTATAAGTTCATGACAATATAAAACCTAAAGTGACATAAGTGTTTCATTGCAACGTACAGTACATCATTTACATCATACCTAAAGTGAAAAATGCCCATTTGGTCCTTCGAGTACATCGTATAACAACAAAGAAACTACATTTCCTCTAATTAACCCAAAGTAAAAAGGGTTAATTTAGAACAAATGCTGAAATGTTATACACGCTTTCTGTATCACAATCGAAGCGGAAAGTACGTACTCTCGGCCGGGTATAAAGAAAAATCAATAACTATTAATAAAGATACGCTTATAACATATTCAGAATGCATCGAAAATTTAACTAAAACTGAAATACCAAATGAAGTGAGTGAAATTCTATGTTAAGGATCCAATTTTGCATAAAATATCTTGAAAACAGACAAATCCAAGAAAACTCTGTTATTACGGCATTCCAAGATTATATTTATAAAATGATGTAATTATCAAATGATGAACTAACTTTATGAATAATAAAACAAGATCATAGGAATTTGTATCAAAACCAAAATAATAATTAAATTCGATCTTGGGGAAACAACTTTTTATTTCGCCAATAAACGTAAAACAATTAAGAATTCATAATATGATATACCCTAACAACTCAGGTTGTTGATCGTTAATGGCAGGTCCAAGAGGAGGTGAAGGAAACCGCTGCGTTCTTTGAATTCATCAATAACTTTTTCAATAAGTAAACTGCAGCTTGGAAACTCTGGATCTTGATACTTCACTTTCAGTTCAGATGAGTTAGATGTTATATGCTGGGATTTTCTTTCTTATGGCATGAAATCGTTCCGTATATTTTCCTGCATATAACTTCCTTGGTTGCGCAATAACAAGTCTCCTTTATTGGTCTCTACTTCCAATAGAAATTGCTTAAGTTGTCTGTGTAAAGGGGTTCGGCTTCTGCTTGATTGATTTTTCATATAAAGCTGTCTGATGAATAACACCGCCCTACAAAATTTAAAAAAAAATTTGTTGCCAAGTATTTTTGAACGAATTTAGGGTAATTCAGGTATGCTGAATTCTAAAATAAAAGCAGTTTTTCCAAATTGGCTCTAGTTTTTGAGGTAATGGATACATAATTTTTTAAGGAATTTGGCTATAGCATATGCTTTTTATTTTTTAAGAATAATTTACGAACAAGAAATTTACGCAGAAACGAGAGTTCGACTCTGTTTAGTGAGCGTACCACGTGCCGACTGCTGATCACGTGATCAGTGCGTGCACTTGTTTGTCTTGTGTTTCTTGATTTTAACTGTCAGTTCAGCGTAAGCAGTTGTTCTACTAAGACTTGGCGTCGCGGTTATCGTGCTTTTCTTACGTATTTCGTGTATTTAGTTTTTATTGCCTACCTAGTGAAGTTATTTAAATTTAATAGACGTCAAGTGGAAGGTAGGAGTACATGTGACGAATATTTGTACCTATATTTTTAACTAAAGGTACTCTTTTTTCAGAGGAATGAGTTCTTTACGCAGAAGCTGTTTGAACAGCCCTAATGTCTTCTGCTACATTTGTGGCGAATATACCGTAGCGAAACAAAGAAAAAATATCACATATTTTGTTAGACAAGCTTATTTCGGCGTACAGCTTGGAGACCAAGACAAGTCCTGGGCTCCCCATATAGTGTGCAAAACGTGTGTCGAATATTTACGACAGTGGTCAAACGAAAAAAGAAAAAGTTTGAAATTTGGTGTGCCCATGGTGTGGAGAGAACCTAAAAACCACCATGTTGATTGTTATTTTTGTTTAGTTAATGTAAAATGTTTTAACAAATACAAGAAATGCAAATGGGATTATCCTGATTTAGAATCAGCGCGAAGACCTGTGCCACATAGCGAAGAGATTCCCGTACCAGTATATACAACACTGCCAGATGCTCTGATGGCGGAAGAAGAAGAAGAAATTAAGGACCAGTACAGTAGCAGTGGAAGTGAATATGAGCAGGAAATACAATCAACACCACAGCAGTTCTCTCAAGAAGAACTGAATGACCTGATACGGGATCTCGTTCTATCAAAGCAAGCATCTGAACTTCTGGCATCCAGATTAAAAGAAAAAAACTGTCTACAACCAGATATAAAAATAACCATTTATAGAACACGAGAGGTGAAACTTGTTCCTTACTTTAGCCAAGATGAAGATCTTATTTATTGCAACAACATTCCTGGACTTTTTCGTCAAATGGGAATACAATTTGTTCCAGGTGATTGGCGACTATTCATAGACAAATCCAGTAGAAGCTTAAAGTGTGTTTTGTTACACAATGGCAACCGATATGCGTCAATTCCTATCGCCCACTCAACAAAACTTAAGGAAGAATATCAAAACATCAAGTTGGTATCACAGAAACTATCCTATAAAGAACATCAGTTTTCCATTTGTGTTGATCTAAAAATGGTCAACTTCTTGCTTGGACAGCAAGGTGGGTACACAAAGTACCCTTGTTTTATCTGCATGTGGGATAGTAGGGCGAAGCAAGATCATTGGAATATGGTTAATTGGCCGATAAGACAAAATATGACTGTAGGAACAGCAAATGTCATAAACGAACCATTGGTTGACCGTGAAAAAATCATTCTCCCACCGCTCCACATCAAGTTAGGGCTAATGAAACAATTTGTTAAGGCTTTGAGTAAAGATGGCAAGTGCTTCAAATACATTTGTAGATCGTTTCCTAGGTTAAGTATGGAAAAGCTAAAAGCGGGTACTTTTGATGGCCCTCAAATTCGCAAACTTATTAATGACTCTAATTTTACAAATCACATGACGACACTTGAAGCTGCTGCTTGGCGTAGCTTTGTTATGGTAGTTAAAAATTTCTTGGGTAATCACAAAGCGGACAATTACGAGGAATTAGTGCAATAGATGTTATTAAACTTTAAAAACTTGGGTACTAATATGAGTATTAAAGTACAGTTTGTTCACAGCCACTTGGATAAATTTCCCGACAATCCTGGCAATTTCAGTGAGGAACAAGGGGAACGGTTCCACCAGGATATAAAGGAGATGGAGGTAAGGTATCAGGGCAGATGGGATCATCATATGATGGCAGACTATTGTTGGAGTCTCCAACGTGATGTACCTGACGGTCCTCATAAAAGAAAATCCTACAAAAAGAGCTTCTTTCCAACGAATTAGATGTAATTTTTTAAATTAAATTATTTGTTTTTTTTCGTTTCTCTTTTTTTTGAAACCACTTTAATATTTTTTACTAAAAGTTGCTTATAAGGGCCATTGGTCTATTAAATCGGTCTTATCATATTTTGATAATATATCTCTATAATTAGAGCCAATTCACCTAAATGGACTTCAAATTCGTGATCAGCACCACGAAATTACCTAGAAATCGCCCAACTTTTGTTGACAATAAAATTAGTGTTGATCCGTGTAATATTCCAGAAAAGTATCTATCGGACATGCAACGCCGTTCTTAAGAAGTATCCCCATTAGTTTGGTCTTTTTACCTCGCCGGCACCACACGTCGGTAACAATGAATTTTATCGTTTTTTTATTACGCTCCAGAGAATATTGAAGATGTAAGTCTTGGAACATCGAAACAACGACCTTAAAAATAAATGAAATCGATTGATGTTTTAGTGTGTAACCGTGTTTTATAGTTTTCAAAAAAATCTTCTATTCATTTTACTATTGATATTTTTCGTAGTGTACCTAATTGAATCACTTTAACCTGAATCACCATTTTATGAATTTGAACTTTGTACCCACAGTAAGTACCTACTTGTTTCATTTTGCAACAATATTATTTTTACATGAACAAGTGGAATTATTATACAATATTGCGCAATATAATGAAATCTTAACAGACATAGATTAGACCACAGCTGAAAGGTTAATACAAATACATCCAATGTAGTTTTTGGATTAAAAAAATTATAATGGCTTTCTAGGTAAATAACTGATAAATTCAGTGAAAAAATAATTGAAATATAAGAGATAAATTTCACATGACTTCAATTATCAAGTCCACTATTATTATTAAATTTATCTATTTTTGAATTTCAAAAACTGATTATTTCAATTTTTATACTTATTACAAATCGTGAACTTGCGAAATATGTAATAAATAATTCTGTAGGAATGGCTAGTTCGCGAATAGACAGAAGTCAAAAATCCTATAAATTGATAAAAAGTTTTTATTACACTACGACAAACAATTCTAGATGGTGATTCAACTTGTGAACATAATGACAAAAATAGGTACTTTTCCAGGTAACTGCTAAATAAACATTTCATCGACCACGAACTGTGCAATTTTTCGTGGCTTGGAAAGTATGCTCGTAGCGCAAGTCAACAACGTTATATACCCAAATTATTACGATTTACGGTGTCAATATTTTATTTTTAAAGGCTTTCATGTAACTTGCAATGTATGTATGTAACTATTGTAATGTTTTTTTTTATTTATTTAAACAGTAAACGGGTGGGATAAACTTTAAACACACGGTATGCCTACTTACTACTTACGAATTTATTTAAACACTTAACTAATCACTAACACTTAATTTATATATACTCAACTAGTCACTTAAATTTAATTTATATGCACACAAACTTAATTATTAATTTATATAAACACTTTACTGATCGATATTTCGGTTTATTTATTTCACGAGATCAATTTATCAACTAAACTCCTCCGCTGATCGGTCCTTTATTTATATTAATGCCTTTTTTACTAGAAAATTCCGGACTGCGGCTTACTCAAAAACAAATGGTTTTCTAGCATTTTCTAGATAAGACTGGTCACAAAAACAATGTTTAGATAAGATAGTCGTAAACAGTTATACAAAAAAACCTGCGTATCCGCCATAATTTTAACTTTTATACCTGGCTTAGACAGAGTCGGGTTTAGGGACTATACCAGTGTGCTGTTTCGTAACACTATGTTTGTTCGGGTAGAATCTTGCAACTCAATTTTGAGCTGTAATTTTGTATACACGTTTAGTTTGGATGACAATACATGTTTAGCTATGTGACGTCATTCTAAATCCAACATGGCGAAACACCCAAGATGGCGGACTAGTTATTTTTAATGCACTCCTGCAATATAAGTATCAAATGACAAGTCTTGCTTAGAATAACTCGAACAATAAAGTGACGTCACACTAAATCAAATATGGCGGACTTCTAAAGATGGCGGATTAACTTTTATGCTTTCCTACAATCAAATGAAAGGAGTTGCTGAGGATAAGAATGCGAGTTACACTCCATTGCTCCAATCCGTCTGAAATTTTGGTGTACTGAGGTTTTCTGGGAGTCCTCGATTAGGAAATTGAGGTCGAATTGTTCGAGTCTGTAGCATCGTTTGGTTAACTTTGGCTTGTGTAATTTGGCGAGATGGGCGTCAACAGCATTGGTTTGCGATCTGTCTAAGAGAAGGATAACTCCAAAATTAAACCCGGAATTGTCTTACGTAGGCACAGTAGAAAGTCTCCTTATTGAAGAGCTAGACTCATAAACGACCTTGCAACAATGATATATTGAATGAGATTAGCATACTTTTAAAACAAGCTTTTATTTAATTGGATTAAAAAGCATAAAATAAACTTTTTCTTCAATACTTTTACTATTAACTTATAACGTCATTACACAATTTATATGATATAAAAGCTTGTCGCGAGATTTATCTGTGTAGATAAACCAGTAAATTAAATCACTTGATATGATTGATTTTAGTTTTCAAAAGTTTTAGATTACGTCAATACGAGTACTTAAATTTCGCGACAAGCATTATAATATGTATTGTAATTTATTTGTTCCATATCAATTAACTTTTATCAATAGTGTAAGCGCTTTGACGAATCATTTTATATTTAGTCTGGGTCAATACTATTAATTATTTTTTCCAAATGACGCTTTTTCGTAGTGTAATCATTCATCTCAAGCTAGAATGCTAATGGGAATAGGTGCAACATGGGAGTAGCGCCAGTCCATTGCTTGAGGAAGGTGATACAAGCTCGAATTGGTCACTGATTCAAACCAATTCACCGCGACTTCGCCGGCACCGTGGATGCCTCCACCGAAGAAACCCAGCCAACCCACATATTCTGCCGAACTTTTCATTTCGACAGTTCATTCAACACACTAGAAAGTGTACTCAATTGTTTCTATCGAAACATATTCTTATTTATGAAAATAAAAACTGTGTTAAAACTTTGTTTCATTTTAGATCCAAACAAGCAAGCCACACCAACCAGAAGAAGGAAGGACATTTAGCACCTAGTTAAATATAAAACTCCTGAAAGCTAATAAGTCCTGAAACCTTTAACTAGGGAGGCATCTCCCTCCGGCTGTGAGTCCGCTGTCTGTGTTAGCTTTCACCCCCAAATCCTACACCACCATATCAACCAAAAATGTCCTCCAGACACCGCCGCAGCAGGAAATCTGTCAAACCCTCCCCCCTCTTACCATTCGAAACAAACTTCTTTCATTCAATCAACACTGACCACCCCCTATTCGATGCAGAACAATACCAACAAAACATGACATTCCTCAAGATCCCCATCTTCCAAGAAAAGTTTGTCCGCTATCAAAAGGAATTCCCAAAACTAGCACCAAAATACAACACACCCCCACCACACACATCCAAAACAACCCACTCTTACTCAACTCCAACTTCATCAAAACCAACCTCCTCAAAACATACACCCGAACAACAACACACACGCACTTCATTCACATCCACAACAAGGTCTTACGCTTCCTCTGTAAGATCCCAATCCCCCACACCCTCAGCCATCCGACAGCCTCCCGTCCCCGACCAGGATGAATTCACCCTCGTCGGTAAAACCAAAATCCGACCTACAACACCAAAACCTATCAACAATCCTACAGCAACCCACGCCAACAACACCACACCTACACAAACTCTCAATCTCCGAAACCTCCCAACCCAATATTTTACACAAAAATCCCTATTCCCACTTCTAAACATTCTAGAGCTCCTCAACGGACACATCATCCACCTAAAAGTTAACTTAAATCAAACAGCTCTACTCAAAACGTCCTCCCCGAAGTCAGTCTCAACAATTCTGATACAAATCCGCAATTTTACTGGTGATTCTAACATCACCATCAACATCCTCAACTCCACCGAACGTCCACCCCGACCAGCAAACAAAACACTCATACCCACCTTCTCTTTCGTCTGCAGGAATGTAGACACCACGATCAGCCTCGAAGAATTCGAAGAATTCTTCACGATCACCACATTCCGTTCCTCAAAACTTGGCGAATCATCGCCAAGGCCACCAACAAACCCACATCGATTTTCACATCGTTACCACTTCCGAAACCCATTACCAGCAGGCCCTCACCTCCGGCCTCTTATTTCATGGTCTCCCATATCAGTGGGAGCCATCCAATGCCAATCCGCTACCCTCAGTTCCTAAATAATGCAGTCGATGCACGCAAACCGGACTTTCCGCTGATTCTTGTCGGTCTAAACCGATATGTCATTCCTGCGGCTAAACAGGCCACCGTCCCGAAAATTGCCCCAAGTCCCAACAAGCACAAATTGCGGTGGTCCTCACCCCACCTTCCACCCTCGCTGCCCACACAGGCTAACGACACCAAAAACCCCTTAAGAGACCGCCCCAGTGTCACTCGAAAAACTACCTGTTCCCTTCGAACTCTCTACCGATACTAAAATCTTAATTGAATTCCTTACAGTCACGCCAGTGTTGCCAGATAATTTATATGAATTTTCTTCAATTTCACCTCCAAAATTCTTCATAATTCTGCAGTGGTGTTTGACGTCATTTTGGAGTACACACCCACCGTTAGTAAGGCCAAAGTCTACGTAATAAATATTTTATATTTCGTAAAATTTAATAAGGCCAAAAACCAAAGAAAAAAGCTGCTGAGTTCTGAAGTAGGTAGGTTACGTACTTAATAAAAGAAATTAGAAAATAATTAACTTTAATGACAAAGAAAAAAGAAGAAAAACGAAATCACATATTCACTTTATAGGCAGAACAAAAAAGTGTATAACATAATACCTAATTAGGAATATAAATTTTTTGATTTCATAAAATTTAAATGTTTTTTGGTGACATAAATTTTTACAGAATTTGAACCTGTCTCTTGAAAATGCCTACGCAATACGCAAAGAGAATTCAATGTATTTTCTTGAAGTCCGTTTCGTTTTTTTGTTTTCACATCATTCGTTATTGAAAACACCCTTTCAGCTCCTGTATTTGAGTGTGGTAGCGAAAGTACGAGTAATGCTAAAGTACCAATGTTAAAAAACAAGCTTTCGTCTTTAAAGTCTTTGGTATCTCTTATTTTCTGCCAAAATTTGGAAATTGGCAACTCCCGTAGTTCAACCTCCTCTTCATCACTGAAGTGAAATTGAATATTTCGCCACTCTGTTTCAATTTCATTTTTTTTATCTGTGATTGGCTGAAATTTTGTTATAACCGCCAAAAGTTGTTGACATTCCTCAGGTCTTTCTAATGCCAAAGCAACCTTTGGTGTTTTAAGCACTAATAGATTAAAAAAAGTATCTTGCATCGGTAAACGATTCTGCATTTCTCTACAACTAACTGTATAAAATTCTAAACATTTTAATCTAATTTTTTGCACATTTTGTTCTAAATTTAAAATGAATTTTTCACCAATAAACTTTCCATATATCGACAAAATTACTTGATACATTGCAGTTAACATTAATTTTAATTTCATTTGTACTAATAAAGTTATTACAAAATTTGAAAAAGTTACGTCTGCTTTCTGCTGCTAAGAACGATTGTGGACTGAAAGAGCGCATTAAAAGAATTTAGAACATATTTTAGGAATAAAAAGTAGGCCTTCTTGGTATCGTTACAATTCAAAGCGTCTAGTATAAATTGCGTTTGTTTAAGATGGTCCTCAGTAGAGGACAGTAGAAAAAAGTGCTGTAAAGTAGACCGCATTTCTAAAACCCTATCAATGCACTGATGCAAACACAGCCACCTTGTAGAAGAAAGTTTTAAAATTTTTTTTGAGAATCATTTAGATTTAGATACTCCTGTAATTCGGCTAGCTGAGCAGATCGTTTACCAATAGCGGATACATATGAACTTAAGACGCGTAATAAATCCTCGGGAGCTGCAGGTAAAACGTTGCATGCTGTATTTGCTATGAAATATTGCTTAAATCGATTATATAAATTTTCTGCTGTTGTATCAGTTGCATCTAATTTTAAGATTTTTAGTAATTTAGTCATTAAATTACCTGATTCTGGACAAACATAGCTAACTAAAATACATAAGTATTTATCCATACTTAAATCTGTGCTTTCATCAACTAGAATGCTAAAATTGATTACTTTTAAGATTGAAATTAGTTGACTTGTCTCCACTTTACATAATACATTATTAATTACTTGAGTTGTTTTAGTTCCTCCTAGTAATATTCTTTTAACAACATCGGGTTTGGTACAAGTGGCTTTCATTAAGTCTACAAAATCATCGTCTACAGAAATACCAATATTATGTTCTGCAAAAAAAGCACTAATTCGAATCTCGGCTGTCGCAATTTTGTCCTTCATTGATGTTGCAGTCTGGGATACTTCAAACATGCTTTTAACTGATGTTGTCAATTTCCTTGCTTGCACTTTAGCTATATGCTTTTTTGAATTTGAATGCTTAACGATTTCTTGGTTTCCAGCTCTAAGTAAAAGTATTACATTACACAACTGACATTTAAATTTTGCGTCTTCATTTGGCACTTCACAGAGAATTTGAAATACGAACTCATTTCAGTTTTATTCTTGCTTTACCTTTATATTCTTCCCCAATTTGCCAATCTGAATGAAACTTTCTTTTAAAAACTGTTTGTTTTTCGCCCTCACTTAACTCGTCACGATGTTTTCTTTTTTTTGTCGGTGTATTGCTGTTCCCACCAGATAGTAGAAGCTTGTTACTGCGATTTGTCCAGTATTATGGAAAATCTTAAAATATGGTATAAAATACATAATTAATATTTGTTGTGCC
This sequence comes from Galeruca laticollis, assembly GCA_963921935.1. Lineage (NCBI taxonomy): Eukaryota > Metazoa > Arthropoda > Insecta > Coleoptera > Chrysomelidae > Galeruca > Galeruca laticollis. Next base: position 76,813,178 of record OY998183.1, read on the forward strand.
AAATGCATTCATTTAATTAATACATATGCATACATATTTTAAAATAATTATGTTATTTATCCTTGAACTCATGTTTAAATAAATGTGTAAACTTTCAAATCGAGAATCGACACAAAATACAATACACAATTAGGCAAATGCTTGAAATATAAAAACCTTCACAGTTTTCAATGTTTTTATATTCATACTTTATACCAAACCAATACTCAACATCTAACTTATTAAAATGCGGGAGTCGGGACTTCCCCAGTTTCACAATAAAAAGTTGTAGCACACTTAGCACATTGCAATATTTTTATTTTCCTATTGCAATGGCCATCTCAAGGCCGAATTGCCAATACTTTCGAGTCGTAGCTAAACCATTTTACCGAAAGATGTCAGAATGCATACGAAATGAATAAAATACTTGCGAAAACAAGTGAATCTACAAAAATTCTTCATATTTTAGCGGTTTTCGTAAAATATTCTTCTTTTCTTCATTAGCTCTTTTTGAAGGCTAAAATTCTGCATATTGAAGAAAATTCTGCATTTCTGGCAACACTGCAGTCACCCTCATGAACCCCATTCCCAACTCAAGGGACATCATTGCCGAAACACTTCGTCATTTAACTCCGTCCATTTATCGACACAACTACTCTATTACAAACGTCGCCAGGCGTGCTCACCTTGCTTTCACTCCCATCAGGAGCGAAAATGATTCAACTTGAACCGCGAGCCCCATTCTCCCCGTCGGTGCTGCAGGTTTTTCACGTTTTTTTCTGTAGCATAGTGAATTTATGATGATACCAGCCATCTACTCAATTCAACATTTTAATCAAATATTCACAAAAATTTTATATTTCAACATTTTCACCAGCTCACACAGACATTAAACACCTAACTAACTAAATTCCTCTCCTCGAAGTCGAAAAAAGCCAGTCGCCACCACCAGACATCTACATACCTTTCTATGTCTCCTAGTCACTTTTCAAACAATTTCGAAATAAAAATCTTTTCTTATCTCTCAAGACATCGGAGACACCCAATTCCAAAAATTTTTCAATACTTTCAAACACCCACCTCATCTACTCTTAACTATCCGCAACGCAACGTGGTTCGTCTTATACATATCCGACCTTTACTAGTCACTTTTTAATTCCCCTTTCTATACACTTTTAAAACCACGTTTCTCGCAAAAATACCCAATTTCGCTGCTGATTGTCTCTCCGGTTGATTTCTAGCAAAAAACTTCCACAATTAAAACATAAACATTCAATTCCAGACACTTTTCTTCTCAGGTATCCTATACACTTTTTTCCACAATTGAATTTTCAGTCACACTATCAATCCAAGCCAAAGTTAATTCTCGCACACAAACCACCACAAAACAACCCCAACCCAGCCCTGCAGAGGAAATATATTCTATATAAAGACCTTTTCTCAACACACACTACCCCAAATGAAAACAATTATAAACCCCAACTTAAACAATCATCGAATTTCTCTCTCTCTCTTTTTGTTCAGCAGGTTTATTTTACGCACTATGCGACAAGTATTCAGAATTGTCGCCTTCTACAGGTCAATTGATACGAAAAGATAATATAGATGGAAAAAATAAGATATGATACGAAGAAAATTTTGAGTTAGAAAAATTAAATAATAGTGGCTGAATAATATCTGAAAGAAAAGCAGATACGTGGGCACAACAAAGTTTTCTGAAAAACTTTGAATAAAAACCGACAAATATTCCAGGTAGCAGCTATATTGATATATAAAATAAAATACAGAAAACATTTAAGACAGTTAATAAGTGTTTTAGTACCTATCTGGCGATCTTGTTATTTTCTATGATTTGGAGGATCTAGACGGTTCTTCAATTCTACAAAGAGGCTTCAATTTCTTTACTCCACAGAACAACTATATTGTAATGTTTTTCTTATTTATTTAAAAGTTTTTATTTCAACGGGTGAGATAAATTCATACACACGGTAGGTCTACTCACTTAAATTATTTGTTCACTAAATTATATTATACACAGTATATTCACTTACACTAATGTATATACACACTTCACTACTGTTTATTTACTTAGACTTAATTTATATTCAATTGTTTACTTTTTATCTCACGATGTCAAATTATAAACTGACTCCCTGGTAAGTATGGCCTCTTATATATTAAGTGTCCTTTTTTTAGATCTTTCTAGATTGCGGCTCACACAAAAACAATCGCCTCCCTGGAATTGTCTATATAAGACTGGAAATGTCTAGATAAGAATAGTCACAAAAATTATGGTAAACAGTTCGAAGAAACCCTGCGCATTCGCCAACATTTTAACTTTCATAGATGGCATAGACAGAGTCGAATTTAGGGACTACGCCAGTGTGCTATTTCGTAATATGACCCCTCCTTAAAAGGGAGTTCCCCCAGGAACTTGTATTTAGCCGGGACTGGATGTTTAAATCGGCAACTGGACCCATGTTTGCATTTTCCGGTCGTATGGAAATAACGGCACCGTCTTCAACGGGTACCGATAACGAGGGGTGTAGCTGCAAATTAATATTTTCATGATGACTCACCAATCTAACTGGTTGCTCTCTATCCTGGACATTGCTAGTTTCTCCACATGGAAATCCAGCACATGATCTTGAAGACAAAAATAAAGAAATTTTATAGCAATGAATAAAACAATTATTTAAAAATAAATATTGTGTCTAACTCCTGTTTGTCACTACTATATAAGTAACATGAAAAAATATATTCTTCTTCTTCAGGTGCCATCTCCATTTAATGAAGGATGGCGACAATTTCGGCATACTTATTTCGGTTCTGAGTGATACGAATTAAAGATGATGCGTTCATACCAGTCCAGTCGCGTATGTTGTTTAACCGCGAATGTTGTCTGCGACCATGACCACGTTTTCCTTCGATTTTTCCTTCTATTATTAATTTCAGTATATCATACTTGTTGTTACGGTATATGTGGCCCAGATAAGCAGTCTTTCTTCGTTTTATTGTTGTAAGTAACTCTCTTTCCCTTCCCATACGTCTAAGCACTTCATCGTTAGGTATATATTGAGTCCATGATATTTTTAGTAGTTTACGGAAGATCCACATTTCAAAAGCCTCGAGTCTGTTCATGGTATCCACTTTTTATGTCCATGTTTCTGCTCCATGCAGGAGAACTGAGTGCACGTATGCTTTTACAAAACGGTATCTTAAGTTTAAGTTTAAGGCTGCGTTGCACAATAAGTTTATCAACTTTATGAATATGGCTCTGGCTTGCTCTATACGTGATCTTACTTCGACGTCAGGGTCTACATTTGTTGTTATGCAGCTACCAAGATATTTAAATTTCTCAACTTCCTCTATTGCGGTATCATATATGTTTATGTTCAGTTGTGGGTTCGGCAATCTGGTTATGGCCATTACTTTTGTTTTTGTTACATTAATTTTCATGCCTAGTTGATCCCCCACTTCTACAGCTTTGTTGATTAGGCGTTGAAGGGCTTCTGGATTGTCTGCAATGATAACCATGTCATCTGCATAACGTATGTTGTTTAACGTCCTGCCGTTAATTTTAATTCCATCCTCTCATCACCTTAGTTAAATTTGTACTCAGAGTACACATTAAACAGTATTGGCGACAAAATACAACCCTGTCGTATCCCCTTTTTCATACACACCGGTTCCGATGTCGTTTGTCCATATCTAACCTTTGCTTCTTGATTCCAATAAAGATTTCTAATAAACTCGATGTCTTGTTGGTCTAACCCTTTTTTCTGTAGTAATGTCAGAAGTACGGTGTGATTAACTCGATCGAAGGCTTTCTCGTAGTCTATGAAACAGGCATAGCCATCTTTCCTCATGTCACGACATTTCTGGAGGAGCATTAGCTCCTTTGTTCCTAGACCTTCACGAAATCCAAATTGAGTATCGCTTTGATCGGCTTCACATTTGTAGTAGATTCTAGCTTGTATAATTTTAAGTAGGATCTTAAGCACTTGGCTCATCAAGCTTATCAATCTGAACTCATCACATTTCTTGGCTTTTGATTTTTTAGGGAGGGCAATAAATACGGAGGTGGGCCAGTCTCTTATGGAATATTGCCTGTTGTTTGCACTTTCTGTAGTAACTGTGACAGTGGCAACAAATTTTCTTCTTCTAACAATTTTATCATTTCTATGTGGATTTCGTCCGGACCCGTTGCTTTTCCGTTTTTACTCGGTTTAAGTGCTTTTACTAACTCTGATATAAGAATTTTCGGAGCCTGTCCACATTCATTATTCCTGTCGTGGCGTATCGCTAACGAATGTTTTCCGTATATATTAGTAGGGGAGCCCAAGCGGGGATTTCGGGATTTACTAAAGCGCGGCAGATTTAATATACAGGGGGATACCTTGTACCCGGTTAAGTACCTCCACAAAACATGAGGCCCATATATAAGGCCGCCCGTGAAGGATACAGGATCAAATTAGTAAAAAAAAATTGACCATCAGAAATTCTCGAGCGCGTCAGATTAAGGTAGGGTGAGTTAATTACATCCTAAAAAGTGTATATTCCACTAATCTGACAATTTGAGAATGACGTAAAAAAAGGGGAGGGCAACAAAGTTGTAAAAAAAAACGTCATCTCGACATTCTCAAGCGTAGCTAATTTTTTTTTTTATTTTGAAGGAAATAATTCAAGAATAATGAAAAATATATAATCTGACGATTTACGCAAGCCGAAATAACAAAAATTCGTCGATGCGTGAAGCCGCGTGATGCGTACATTTCCTTCTCCGCGTTTCTATTCCTCTCTCACTCTTTCTCTATCTATTACTCTCTCACTCCGTCCCCACTCTGGTTTCTGTTGCCATGACGCCATCACAGCTGATCATAAAGACTCGTTCGTGGCATACTGTTTACAACGTGTTTCCAACGTTTTGGCTTTTTTTTGCTATTTTAATATTATTTGTGTGAATTAAAGTTTATAAATATTTAATATGAGTGATATTAATTTGAAATGTGTATTTTGTGGTGAAAGTACCTTACAAAAAACAATCAAATTTACGGTAGAAACATTAAAAAAATGTGTAAATATTTTGGAATATCGTCGGAGCAAGCCGGTTATCCGAAAGTCTCGAGGAACATATGATAACCTCGAATTGTCGATGGAATCATCATTAAATGATTTCTATCACGCACAGTGCTATAAATTATTTACTGCAATTAAAATACCGCGGACCGATAGATTTTGAGAAATTTTGAAAAATCTCAAAAAAAATAAGATAAAATTTTTTTTTTAAAGTGGTTTTTTTGGAATAACTTTTAACCGGCGTTATCGATCAACTTCAAAAACTAGTCCGCCTTTGAGCTTGAAAAACCACGTCGATCGCCACCAAGCTGGTCAAAATCTGTTGATTCGTTCAAGAGATATCGTGAACGAAAGAAACCCGAAAAAGTGTTTTTTCGGAATTACTCCGCAATTTGTGGTTCGATCAATTAAAATTGCAAAATTACTTATGAGGATGATAAAACTGCGTCGAATTGCGCCAACCGCGTGAAAATTGCTTGATCCATTCAAAAGTTATTGCGGTTTGAAAATTCCAAAAATAGTGTTCTATGAAACTTCTATCAGACTTTCGAGCTGGGAGAGCTCAAATGCATAGAAATATTATTTCTTTGAACTCAGCGAGCTCAAAATATCACATAAATTATATTTTGAGTTCAAAAATGTCATAAGTACAATTTTAAGCGCCCAGGAATAGAATTAGCGGGAAGTTGCAGGGATGGCCTTTAAGGTGAACCGTTTTTCTAATTTTTTTTTGTCAGATCAGGCGAATCCCTCTAGATAATCGTCAGATTATGAGACAGTACGTTTAGAACATAAAGATGAACCATATATATCTTAATCTGACGCGCTTGAGTATTTCAAAATGGCGAATTTTTTTTGCACATTATGAAAATGGCCGCGAGTTTGCGTCCCATCGAAATCGTCAGATTAGTGAATGAGAGCTTTTTTTTGGTGCACTTAACACTCCCTTAGAAAATCTGACGCGCTCGATTAAATTTTTTTTTTCATTTTCAACCCTTAAATACAACCACCCGCATCATGCAAACTATCAGATTAATATACGTACATTATTAAAAATACGTAGGGCATTGATGCTATCAATATCTGACGCGCTCGAGGATGTCCATGCAACAGTTTTTTTTTACATATTTAAAAATCTATAGCCGCTTCCCCCACCGATGTAAAGGTATATATCATATAACATTTTTTTCTTCTTATCATCTAAGCTTTGCATCCCAATAGGTCTCTACGACGCTCGAGTAAATCCCCATTTAGCCTCGTGGGCTCCCCTGTATGTTCGTCATACTTTTAATAATTCTTGCTCTTCTGTTATCATTTCATTGTTTTCTTTTAGTATACCGAATTCGGGTTGGTTTTTGTTGGAATGCGTTACTTCTTTTATTTTCTTATGAACTCCATGGCTGTCCTGTTTATTCTGAAGTAACTCTATCTCCTCGCATCTTTCCTTCATCCATTTTTCTTTTTCTATTCGGATTTTCTTTCTTATTTCTCTATTTATTTGTTTGTATTTTAAGATGTTTTTGTATTTGTGTACTCTCCGATTGTCCATCATCAGTAGAATTTCTTCTGTCATCCATTCTTTCTTGGTCTTTGGGCTGGCATACCCTACTTCTTCTTGTTCTACTTTTACAATTGCATGTTTAATTCGATCCCAGGCATTTTCTGTATTCGTATCTGATGTTGTGGTTGACTTTATTGTTGCAAATTCTTCATTTATTCGTTATTTTGCCTTTGTCTGTGTATTTTTGTCTCTAAGTTTTTTCATGTCTATATTTTTTTTGTTACTCTTTTTTAACTCTTTAAATTTCACATTCAGATCACCTACCACAGGATTATGGTCTGAGCCTATGTCCGCCCCAGGGTATGCTTTTATGCCTTTTATTCCGTTCTTAAATCTAGTTTTGATTAGGACATAGTCGAGCTGGTTGCGAACGATGTTATCTGGGCGGTGCTGCGGAGATTGCCAAGTATACAAACGTCTTTCTCGTAGTTTGAACAATGTATTAGCATTCACAAATTCTTCTTATTGACAAATTTGTACTAGCCTGTCTCCCCTACAATTGCGTTCACCTAGGCCGTACTCACCGACGATTTTAATCACTTCAATGTTGCCAACCTTCGCGTTGAAGTCGCCCATTATCATAGTAGTTTCGTTGTTTTTGGTATATTCTAGCAGTTCGTTTATTTCTTTATAAAATGTTTACACCTCTCGATCAGCTTTTTCTGCGGTTGGAGCATAGCACTGGATTATATTTATGTTTGTAGGTTGGGCATTTACCTTGATGAACATGGCTCTATCTGAGAGTGGAATAAAGCTAATTACAGCTTGACTTGTTTTATTGTCTAATAAGATACAGACTCCATTAGGATGGATTCTTTTGTCACTGCGCGAGTAGTACAATGTTGTTTTATTCTTTTGGCATTTTCCACTTCCAGGCCATCGGATTTCGCTTAAACGCAGGATGTTGATCTTCAGTCTGTGCATTTATCTAACGGTATTATCTAGTTTTCCCGCCATAAACAAACTTCTTACATTCCAGGTGCCGATTCTGGGACTTTTGATTTTATTTTTTTCTACTCTCGTATGGGTCTGAGATTTTACTATATTTTGAGCCTTTTTGATGTTATATTTTCATTGGCTTTACAAGGGCTTCGCAGACTGACGAACTGGGAGATCCTGTAGTCTATTTGTGAGTTTCCTCCCCTGCCGGATCTTGTGTTCCATACATCATGATCAGTACTTTCTACTGGTTCGTTTGATGCCTTACTTGTTATACTAGGGATGTCTACAGGGACCTTCAACGAAATGGTTTCCCGTTGTCTTCTTCATTCCTACGCCGTTGACTGCTTCCAGTTCATCTGCCTTTTGGAGCGATTTCTCACTCCAATGACAAGAGAGTGCCCTATTTCTAGTTTGTTCATCCACCGTCCTATGAAGAGACTGTTGGCAATTCTGAGGGATCTGCTTATACCGGCAGATACTCGGACGTCAGAGCCTCGTTAGTTATATAGCAGCCCAGACAGCACACAATATCCACTAGATATTCAGTGGATAGCCCTATATCCACTGAATATCCAGTCCATATAAGATATCTAATGGGTATCCACTGAATGTATTTCATCATGGATATGAAAAAAAATATTTTCTTTTTTACACATTAAAAATGATTGAGAAGGAAGTTATAATACATAATACCTTCAATGCATAAATATCTTAATCTCCTGATATTAGAACCATTGTATATCCATGGATATCTCTGTGCTCAATGTATTTTTGGTTTTAATCAAGACGTGAAATTGAAAAAAGATAAATATACCTTGAGTTATCACAGTCTATGATGAGTTTAATCAATACGGATACGGCACAAAACGTGTTCATAACAGAGAACAAATATCTCATGACTTAACGTTTAATGCTATAGTAGAAAATAAGTCGAAGATTTTGTTATAATACAATGATCCCAGCTAAGTGTTATGGACTAAGACTAACCACTAATTTTGGTTCTAAATGCGAGTGAGAGAGATGCTAGACTAGACGTAGATCTATGATAGGCGGAAACTGGTGCGTTCGCTCTCAAGTTTTACCGGTCGAGGCGTCTTACCTATGGATGAAGCCACGTAGTAGAAAAATAAACATTTATTTACGTATCGAGTATCGACCGAATCGGGAATGGGAACTTGAGATAATGGGACGGCTAATGCCAACAACGATGACATTTTGTTACAAGAGGCTAAATCAAACGCGGCATCGACCAACGAGAGAACAGAATACCATTCAGTATGTATGGTTGCGTAGTTTTGCAGGTATGTAATATGGAAATACATGTATGCATTCCCATTCTTGAATAACTTGATGTACGCATTACATAAGTATTGGATATTTTTCAAAAAGGGGAGTGGTGAATGCATATATCCAGTGTATTTGCATATTACATACCCGCCAAACTATGCAATCAACCATACATGTGTAACGATGTTCCGGTGAACACCGCTGATGATACGCCTATGGTTCGAAACAATCCAGTTTTTATTGACAGCTGATGGATATATAAACCGACCAACAATTTCAATGAGACAGTCCGGTCGAGGCATTGACTCGAAAGGACTCCTCCTCCAGTCTGGCGAGGTATTGACTCGCTAGACTCTACCCTTCCGTCAGCAAGGTATTGAATAATTAGATACGCAACCTTATACGGACCGATATAATAAATATTTAAGTTTAGGCCAGGTATTGATCTTGTACATATGTAAATAGCATCTGTAAATATTTTTATAAGAATAAACTTATTTTATTTTGGGATCCTGTCTCTGACTGTACAACCCTACCCGGCAATCCGTAACCACCCCCTTACAGAGGGTTACAAATGGCGCCCGATCAGTAAAAAGATGAAATAAGAGCAGTCCATATTACTCAAAAAAAAAAAAAAATATATATATATATATATATATATATATATATATATATATATATATATAAAGTACAGAAAACTACCAATAAAGTTAAAAAGAAAAAAAAACAGAAATATACAGGGCGATCCGAAACAGCCGGCGGACACATACACAAAATGACAGACGACGAAGACACCTCAAACCAAGACGGATCAGGCAGAGTTGGGTGTATCTACAAATTAAGGAAGGAAGAATTAATAACAGAACTAGGAAACCGAGGTAAACCAACGGAAGGCAGACCGACAGACCGACAGACAGACAGACCGACATAATTTTTGGGATGGCTCTGAAAGTAGCGCTACCTAATCCCCGCCATATTTTACTTGATCGCTCTTTAATTCTGATGAACGGCTATTTCTTGGGATTTTTGTGATCACCACTTGCGTGCATATATTATTTATGTCATTCGTTGATTATTTTTCAGTTTCTTGCTTGTTTATTCCGATTATTACCAAAGAATAATACAATTCATTGTTATTGCTTCTCAATTTGTATTGTTCTTTTGTGAATAAAAATAAAAACTTTAGCTGAAGGAATAGATGCAAATCTGTTTGCAAGGCAGATGATAATTTCAACTTTAACGCAGTAAATACAATAGTTGAAAATCTTGTCAATCCTATTCCAGGAAATATGTTAGAAGGTAGATTGAGGGAAAGAAGACCAAGTAATGTAAATTTTGTTGAAAAATCAGTCCACAGATTTGACGATTTTTATTCAAACAACCTTTTAGAATGATGAGACAGGCATTTGAAGTAGTTCATTTTAAAAATAATATACTTATGACATTCTTAAAATGCAATAATTTGTGAGTTTTAATTCCCTAACCGACTATACTACCTTCCTCGCCTTGCTCTACCACACCGGTATCGATTGTTAATAGTCCATGAACATTTTTATCTAAATCCACACTTTCCAATCTAAAAAACTCTCCTGTATCAACAACTTGCTCGCAATTTAAATTCAAAATTCCCACTATTTGACTGAGCAAAAATAAATATGGTCTATAAAATGGCGACCGCTCCCTGAGCACTCAAGTAGCAAAGTAGGGGAAGTGTCGCGTTCATAAAAATTTTAAAGATCGCTACCTGAGCGCTCAGGGATCGGTGTCTGGGATGAGCGCACCCATTATTCCACAAAATCCTGATAAATTCTATCCAGGGGAAGAAAATATCGCTCGATATAATAGCAGGAAAGTCTGACCCGATAATCTACGGAACCGGCGAGTGTCGATGACCAAAAGATACCGGTAGAATTGGTAGAATTAGGAAATCACGTGGAAAATTTCTGTAGACGGCTTGTTAGTAGGACTCATTATCAAGGTAAACAGTTGAAAATACTTTCTCGAAATTAACAGTTCTATAGAGTATAGGTAGATTAACGTAGGAATAGCTTGATTCGTAGTTTATTGTAAGTATGTAACCTGGATTTCATGAAATAGTTTTTGATACATTTCACAAATTCTTATCAGTTCACTTTCGTTATTGCTTTGTACATTTTTTGAAATAAGAATATATCACGGGGGCTGAATATTATTCAGGGATGTGTCCAGCGACGTAGTTTTTATATTATGGGTTTTTTGATATCGTAGTTTTTTTGCTAAGCGGAAAAAAACCAGTCATATAGTTTTTATTATCAGTGCAAACGGCTTTTATACAGTTAAAAGTCAGGATGTATGATTATTTGCGAATTTCAGGTGACGATAATATAGTCAGTATAATGGGATATTACGGGGGGACGTCGGAAATTTGACTGGGGTAAAATGTAAACCCTATGTAGAGGTTAATTCGTTTCTCTATTTTAGGGGTGTTTTTTGATTTGGATTTCAATTCGCTGATTGAAGCTTGCGGAGTCAGTGAGACCAGTTCCAGGAGAGCTGGAATATTCTGGAGCGACTTCAGTTGCTGTTCTGGGGTCCGGAAGAAGGATAAGTGAACAGTTTTGCTTCTTATTTTTCATTCACTTATACATTTACCTCATCCGTCACATTTCACAATTTTTTTATTTCTCTCTTTTTGCGGCAATTAGTATAAATTCACTTTTCACTTTGCATTTAAAATTGTAATAATTTATTTCGTGATTTTAAAATATTGGGCTGTTGGCTCTGAATGCTAGGATACCACGGTACGTACCTGAGTGCTGCGTTATTTAGTTAAGTTTTCGATCTCTGACGATTTTATGTAAATAATTTTGCGCCGTACATAATTTAGATTTATATTGGTAATTTTGGTATTAGATTTTTCATTGTATTTTGAGAAATTGTAAATGAACCATTTGGTCGTTTCCCTATAATTGTAAATTTGAGACATCGGTGTAGTTTGGGGTCCTCAGCTCTTCTGCACCCTGAGTTTGAAGCCTTCAGCTCGACTCAGATGTTATAGAACCTGCTTGTCATTTATTTATTTATTTAATTTGTGACATTTTGTTGTAAACTTGTAATAAATACTTTGAAAATAGACCTATGGTCCAAAATGAATAATTAAAAACTTCAATCAGGGGATACTTGCTGACTTTTATTTTTTTTATAATAACTTACCTATCAGTTTAACCTTTGAAGTGTGTAGTTAGTGTTGTTAACCCACTGAGGAGTTGTGGGCTAACTTAAGAAGTCTTGGGTGCTTGCCAAAACTTCTCTGTCACCCTTTTTGAAAACTTATTAAATTTTTTTGAAGAATCCACCCCTTCTTCGACTCGAAGCTAGTCGACTGGCGAGCACGGGTTGTACCACGTGAGATAACCCGCACATCTATAGCAAGCACTGAGGGTTAGTAGCGTTTTTCTCGTAAACTGTGCTGGAGGCTCGGCTGATTTGAATAAAAAATCTCAAGCTCAATAATAATAATGGTGTTCAAATAAGGAACATTCTTATTACATGTATATGCTTGAATACAAGATGCGGGCCAATTTTCAAAATGTTATTTTATATTCGGGCGTATACGGTATATGGCTGACTTTGAAAATCTACAATCTTTCTTTTCTCATTCTTACAGAAAGAAGCGTGCAGAGTAGACGAGCTGGGCGATGGAGAAGAAGAATTGTTGATGTATATACAAATATGTATATTATATAAAATAAAGTAGGGGAAGGTGGGGATCCTTGGGCAGGTGGGAGGTCTGGGCATTTGTGAATAAAATCAACATTTAGGCACGCCGCTGTCGTGGTAACCGAAAAGCAGTCGATTTGTTACTTCTAACGAACGCGATAGTGCAGCTGTATCAGTATTGTCGACACGACAAAATCCAGTTTTATGTTTCTATCCTTGAAAACGCTTTCTTTTTATTAATTCGTACATATTGGTTCCTTGTGCATGGAATATCGTAATAATGAATGGTTAAAATTATTTGTTTAGTGTAGTATTTTGCAATTGGATTTTAATGGCGCCGGGCGGGATGCATGAACACCCAACGGTGCGGGAACATTGGGCATGCCCATCTCTCCCTACCTTACGGTTTTTTTTTATTTTCAGGAGAATAAGCCGTTTTGCTACAAGAAAAAAACAAACCGCATTGAAATACCACGCGATATAATCGAATGAGCTATCGACGAAGTCCGTGCGGGAGTAAAAATTCAACCAACTGCGAAGAAGTATGAGATTCCCAGATCTTCTCTTCAACGATACTTAAAGTTAGAGTGCCCTTTGAAAACCACAGAAAACAAATATATAACCAGACAGATATTCACTACTGATGAAGAAAAGGCACTCAGTGAATATTTAATTAGATGTTCCCAATTACATTACGGCTTGACTAAACTTAATTGTAGAAAGTTTGCATACGAATATGCAGTTGCTAATGGAAAAGTTATTCCAGAAAATTGGAAGCGTAAATATGCATCAAAAGACTGGATCAGAGGGTTTATGATTCGAAACAAAAATTTGTCTTTGCGCACTCCTGAGGCGGCTAGTTTATCACGCGCCACCAGTTTAAATCGGAAAAATGTAACGGAATTTTTCGACAATTACATAAGCGTTTTGGGTCGCTATAAATTTGGACCAGAAGCAATCTACAATACAGACGAAACAATATTAACAACCGTGCAGTCTACGCAGGAAGTTTTAGCAGTGAAGGGTTGCAAACAAGTAGGAGAAATGACCTCAGCCGAAAGGGGCACTTTGATTACCCTTTGTTGCACGATTAATGCTATCGGAAATTCGATACCGCCATTTTACGTATTCCCTCGAGTGAATTTTAGACCGTATATGCTGAATGGTGCCCCGATTGGATCCGATGGTGCAGCTTACACGTCTGGGTGGATGACTGCACAAAATTTCGTTTTATACCTGAAACATTTCATTAAATATGTTAAGCCTTCAAAGACTTCACCTGTAGCCATTCTACTTGATAATCATGAAAGCCACATATCAATAGAAGCTTTAGACTTGTGCAAAACCTTCCCGCCACACTGTAGCCACAAGCTACAGCCTTTAGATTTAACAGTATTTGGACCGCTCAAGAGATATTATAATGTTGCGTTAACAGATTGGCTCTCTACGAATCCATCAAAAACTTGCACTATTTATGAAATAGCGAAATTATCAGCACTGGCCATACCTCAGGCTTTTACTCCCAAAAATATTCAACACGGATTCGAGAAAAGTGGTATTAGGCCCTTCAATTCTGAAGTTTTTACAGACGTGTTTTTTTTAAGTTCCTATGTCACAGACAGACCTATTAATAGAACAAGAGAAAGACCTTGTCGCGAATTCAATCCAAGAACAACCAGCGACTAGTCCTACTGATTCGTATTTTCACGTAACCGGTAGTGAAGTAAATGGGCCGTCTACTTCTGCATCTATCTTATTACAGCCAGCTCAGGAGCGGCAAACGAATACACCAACGAATGAGCCCTTTTTGACTCCCGAAACTGTGAGACCTTATCCTAAAGCACAGCCAAGGAAAAATATTAAGACTAAAAGGAAGAAAGCGAAATCTAGGATCATGACAGACACACCAGAAAAACTTTTAATAGAGCAGCTAGCAGCTGAGAAAAAACGTAAATTACCAGTGAAAAAATTTCCAAAATTGTCAAATGAATTGCAAACCCCTAAGAAAGAAAGAAATTTTGAGAAGCGAAAGGAAAGTACATCGAGCGAAAGTTTAAAGGACGAAAGTTTCTCGTCGGGCTCCTCACCAGAACGGAATGAATTTGAAGAAGAAAGTGACAAGGAAGTAGATGTAGATGATGTCATATGTCCTGATCGTAGTTTCCAGATAGGAGACTACGTCTTAGTTAAGTTTCAGATGAAGAAACCTGTGCCCATTATGTAGGAAAAATCGAGGAAATAGAATACAACGATTTTACAATAAATTTCATGAGACTCACAAAATTGAAAAACACTTTCTGCTACCCTGATATAAAAGATGTATCATCAGTTACCCGAAATGAGGAAGCCATAAGTATCTATTTGATAAACCACTATGGGTTATTGAAAATTTGAAATAGGCAACTCTCACGAAAATATCAAAGTTAGTTGGTTTTCTTATATATGTGTACCGAATAGTATCAATAAATATAGTTTGTAAAATTATTTATTAATGTTGGTTATTTCATGCCCAAGGCTCCCGACTACAGTGCCCACAGATCCCTCTGGTAGGGATGCTTGGGCACTATTGCAAGGTTTTGAAAAAGTTAAATTTCACAAAAAAATTTGAACAATAGAATTTATAACATAATGCCTAAAGCTTAAGATAAGTCAACTATAACTGGCAGTGAAAACAAATTAGGGGTAGATTGGGCTGAATTTACTGTACAGGCAATATACTGAAAAAGTGCCCAAGGATCCCCACTATCCCCTACTTTCTATCATTCTATTCCATACTATATCATTTCATCATATGTCAAGTAATACTACTATTATGAAAAATTTAATTCCATTTGTACCTACTCATTCACAGATGAATATCTGACTAGTACCTGATGGTGGAAATACAAGATGGCCAACAAAAACAATGCTTACCAAAAGTTGTATATATCCACAGATCTAGAATAAAATTAATTGGAAATAATAGTTCTGGTCAATCAGTACAAAATATAACAGATATACACGATGAGTATTTGAATTTTTTTCACTGGATCACAATATTCTACAGTCGTCCACTTAAATACTAGACCTCCACCCTGTGTATCTATTATATTTTGGACTGGTTGACTGGATAAACTGTTTTCTGTTAATTTTATTCCAGATCTGTAGACATAAAAAACTTTTAGTTTGCATTGTTTTTGTTGGACCACCTTGTATTTCCACCAGTAGGTACTAGTCATATATTCTCAGATTTTCATGTTTGAGGAGGAACGATATACCAAATGTGAATATAAAATATCCTATTACTATCCATGGTACGGTTAATTAGATATACCAAATGTGAACATAGGATATCCATGGGATATTAACGAGATATCTCCAAAGACATCCATAAGATAACACATATATCCCAGATATAGGCGGACATATGGATATCCATTGTATGTCTATAGGCTATCCATCTATATCCAATGGATGTACAGGATATCCATAAATGATATCCTGTGGATGTCTAATGGATATTGTGTGCTGTCTGGGAGGGTGTACCGCGTGCAGGTGTGGTTGACATTTGGGCTGGTATTTCTGTACCATCTGTACCGTCGCCCCTTACACCTTATATTAAACTTAATTAATTTTCTTCTTCCAAAAATTCTATTGATCCTTCTCCCATATCATCTGCTTCACTATCACTATCGTCTTGTAAATCAATAATAAATTTATTTCCTCCATTAATATGGACTTGCCCAGTATTCTTACACTCATCTTCAATTTTGATTACTTTTTTAATTTCTGTTATAATTGTGCCCAAATTAACTCGATGGGATTGAAAAAACAAAAATAATGTTACGACACAGCACACTGGTATAGTCCCTAAATCCGACTCTGTCTAAGCCAGGTATAAAAGTTAAAATTATGGCGGATACGCCGATAACTGTTTACGACTATCTTATCTAAACATTGTTTTTGTGACCAGACTTATCTAGAAAATGCCAGAACCAATTGTTTTTGTGTGTGTAAGCCGCAAGTCCGGAATTTTCTAGTAAAAAAGGCTTTAATATAAATAAAGGACCGATCAGCGGATGAGTTGGTTGATAAAGTGATCCCGAGAAATAAACAAAAATACACCGAACTGTAAAGTGCTAATATAAATTAATAATCAAGTTTGTGTGCATATAAATTAAATTTAAGTGATTAGTTGAGTATATATAAATTAAGTGTTAGTGATTAGTTTAGTGTTTAAATAAATTAGTAAGTAGCCATACCGAGTGTTTAAAATTTATCCCACCCGTAATAAAAACTTTTAATAAATAAGAAGAACATTATAATAAGGAGAAAGTCTCACTATAGAGTGTCCATTTTGTTCAGCAATACTCTCTAGGGCGTATAATTTCTCAAATTGCTTTGTCTGTAAAACTTCAATCAGTTGTTGTTTTGTACAATAATCTTCAAAGTACACATTCCTGAGAAAAACACTACACTCTTTCTTGATGTCAGCCTACCAACTAAAGAGTGAGCGTTGCTTATCTCTGGCGGATACCTGCTGTGTTTGAAAAAATTGCTATCTCAAAATATGCTTATAGTTCAGTAAAAGATGGGCAAAATAATAATTTATTTTAAATTTATATCCCTAATTCTTCTTAATAAACCGAGATATAAGGTAGTGCTAATTGTCATGTGTTATGTTTAAGATGTTTTCAAATATAAATAGGTTCATATTGTTTAAAGGAATGCATTTTGTTCAATACATTAACGCTAAGTATCTTAAAAAGTAGAATGGCGCTCCATAATTGCGGGTTAAAAATAATCGTTAGACAGTCGACAAATGTATTTAATAATTATTAAATACATTTTAACGATTATTAGTTGAAATTATAATATTAAATGAATATATCGTCAAATGAGCATTTTAAATTATAATGTTGACTGGACTATAACGGTATTTAACTCTGGTCTGTTGTTATCTTTTACATAGCTAAGTTCTCTGTTCATCTTCTTTGAGGGGTATTCGTTCGTTTGCCAAGCTGTACAGTTAATTTTAAAATGTACGGCACAGTAGCAAGGATTTTGACGCTAAGGTATGACCACCCTCGCTATTAGAGGTATTTTTAATTGTTGAATTATGAGCATTTATTTTACCTATATTGAAACTGGATTCACTCTTGGCATTGAAATGAAGTGTAATAATCTCTGGTCTTAACTTCTAGTTTCTTTTAAGTACCTCTATATAGTAATGTTAGTAGTTTTTGAATATTGATCTTTTTAGTACATAATTTTCAACTATAAAATCTAAATATAATGTTGTCAATGTCATCAACTGTGCATTCTCACCTTTATTTGCTGTACGGTCAACATCGGCTATTTTAAATGTACTGATTTATCGTGCCTCTTGTCCTTTTACATTTATTTACACATACAGGGTGTTTTCAAATGACACTTACAACGTTTGCATGTAGATACCTCTCGAAAAATTGGACAAGATGATATAGGGATTGAGGGGTCCAACCCATTTACTTTTCGAAATACAGGGTGAAAAATATAATGTTTTAATTTGATAACTTTAAAATGGATGAATATATTGATCTGCCATTTGGTAGGTTGTTTTTAAATGTAAAAGGGAATATTTTGAAGAAAAAACATGTTTCAATTATTGATCCAGTGGAAGAATATGTCACCTTTCCCCTCCCATTTTTCACGCCACTGGCATTTGAAGCTATTTTTATTTGATTTTGTATTCCTCAATAGTTTTCACGTGAAAAACGCATAACCTTTTCATATCAAAAAATTTGTAGTTTTCAAGATATTTAATGTTTTTATGAAGTCTGCAAGATCACTTTTTAATAAAAAAATATTTCTCTTGATTGTTTTTTAATAACTACCAAACTACTAATAGTTAGAATATGTAACAGGAACTTATTTGTGAAACAGCAATGCATATAAAACATTGAGAGAGGATTGTTGATAATACTTTTCCAAACATGTGATTTTATTAACAAAATAATTAATGACAATAAAAAATAAGATAATTACAAAGTTAGGTTAAATAATATCCCATTCAAACATAATTTTCAACTAAGCAGCCAAAAAATTACAAAAGATGTTCAAAATTTTGTCCATTTACATTTACACATAATATCCAACGTTTTCTCATTGAAAATCGCATACCCTGAAAAGACTGGCGATTGCCAGAAATAATTTCTGTAACTGTATGGATTTTTGCTATTGGAGGCTCCTCCGTATAGTAGGCTATGGATGTCAATAATGAAATGGTAAATGTAAAGCCAGAAAGAATGGTAGACGTTCCGAGCGCTTGTATAGAGAAATATATCCAAATCGACCTAGATTTCCATGGCATACAACATTTTCTCAAATTGACAGGAGATTGCGAGAATTTGGACAATTCAAAATTGCAAGGTTGCGGTAGAAAACGAACTGTACGAACTGTGCAATTAGAGGACGCTGTTCTAGACCGTATTGAAAATAGACCTGATTTATTCACTCGCACCATTGGCAAAGCTTTAAATGTGAGTAATTCAACTGTGTGGAATATTTTAAATGAACAGCAGTTGTATCCTTATAAGTATACCCAAGTTCAGGCTCTAAAACCAACAGATTGTCCTCAAAGAGTGGAGTTTGCCAATTGGTACACCCAAAAATGTTTAGAAAATAGGAATTTTACCGAATTTGGTCTATTTACTGATGAAGCCAAATGCACACGTGAGGGAATTTTTAATTCAAGGAATAGCCACGTGTGGGATGACGAAAATCCATAAATATGTTATTCGACAACGTGGATTTCAGGAAAAAGTCTCGCTTAACGTGTGGGCAGGCATTCTTGGAGATTGTAGTGTAGTGTAGTGTGTAGTGGGTCCATATTTAAAACCTAATAAACTCAATGGTAATATTTATTGTAATTTTTTTAGAGAAACCCTGCCTAATTTATTAAACGACGTCGTACCATTAAATATTATGGCGAATATGGATAATGTATGGTTTCAGCACGATGGGGCATCTGTACATTATTCTCTAGAGGCCAGACAACTTATAACCCAACAATACGGAAACAACTGGATAGGTCGAGGTGGACCCAATATGTGGCCTGCGAGGTCACCGGATTTAAATCCAATCGATTTCTTTCTGTGGGTTTACATGAAGTCCCTAGTCTACGATACAATAGTAGAAATGGAGGAGACGCCAATAGCAAGAATCCATAGAGTTACAGAAATTATTTCTGGCAATCGCCAGTCTTTTCAAGGTATGCGATTTTCAATGAGAAAACGTTTCAGATTATGTGTAAATGTAAATGGACAAAATTTTGAACATCTTTTGTAATTTGTGGGCTGCTTAGTTAAAAATTATGTTTGAATGGGATATTATTTAACTTTGTAATTATCTTATTTTTTATTGTCATTAATTATTTTGTTAATAAGTTAACAAGTTTGGAAAAGTATTTTCAACAATCCTCTCTCAATGTTTTATATGCATTGCTGTTTCACAAATTAGTTCCTGTTACAAACCATTAGTAGTTTGGTAGTTATTAAAAAACATTCAAGAAAAATATTTTTTCAATTTTTTTATTAAAAAGTGATCTTGCAGACTTCATAAAAACATTAAATATCTTGAAAACTACAAATTTTTTGATATGTAAAGGTTATGCGTTTTTCACGTGAAAACTATTGAGGAATACAAAATCAAATAAAAATTGCTTCAAATGCCAGTGGCGTAAAAAATGTGAGGGGAAAGGTGACATATTCTTCCAAATGTACAACACTGGATCAAGAATTGAAACATGTTTTTCCATCAAAATATGCCCTTTTACATTTAAAAACAACCTGCCAAATGTCAGATCAATATATTCATCTATTTTAAAGTTATCAAATTAAAACATTATATTTTTCATAACTTTAACACCCTGTATTTCGAAAAATAAATGGGTTGGACCCCTCAATCCCTATATCATCTTGTCCAATTTTACGAGAGGTATCTACATGCAAACGTTATAAGTGTCATTTGAAAACACCCTGTATACATCAATTCTATAGGATTTAATTCGCAGTGGTAAAAAAGTAAATTTTTCCAATGTTATTATACTATTTTATTCCTAGCTGGGTAATTACATGTACTAAGTAAGTACAATTACCAAATACTTTTTCAAAAAAGGAACTAATTACAATTAAAAAATACATATCTTAAAAATAGGAATTATATAAATTGAATTACAATTATATGGAAAATGGAACCAATATTTACTTATATAATGTTTAAATAGTTGAAAGTACTTTACTTAAATGAATTAAATCCCAGTACAAATAAGGGTATCAAGTATGATTTTACTAGTAATTCTTACAAACTTACTAAAATTTTTAATACAGATATGTGTACCTAAGAGTAAAACAATTTAATATATGTAAGCATAAAATCCGTAGACTAGATAAGATAGATAAATTTATAAAAAACGCAATAGGCAATTTAATAATAATAAAAAATTAATACAAAAGTTTGTGTACTTGGGTAATTGGTACTTTATACTTTTCTTTTATTTTGCATTTATTACGCAATTTGCGTATTAAATGTAACGCAAATGTGACTTTAATCCGTAATAACAATAAAGAACACAACTATTAAATAAACGGATGAATTAAAAACAAATTGTAGTTCTGAAAATGTAATTTAAATAAAAGTACCTACAATTTTAATAACACGAAAATATGAAAAACAAACAGTATAAACCTTTTATAACAAATGTTACATGTGCCCCCGTTTACCTCAGTAAGCTTATTAATTCTTTGGTTAAATGATCATCTAACTTTAAAAAATATGTGGGGCTGATTGGCAATAAAATTAGCCACAATTTGTTGCCATAATTCCTGACGAGTGTTTATTTCTTGTGAATATACTGTTACGAAATAGCACACTGGTGTAATCCCTGAATCCGACTCTGTCTAATTCATGTATGAAAGTTAAAATTTTGGCGAACGCGCAGAGATTCCTTCGAACTGTGTACCATTTTTTGTGACTATTCTTATCTAGACATTTCCAGTGAGGTCCATTGTTTTTGTGACCAGTGTTATCTAGACAATTCGAGGGAGGCGATTGTTTTATGAACAGCAATCTAGAAAGATCCAGAAAAAAAGGACACACAAAGAGAGACTCTGAGACTAGCGGATGTTTAAAGAAGTGATAAAATTGCTATGAATAAACCCCGACTAAAGGAGATAATAGTTACTCTTTCTTTATTACTGGGTTGGGAAGTAACTTAAGGAAGATTCACAGTTGTTTACAGTTTTATGGGAGGGTGGTATAATAATTGACCAATAAAGTGATGTTATCGTGACATCTGTTTTAATTTTTTTCTCTATCGATTGATATATACATATATATATATATATATATATATATATATATATATATATATATATATATATATATATATGTATATATATATGTATATATATATATATATATATATATATATATTAGTATCCAAAAATTATTATAAAACTTCAAAAAACAATATATGTATTAAATAATGTTACCAAGTCAATATGAATTTTTTTTTTTTTTTGATTTGTATTACTTTGATGTTAAAAATAATTTTATTATAGGTTACTTATATGATTTGTACTCAAATTTTTAATGCGTATATTACACTAAGATTATTCAGGTCTGTTTTTTTATTTATACAATCAACATCTTGATTGATGTAAGCTGTTTCTAAAAATAGACGTTTTTTATAATTCCTTTCTGTAGTTAACACCTTAGCGGATTGATAATTCATGCTATGGCCTTCATAAAACACATGTTCAGCAAGTGCACATCTGTCAGGATACAACTTGCTGTCACTCCTGTGAGAGGTAATTCGGTTGGAAAGTGACCTCTTAGATTGACCATAGTACTTTTTATTACAAGTATCACAAGGAATCTCATAAACTATATTAGCCAGTTTATTGGTAGGAGTTTTATCTTTTATTTTACTGAAGATTGACCTAATAGTAAGATGTTGCTTGTTACCAACTTTTATATTATGATTTTTGAATATTGCAGAAATTTTTGGTGTAACTGATTTAATATATGGTAGAGACACATTCATTGGCATATGATTATTGTCAGTTTCAGCGTCAATATAATTCAAGTTTGATGTGATGTTATTAGAAATGTCAGTCATTCTTTCAGAAGTATTATATAAAATTCGTTTTAAGAGATATGGAGGATAAGAGTTTTCATAAAAAAGGTTGTACAATAATTTTATATTTTTTTGATGAAATATTGGATTTGAATTTTCTAAGACTCTATTTTTCATTTGACGGATTAGGTTGATCTTTGTATTACGTGGATGATAAGAATGATAATTAATGTATTTACCTGAACTCATTGGTTTTTTATACCAGTCAATTAAAATTTTATTTTCATTATTTCTAATGAATTTAGTATCAAGAAAAGGTAAGGATTGTTCTGTGTTTTCTTTTTCTATAGTAAATTGTATATGAGGATCAAAGCTATTAAAATAAAAAAGAATATTATCAATTTCTTCCAATGGAAGAGATAAAATTATATCATCCACATATTTTTTGATGAAAAACAATTTAAATGGTAAAACAGATATAACAAAGTCTAAAATGTAATCCATTACATAATTAGCTAATATAGGAGATATTGAAGAGCCCATAGGTGTCCCAAAAATTTGTTGGTAGTTCATATTATTATACGAAAAATATGTATTATTGAAAATAAATATTATTAATTCTAAAAGAGTTTCTTTACTAATTTTACAATTTTGTTGAAATCCGTTGTTTGTGTTTTCTCATGTTTCAATTAACATCCTTGCTCCCAAGTTGTACACCTTTTCTTGGTTATGCCATACCGATGAAGGCTAATGAGCCAGAAACATGCATGTCTGCGGTTACGACTCTTTTCAGTAGCCCCTTCTTCTATTTGCGTGCAATACCCACTAATCTGTTCTTTGTTATTGTTCATATGTCACGCACTATTCGTACATCTTTTTTTATATATATATATATATATATATATATATATTGCATAGGATAATAGTTTCATTTCATTTCACTGACCGCATACCCGATCATTCCCCCTCTATATTGAATCAAGTACGGTCGATAATCAACAGAAGCATCTTTTTGCTTTCTATTTATATATATATATATATATATATATATATATATATATATATATATAATATATATATATATATATATATAGTTTGGATATTGTATCGAAAAAGAGGGCGCCACAAGACGCGCTAAATTTTGAAGTTAAGATTTTGTTTCGACCACCGTAGCTATATATCGAATGCGTATAAACCTAAACACATCATCTCGAACTTCCACGTTCAATTTCAGTCAACCGCTGGAGGGCTCATTAGGGGGGCCCTAAAAATATTTCAAACCCATGATGCCTATAGGCACTCCAAATCCGGAAGATCCCTCGAAAATCACGATTCCAGCATCAATATTTAGCGAATGCTGGACCCCAAAAAAGGGGGGCGCAGCGGGTGCCCCTATATATCATCGAAAAGGGTTTGGCCTGGCAAGTTACCCCATCATATTTATAATCCGATATTCCAAAAAAAATATTTTATAAATTTACCTGTGAATTTTTTCCTGTATATTTCCCCAATTAACCCCCCCCCCCCCCCACTTATGTGTTCTATGTACGTGTCGAGTTATTGGCGTATTTGTAGTTGTAAAAAATGGTTTCTCGTTTCTCGTCCCTTATTGTGTAGGCAGGGCGCTTCAGTTTTTGTTGATCAGTCATCAGTGAGTGTAGTTCCTGGTTTATAAAATAAGCTGTATTGGTAATTTGTCTTAATTATTTTTATGCTGTTTATATCTTTTGTGAAAAAAAAACATTACGTAAAAAGAAATATAATTTGTTAATATTGAACATACTGGAATACTGACTAAGTAAGTATATTGTATTTTCGTTCTTAGTTTTGCTTGCAAACGAACATACTTTATATTCCGTGTATTAAGTGTGTGATTATAATAATTAAAATAGTAGGGTACATGAAAAACCTAAACCCATGTTAACAGAAATTGATGAAAATCTCAGTGACAATGAAAAAGCACAAGAATCTTGGTTAAGACATCTGCAAATGGACAATTCCAAGATCGTAGATAACTTCATTGGTCAATTAAAATCTACACTCAAGTGTACATATTGTTGTCACTCTTCTGTTACCTTTGATCCCTTTTGGGATTTATCCCTTCCCATACCCCAAAGAACAGGTCAATTACGTCTTTCACAATGTTTGGATTCGTTTACAAGAGAAGAATCGTTCGACTGTGATGAGAAACCGACATGTTCGAAATGTAAGGAACGAAGACTATGCACTAAATCATTCTCCATTCACAAATTTCCGAAAATCCTGGTTATTCACCTAAAGCGCTTTTCGCCGACAGAAAGATTTAGGCGAAAACTTAATGATACAATAGATTTTCCAATAGAAGGGATTGATATGATCCATTACGAAGCTGATAATGTGGCATCCTGTAGGTACAACCTCTACGCTATATCAAATCACAGCGGAACCACTTACAGTGGTCACTACACGGCATACTACCGATATCCCTACACTGGACAATGGCACGAATATAATTATTCAAGGGTGTCATCAATATCATCGAAATCTTTAGTCAGTGGGGAAGCATACGTTCTCTTCTATGAGCAAGAAGGCATGAAGTCCTACCTTTTAAGTCAGTAAGTTTTTTTTTTTAATTTAAATTTGCATTTTTATGTATATTATGTTTTGTATTGTCGTTTTTAGTAGGTAAGATAGAATATATGTTTTAAAACTAAAATTATTTATAGATAAAAATGCAAGCAGGCCAAGAAAAAAAAAGGTACGAAAGTGGTGCATATAAACGAAGAAAACAAGAATATGAGAAACAAAGAAGAGATGAACAATTAACAAAAATACCAAAATTAACTAGTTTTTTTACAAACAAAAGATACAAGTTTAAAGGCATCAACGTCAACGTTACTGAGACTGATAAATCGGCAATTGGATTCGCTTATGATGATGATGGCATTTGTGAGGAGCATCAGTCAAGTATTAATAAAACGAGTGACATAGAATCGACTGATTATGATATGGCCACAGAAACCTGTATCATCATTAGTGAAATTTTAAACAAAATAATTTAAAACACAACTGCTAGTTCTAATTCTAACAAGTTGTATCCCTCCGACAAAGCCAACTTTCCCGACAGACCTAATGCAGAACAAAAAAGGTTAATATTAAGTATGGAATCTTGTCAACCAAAAGGTCCGTTTCCAAGACATTTAAAAAATCGTTGTTTTTCAGAAAACTATTATAAAAGTACTTCAAAGGCAGGTATTGAAGCTCAAAATATTTGGCTTTCTTACTCGCCTAAGTTAAACTTGGTATATTGTCAGCCTTGCTGGCTATTTTGTGAACGGTGGCAAGTATCGGACGGATCAGGCTGGATATCTGGTATCAACGATTGGCAAGGACTTTCAAAAAAAAATAAGAAAACATGAAAAATCAGAGTATCACGCAAAAGCTTGCTTAGTAAATGAACAATGGAAAAAAGGCTTTACGTTAGATAGCGAGTTAGAAAAGCAGACTAAAAACGCCTGTAGTTTTTGGGCCCAGGTCATAGAAAGGCTAATAAAAATTACACTTAAAATTGCTAAAAATTCTGCTTCATTCTGAGGTCACAGAGAATCCTTCAATGATGTATATAATGGAAATTTCATTTCCGATGTATGTTTGTTAGCTGAATATGATGATATGTTATGAAACGAGTTGTTAACTTACCAAAGGGAACTATCAAATACCTAAATCCGCAAATCCAAAATGAACTGATTTAACTTTTGGGCAAAAACCTTGAACACACACTAATTAATTCAATATTGCGCAGTCCATTTTTTTCAATCATTGTCGATACCACTCAAGATGTGAGTAAGGTAGATCAGCTTAGCATAGTTATTAGATATGTAAAAATTGATCAAAACAAACAAATACCGATATTTAATATCGTAGAATCTTTTTGGGCTTTTATAAAGTAACAGGCTAATCGGCCGGTGATATATCTTCTCAAATTTCAAATATAATTTTAAATGTAGGCTTAGACATTAAGAAATGTAGGGGGCAAGGGTACGATGGAGCTAGCACAATGAGTGGTGCTTATTCTGGAGTTCAAACTAGGATAAAACAAATTGAAAAACATCTACATTTGTTCATTGCGCTGCACATAACCTTAACCTCGTTCTCAACGATGCACTAAATGGTGTCCAAGAAGTATCAAATTTCTTTTTAGTTTTGCAAGAGCCTTATAGTTTTTTTGGTTTCAGTATTAATAGATGGGATATTTTATCAAGCATCACTGGAGAATCAGAGGTAACACTAAAAAAATTAAATCCAACTCGTTGGTCTGGACGATTATTATCTTGTACAGCTGTTAAATTGCGCTTCTTAGATGTCATAAAGGCCTTAACAAAAATAAGTTTTGGAAGTAAAAAAGCCGACGAACGTAATCAAGCTTTATCTCTTAAGAAAAAAATAGAAACCTTTAATTTCGTTATCACGCTCATTATTGTTACAAAGTTATTAACTATAACTAATTTGGCCTCTACTAAATTACAAAAAATCGATCAAGATTTATCTAATGCTACCAATTTATTAAAAATATGTCTAACTAATGTAACAGATCTCAGAGAGAAATTTTCGGACATAATCACAGAGGAGGCAAAATTAACTTGTCAGACATGGGGTATTGAGATACACATATTTTCTAATAAAAGAGCTAGAACAGTTAAAAAACATCATGACGAATTATCAGTAGATCATCGATTTAATAATGCTGAGGATATGTACAGAGTAAACGGTTTTTATAGGGTTGTGGATATTGTTACTCAGCAATTAAAAACTAGGTTTGAAGGAATGTTTCATGTAAGCGATAAGTTTATGTTTCTTGAACCCCAGCGCTTATCGCAACTAAATGACTTAGAAATCATAGAACATGCTAATAAATTAAAAGAAAACTATGAGAAAGATATTAGTGAAGGATTTGCTTTACAATTAGTTCTTTTAAAAAATATTAGATTCAATTTTTACGATAAGAGAGTTACTCAATTTAATCTTAATTAAACATGTGGAACTTAGTTCTAGTTTTACTGAAGTAATCTCCGTATTAGTCTTATTTCTGACGTTGCCTGTTACGGTAGCCAGTGCAGAACGTTCGTTTTCAAAGTTCAAACTTATAAAGAACTTTATGCGTTCCACCATGTCACAAGTTAGACTAAAGGCATTGGGGTTACTTTCCATATAAGCTATGGAAGCTAGTAAAATGAACGTATCTGAATTAGTTCAGGCATTTGCCAACCACAAGACCCGCAAACGAGAATTCTAGGTATTGATCTTTTCTTTATTTGACATAGGTTTTTTTTTCTTTTTTAAATATTTTCTTGTTCAGTTATGTAGAGAATTTGATTTGAAATACCTACCCTATGTCATTGCTTTGTTTCTCTTTAAAATTGTGTTATCATGACAATACAATGGTAAAAAGGGACAAAAGTACCTAATAACTAATGAAGGTTTTGCATAGGTACACTATTTCTATGCATAATTAGATGTTTTGTTTGTTTATCTCAATATATAAATATGTACTAGTATTATATGTGATTTTTCTACTTTTGTTTGGTATTTCCAACACATGAATGTACCTCGTTTTGTGATATTTTTAATTTTTATTTTGGAATGTACACATTTATTTTCCTATATGTGCCTTATTGTTTAATTTTCTAAATTATATACTTATGTATGTCTTTTGGGTTATTATTTTTAGAAAACGCTGGTTCATGAGTACCCCTTACCCTTTACTTGTAAATACATATACTTATTTGTTCATTTATATGATGGGCCCCGGTAAAATCCTTGCGGGGGGGCCGCGGATTTGAAGTTACGCTACTGCTACCCATTTCCTTAGATTAAAATTGCTACCTAAGTTACTCCCAGACTAACGTCGAAGTAGCCCATTCCTTGTCTAATATGCGTTTATTAATAGCGCATATGTCAAACTTATGGTTTAACCACGGAATAAAGTTAGTCCTAGGTTATTCCGTGTTTATTAATAAGACCGTAAGGGTTTAACGTTACAATAGGCATTCAAACTTGTCCGAGAATTCATAGGAATGTGAAAGTTGTTGCGATTGATTTATCATCGTAATATATACAGCATGTCATATCACATCACTAACCATTTCGTCTATAACTAGTCGTTTGTCTTGTCTAATACTTCTTTTTACGTCTTTATTTTTCTCCTTGTAGTTATCTGATAAAATTTCCTTGTGACGTAATTGGAATGTTTAGTGGATGATTTGAAAAAACTTCTCTCTGTTATTATGGCCTTTGTTTCTGTAGTTATACAAGTTGATATCTCTAAACCATTGTTTGAGCTACAGTCTCTCTCTAAATATGTTTTTCTGATTCCTATATATTAACCGTGTTCTGGTTAGTCGGACATATTTAAAATTGTAAACGTCTTTACAATTCATTTTTGTATTTATTAAATATGTCAGGTTTATTCAATTCCTTCACATTAAATTATCTTTCAATGATATCTCTTGAGACCTACACACTCCGAATCTGTTTTAAATTAGGGTCACCTTAATTTGCACACAAGATAATTTTGGTATAATTATACTTGATTATAATTATATATGTAGATGGCAGGATACTGATATAGATATTAATTATTAGAATATTAAGTAGATTAAAGATTAGAATCATATGAAAATAGATAAATTGCAATAAGTAGAGATATAAATAAAAATATGGAGGTACTACTTACAATACATTTGAATTTTTAAATTGAAGTTATCACGTTCTGAGTAGAATAATGATACTTCATAACTTTCCAGCACGTTACCAGCTTTACAGATTCTTTTTTTTTATTCAATCGACATGTTCGACTCACTTACTCCATTTTTTAAAGTATCATTTTAACCCTTTAACTTGAGCTGACACCAATTCAATATTATTTAAATGACAGTGATACAGGCCCTCGCAAAGTCGTATGGCGTGTGGTGTACAATGGATCCGAAGGCGCCGAAAAGCCTCAATAACAAAAAAATATAAAGCAACAAACAACATGTCAAAACAAAATTTATAATGATAATAAAACAGTAAGCAATTGTTAGCTATTACATTGTATTTTATTTGTTTATTATTTCATTTTTACTGTTTGAGGCGAGGGAACCGAATTATTTCTCGAAAATAATATATTTTTCATACGAGATTACGCAATAATAGAATTTATTCGATCGAAAACGTAACATGATAACACGAATTGTGTTAACTCAAACAAATCTGATTTTAATCATGTTTGAGCTTGAAATTTGGCTTGCAACGAACCAACGAGTAAACAAGCGTTTTATCCTGTTTAGACTTGCAACGTACGAAATTTTGTGTATTAAGCGCTGCATCGGTCGCGATTTCATTTTTTGCCAGATGCCCGATCGATAATTATCTTAGCGAAGTGAAAGGTGCATGGAGTAAAAGATACATGTTTTTGAAACTTTAGTTTTTTGTAGTTTTACAGGTGAGAACATTTAAAAGTTATTTTTATTTTAGGTTTATAAAAACATTAAAAGCCAAAAACTTGCATCTCAAAAATGTCGTCGTCGTCGTCGGCCACTTTTCGTTACATGCCTCCGGAGTGCAACAAGTCACCAATTTTATGATTGAATATTGTTAAGGACATGTCACAGATGAACCCTATAGATTTTCAGCTCACCAGAGCCAGTACAACAGGTGCTATAGTACTGTAAGTACAATATTTTTGTAATTTTTGGAGAAATTTAAGTTTGTTAGCACGATACAGCCTGCGCAGTTCAACAAGTCACCAATTTTATGATTGAATATTTTTCAGGTCTTCTCACTGATGAACCCTATTGATTTTCAGCTCACCGGAGCCAATACAACTAGTGATACAGTACTTTAAGTACGATATTTTTGTCATTTTTGAAGAAGTTTCAGTTTGTTAGCACGATACAGTCTCCGGAGTACATACAAGTGACCAATTTTATGATTGGATATTATTTAAAGCGTCTCAAAGATGAGTCCTATTGATATTCAGCTCACTGAAGCCAGTACACCGGGTTCTATGGTACTTGAAGTACCAATTTTTGTCATTTTTGGAGAATTTTCAGTTTGGTAGCAAGATATAGCCTCCAGAGTGTATACAAGTGACCAATTTTATGATCGAATATTGTTAAAGGTGTCTCACAAATGTACCCTATTGATTTTCAGCTGACTAGAGCGAGTACAACGGGTCCTATAAATCCAGATATATTACATTTTTGGTTATTTTTGGACAAATTTCGGTTTCTTAGCACGATACATCCCCCGAAGTGTATACAAGTGAAAATTTTATGATAAAATATTATTCAGGGCCAAAGATGCGGAAAAGTTAGTTTTAATCTTTAAAACCGTTTATTTTTCTTTAGTTCAAGAACTGATTATATTTTTTCAGCTTCTACTAAACGCCGGTCAGTTCTGAAATCTAATTTATCTAATGTAATATATTTAACTTTAAAACCTTTATCGGAAACTCGATGGTCTAGTAGAATAGATGCAATAACTCCTTTAAGGTATCAACTTGGGGAGGTTTATGATGCTCTGTTTGAAATAAGCAAAGGAAACTTTGAAAATAACGTAAGAAAGTTGGCTGCATCGTTGGCCAAAAAATTGCTAAATTTTGAATTAATCTGCATTCTTATATTGTGGTATAATATTTTAAGTAAAGTTAACATTCTTAGTAAAATTATTCAAAACCCGAACTTTGATGTTGCTCAGTGTTAAAATCATTTAAATAATGTTTTGAAAGCTTACCGCTCTGATAAAAGTTTTAATGATCTATTAGTATTGTAATGTTTTTCTAATTTATTTAAACAGTAAACGGGTGGGATAAACTTTAAACACACGGTATGGCTACTTACTAATTTATTTAAACACTTAATTTATATATACTCAACTAGTCACTTAAATTTAAGTTATATGCACACAAACTTAATTATTAATTTATATAAACATTTTACTGATCGATATTTCGGTTTATTTATTTCACGAGATCACTTTATCAACTAACTCATCCGCTGATCGGTCCTTTATTTATATTAAAGCCTTTCTTACTAGAAAATTCCGGACTGCGGCTTACACGCACACAAATAATTGGTTCTGGCCTTTTCTAGATAAGTCTGGTCACAAAAACAATGTTTAGATAAGATAGTCACAATCGTAAACAGTTATAAAAATACCCTGCGTATCCGCCATCATTTTAACTTTCATACCTGGCTTAGACAGAGTCGGGTTTAGGGACTA
Source organism: Galeruca laticollis (assembly GCA_963921935.1). NCBI lineage: Eukaryota > Metazoa > Arthropoda > Insecta > Coleoptera > Chrysomelidae > Galeruca > Galeruca laticollis. The sequence goes on from OY998183.1 coordinate 76,845,067, forward strand.
TACCAGTGTGCTGTTTCGTAACATTGCCCCCTCCTTAAATAGAAGTTCCTCCTGGAACATTTGTGTAGCCGAGACTGGATGTTTGAATCGGCAACTGGCCCCATTTCTACACTTTCCGATCTTATGGAAATAGCAGGGCACCGTCTTCATCGGATACTGATAACGGGGGTTGTAGCTGCAAATTAATATCTGGACACCGGTATCTCTAAAGATAGCCTCTACCATGTTCCTGATGATTCGCCAATCCAACTGGTTACTCGCTATCTTAGGCATAGCCAGTTTCTTCACGCTGGATTCCAACAAATGGTCTCGTAGGCTTCGGAGTGCTTCCCACACATCGCGGTAGGTAGATCGGTCTTGAAATTCATTGTTAGTTACCACGTAGAAGACGTACCGCGAATTACGTTTCAGTTTCAGTGTCTTGCCAGGGGCTGGAATCTGGTCTTCAAGTTTTTCTAATTGCCCGAACTTCTTTCGAAAGACGGTTGCTAACCCTCGTGCTTTCTTGATACGGGCGGGGATGTTGAATGCCAGTGAATAATCTTCCGGGAGAGTGAACAAATCTTGTTGTTGTTCCGAAGTGACTCCATATCTAGCTTTCCCGGTGCCTCCATACGCGCCCATAAATTCATCGAAGGTATGGTCAGACACATCTTGAATAAGGTTTACTCCTTCCTCTAGGTCATGGTCTCCTTCGAATGTGGCTAGTCGGTTTTGGTGATCTACTTTTGTTTTTCCGTTGGGGATCTTGCTTATGCGATATATAACATCATTGATCCTTTTCTTGATTAAGTATGAACCTTCCCAGGATTTTTGTAATTTTGGAGAAAATCCTTTTCTCCTCGTCGGGTTGTGTAACCATACTTTGACTCCTTCTTTAAAACCGCCTTCTGTGGCCTGCGTGTCGTACCGACTTTTCATTCTGTCGCTAGCAACTTGAAGATTTGTTGGAACTAATTCATGAATATCGTCCAGCCTTCTTCTCAATTGGATCACGTAGTCTTCGCCTGCTAGATCTTCTCCAGGCCGAGGCCAAATTCCAGGTCACAAGGAAGCCTCATTTCACGTCAAAACAGGATTTTCGCAGGTGTTTCACCCGTGGACTCATAGACGGCAGATCGATAAGCCAATGCGAATAGGGAGAGATACTGGTCCCAATCTCTCTGATGGCTGGACACTACTTTGGACAGGTATTTTCCAATAGTCCAATTCATTCTCTCGACCATTCCATCTGACTGTGGATGTAAAGCTGTAGTCCTGGTCTTCTTCATTCCCAGCTTGTCGCAAATCTCCTGGAATAGATGGCTTTCGAAATTTCTTCCCTGGTCGCTGTGGACTTCCAAGGGCACTCCATATCGGCTGATAAATTCTTTCACCAATACATCTGCTACAGTTGTGGCCTCTTGGTTCGGGATAGCGTAAATTTCCACCCATTTTGTGAAATAATCCATTACAGCTAGTATGTATTTGCTACCATTTTCTGTCGTCGGAAATGGTCCAGCGATATCTAAAGCAATCCTTTCGAAAGGGCTTCCAACATTGTACTGTTTCATGGATGCCTTTCTCTTGCGATGTGGTCCATTACTCGTAGCACAAGTCGTACATTTCTTACACCAGTCCTTCACATCGTCGGAGCTGTTCATCCAATAAAACCTTTCACGGACTCTATGAAGGGTTTTCTTCACTCCCAGATGACCTCCCGATGGACTGTCGTGTAACTTCTTTAGTACCTCTGCTACTCTTGTTCTCGGGATAACTAGCTGTCTCCTCATCTCGGAACCATCATCGTTTTCAAGGACTCTTTTCAACAGCCCTTCTTCCAGGACAAGAGAGTCCCACTGAGCCCAATACGCCTTGAGTTTCGGTGAAAATTTTGACACTTCTTGCCAGGTAGGTCGCCGATTTTTTTTCTTCCATTGCCGAATCATCTTCAGGTGAGGATCATTCTCCTGGTCTTCTCTGATCCTGATGCGTGACCATTCCTCGTTGACTACAGTAGTTGTTGAAACTGCAGCTTCCCTAGATTCCAACTTGTTGCAGTGGGAGCAGTCTGTTGAGCACGGCCGTCTGGATAGGGAGTCGGCATTTCGGTGACTCACACCAGCTCGATGTTCGATGTTGAAATCGTACTCTTGAAGTCGTTCAATCCATCTAGCGATCTGGCCCTTGGGATTGAACTGCATCAACCACTTGAGTGCTGCATGATCAGTCCGGATTAAAAACTTCCTACCATAGAGATACTGGTAAAAGTGTTCCACGGACTTCACTACCGCCAAAAGTTCTCTCCTTGTGACGCAGTAGTTTCGTTCTGGTTTGGAGAGGACTTTACTGAAATATCCCAGCACCCTTTCTTGCCCTCCTTGGATCTGTGAGAGCACTCCACCAATTCCTACGTTGCTTGCGTCAGTGTCAAGAATAAAGTCTCCCTCTGGTAATGGATATCCTAATATCGGCGCCGAGGTTAAATGCCTCTTCAAGGTTTCAAAAGCCGTTTGACAGTCTTCGTCCCATTGGAAAGCTCTTGCCTCTTCTGTAAGTCGCGTTAGAGGCTTGGCAATATCTCCAAACTTCCTGATAAATCTTCTATAATACGTGCAAAGTCCAAAGAAACTCCTAATTTGATGTTTGTCAGTTGGTTGCGGCCATTGCTGAATGGAAGCAATTTTCTCTGGATCCACCGCCACTCCTTCATTGCTCACTATATGACCTAGATAGTTGACTCGGTTTTGGAACAGCTGACATTTCTTCGGGTTTAACATGAGCTGGGCAGCTTGGAGTCGTTTGAATACGTCTTCAGATGTTCGTCAAATGTCTTCCCCAGTACTACGATGTCGTCCAAATAGACCAGGCATGTCTTCCAAGACAACCCTCTCAAGACATTTTCCATGAGTCTTTCAAATGTCGCAGGCGCATTACAGAGCCCGAATGACATGACGTTGAATTGCCATAATCCAGATCCGGTGGTAAAAGCAGTCTTCTCTTTATCTTCTGGGTCCATTTCCACTTGCCAATAACCAGACTTCAGGTCCAAGGTGGAAAACAGTTTGCTGCCGTCCAAAGTATCGTCAATTCGAGGCAGAGGATAGCTGTCTTTCTTCGTCACGTTGTTAAGCTGACGATAATCCAGGCAGAATCTCGTAGTTCCATCCTTTTTCTTGACGAGCACTACTGGAGACACCCATGGACTAGTAGATGATTCTATTACTTTTTCTTCTGCCATCTCTCGAATTATTCTTTCAGCTTCCTCTCTCTTCGCTCGTGGAAGTCTTCGATCTGAATGTCTAATTGGCTTAGCATTACCAGTATCGATTTTGTGTTTGACGGTTGATGTCCTGCCAGTCTTTCCTCCTTTTGGTACGAATAAGCCTCGATACTGCAAGAGAAATTCTCTCATTCTCTTTTTTTAGCTCGGTCCAAAGATTGACCAGCTACTGATAACATCTGTTCGAATCTGGCATTAGAATTATCAGTGGTCGTTGTTTGGCGAACTATAGACGTCACTGGTATGCAGGATCCAATCCTGGTTTCCTTCTTGATGGTAACTGGGTAATCATTCACGTTTATTACACGTACTGGGATCTCTTTCGCCGACGTAACTAATCCTTTTCCAATTAGTACTTCTTTACCAACTTCTTCGTCGTGGTTCCTTGGCTCCATCATCACCGGTGTACCTTCCTCCATGATTCCCTCTTCTTCAGCTGCTCGAAATCATCCGTTTCTTCCGGAGGTATCGTCTGAAGTACATCTAAGGCATATCCCCGAAGCGCGATGGTTAAGTTCAGTGCTTTCTCCTTATCAGACCAATTATTCACTCTAGCGGCTGCTTCAAATTGTTTCACATAATTGGTCCACGATGTCTTTCCGTCGAACGTTGGAGCCTTGACTCGGGCAAAACTGCTAATATCTTCTGTCTTGGGTTGTGTTGCTGGCTTGCATATCTCGATCTTCTTTTGTTCTGCTGGCGTGTCTTGTGTTCTTAAATCTGTTATTTTACTCTCTAACTCCTTAATTTTCTCGTCTATCATTGTAATCTTATTCTCGATTTTCTCGTCCATCGTTGACATTTTATTCTCGATTTTCTCGTTCATCGTTGACATCTTATCCTCGATTTCAGATTTTAGAGACGAAAACAATGTTTGGATAAGATAGTCACAATTATAAACAGTTATATAAAATACACTGCGTATCCGCCATAATTTTAACTTTCATACCTGGGTTTAGGCAGAGTCGGATTTAGGAACTATACCAATGTGCTGTTTCGTAACAGTATTGAATGATGCTAAAGAAATAGCATCCATCTTAGACATAGAATCTAAATTCAAAAAACAAAGAGGTCTAAAACCGCAAAAAATAAAAATTTGATTATGAATGTGACGATGAACCGATCCGCGATGAAACTAAGTTCAAAGTTGATTGTTTTTTTAATGCTCTAGATGTAATCATAACATCAGTTGATGAGAGATTCCAATTACTTTCTTCTTACTCAAATAGTTTCGCATTTTTATGGAATATTGATACATTTAAAAATTATTCTGAAAACGAACAGTTAGAATTATGTCAAGAAGTTGAAAATTTATTAAATGACAAAAGTCGCAATGAACGAGACATAACTGCCGTGGAACTTAAAGAATTGCAATATTTTCAAAATTTTGATGAAAAAGTTATTACGTCTCCAGAAGAAACTTTAAATTATATAACAATTAATAACTTAATGAATGCTTTTCCTAATACGAGCATAATACTTCGTATTTTATTAACAATGTCGGTTTCGGTTGCTACCGCAGAACGATCTTTTTCAAAACTCCAAATAATAAAAAAAATTTGAGATCGACCATGGGGCAAAACCGACTAAGTCATCTCGCTATCATTTCAATAGAATCGGACGAGCTAAAAGAATTATGCACGGAAGATTTAATAAACCCTCCAGTGGGCGCGTGGTTGCGAAGAACGGGAGCAGTCGCGCGGCATAGTGATCCAATCAAAATATGACGTATTTTTAACTCTTTGTCATGTTTTGTAACTTTAATGTGTTTTTACTAACACTTTCATCCATCCTCATTGAAAACTTATAATTTTGTGCTCAATTATTTTATTTATTTGTGGCAAATAACACGTGTCAATGAACTTTGTAATTCTTCGAGAAATAATTCGCACTTGGTAAAAATTGCTTCATGCAATCAAAACTTACGGTAGAAAACGTGAATATATTACACTGAATAAATAATAGGTATATATTTATAAACAAAATTCATTCATGGCGGCAATTAACGCAGACATCATGGCAATGTTGAGGACACACCCAGTTGTGACATATCGCGCAGCTGCGTCTTGAAGTTTTGTTTCGGGCTCTTCCACGAAGATAGCATCTTCCCATGGTACCTGATGGTTTTGGAAGTGATGGTTTGAGTTCTTCAATTCCAAGAAGGACACGTCCTCGTTGGTAAGGTTTCAATTAGGGTTCTTCGTTCTATTTGGGGTTTGATAGGAACTCTCTTCTTATTATTTTTCGATATCCTTTATTTGCAGAATGAATACAAGCTGCATTTATTGCTGCAATATTCAGCAAGTCGTAAAAAATCACTAAAGGCCAACGTCTACAGTTGCGGCTGATGTTGTTCTTTGCGCACAACTGATCTAACAAATCAACTCCTACCTTTGTTCTGTTGTAGAACGTTATCATTTCAGGTTTTTGCTGCTCGCCAGTCATTTCATCGATATGATCATCGTTATGTAAAGATGACACTACCAAAACTGTTTTATTTTTCTTCGGGCAGTAAGAGACAAAAGTCATATTTTTCTGGAATCCAAAAATACAGGTGTTTGGCTTTCTCTCTTTGCAGGGTAGTAACTCCTTTGGAATATCGGTTTTATTTTATCTGAGTGTTCCTACATATGTTATTTTTTTCTGGAACAATGAATGAACAAGATCAATACTGGAAAACCAATTATCGCCAGTGATATTACGGCCTGTTCCCTCTACTGGCTTGACTAATCTCATGACGATTTCTTTGGAAGAATTATAAACGCAGTACGGTCCATCTGGTTGCTTTCCACAGTACACTTCCAAATTAGATGTGTAAGCAGTTTTAGCATCAACGAGAGCAAATATTTTGATTCCATACTTTGCAGGCTTGCTTGGTATGTATTGTCGAAACGGACAATTACCACGGAATGCTAGAAGTTGTTCGTCCACAGTCAAATATTCACCTGGAGAATAGTGTTTCTTGAAGTTGAAAATTAATTTTTCTAGAATATCCCTTATTGGAGCCAATTTATCAGTTATTTTCCGATTTTCTCTATCACGAATATCATCCATTATTATAGCACGCATGAGAAACCGAAATCTTTTGACGCTCATGGACAAGTAGCAGACTTCGATACCACTACCCTTTGAGTTATCCCAAAGCTGGCATATATTCTGTCTGCTGCACCTGAGAGCTCCAATCAAGAAGAGTATTCCAATTAGTGCTCTGATTTCCATTTCGTCCGTAAGTCTTGCATTTCTGTCTCTGATGAACTTTGATTTTTGAATTGTGATGTACGTGTTCGTGCATGTAGTTATTATGCGAATAATTTCATCATCTAAAAATAACTTTAGGCAATCATATTCTGAATCAGCTTGTCTTGCAATTCCCTTCGGTCCTGGAAGATGGGTGATAATATTATGTGAGTAGGCACCGCAGTGTTCAGTTTATGTTTTCCCCATTTGGTTTTCTCATTTTTTCCAAATAAAAAGGTCTTGGAATAGATTCGCTCAGGAATTGATCATTATTTTGTCTAGTTGCAGGGTCAGCTTCTTGGTCGGACTCAGAATTGTGGTCGCTAAATTCCATATGATCGATTTCACCTTCAGATTCGCTCTCGAGTCTGGAGCCTCCTCAAACCATTGTAATAGCAAATCAATATTATGGGAGTCGATGTTCCCTACTCTCACTCTTTTTGCCATCTGCCGAAATAGAAAAATAAATTATTGTCATGAGAAGAACGAGAAAATCGCAATTTATTACACACCTGAGATCGTAAAGTAAGTACTCGAGCGGATCACAATGGTGATCCAACGTATATGCGAATTTTTTACGTTTCTATCAGCGGTTGAACTACGACTGGTGTCGCAATCTATGCCTGGGTCACGATACACTCACAACGGTATGCTCACGCGCATCGAACGTTTGGCGTGTGACGTCACTGCGATGCAATATTCATTTCTATATTATGGCCACGAATGCCACTCTCGGTAGCATCAATAGGTATTCATGGCGATAATTGTTTGACGGGATAATTATACAAATCTTTATTGTTCATACTGAGATAATTTATATTATAATAATTAAAATAATCTTAAACTTTACTGAAACAGAAAAATAATTGAACCTTTTTGAGTTGTATCAAAAGCCACATTTTAGGGCAAGTCCAAGTATGGGGTTTTCAGGGGTAATCTGGATGCATTAAAGCATACAAAGACATTGAATAAGAAGCAACTTACTTATTTAAAAATAACATGAAATTAAATAAGGTTTTTCGTTTTCAAATATTCATTGTTCCGATCTCACTTTCTTTTTAACGTTCGTAAATTTTGAAAGTTTTTTTTCCATTTTCGCTTTCAAATTTTGCAAACTTATTTGTTTATTTAAATCTCGGAATCTAATGTAAGTTCTTGTTCGACTCGAACAATAAATCACTTCATATGGGATTTCAATTTGGTTTTGACCGACAATACTAAAAGTTTTATCAGCCAAAATTTTAAAAATATTTTCTTCTTTTGATAAAGATGTTCCGTGAAGTGATCGAAACTCGGATACAAGAATTTCCGTAGCTTTCAAAAGATCTTGATTTGGCTGCAATAAACCACCCCTCGATGTACCCAATCTTGAGCTCCAACGGAAATCATCTCGCTGGTTTTAGTACCTAAATTAAATGTATCTTTAAATATGTACGCTATGTACCCTGCCAGATATTTAAGAGCTTCTTGACGAATTATTTCGGTACTTTCAAAGGTTGTCAATAACTGTAAAGACTCATCGTCAGGAATATATTCTGGTTGAGTGAATGTATATGGAATAAATGTTTCTTCTTCTTCAAGTATACGAGTATTTGTTATTTGAATATTTTTGGAGACATTAGCTAGTAGTGTTTCAGTTAAGCAGATGGGTCGCGATTCTTCTGATTCTAATGGTTGTATTAGACATTTTTCACCAGATTCCTCTGTATTTTTTTTCTCTGTAAATATTGCCGCCGAGTTTTTACCTAATATATACCACCTCAAACGATACATAAAATCTAGAGGTTCTGGATTGTCATTTGTAGCTCCCATGCCTCTCATATAAGAGAAGGAGTTTTCAACAACGTCTTGATTTAGACGCGAGGTCAAGATGTAATTGACTCCTTTATAGTTTTCCTGCAAATAAGAAAACAATTCTTCCAGTGACCTATTTGACAACAGAATTCCTTTTTGAAACGGAATGAGAGACTTATGTTTGCCTTCTGCTGATCTAAATCTACTCCATACGCATTTTTAGTTGTTCAATTTGCCACAATTTTTGTATGGGAATTAAAAATATCAAACCAATCATTTATTAACTGTACAAAATCCGAAACTTCCTTCCACGGTAAAACAGATGGCAGTAGCCTATTTTCTCCACAAAACCGAATACTTTTTGCAACAGAATTAGATAATAGTTGAACGGCTGGTTTAGCTTTTTGTCTTTCGGAACCTTTTAAATCTAAGTGGTATCGGTTAATTCTATATGCGATGGTTAATTCGGACGACGACAGTTGCAACAAATTCTCAAAACAATCCCTATTAATTAATATCTAATATGTGGTTCCTTAATAATTTAATAAGATGAGGAACGTCACCAGACACATATACGTTTAACAAACTATTGCTAGGGTGTGGAAAACAACAATTTTGGTCATGTCCAATATTCAGTTGTGACCAAACTTTAACGTTAGATGTACATAAATCACTGACAATACCCACAACTGTGAAACCTGCATCAAAAAGTTTTGATATTATAGAAGATAATACGTCGATAGTCATTGCTTGATCGAAATTATAATAAACACGTTGCTTCCAGTTACTAAAAATACCATGTGCTATTATCGTTTGACACGTTTTATGTGGCCCTATTACTTTTTGATGTCGTTTCTCAATATTTATGCGATTAGATAAATGTATTTCGTCAAATGATAAAATACACAATTTTTCAATATTCTGCATATCAGAAGATTTTTTAGCCATTAAAATAACGTCATTCAGAATGCCCGGTTCTACTGAGAGTGTTGATGCCCATCTGCGTAGTGTCGAAAGCGCCGGTAAAGAATAACCATTTGTTCTTAAGTAGCGGTATGCTTTGGGGCTAACACTCCGTAAGGATATCGAACATGCTATTTCATCTGGCAACCATCGTTTGGCTGTACATTTTGAGTGTCCTATTCTTTTGATTTGACCTTCTGACAAAAATTGTCGCAGTCCAGTTTTCATCTGCTCCAACTCAGCTTTCAGTGCACAATTCTCATTCTCTTTCTGTAGTGTTGCAACTTTTGTTTGAAGTTCAAGTATTTGTTTTTTCATCCTAACTGAAATAGAAGAATAAGAATCCACATTCACTGTCTCAACCCTTACTTCGTGGAATCTACTCATAGTACCATTTTAAATGAAACTTACTGTTTCTAGATAACTCCACAATATATTAAAAAAAATGTTAAAAATTCTAAGAAGTTTGACAATTGTTTCGATATTAAATATCATCGTCAGAATGTATCTTCTGTCATTCTGACGATGATATTTAATATCGAAACAATTGTCAAATTTCTTAGAATTTTTAACATGTTTTTCAATATATTGTGGAGTTATCTAGAAACAGTAAGTTTCATTTAAAACAATAAAATAAGAATCCACGTGACGATTTTTCATTTCTTAAATTTACCTTACAGATGCTCGACTTAATGTAATGTCACCTTCGGTTATTTCTATTTTATCTTCACAACTTTGAGAAGTGATCGAGGCAGAAGACATTGTAGCTCCCGCTATGCATTCTGCTACCAATCGCCTTCGTTTTATTCGAACTACTCTATCAGAATTTCTAGTATTTTCCCTTTTACCAGGCAGTTTCAAAGTGGGGATTGCATCATATTTTAAATTTCTTATATTTTTCCCTGTATAATTTGAAAGTTTCTGTCTTACAGAAATATCTTCGAAACAATCTTTCTCAAAATGTATTGAGCAAATACATGCTATAAGGAAAACAAATGTGTAAACATAGTGTTACGAAACAGCACACTGGTATAGTCCCTAAAATCGACTCTGTCTAAGCCAGGTATAAAAGTTAAAATTATGGCGGATACGCACTTATAAAAAACTGTTTAGGAGTTAACGACTATCTTATGTAAACATCGTTTTTGTGACCAGAGTTATCTAGAAAAGGCCAGAAAAATTATTTGTGACTGTGTAAGCCGTAGCCCAGAATTTACTAGTAAAAACGGCTTTAATATATAAGGGACTGATCAGGAAGAGTTAGTTTAGTTTATAATTTGACATCGTGAGTTGAACAGTAAATAAGTGCATATAAATTAAGTGATTATATAAATTAGTTTAAGTGAATGTACTGAGTATATATAAATTAAGTGTTAGTGATTAGTTTAGTGTTTAAATAAATTAAGTAAGTGAACCTACCGTGTGTTTAAAATTTATCCCACCCGTTTATTGTTTAAATAAATAACAAAAACGTTACAATAGTGATCAGTAATCATTTTTGTAATATTTACCGTTTTTCAAATGAATGTCGTCTTGCCGGCGACACGCAGTTAACCACAGTTTACAAAGTTCATCATTTTTTGCGAACCTAAAATATCTAATGTCTGTTCCCTTAGTTTTCCTATTCTAATTTGCACATCCATAAATAGCGCAACTGGGAATTTTAACCACTGACCGTTCTAACTAAATTGAACAGCAAATTAGAGTATTTAAAAGTTCGTAATTATAATAAAACCGCAAACATTCAAAACACACATTCCATAGTTCACGTCGACTAATTGTAAGAGTGAAACCCTGTGGGCCTTGTGGTGTTAAATCGACGAAAACTAAAACACTTTGTATATCGGTGCGTGTTCTACGATCGGTGCATGCATCGCAAATACGTCATCTGCGCGCAGAGGACGAATTTTCGTTTCCAGTCGATCATACCGTTGTAAGCACAGTATAAGAACGTTCTTATACTGTGGTTGTAAGAAGTGTATCGTGGCCTAGGGATGCACGATACGATCCGATTTTTCAGAGTATCGATACTTTTACGTCCGATACTCGATATTTTGTATCGATACTGTGCTTTTCGATACTTTGTAAGTATCGATACACTTGGTACTGTATCGGTACCGACGATCCGCGACATAAATACCTATATTATAATGGGGTGCAGTTAACGACATCTACACGCAAGAGCAAATACATCCACACAACCGTCGTTTGTTGTTCACTGTAATCTGTTAGCTAGTGTTAGCTGCTAGTGTTAGATTGGGCGAATCCCTGGAATTTCATATATTCATCACACCCATTATCAAACCCTTGTTTATATATATCAAGAAAGACAAACGTTGTCTTTCTTGATTCGCGCGAAACGTATTTATAGTAAAATTTGAATTGATTTTATGAATGGGCACCTCAAAACCAAAACCCACTCTATGAGCCAACTCCCTGAATTACTCTTCATTGAACAACTATAGCGTAGCGTTATATATAAACAAGGATCAAACGAACCAAAGATATTTATTAAGATTTCAGAGTTGATGAGCTGCAATATTAGGGATCAACAAGCGTGAATATTTAAATAATAGGCTAATATGCCTCCTATAAAAAGCAATGTGCGGTTATTTTTTGTTAAAACGAATTCCGGCGGAAAGTGTAAGTTATGTCAGGTTGAAGTAAAAACCTCCGCAAATACTACAAATTTAAGAAAACATTTACTGAGAAGGCACCCAAGTTACAAGAAATAGGAAAAACAAGAACAAGATGATAATTTTAAAGAACAAATGGTAAATATTTATTAAAAAATTTATTTTCAAAGTTCTAAATTTTCCTGCAATTAGTATATTATTGCATTTTGTCATTATTATAGCCTATCAACAAATCATTGAATATTGTTGACAGTTATCTAGAAACTGCCGATAACAATGATAATTCTGCCGATGATGACTCTCATTCAATAGCGTCAACTTCAACTACAACTGCGTCAAAATCAACAATAGTTTCTTTGGAATCTTCCGATGATGAACCAGATGAACCGATGCCTTCAACTTCAAGTCATTCGGGCAAGTCCTCCACGATACTGTCACGCCAATCTAGAATAACAGAATCGTTCTCAACTGTTTTTGATTATATTTTTAATTGAACTTCGTCAACTGGCGTGGACATTCAACTAAATAAATAATCTTAATTTGACAAAGTTAATGTCGAAATTAATAATTTATTATGTACAAATTTACAAAATGTTACAAAGTTGAGTTGTGAACGCTGAATTTCTGTGGTTTCAGATCGGAAGACACTTTATGTTTCGATTAGATGAATTTTGAACTAACTTTTGTTATTGAGCGTCGAGCTCGATTCGATGAGTGTGTAAAACTCGCGTCGATGAATGTGAAACTCGCGTCTAGAAGTGTAGAACTGACGAGTGAAAAACTAACTTGGTTGTTGAGCCTTGCGCTCGTTTCGATGAGTTAAAAACTAACTTCGTTGCTGAGCATTGCGCTCGATTCGATGAGTATGAACTTGATGTTGAGCGTTGCGCTCGTTTCGATGAGTTTGTAGTACTGATTTCTTCACGTTGTGAGACGTGTTGAGTAGAAATCTGCGAGGGGTGTGTTTACACGTGGATTGGGTTGACCAAACGAAAATAAATATTTCCTATTGGCCAGCATCACCTGACTTGTCGGTTTTTTCCAGACAAGATTCAACTATGGGTGCCGCCAATATTAAGTTAAGTTTCTATGGAATACAACAATAGCAATTGTAACCTATTTACTCAGAAAGGTAATTCAAAAATGTTTTTTCATGTCTTCCGAACCTCGACCATAAAATACTTGCAGAATTGACACTAAAATTAAGGTTTTTACAATCCAGTATACAAATAGGGTGAAACGTGCTTTTTTCTCACTTCTTAACTATAGGACAATGTCGACTTTTAAAAAGGTGTCATTCATCTGCCCATACAAAAGAATTTACAATCATTGTTGGAAAACGTGATATTTACAAAGCATTCTGAAAATAAAATCAAATATCCTTTGAATTTACTACAATAAAAAGATCTTATCAATTCTGCAACATATTTCTACAAAGCTATAAACTAAAATGAATTTACGCCTTAAATATATACAATAAAGAAAGGAAGGCATACAAATGTCTCACATATTTTAAATGTGTCTTAACAAATAAATTTCAAGATTTCCCAATCTTGAACATCAACCATAAAATCATTTTTAGGTAAATATGTAATTTATTTTCTATGATTTTTTATAATTTGAATAGAAGAAAATAATTAGGTACTTCAGTGCATATAAAAATGTCGAGAAGGTCAACTTTACACATACAATGTGTCTATAGAAAACTTTTATTTTTGATATTATGAAAAAAGTTATTCTTTATAAAAAGTGTGAAACCTAAAGTGAGACATTTTTTATAGTTGGATACAACGTCAGGAAATATTCTAATGTATTTTTAAATTTTTAGATGGTGGTAAGAAAGCTGGAAAAATTACTAAAGCTATTACATTCATGGTAGCAAAAGACAACATGCCATTGAATACTACGGAAAAGGAGGAACCTTAATATTTAATGAAGACTGTTGCTCCGATGTACCAAATACCTGGACGCAAGAAAGTGAGAAGTCTGATTGAAGAAAAATATGACTTATTATCAGGCATTTTAAAACAAAAACTACAAGAAATATCCCATATCAGTCTCACAACAGACATATGGACAGAAACCATGACCACAAAAAGCTTTTTAGGAGTGACAGGTCACTTATTATTTGAAAATAAATTGACATCAGTTACAATTGGAGTATTTGAACTAGATCAGCGACATACTTCTCAATATCTTGCACAATGCCTTTCTTTGGCTTGTAAAGAGTGGAATATTGCTCACTCAAAAATAACAGCTGTTGTTACAGATAACGGGGCTAATATCGTAAAAGCAGTTTCGGATACATTTGAAAAAAACAACATCTTCCTTGTTTTGCCCATACTTTGGATCTAGTGGCTTCAACAATTACAGACGAAAAAGAAAATATAAAAATTGTTATAGATAAAGTCAAAGCCATTGTAAGTTATTTTAAGCAAAGTGTTGCAGCAGCTGATGAACTGATGAAAAATACAGCCAGATGAAAATATTTTGAAATTAATTAAATCTGTTCCAACTAGATGGAATTCAAAGTTTTACATGTTAGAACGATTTTTAAAATTGTATGAATATGTAGCACCCATCTTATTAAAAAATCCAAAGTCTCCAGCTATGATTGACGCATCTGACTTAGAGGTAATAAAAGAGGTATTGACAGTTTTATCACCTATAGAGGCAGTATCCAAAGAAATGTGCGGAGAGAATTACTTGACTTGTAGTAAAATCATTCCCGTAGTTAATTGTCTCATACAACGGATAGAAACTTTGTCCCCTTCAACTGAGCAAGTACTTGCTCTAAAAACATCAACCTTAAATGAAATACATAAGCGTTTTGGGGCTATAGAGCAAAACAAATTATTAGTAGTCGCAACTGTATTAGACCCCCGTTTTAAAAATAGCTATTTGTGTATTAAGAGCGGAAAGAGATACTTTGCCGCTTGAGGCAGAGAGTTGCCCGCGCTCCGATTGCCCGAAAGCGGCAACGCACTTTCTGCTCAAATTGCACACAATATTTTTTCTACGATCACCTTATTTTTAAACAAATAATTAAAAAAAACACGAAAAATCCTTTTACTGCGTCCCAAAGCTCTTCGTGTTCTAAATAAATCTGTACCGCGCATTTCCACGTACCATAGTTCTCGTGCCCTTTTAGATGCTCGATCAGCGGAAGCTGGCTCATGATATCACTTATTAACACAAAAATTCAACAAATTACAAACTCCAGAAGCTTCAATGGTGTCTCACGCGTGTTCTGTGTCCATAACCTCTTGCAATTTGATGTTTTGAGTCAAGGTTTCGAGAAGAAAATTAACCTAATCTATCAAAAACGGCGTAAAAGCAACTAATGACAATTTAAAACTTACAAAAGTCGTAAACGACATTAAGATGACATTTACAAGGTTAAACAAATTGAGGTTCGAAAAATATTGGAAGTAATTAGTTATACACTTTGAATATTTTTAAATATTAACTACAACTATAAACATAGGTGTTTTGGATGGTTTATAAGATAGAAAATAATAATTGAAGTGACGTCTGAATCGGTCTAATCTGTAAGGTCTTATAACACTGCGCCGTCGCGCTCGAAAAATCGCGCGTGTTTGAAAGACCAGTTATCCACGAATACTTTACGCTATTTTTTTATTGGCGCACTTTGACTTACTACAAAAAAATTGAAGTCCGTCCTCGATGCCCAGCCAAGCTTCATTTCATAAAAGTCCGTCCTCGATGCCCAGCCATGTTTCATTTCATAAAAGTGCATCCTCGATGCCCAGCCATCCTAAGTAGTATTCATTTTTATTAAAAATGTATATGGATTGATTCCCTCGGGGATTAAATGGGTCCCATCCGCGGGATTAAATGGGTCACTTTAGTCGCTTAGTGTATAATGTACTATTAATATACCTATTATTTACTAACTTTCTTTAGTTTATTGTAAATGAAAACATGCGAGCGGAAAGGTACGCTCTAGAGCGGAAATAATGTCAAATTATGACATATCACGGAAAACATCAACTTTGCGGTTAGAAATGAGTGTGCAAAAGCCTACTTTGGGTAGTGATCGTAGGAAAAATGCATTTCAATAAACCAGTGGCATGTGCAAATGCTATATCTTACATAAATCAATCGATACAATTACATAAGCAGCAAATCACCAATAATCCACCGCAGCCTCAATTAGCCATTAGTATTCCAAACCCTAAAAGCGTATCAGCTTATCATGAAGAATTAGCTATGAAGCATGCAGAAGAGAATAACATGAGAAGTGACCTTGATTTGGAGTTTAAAATGTACATAAACACACCAACAATGCCTCTAGCGTCAGATCCGTTTGTTTACTGGAACACCAACAATTATTCAGACTCATTAAGAGTACTTGCTGAGAAACATTTATCAGTTGTTGGAACATCAGTACCCTGCGAAAGGCTATTTTCCAAAGCTGGAAATATTATCACCCCCAGCCGTAATAGGCTTAGTTCAGAAATGTTGACTAAACTGTTATTTTTAAATTCTTTGAATTTTGAGGACTGGAATTTGTGATAATTATTAGCTATTTTTGTTTTTTTTATTTTCAGCTGAAAGCAGAATTATGTTTTGTTTTTTATTTATAATTTTTATTTATTAAATATATCTTTTGATTCTGATGTAGGGTATTCAATTCAATTTAGTACTATATAAGAAATTTATTATCTCAAAACAGAAAAGTATCACATTTTAATAAAAAATCGCTGGAGCTCGTCAATTTTTGTTTTTCAGGATCTGTCAATCCCTAACACTAAGTAAAAATAAATAAGAGTACCGAAATTGCAATGACTACCGCATGCAGCACAAAATTATCAAACCTTGGATCGCTAAAGTATCGATATTTCGAGTATCGATACATTAGCATTCGATATTTTACTCAATCGATACTTTACGTTCCGATCCGTATCGATATCGAATATCGATACTTTTAAGTGTATCGCACATCCCTAGTGGCCTGGGTCAATTACAGGAAGCTATTAAAATCCCCACCCATATCCGTGATGATTTCAGAGCGCAGTATCGAATCGAAGTACGGTGGATCACTATCGTGATCCACGCGACCACTGGACGGTTAAACAATTTCCAAAAATTAAAGTACGAAAAGCTCAATTCACTTAGCTAGAAATATTAATAACTATACCTAATACGCTAATACCTGTGTATATTAACCTTTAAAAGGTGTCATGTTGCATTATTAAAATAATACTTATATTGTTTTGTTTTTATTTGTCGATCTGTTTCGTCCTGTGATATATAAACGAGAATTTTTAATGAATTAATTTTTTTTATTTCTTGTGCTTTTGTAGCATATATTACATTTGAAACGAAAATACAAAAATTTGTTAGAATAAATTTCTGTTTTCTGTAAGTTTATAATTATGTTATTTACTTTAACGAGAAAACACTTGTATGGCTTGTACTTGTAAAATATAAAAATGAAAATAAATTTATGAAAATACTTTTTAAAATTATTTTTCAATAGTGGATAATGATAACTAACTTAACCCGTATCTGTACGCATATATGAACGTAATACAAATTTGGGGCGTTACTTTAAATTTGCACAAGGTCGCCAAAAGTGCTAGGCGTGGGCCTGAGTGGATAGGGCAGAGGTTTATTCAACTTTACAATCTCCAGTTTATGTTGGTAAAAGACATTGAGATCTTTTACGAATTTTTTACAGTTATAGCTGCCATTATCCATAATTATACCAAACCGAGAAGGAATTAATTCATTTGCTGAGCTTCATCATAATTTCCATTCAGTTACCTACGGCATATTACTTTTCCGCCCAACCTATCTAATATGCGAGAAAAGTATTGGTTTACACACAAAAAACTGAAATTTTGAAAAAAATGTTTGAGTTATTTTTACGTTTTTGATCAAGAACAACACGAAAAAATGGGCTTTAGAAAAAAAATCCTGTGTGTATGTCGTCGTCGTTGTCGTCGGCCACTTTTAGTTACATGTCTTGTTAGCAGGATACAGCCTCCGGAGAGCAACACATCACCAATTTTATTATTGAATATTGTTCAGCACATCTCACAGATGAACCCTATTGATTTTCAGCTCACAATAGCCAGAACAATGGACGCTATGGTACTTGAAGTACGACATTTTTGTCATTTTTTTAGAAATTTTAGTTTATTAGCACGATACAGCCTCCTGAGTGCAAAAAGTCACCAACTTAATGATTGAATATGATTCAAAACATCTCACAGATGAACTCTATTGATTTTGAGTTCACAACAGCCAGTACAACAGGTGCTATAGTACTTCAAGTACGACATTTTTGTCATTTTTGGAGAAATTTCAGTTTGTTAGCACGATACAGCCTCCAACGTGTATACAAGTGACCCATTTTATGATTGAATATTGTTCAGGGCGTATTATAGATGAACCTTATTGATTTTTAGCTCACCAGAGCTAGTACAATGGGTGCTATGGTACCTGAAGTGACACATTTTTTCCTTTTTGGAGAAATTTCGGGTTTAGTACGATACAGCCTCCGGAGTGTATACAAGTGGCCAATTTTATAATTGGATATTTTTCAAGGTGTCTCATTCAAGGTGTACCGTATTGATTTTCAGCTGACTATAGGTTCGTTCCAACCTCGCGAAGAACCATTCTAGAACGGGACTGCGCAAGTGCATACAGTAAATGCCGTTCCAAGCTAATAGTGACCGTAATATTACGGTTCTATTTTCGTTCCAACCAACATGTGATCGTTCTAGAGCCGTCACGGAACGGTGATTTCGATACTCGACCGAAAGAAAGAACTGTGAGGACTGACATGCGCTGTTAGTATTTTGTCAACTCAACTTTTGTTCTGACTGGGTTATTTTTCAATACCATGAATTAGTTTATTTCTAAAATGTATAATCATTTTTTTTTAAATAAATAAAATTTTAGTTTCATTTTCACCTAACTAGATTTTTATAGTTTAATTTAACAAATTAAACAAAAAATAATGCATAATACCACTAATAAAGTCCATTAAATACAAGAATATATATTATAAAGGGAGGTCACAGTATTACACAAACAAAACGATCGCTGAACGATAATAACGCAGGCCTAAAACCGTTCCAAAACTTACATCAGTTCTGGGACGGTACAAAGTTTGCGCCTGCGTATAAAATGATTCCTAACAATTCCAAAATACTTCCAAAACGGTGATTTATCGTAGGTTGGAACAAACCTTATAGCGAGTACAGCGGGTCCTATAAATCCAGATATACTGCATTTTTAGTTACTTTTGGAGAAATTTCGGTTTGTTAACACGATACAGCCCGCGAAGTGACAATTTTATGATAGAATATTAATCAAGGCATTTCAGATCGAGATGCGTAAAAGTTAGTTTTAATCTTTAAAACCGTTTATTTTTCACTTAACCTTAATAACCAGATGATTTGATATTCCTCTCAATAATGATTTATTATTCTCTCACATTAGAAAACATAGTATAATTGCTCATTATATTATTTTCTATATTATAAGTCAATCAACAACAAAAATAAAAAGTCAAAGATATAGATGAACCTTTTATCTCGTAGCTTCGTTATGAACAGTATTCTTGAAAACACAAATCACCTATATCAAATATGACGAGTTATATTTGTAATAAGAACATGATTCTCTGGAACAGCCAGAAACTGGAAAATTTATTAGATAATTAATGTTTATCCAATGCATAAGCATAATAAAAAAATATGCATAAACATAGCAATAGTGATAAAAATTGATATGTGTATGTATTTATCTTCAACAAAATTTTATAATCAAATATAATAAATTACAATGGCCTTTTGGTTTACTAAAACCAGACCAATAAATTCACACGCACACACACACACACATACACCCTCATACACAAACATAATGTTTTTCAGGATCAAAAACTAATTCAAATAAGTACCTAGGTATATCACTATCAATATTATGTTTATTAAGAAATCCAAATTAAAGAATATAGGTATAAACTCTATTGGAAATCAGCAAATTATCCACATATTTTAAACAAATAAAATTCATCACTGTAAAATATGTAAAGCTCAGGCTCAAAAAAATCAATGGATTGCTCAAATCGCAGCTAGAAAAATGACAATATTATCCCATATAACACATCTAATTAAGAAGCAGAGCTCTAGTTGAATCATATTTTATAACTTTTTCTGTTTCAAGCAGTGTATTGTACACGAAAAAATATATTTTAAAATATTACATCAAAATAATTTCATTTATTAACAAACATTTGATATTCTGAGACTACATAAAAGTATTTAAATTCGCGCCAAAGACGATAAGTCATTTTAACTGGACTATAAGTCCCCCTCCTTATTTACATAAAACCCATCATGAGTATACATGTGACGATTTTCAACAGTTGGTACTGAAATTGTAACCGTTTCACTTGAAGTGCCAAATTTGTGATCGTCGGTATCTCGAAACAACAAATAGTTCTAATTTGTTATTGTCATAATGTCTTTTGATACACATCAGGTGAGTACAGTTAGTTATATTTTATTTTATTGATGGATATTAAATAGTAAACACGTGTTCGAATTCTTATAAATTTATAAATAGCCGACGAACAGTGTTGCCACGTTATCGCCATACTTGCCGACATTTTTCAATATAACTAAAATTTAATAATATTAAGTATGTAGGTGTAATTTAAGTTGTATTATTACAAGTAAAGTTGAATAATCTTGAAAACTGCTTAGATTCTCTTGTTATACATAAAAAAAGTAGTATATGTAATTCCCGCCTAATTGAATAATGCTATCTCATAGAGGGTTGCCGTTTCTTTAATCTCTTTAAATGGTATATACTTTTTATCTATCTTAGAAATAATAAAAAATATTTGCTTCAAACAAACAATTTCATGAATAGTTCGATTTTATCAATAAAATGAAGGTTACGTAGGTAGAATTACCTTCAAACGCAGTATGTATGATTTTGTTTTATAGTATGGTATTGTTGAATATTACTGGATACGTAGTAAAACAATATTTCATTAAAATTAGGTATGCTTTTTTGAAAAACTACATGTTTTAAAATAAAAAAAGAGTGAACAATACTGTCTTAATTTAAAAACTTGTGGTGTTTTATCATCAAAGATGCAATTATTATTTTATTTGATACCTTAAAATATAATGAACATTAACAATAATACTGTTTTAAATTAAACTAACTGTTTCTAGATAATTCCACAATATATTGAAAAAATGTTAAAAATTCTAAGAAATTGACAATTGTTTCGTGTAGATTTATTACTGATTAGTTTTTTTAAATGAAGACTTTACTGGTGTAGGAACGAAAGATAAATTTTCTTTATCTTCATCACTTTCTTACATACTTGAAAAATATTGAAAAACTTATTGAAACTTAGGTATCTTGTTTTGTGGACTTCTGACTGTATAAAAATCAACTATTCGTTTTTTTTCCTTTCTCGATCGAATTAATATCAATCAAGGTCAATAGGAGAAATATCAGGTGGTTGAGATGTCCATTGCATACTTTTTAAAATCCTCTTTTTGCTCAAAATGTTCTGGCACAATTTATATTAATGAATCCAGGATCAATTAGATTCAGTCCACTGGATACGGCTATCCTCACAGATATCTTGAAATGTCTAATGTTGCGAAACCACCTAACCTAGCCTAAACCATGGGATTATTATCATCAATTTTGATTGTTGTCTTTTACATGCTTCTAAAGCTAGCCCTTTTTTACCACCCGCATTACGTAATAAAAGGGGGATCATGTATTGATCTCAAAATTGACCCCCACTTTATTTGCAGAAATACGCGTTTTGAAGCATTAGGTCTCCAAATCAAGTGTAATAAATGCGCTTATTTCCGGCAAAACCGCTCAATCGATTGGCGGCAAATTTGCTAAATATATTCTTATGCATAAAAGGAAGAGTTGAAAAGCTTTTGGTAAAAATTTATCGACCCCTCTAAGTGAGTGAGTGAAAGAAAATTAAAAACGTGCTGATTTCTCTGTTGGGGTGGTTTTTCGGACGGGCCAAATTACATAATTTTTGTTCAAAATATTTTTCTCTAAAACGATGGTTTTCAAACTTTTGATTTTAGGTGGTTATTTTTCGAATTTCCCCTTCGGGGTAGATTTACAGCAACAATTTATATAGATAAAATTAATCAGCATGTCAAAATATACAACTTTTATTTCAAACATTTTGTCCAAAATGATCCGTTTACATTTTTGATCCTTTTTGACTCCACCTTATGTATAGTATATGTATACATACATACAAGGGAAGTATTACAATGGAGTGATTTTGACGTTTCGAGTGGATCTACACGTTTCATATGTCCGAAAACCCTATTTTAAAAAAATGTTCTGGACGGATTAAATTATATAAATTTTTCAGCAAAATTAATCAATTTGTCCAAACTTGATGAATGTGAGATGACGATAATTATTTTCGGAACTAGAAATACTCAAGTTTATTGCTATTTTGCCTCGCATATAGCCGATAATCATTTGTTAAAACACAAACATGTTATCACTGATTATGATTTTGACTATCAACCAAGCGTGACCCCCGATAGCTGCCATTATCTTCCTCAATTAACTTGATTTTGCATAAGCGTCCAAAATTGAATATTTACACTTAAAGTTGAAAACACATTTACATACTTTTCTACATAGTAGTGTAGATTCAGAACTTTAGATAACCTGCAGAAAGTATAATGCTTTTGATAACCTCCTTAAAACATTATTTTGCTAGCAGTATATGAGTTTGTATTATGTGATTTAACCGAAACAGATGTACCAAATTGAAAAGTTTTCTTGTTGGCAGTAAGTTTGTGGTTCGAATAAAAAATATCAAAAAGTGCTTGCCTTAGGTAAAAGAACCAATAATTGACACATTAAGAAACAAAATTCGAAGATCCCAATGTTACCAAGAAACCATTGAATCTACAAACTTCATAATATGTTTTACCACTTCTAGGATGTTTAGAGAATTATATACACAGTCTTCTTCTATTTTAGTTATTACAAAAAAAATTGACATAATATTATGTCCCAATAATTGACATTTTATTGAAGAAGGGTAAATAAAAATTAATTAATCAAAATCATATATTTACCACTAATAGTATACACATTTCAATGATTAACTGTTTTTATAAAATTACTTTATATTAGACTTACACAAGAGGAAAACAATATTACTGTCGAAGAATGTCATTGATACCAATATTTGACATAGTGTTCACCAATGTTTGTCATAAGAGTTTTAAAGAGAATTAAAAGAGAAATAAGCAAGAACCATGTTGGAAAACATTTATTTAAGTACATTCCTCAATCAACATTAATTTTTAATTTGTTTTAAACAATTTTTGATAAAATTTATCCGTTGACCGTTAAGTCCTTTAAATTCATACTTAATCCTATCACCACCAACTTGCGTATT
This sequence comes from Galeruca laticollis, assembly GCA_963921935.1. Taxonomy (NCBI): domain Eukaryota; kingdom Metazoa; phylum Arthropoda; class Insecta; order Coleoptera; family Chrysomelidae; genus Galeruca; species Galeruca laticollis. The sequence goes on from OY998183.1 coordinate 76,868,432, forward strand.
TGGAAAAGAGAGTCAGTATACAATTTGCGTTTTTTCAGTAGTACTATGGTCTGCATCATTTAAAGTAAAAACATTTTTGTTGCTATCATTGCATTTCTTTAATCCGACGACTTCTCATTCATCATTTTCATAACTGCTTGAATTACACAGATAAAATGTAAAATTGTATTTTTTCCTGTGAAACCTACTAAAACTTAGTCGCCTTCTTTATACTCAACTCTCTCGTCAGTATTTATGTCATATATGTTCGATAGGGTTTTTTTAGGCTCGTTTTCAGGTATGAAGTAACTTTCTTCAATGTCGTCACTGCTGTTTCCTGAAGGCACTCAAACTTCTCCTGAAGAGGAGCTAGAGAAATCTCGTCTTTTACGTTTTTCTACAGTTTTTTTAATGTTTGTAGATTTTTATTTTTTGACTTGATTTAGGCCTTTTTTTACTTGGTTTTTATTTCTTTTATGCTTTTGCCATCTTCTAGTCTTCTCTTTTTCGCATCTTCAAGTTCTTTCTTTTTCAATTCTTTCTTCTGATAATACATTTGCAAACTCTTTGATGTTGTTACAGATGGAACCTTTTCTTTTTTATATTTGTTGCTTTTGGAAGGTTTAGGACCTGGCCAGAAACACGCTTTTTAAAAGGGGTGGGAACATAAAAGGTAAGTCAATGTTTTCAGAAAGTCGAATTTCTTTTGGTGGAGTTACAGGTTGATTTTGTTTGTTCTCATTTTCTTCCACTGAAATAGTATTGTCTAAATTTGGGATTTGCGATGGTCCTGCTGTTGAGAGCTGATTTTGACTATCTGTGTTTTCTTTATCTTCAATCGATTCTATGTTTTGTAGAGATTCTTCATTTTGCAAACTTCTGTGTTTAAAATTTGATTCACTTCCTTCTCAAAACTATTTATTTCTTTCAAAATGTTAGTGTAAACGTCAAAAAGCGAATGATCTGCAATATCTCCAGACCAAGCAGAACACTTTTTGAATTTTTCAACTTTGTCCTGGATTATAAATTTCTCGACAAAGTGTAAGTCTTTGTGCATTTCTGTTAATTCTGCATTATTTACATTAAGAACTCTTGTATTTTCTTTTTATGTTGCTATGTCAACGGCCTTTGGATCCCAGGGATAAACTCCACATTTCCGGAAATCATTTTGTAAAATTTGCGGATTTATCCTTTTTTCGAGTATTTGTAACGGGGAGAAGTGAATTTTTTTCAGTATGTGGTTGTTATAATTCTGTCCGAAAAACTGAAACATCCATTGGCTGAATTTTTTGGGTGGAATTAGGTAGCAAGGCTACAAGAATGATTTTATGTTTGTCACAAAATTGACTAACATGTAAAGTTAAATGTGAGGCGTGGCCGTCTATGAACACAATATCCGGAAATGCACTATTTGTTTCAAGTAGCCAGGAATAAAATATATTTGATATGAATTCCTAGAACGTTTCGCCCGTCATCCAACCGCTATCAGATTTTCCAATTTCCCATGTTTCAGGTACCCTGTTTGCTAATTCTTTAGGAATTCATTCATACCTGAAAATTATCATTGACGGAGCCAGATCTCCTGCAGCATTTCCTGTAAGTAACGCGGTGAGACATCACTGTTAATAATTTTGTAGACATTCTTTGCTCCACGGTCGGCCATATAACCTTATCCCCTTTTGGGTTGAGAAAGAAAGCAGTCTCGTCCGCATTATATATGCGTTTCGGGTAATATATCATCGTATTTATTTTCTTGGAGGTAATTAAAAATTTGATTAAACCACTCGGTTAATTGTCCTGTGGTAACTGACGCTCTAGTTAAGTTGAATTTTGTGAAGTCCGCTTCCTAATCATTGGATTTCGTTTTAAAAAACTTGCATTCCTTTTTTTCAGGTCTGTTGTTGGCAAATGGATTATCTCTTTTTAATTCTAGCATTAGGTGTTGCACACTGTTGAGTAACTGTTTTTTACCTACTGGAAATCCCACTTTGACCATGCTAAGGATCCAGGTAACCAAAACGCCCTCCCTTTCTTTAGTTAGATAGGAATCTCTACCCATGTTTCTCTCAATTGGTGTTTTACCTTGAATTTTGTACATTAAGGTCACTCTTGGTATACTTTATGAGGTTGCCACAGCGAATCCTCTTTTTACGTCTGCTATTGCGTCATCCATTTGTTCTTTTGAATATTTGAAGAATGGTTTTTTTACTCGCCATTTCCTGAAAGAATCAATAATTGACAGCACATACTCCAATAATTGACAATAGTGTCAAACATTGGATCTGATTATCAGAATTTAGCGGTTTTTATAGCGAAATTTTTGTAATTTTATCCTTACTAAATCTAACTAGAAAACTGAAAAAACCAGTGGAAACCCAATAATTGACACTAATGTCAATTATTGGAACCTCAGGAGTGCGTTCACAAAACAATGCCTCGAGTTTAAGAGTTATACTTGGGTATAAAATGAGCGTTCATAAAACATGTGAAATATACCTACCTTACACTCTACACTGTAGCGTTCACAAACCCACCACGGGAATCGCCGAAAGTGTACTCCTAATTCCCCGCTCAGGATCGGGGAAATTATTACCCTGCCATGCACAATTCGTATTATACACATGTTCTTGTTTATAGAGGTTACAGCGCCGGTAATCGTTATTCTGTGGGTTAAGGTTAGCAGTTATCAGTTTCCATCAACAGAAGATTTTCAAATTCCAATGGTAATAATGTTAAAGGTAAAAACATTCCACGATCCCTGTTTTTCTGCCACCAACGTAAAACAACAACAAATTTCAATGTCAAAATCGAATTTTGACAGTGTCGACATACAAATCGGTAGGGCACGCTCTAATCGTTCAAGTTGCTTTCTGCCTAGGCGTCCACCCGGCGCGGCGTCTGGCTGATACGTTACCCTGTTCGCTCCTCACCCCGCCAATAGATTATAAACGCATTCCTGCTATTCTCATACCCATTAGTTGACATCTCCGTTTTATAACCTACATTATTTCAGATAGCAAAACAATTTAATGTACTTGATTATAACACTAGTAAAAAATCAACCTTAATGTCCAAAAATTAAATATTTCTAAAATTAACTTACCTACTCACGCTATTTTTGAGGCACCTTCTTAACAAAAATTATATGAACTTTACTAATACTACACGTGAAATATATTTCGGCCATGACAGTTTTGTTGATTGGTTGAAGCATACCTTCGTACAGTCTAAACTAGATGGCGATGGGTGTCTTTTAACGTATTATGGAAGGTTCTATTTAATACAGAGTTCTTCACTCTAATTTTGGAGTGTCAGTTACTGGGGTGCTGTTTAATATTGGTACTTTTACCTTATTTTTTACTTTGTAAAGTAAATTTGCAAAGGGAGCTAAACATTGAATGAATATATAGGAAAACAAAGCAGTACATTAATATTTCTCACCAAAGATCTATTAGTGTCAGTCAAAATAAAATGAGTTATATTTGTGAGGGTTATTTTAAATGGACTTTACATGTTACGAGTTTTTTAACAGCTTGTGCAACGCTGTCCGCTGTTTTGGTCAACATGGCCGATTGCAGTATTTTATACTTTTATTTTCCTGAAACTCTTATTAATCTAAATGTGTATCTTAAAACTAGGTCATTTTTCTGAATCCTTTCATCACATATTTTTCTCTAAAATTATTTACTTTTTGATTCCTTAGTACTACCTCTTTATTGTCACTAAATTATTACATAATATATGAAGATTTATAAATGTATTTAATTTTAAAAGGCGAATAAAAAATAATTTATAAATAATAATAACACAAATTAAACACTTAGTAATATTGACCCCATCTGACTACATATTTTGCTTCCATATCAATAATTAAGTAAGAAATAAATATCTCCGAATTCACTAGGCGATTTAAAAGGTCACATCCTATTCAAAATTAGAAAAAATATTGTGTGAAACACGTTGGGAAACACTTTTTCGTAATTCGCATCCTTTCGCGCAAATCGCTTCTTTCGTTGCACAGAAATCCGCTCGTTAAGCTCGTAACTAGTTACGAAAATTAAAACGTTTTAAAATGTCAATGACTTAAAAAGTGTCACTTTATATGTCAAAATTAGAAAAAATACATTGGTTTAAATTAAGTTTGAATTATTGGAACCGTTGGTGATGGGGGCTAGGTGATATCTTGTTTATAGTTAAATTTTGCCGCCAGGATTTTTGGCGCACACATTGTATTCCACTTGAACCCATTTTTCGTTTTATAATATAAATGAGCCCTTATACCACGTGAAAGGATCAGCGAAGGGTTTTCTATTTCATCTGATGGTGTATTCTCCTGTTCCGAATCGGTATCATGATCGCTGTGCTCACATGTTCTATCATCTGCATCTGAAGCATCAGATTCTTCAATACCGTGCTCCTCGTCTGTAGGCACCTCATCATACAACTTATGCAGCCAATTAATCAGACATTTTAAATCCAAAATAAGAGTATTTTCACTTTTTTTCCTCTACATCCTCAACAAAAAAACTTACCGAAAAGATCGGGTTGGGTCTATTAGGACAAAACAAGCGATAACATCTAAACGAATTATTGCACAATACTGATATACACTACACACTGAATTATATCGTCCGACACGATGAAGAGGTACTCGGGTTGGTAAAGCCGACCGAAGTCGCGTTTGCGCGTTATAGTACATAACAAAAAGCTTTGGGCCCGTGAGACGTGAGACCCAACAACCCGTTCGCATATTTCAAAACTGCACATTGATACGAAACCAGTAGCTAAATGCGGCGCTGTCATTTGCTGGATTTCCACTGTCATTCCCTATACGGCTGCGACCGTTTTTATTCGAATGCGATACATCAATTGGTTTTATGCTGTCGCTGCCATTATGGAATGACAATTGCTAAATTATCTATTAATTTACTTTTAAGTAAAATTTCTATCAATATTTTTATGCAGGGTGATCCCATGGTATTAGTACATTTTTTTGCAAAATGCTATTATGAAAAGTAAAATCTAATTGACGAAAATTGAGTTAAGTTGTAAACAACAGCAAGGAACATTTTAAATTCGACTTTAAAAGACGGTAACTACACAATACAGCCAATGGCAGCGCAGCATTTAACTACTGGTTTCGTATCAATGTGCAGTTTTGAAATATGCAACCGTTCACTGAAGGGTTAAGAAATTATGTAGCTTTGGATAATTCACTGGGGGAACTTAGCGTATCTTAATTATAATAATCATTACTGAGAATTACAGACAAGATTAGTTTATTGATTGTAATATTGGTGTAAATGTTATCAATCAAGCCCGACTTCTCGAAACTTCATGATTAGTTTTGCCAATAGTTTTTCTTAAATATTTCTTTTACTATTTTCTAGGAAGAATATCTTACAGAAATAACAGTTATACACCACAATCTGCCAAGTTTACTTTTAGCTTTATGTATTGGAAAGATAATTAATTTTTTACCGTTATTCATTGAATTAATAATGAATAATAGGGGGAAAATATTTAAATAAGTTTTTTTTATTTTTGACACAAGCTTTTTAGAATTATATTAACCCTATTGTGTAACACGTGCAAGATATTCGATGTAAAAATTTGTTACGTAAGATTTTCCCATTCCAATAATTTTTGGAAGAAGTGAAAACAAAATTCTAGTCTTCCCTACAGTATTAGACATTCTACCCAATTCTATATTGGTTGTAAGTTATTTCAAGCATGTTATTACATATTTAATTACAACCAGTATTCAATTGTCTAAGGTAAACCGTGTAATTGATGTAAAATGTTTTCAAAATAATTTTGCACTATTAAGTATATATAGCATATTCATTATATCAACCTCATTGTTCGTAATTCTATGAAAAATTATGAATACCTGTCGGTAGTTTGCTCTGTGTGCAGTAAGTATTCTTCAGACGTCGCCGTTATTGTGCAACGGATACCTAGATAGAATTTTTACCAAAAACATTAACCTTAATCTTTTTGATTTTTTCTTTTATTATATTTTCATATTTTAAAATTATTTGTTGTTTTGCAGTTTTATGCGTGACTGTTTCTCCTGATAATGAAGAAAACTGAAGATTCATCAATCTTCAATTACATTCTGCTCGTTTTATCTCAAAACTGATTGAAAACTGTATGCTTCAAATGAAGGCCGAATGCATTTTTAAAAATTAATCCAATTCTAAGTATATCACGCCATTTATAATTGGGCAATCTTATTTTAGTATTAAAAAACATTATCTATTCTGATTCGTTCGTTATATGTATTATAGGAACGGTACATACTCCTACTTCGTATGAAGGCTCCCAGAAAATAAGTGTCCCCCCAATATTAATTTAACAACAATATCAGTAGCAACTTTTAATCTGTTTCAATTTGTCTCCAATTGTTGACAACAATACATCTTTCTAATTAAATAATGTATTGTACTTGAAAAAATCAGGACCGGTTTTAAGAATTTGATTCATTTGAAATTTTTTACTCTATGTATGATTTTTAATAATTTGACAACAACTTTTAAATTGGTGAAACAAAAGCTACTCTACTCTCAGGGTTGTATGAAAGAAAAATTTTGAAAAGAGTAGACATTAAATTCGTGCCAAACTAAGAGTGTATTTGGAGATAACAAAGCCAGTTCTCAGGGCTTTGTTATCTGGAGGGTGTGTAGATAGAAAATTTTATATTGAAGTTATAATGTCAAAAAACGAGGAAATGAAAATAAGGGCGCCATTAACTTTGGTTCCTAAACGAAGTTAGAAAGAAATAAATCAAATACACAATCCCCCAACTTTTAACTGATGTTAATGCTTAAAAAAGAAATTATTTAGTATGCTGAAGGCCGTGTTCCTGTGTAATAAATAATACAACTATTTAAAAACATATAAATATAATGAAATGAAATGATACAAAAATGCAGAAGGTGTTAGTGAACTATTACAAGTGTTACGAAACAGCACACTGGTATAGTCCCTGAATCCGACTCTGTCTAAGCCAGGTATGAAAGTTAAAATTATGGCGGACGCGCAGGATCTTATGAGAATTGTTTACGATTGTGACTACCTTATCTAGACATTGTTTTTGTGACCAGTCTTATCTAGAAAATGCCAGAAAGCCAATTGTTTTTGAGTAAGCCGCAATCTAGAATTATCTAGTGAAAAAGGCACTAATATATAAGGGACCGACCAGAAAGATTTAGTTTAGTTTATAATTAGACATCGTGAGATAAACAGTAAGTGAATATAAATTAGCGAACTGTTTATATAAATTAGCTTAAGTGAATGTACTGTGTATATAATTAGTGAATAGTGTAGTGAATAAATAAATTAAGTGTGTTTAAAATTTATCCCACCCGTAATAAAACGTTTTAATAAATAAGAAAAGCATTACAATAGTGAATACTTATATGTATAATACAGACATTTTGAGCCGTAGAAGTAGGCGAAGCCTTTTTATGATCACAAAGAACTTATCTGGAATTTATGAAGGCATCTATGTTGGTCACTCCATTCACTCCAGGTCAAACTTGAGTTCTCTGGTAAACTGAACGCTTAGGAAAGTCCTGCCCAGATATTACTGACTTCCGTTAGTTTTACTGACCCCAGAAATTGTGTCAGTTAGATAGTCTGATTTCCAAAAATTAAAATCACATAGGGATGTGAGATCCCGGAATTACGCAGTGATCCAGCTGATTCCCCTGACAAGATGTTAATTTATAATTCTATAAAATTGCCCTTGGTACCTTCGAATTACTGCACAATCTGTAGGATCTCTGTAAATTCTCAGAATTCTCTGCCGTTCCAGTCAGAAATCCGATATCGATAACCCTTCCTTTGCCCGAATAGACTTTACGACTATTCCACCACAAAGGATTTTTCGATAAAATATAAAAGTAGTTTTATTTCACATTTAAACTGGAAATGCGTGACATATATTCCACCAAAAAATTAAACTTCTTTGAGAAATTAATTAGTAAAATTATTTCTTGAAATATTAACAGCAAAGTTAACGTTTCATTGGGCAAACTAAATTATGGATTTAGAACAAATTATTTCATGTATAAACTAGTAACTTTTACGCATTTCATGCATTGTTTTAAATAATGATTTGAATTCAAAGTTAAAATAATCCAAACGATTCTTTCTAAGACTATGGTTGACCAAAAATTTAACACAACACATAATATTTTAATCTAAATCATGCTTTGATTTCTATGTGACTACATTGCTAAAAATTATGCATCTGTAGTTTACTAGAAATCAATTTAACTGACCTGTTTCAATAGATCAAGTATTGGTAGTTAGTCGGACAAGTGCGATTAATTTAGTATACACAATTTTGAATTTAGAAGTTTTTTCGTGGGCCACTGAGAAGCCTTCAATGTTAGTGAGATTTTTTAAACGTGGCAACCTCGCAAGTGAAGTGATTCGGAGACAATGATTTATTTTTAACTTTGGCTAATGTATTTGCTGTTAATTCTGAATATGCAGATTTTTCTTGCACGTGGTCGTCTAACGGTATAATTACTGATAAATTATCAGCAAAATTAAGTTTTGATGATTTTGTTAAAACTGCATTCTGGAAATAAACTTGAAACACATTGTACACGTAGTTTAAAATAAACGGATGAAAATTATCCTCTTTCAGACAAAATAAGAACACAATAATAAAGATATATAAACAATTTAGTTCTTACAACTTGAGTTAAAAGGACCTGCTTACACTCCTTGTCATAGTTAAATGCAATATATTGGTCAGTCAATAAATAGTAGTCCTAAATTCATGTCTCAGTAATACGTATCCAATAAATTAAATTAATATAATACACATATTTTTTTAAATTAACACAATTTTTTTTTTGCATAAAGCAAAGGCTGAAATAACCCTAAACGTAAATATCCTTGCTACAGGTGCCAGGTTTCATTATAGTCGAATAAATATTTTTGGCTAAGCCTTTTTGCAACTAAACGTGCCTTATACCTGCTTGGGTTGCCAAATTCTTCTTGTTTAATATTAAAGATCCACTTGCAATCAATAATATTTTTGTTTTCTGTTGGTTTTACTAATATCCAAGTTCCGTTCAGTTGAAGTGAGCGAGTTTTGCTATTTATTGCTTCCTCCCACTTATTAGATTCTTTCATGTTTTTAATATCATGTTAAGAAATAGGAAGTTCTGTTGGAAAAATATGATAACAGTTATTATATTGAATGTTATCTTTATTGTAGGATAATTTTGGCTCGCCTTTGATTCTCTCACTTGCCCTGTTACAGTTTTCATTAAGTATTTTTATATCATTCTCTGATTTATGACCTTTAGAGATTTTTTCGCTATCCAATTTTGATATTTTATTAGGTTTCCGTTAATCTCTTTTAGTGTCGTAGGTCAAGAAATTTTAAAGTTTATTTCATCAACTACATCACGGCTGATGATAACTTTTTCAGTCTCTACATTCCACGATTTATATATGTTTTTCTCGTTTTGTTGAGCATGTATACTGTAGAGCCACTTTTAAATGAGCTATATGATGCGTTTTATTATGCCACATTTCATACCGTGTTTTATTATTTAGTAGGGCTTTGGTTGGTGATAGATTTATTAAAAAAGTTGCTGTAATAACAGCCTCACACCAAAAGAATTTTGGTAAATCAGCTCCCACTAATAATGCACATGCCTTTTCTAGAATTCTTCTATTCAGCCTTTCGGCGACACCGTCTTGCTCTGGCGTATGATTTGATATACCTTTTTCTGAACTGAAACCTTGAAATTCATTGGATAAATATTCACCACCATTATCACAATATATTTTGATGATTTTTAAATTAACCCTTAGTCAGTCGCGTTAAAGAAAATCACGTAGCTGGTCGCGTGGCATCATTATGACCCCGGTGATTTTTTTAGGCATTAACAAGTCTAATTATTTCTTTTTAATTAAAACACTACGCCTGCGTAAAAACACATCCATAGAATACAAAATTATCATATTATCACTGTCAACACAGTCAGTACATAAAATTGACATGATGTGAGTTTTGCAAATAAAATTAGAACAGTTATTGCGTTGAACTGAATGTTTTCTTGTACACCTTGCGCACCTTCCCCGTGAAGGTCCAGGTACATTTGGTTGTTGCAAAACGTTGTCAGGTATATCTTGTTGAATACGAATTCGCTTCCGTAAATTTTTGCAACTTGCTTCAGAAATACCCTCCTTCTAATGTTCATTATGTTTTCCTTTTTCATTTTATATATAACCAGAGCATTGTGAGCAGCAACATTTAGAAGATAGAAAAATACTGCCATTGTCCACCTGTTTGTTCGCCTTCCTACATTATATGTTAGGCAAAGTTGATCACAAACATCCACCACCGCCTTTGTACAATTATAAAATGTGATTACTTCTGGTTTACGCAAATCTCCAGTGGCGTCATCAATTTTATCATCATGGTGCATGCTTGACACTAAAATGACACCCTTTGATTTTTTAGGTACATAAGAAACTATTGTCATGCCTTCCGTAAAACCAAAAAGACTACTTTTGTCTGGCCTCGTTCTGCTAAGAAGAAACTCTTTCGGAATCTCCTTTTTATTATTTCGCAAGGTACCAACCATCATCAACTTATAATCTGTGAATAATGACCTCACAAGAGGTATGCTTGTATACCAATTATCGGTAGTCACATTACGATTGGTATTTTTTATTGGTTGAACCAGACGTTTTACAATGTCCGACGGCGAATTACTGGTTCTATACGGACCTTCTGGATGAGTCCCTGTATATATTTCGAAGGATTTCAAATAAAATGTCCTGGCATCCACCATAGCAAACACTTTAATGCCATATTTGCCTGGTTTGTTTGGTCAAAATATCAGTAAACTCTCTAACGGCAGCGAGCTTATCTGTCTGTTTTCTTTCATCTCAAAAGGAAAAGAAATCTTCTAGACGACATTGTTAGGGGAAACATTTCACATCCCGTGCTATCTGTTGCCCACAACTCCTCAAAATTTAGATGTGAAAAATTCAAAACGCCACTAAGAATAAGCAGACCTATAAATGCGCTCATTTCTTCATGTGTTACATCCTTGGCGTCTCTTTCTCTTGCAAAATTTCCTCGCACATTCGCAATATACAATCTGTATATTTTACAAGTAAATTCAAAATTCTTTCATCAAAAAATAAAGAATATGTTTCGAGAGGGGTGGATGCATTTCTTGCACTTTGTCTTGTAACTGGTAAGCAAGAAACAATGTTTTTCTCCACTTTACGTTTTGATCTCTGGTGTAAAAGTAGTTTACTGATTGTACCTGTGTAGTGGTTACTTAGCAAGTGCCGTATGGACTTCTTTAACCATAGAACAATTTATTTTTGAGAAACACCTCGTAACCATTCTTTAGGGTTGAATAAATAACATCGTTTAAAACTCACTGTGATAAATATAATTATAAACTACTAACACAGATTATTGATACACAATGCATACGTTTGTACTATTCAAAATAATAATAATGAATCATTCTTCAATGTGTCGAACTTTCCTATTTATAGGAAGTATTCAAAACTAACGCAGTCAGTGGCCCGTACTCTTGACCTTGCCGGTCGTGTTAATACGATGTTTTACAAAGCGGACGTGTTTTGTTATGTTTACTTGTCCTTAATAGTTCGCTGGCCGCTATCCATATTGAAATTATTATTTACACAATTTTAACAATGTCTTTTCTTTTGATAATGTCTTTTTGGGATCATCACATCATCCCCTCTTGGAAGAGAAAAATTATCGTTGATAACTTTTCGATACTACCTATAACGTTAATAGTTCTCACTAATTGTTTTGTTTATTAAACGCTACTTGTTTGTTTATGATCACACTTCACTTATTTACAAATGTTTTCGTTATGGTATTTATACAATCGATTTTTATGAACGATCTGTTTTTTATTGTTTTGAGATGTAATCTCGCAATTTACGCCTTTTACTTCCGTTACTTTAAACGGGCCTAAATAATGTGGATCGAACTTATTTCTTTCCTCATTTCTTAGAATAAGTAACTCCCCTACCCCAAAGTTTACGGGTGAAGATTCCTTTTCACTATTATTCACTCTAATTACCTTATTTTTTATCAAAAACTGTTTGGCTCTTTCATTTGCGTATTGTAACTTATATTTCAACTCTTTATCGTATTTTTCAAGATTGTAACACGGTTCTATTTCTACATATAAGGATTCTGGTAAGTTGGGTTTTTTCCTGTATAATAACTCAAAAGTAGTGTATCCGTGATACGTGTTTGGTGTTGTATTATAACAATATGCAAACATTTTTACAAATTCGCACCAGTTATCCCTAGAATCTTTGATAAAGTTTCTTATATACTCATTAAACGTTTTGTGTAATCTTTCACAACCGCCTATCGCTTCATGGTGGTATGCCGTTGAAAAATTTATGTTTAATTTTTAAAAGTTCCGATAAGTTCTTCATTATCTCATTCTTATATTCCGTTCCCTGATCTGTCCTTATCTCCTTCATCAATCCATAGGTTGGTATAAAATTGTCAAATATAGCTTTTGCTATTGTGGTTGCCTCTTTGTTCCTGACCGGTATCATAACCGCGTATTTTGTTAATTCGCATAATATTGTTATACAATAACGATTCCCGTTGTTACTTTCTACAAAAGGACCTATTGTGTCTATGTAAATGATATGAAACGGTTTTATATATGTGTCCGTGATGACAAATTTTTCCTTATGACTAAGTTTTACTTTATTCATTTGGCATTCATGGCAATTCTTTACGTACTTCCTTACATCTTTCTCCATGTTTTTCCACCTAAAATTTGCTCTTAGTTTCTTTAATAATCTATTGTTTCCTTGTTTCCTACATGTCCTCCAAACATTGGATCATTGTGATATCTTTCTAGAATCTTTTGGATCTCTTCTTTCTGCTGTACCGGATTTGGTACTTCGCATATACATGCTTCTATATTTTTTAACCTTTTATTACCTTCCTCTATAAATTCTTCTATTGTGCACTTTTTGAATATATTATCATTTGCGTATATCTTCTTTTTACTTCAAATTTTACCGACAGCTCCCAAATTTTACTAAATTTCAATTTATTTTGATCCGAATGCTCATCCTTAGCGAGATACGGTTATTTTCAAATTGTAAAATTGGCAATTTATGTGCCTCTAGATTATTTAAAACTTTTATTACTGAAGGTTTTTCTATTCGTTCTTCCTTTGTTTCTTCGTGTTTATTTAGATCCTTTCCTAACTGAGCGTTCTCCTTGCGCGTTTGTGCTCTTGTGATTGCCAAGACATGTAAATTATTTATGTATAAATCTTTGAGTTCTTCTATGGATATTCTCGATATACTATCTGCGTAGTTCGCTACACCTTTGATATACTGTATTTCAAAATCGTATTCTTCCAAATCGAGTCTTATTCTCGTGAGTTTCGACGTCGGGTCATTCATTGCAAATAAATGAGTTAGTGGCTTATGATCTGTTTTTACTATAAAATGTGGTGAACCATATAAGTAACACTTAAAATGATTGATTCCTCAACGAATCGCTAATAAGCTCACTTTTCTTAAAGCTCTGTGATGTAAATGCGATGGGTAGGTCAATCCTTTCGTAGCTCTGACCCAATATTGCTGAACATGCGCTATTTGAAGCGTCCGTAGTTAAGATGAATTGTTTATTGAAGTCTGGGTATTTTAAAATTGGTGGGTTGATTAATGCATTTTTTAAGACCTGAAATGAGTTCTAGCATTCTTTTGACCAATCAAATTTCACATTTTTCCTAGCTAACCTATTTAGAGGGATACATATTGCGGCAAAATTCTGAATAAACTGTTTATAATAATTGCAGAATGCAACAAATCGTTTGACTTCACTAGCGTTCTTGGGTACTGGATAATGCTGAATGACTGAATATTTTGCTTTGTCTGGTGAAACACCATCCATTGATAAATTATGACCTAAATATGTGACTTCTCGTCTGAAGAATTGGCACTTTTGTGGATTTAACTTTAAATTGAATTTACGACATGCGTCAAACACTTTTCTAAGATTGGTTAAGTGATTATTTTCCAAAATTCCTATCACAGCTATATCATCCATATAGAGAAATGCTTTTTCTGGTGTGAGGCCTGATAATGCTATTGACATTATTCGTGAAAAACTATTAGGACTTATGTTTAGCCCAAAGGGCAATCTTGTCAATTGAAATGAACCTTTTTCTTTACTAAACGAAGTGTATTTCCTAGAAGACTGTTCTAGAGGTATTTGATGAAAACTTGACATAAGATCTAAGACTGAAAACCATTTTGCTCTGCCCAATTGATCTAAAATCGCGTCTATACGGGGTAAAGGGAATTTGTCTGTGACTATTTTCTTATTTAGCTGCCTAAAATCTATATAAAGCATCCATGCCTTATCCTGATTCACCGACTTCTTCGGGACTAATAACACTGGGCTGTTATAATCTGATACTGAGGGTTCAATTATTCCTTGCGTTATAAGTTTCTCTACTTCACTATTTAATTCCGTTGTTTGCGAATGTGGTGTGCGATAATTTTTGATGTATATTGGTGTATTGTCCTTTACTGATATATTTTGTCATAAAAATTATTGTGCGTTAGAATATCATTCTTTAAAGCGAATATATCTGCATAATTCTCACACAGTTTCGGTAAATCATTCCTTATATACTCTGGTACTTCTAAATTTAATGACTTCCTCAATTCTTTCATTCTATTGTTACTATATGCCTCGAACAAATCTAAATCCAAGATTTCAATATTTTTAGTTTTTACTGGAACACTCGTAATTTGTGTTCAAAATTCTAACGTATGGATTTTTCCCCGATATTATGGATCTAGCTATAAATACTCCCGGTGCTACTTCCTGCTGCTCCACTACTGTATCCTTTCTCAAATTTCTAAAGTTCTCTATTAGCCTGTACACCTCACATCTAGGCGGTATCGTATTCAGGATTACGAATAATTTGTATGGTTACCGAATTCTTAGACTTGCAATTTATGTGTAATTCTGATTGTGAATAATCTAAGACACAATTATTTTTAGTCTCTGTCTATTAACCCACTTTTGGTATCGGAAAATTTTCTTACACTACGTGATAGCAATGACTTGAGGTTATGTTGTTGATGCTTATTTGACCCAAAGTTTTTGCTGAGCCTTCACTTATCTCCTTAATGCTTATTTTATTCTCAGTTTTAATTAAGTGATGCGGAAAATTGTTAGAAATCTATCTTTACCTTTCATCCGATTATAGAAATAGCGATCCTTTTTATGTGATTTATTCTCTCACAATGATCACACTTTATAGTTGAGAATTTATACGGAGTTTTATTTTAAAGTTCCTTTTGTTGCAATTTGGGAAAGGTTTCTTTTTGCAAGAGGGCTGCTTACCATTCTTCCTTTTGTCTTTAAAATTTTCTGGATTGAACACTTCTTTTTTAGTGTAAATGACGTTGTTCAAATTTTCCTGCCTTAATTTTTCCTCTTAATCTAGCAACCTTGTTTTTACAATGGCGATATTCAGGTTTTTTTCTTCCAAGGTTTCGAGAGCTGTGATTAAACCGTCATTTGAGGAGGGTAATAATAATAAAAGGTGGGACACTTTGTCCATTTCCTCTGACTTTGCTCCAGCAGAGATAAGTTCCGTCACTATCTCAGCAGAATTTGTGAAATGCTCTATTAAAGTTTTATCACAATTAGGTTTAGTCAACAATATATAAAAAGTCAATATTAGTCTAAATTAAAACACATCTACATTAGAATATAGTACACATAAGCTCTAAAAACATATATTAGTCATGCAAACTAAAAACAAATCTAAAATAAATACAACAATAATACTAAATCCACACATAATATGAAATAAAACCATACAAAACAAACTAGTCACGGCTATTTAACAATATTAAAACAAGAAGCACAAAAATGACAAGTCACTTCCCAATCAAATAGTCTCTTAGCCGCCTTTTAAAAATTTCTAAACCTATACTATTTTTTATATCGGATGGTAAAGCATTGAACACATCCAATCCTTTTAGAAATACGGAATTATAAGTTAAATTTTTCTTATATCTACGTACCTGATAGTTACTGCTATGTCTGGTATTGTAATGATGTACTTCATTATTAATAATTAAATTATTCCGCAGATATACTGGTGCAATACCAACTTTAACTTTGTAAAGAAATACAAGAGTATGATATTCGAACAGCTGTTTTATTGGCAACCAGTTGAGTGTTTCCAACATTTCATTTATTGGAGTGTATTTTGAGCAATATAGAATAATTCGCATGGCACGATTCTGCATCTTTTGAAGTCTATTCATCTCGTTTTGATTAAAAAAAATATAAAATAGTTACACAATAATTAAAATGAGGTAGTACTATAGTATTGTACATCATTAATCTTGCCCATTGACTAAGATACTCAGAACACCTCCTAAGATAGTTGATTTTAAAACCAATGGTTTTTATAATCTGATTGGCATGATTTTTAAATTTTAATTCACTATCAAAAGTTACACCCAAATACAAAAACTTGTCTACCTTTTCAATTTCATTTTCTCCAACTTTTAATTTTAAATTTAATTCATTCAGCTGGCGACTATAAATTTTTCCCAATAGCATCCACTTAGTCTTATCGGCATTTACCTTTAACAGATTCACACAGCAATATTCATAAATGTTATTAAGTGTGTTATTAATAGTTTTTGTATTATATTGCAAATCATTACCATTGAAGTATATTAAAGCATCATCCGCATTTTGCAATGTCCTGCAACGCTTACAATATCATTCAGATATATCAGAAACAATAGTGGACCCAGAATACTACTCTGAGTTACCCCTACATTATTATCTATTCTATTCGAATGTAAATTGTTCATTTTCAGTTTCTGTTGTCTTTCACTGAGATAATCTATTAGCCACTTCAAAGCATCACCATCAATACCAATATTGGTAAAATTTGAAAAAAAACCTACCTGACACCGATTTCGAAAATTCTTGTTTAATTATGTAAGGCAGTTACTAACAAACACATAGCACCACAAATTTTGCTGAGAAAACATTTAACAAGCTCAGTAGAAGGATTTTCATTTTCGAATTTGTCCCTTTTCGAATGGATATTTTTCATATTTTCTTGTTGTATATATACATATATATTCTCGAAGTATATTATTTAATTTGTTCTTAATAGATATGTGATAATTGTAGACTGAATCATTACGATAAACACTAGTTTTTTTCAAAATGATTTTGTTATACTTTGACAACAAGCTCAATTGACATTTGCTAATCACTCACATTAGCGACGTTGCCAAATTTATGAAGTTATGAAATTACGAAAAATGTAAGTCTCGATTTCGTTTGTATGCAGTTACATCGATATTTTTTTATCTATGGTTATTTCGGAATTCCATGAAGTTAGTTTGCAAAAAAGGCGCGCCGGGTCGACGTTTCGCGCAGTAGTTGATATATTCTTATTTTTTTAATTTTTCTATTGTCAACTTTGGCAACGTTGTTAAGAAATTTGACGTAAATATTAGAATTTTCACACTTTTCATATTGAATTTTTACTGTTAATATGTGTTTCCGCGGAGAAATTTTTGGTTTTCCAGGTTAGTTAATTAATGTTTTATACTGTAAAAATTTTTTTTTGAAATTCGTGCTACATACAAATTCTCAAATTTTTCCCCAATATTTTGAATTTTTTTTATTAATCTTTCCCTATCCACTGTTTCAAAGGCTCTTTGGAGATCAAGAAATACAGCTATAATAAACATATTATTTTTCAAATTATTCTTCCAATCTGTTAGAACACATTGTAAAGCAGTTTCACAGCTATGTTTACTACGAAATCCCGACTGGTATTCGCATAGTATTTTATTTTCCTCTAAATAGTTTACTATCTTTCCATAAACGACTTTTTCCAATATTTTACCAGTAGCGTTAATCATATTCACTGGCCTTAAATTTGCTGCTTGAGTTGTATTCGGTACTTTAGGCATTGGTACAATTATTGCTACTTTCATTGCAGCAGGTACTTTACTCAATTCCAATGAACTGTTCACTAAATTTAGCAAGGATCACAGAAACTACTAAAACATTCTTGTAATAGCTCTACACTGATATCATCTGGACTGCTCTTATTTCTTAATAAATCCACAATTTTCTTTAATTCAAATCGATCAATAAGGTTAACTTTGATTATTTTCTTTACTTTTGCTAACTACGACATCAGTTGCAAATGATTTATCTATTTGTGCTGTAATTCCTTCAATGCTTTTATTATAATAGTTATTCAAAGAATTTGGCATTTCATTCATATCTGATAAAATCTCACCATTCCCCATATCCAACACATTAAAATTACTTACCTGATCATTTGTTGGGACACATTCCCTTAACGTTTTCCACATTTCAATAGGATTATTCTTATATAAATCTATTTTTCGTTCCAAATATTTTCTCTTTTCTTCTCTAATTATTTTAACTGCAAGATTTCTTTTTTGTTTATAGATTTCCCAATTTTCAGCTGATTTATTAGAACTGTATGTTTTAAAACTTTCATTTCTCTCATTTGTAGCTTGTTGTACCCTGTCATTCCAAAACCCCTTATAGTGATTATAAATTTTTACTTGTCGTTTAGGAGCTACCACATTTAATATTGACAAAACCTTCTCCTCAAATTTTATATACCTATTATTCAAATCCCATTCGTTATAATCCCAATGCAATATGTCTAACTTATTACTTAAAGCTTGATAATCAACTTTCCTACCTCTAGTTTCTATACACACAGCATCAACTTTTTTAAAATCCATTTTTAACGACACCATAATATTTCGAGGAGTACTAATTTCACACATTCACAACTGCTTCTGTATTGCTCAGTACCAAATCTATTAGAGAATTTCTCGTATTGCTTATATGAGTATACTCTGTCACCAAATTTATATATATGGTTACACGAATGAATGAAAATGTTGGATGTATTTGTCCCTAAACATCATTTTCCTATAAAAAATGGCCCCTAAACAGATGTTGCCACATTTGTTTCAATTTCATTTACATTTCGAGATGACAACTAGCTTTGATTATTTAAATTTCTAGAAAGAATTATGTCAATGTAAAATTTTGTATGAAGTATAGGTAAATGGAATATTAAAACACAGAATGAGCATTGTATCGTTTTTATTTTGTGTTTGACATTCAATACATTACATACATCATACATACATTTATCAATAAAGTATGAGAAAAAAAATTGGTTTTATAAGAATGAATAATCAATATTTAGGCCCGTTTCAGAAAGGACCGATCATCATTACTGATCATCGGTCGACCGATAAAAAGCGCACGGGCATCGGTCCAGCCCGTGACGTTTGCGGATCATCGGTTGAAGTCGAAGCCATTTGATAAATAGAGATTTTCACATGCAAGCGTATCATCAGTTGTCGTTGTCGACGCAGTGTTGCGAGCTTGTTTAATTTCACTGTTATTTTTGTTGCAAGAGAAAATGGCGATAAATAAAGAAAAATAAACGGTTTTAAAGATTAAAACTAACTTTTCCGCATCTGTAAACACTTCGGGGGATGTATCGTGCTAACAAACCGAAATTTGTCCAAAAATGACAAGTATATCTGGATTTATAGGTCCCGCTGTACTCGCTCTAGTCAGCTGAAATTGAATAGGGTACATATGTGAGACACCTTGAACAATATTCAATCATAAAATTGGTCGCTTGTATACACTCTGGAGGCTGCTAACGAACTGAAAATTCTCCAAAATTGACAAAAATTTCGTACTTTCGAACCCGTTGTACTGGCTTTAGTGAGCTGAATATCAATAGGATTCATCATTGAGATGCTCTGAATAATATTCAATTATAAAATTGGTCATTTGTATATATTCCGAAGGCTGTATCGTGCTAACAAACTGAAATTTCTCCAAAAATGGCAAAAATATCGTACTTAAAGTACTATAGCACCTGTTGTACTGGCTCTGGTTAGCTGAAAATCAATAGGGTTCATCTGTGAGATGTCCTGAATAATATTCAATGATAAAATTGGTGACTTGTTGAACTCCGGAGGCTGTATCGTGCTAACAAACTGAAATTTCTCAAAAAATGACTAATATGTCGTACTTCTAATACCATAGCACCCGTTGTGCTGGCTCTGGTGAGCTGAAAATCAATAGGGCTCATCTGTGACATGTCCTTAACAATATTCAATCATAAAATTGGTGACTTGTTGCACTCCGGAGGCTATATCGTGCTAACAAGACATGTAACGAAAAGTGGCCGACGACGACGACATCCGCACAGGATTTTTCTTCTAAAACCCGTTTTTTGGGTTGTTGTTGATGGAAAACGTAAAAATAACTCAAAAAAAAATTTCAAATTTCCAACTTTTTTTGGGGTAAACCAATACTTTTCTCGCATATTAGATAGGTTGGGCGGAAAAGTAATACCGTTTCGACACAGAGCTATTAATTATTGCAATTGAGCAAAAATCATGTATCTGGGATACATCTTCAGAAAAATACAAATACGCGATGCAAAAAATAAGGCTTGGGATAAAGTGGCTCAAAAATTGCTTCATGATCTCGCGAATCTTGATGAGACACTGCAGCAAGAAGCAAGTAAGTATTTAATAAAAACTTACTAGGGATCGACTAGGAATGTAGGATAAAAATGAAAATTATACGCTCGATTATAGGATTTTATTTTACAATCATACAACATAGAAAAGGGTCCTCACAATATTCCAGCGAAGTTACATAAATACAGGGTGTTCCCTATCCTAATACTGCGTACATTAAAAAATGAATGCAAATTCCTGAGATAATTTTATTAAAAAAGGTAAATGTGGATTTTCACTTATTTTTTGTTTTTCTATTATTCTTTTTACACACAAAGCGACAACAACGCGATGCTGTGTACTCCTCAGATACATGTTGACAACTGATGATACGCGTTAATGTGAAAACAATTTACTCGCCCGATGATCGGTAGCGACTAACCATCAGCACTGATCATCGGTCCTTTCTGAAACGGGTCTTAACATTGCCTCTTTTGCATGTTTCTTCAAATTTAACAAACACCTGTCTTGGTTGTGACTCCTTTATATCTGCCCAGAAGTGTATGGTGTTTTCTTAATTAGATCCTTATTGACAGACGTGGATGGTTCATCCAAAAGCTTACTCGAGTAGCTACCTACAAATCACACAAATACATTTATTACTTTATTGTTTCCAATACACTTCTAATCCAGATTAAGTAGAAATGAAAATTTCCAACAAATTGAAAGTCCACAACGACATTCTAAGATACTGGGAAATATTGACTCGTCGACCAGCACATGTGATAAGAGTGTGAAACACTCTCCTTCTGTAGATCTTGTTGTCCAAGCAGAATGTACCCAAATCTGCCTTTTCTGCTATCTTCCATTGAAGTTCTACGCTTTTCTTCATCTTCTTCTTCCAAACACAGTAAGAACATTGCTAACCGAAATCGAATATGAGCTGGAAGCTTGTATGATATCTGTGCTCAATCATACCAATCCCGCACCGATCCGCTTTCGGGGGACACCATCTGATCGGAGTCGGATCAGAAATATGTATTATATATGTGTCCCAGCCTTTACGATATGCTTACGTTACGTTACTAGCCTTCAATATAACCATTAATTGGTTTAAAAAAATACTACAAATAATTGTTTATTTGTTTGTCTCAAATCAAGTTTTTGTTCGCAGATGGCTAACTATTTGGGAAAATATATATAACACTTCTTTTGCATTATGCATATAAAGCCTATCTGTTATACTTATACACAGTCTCCATCTCGTCATATAAAATGTTCCCTTCCTCATCCTGTTTGTTGGAGCATACACATGTTTACGCTTATTCTTGCAATAATAATTGTAGTCGCGTCAACGCCTGCGGAAATAGGGATGAACCTGGGAAAGTGGTGCGACAGGACGGATCGGGATGCGGTATTCTGCATTCTCTTCCAAAAACGATTATCACGAAATGTGGGGCGGTAGATTTTCCCTCCCACCGAAAATTGCATTGCTGCAGGCCAAAGTGCACGCGAAAAATGCATTATCTGGGAGGCCTATTGGAAAATTTTCAAATTTGATAAATAAGGGTCAGAACTGGCCCGAATCGGGTACTCGGGGCTTTTCGAGGCCGCTGATCACGAATATAATGTTCAAATTGACCTCCGAACACCTGGTGCACCAGAACCTGACCCTAAACGTCATCTCCGGGGGTTTTCCTGACACAATCAAAGAAGGTCAACCAAAAACATTTTGGGGGGTTTTTTGGCCCGCTAAATCCAAATCTGGCATCGGCGAGCACCCCATTGGCACCTGGTGCACCGAAACCCGGGCTAGAACGTCATCTCCGAGAGTTTTCTTGAGAAGAGTGCCAAAAACCACCCGAATATCATAAAAGGGCAGTTGTGTGGGGCGGTGGTCCCGAATTTCACGTCGGAAACAACCCCCCGAACACCTGGTGCACCAGAACCTGACCCTAAACGTCATCTCCGGGGGTTTTCCTGACACAATCAAAGAAGGTCAACCAAAAATGATTTTGGGGGGTTTTTGGCTCGCTGATTCCAAATCTGGCATCGGCGAACACCCCACTGGCACCTGGTGCACCGAAACGCGGGCTAGAACCTCATCTCCGAGAGTTTTCTTGAGAAGAGTGCCAAAAACCACCCGAAAATCATAAGAGGGCAGTTTTGTGGGGCGGTGGTTCCGAATTTCACGTCCAAACCAACCTTCTCGACCCCTGCCTCGCTGGGATTTTTGTCTTTACATCTTGTGGAATTATTGATTCTACTTAAATAATGCGAAGAGGAGAGAAATTAATATAAAGTAAATAAAGAAGTCAATATTTCTACAATTGCGGATTAAAAACTTTTTATTTAACTCAGATCAAATTCAACCCAACTCACACTTTCTCTCACCTCATAAATTAATAACATCAATGTTTATATACGTTGCTAAATATCGACTCCATCATCAAATGACACATCAGAACTCTTCTCATTTTCTTCATCAACAACTGACATATTCTGAAGGAGACAGTCTTCTTCATCTAAGGCCTCTCTCTCCGCCGCTATAAGGGTTTCTACTGAATATTTGTCAGTGTTGGTGCAGCTAGAGCCTTCACAATTTTTACATGCAAGATTACAAGGGAGACCGTGCTTCCTGCAACTACATGACATCCGATCACAATTTCCTGCGCATCCACAGAATATTAGTTCCAAAATATTATCAGGTGCAGGTTTTTGTGTCGTTTGTACAGGGACCAGTGTGTCGTCCTTCGTTCTCGTCCACCCCCATTCTGATGGGTCCATGGTTACCTGGTCTCCGTGCAGCCAATTTTGGACTTGCAAATAGACCCTCTTTAGATGCTGCTGGATGGCGTCTAGTGTGGGGAGAATTTTCCCTAAATTTACTCTCCCCGCTGGGCATGCTTTGGAGATCTGGGGGGAAATTATTCTCGTTGTTCCTGCAGCACTGGAACAACTTTTTCGAGGGCCCTAAGCGAGAGTTACACATTAATAAATGTGTCAACTCTCGGAGATGACGTTCAAGCCCAGGTTTCGGTGCACCAGATGACGGTGGGGTGCTCGCCGATGCCAGATTTGGATTCAGCGGGCCAAAAAACCCCCCAAAATGATTTTTGGTTGACCTTCTTTGATTGTGTCAGGAAAACCCCCGGAGATGACGTTTAGGGTCAGGTTCTGGTGCACCAGGTGTTCGGAGGTCAACTTGAACATTATATTCGTGATCAGCGGCCTCGAAAACCCCCGAGTACCCGATCCGGGCCAGTTCTGACCCTTATTCATCAAATTTGAAAATCTTCCAAAAGGCCTCCCAGATAATGCATTTTTCGCGTGCACTTTGGCCTGCAGCAATGCAATTTTCGGTGGGAGGGAAAATCTACCGCCCCACATTTCGTGATAATCGTTTTTGGAAGAGAATGCAGAAAACCGCATCCCGATCCGTCCTGTCGCACCACTTTCCCAACAGTTCGCAGGCGTTGATGCGACTATTAGTTCGCATCTCAATTCCGAAAATGTGTATTATGGCAAATGTAGTATACAAGTAAATACTTCAAGCTCCCTAACTGATCTCTTGTCCTTGATTCGATATTCTGTCAGATTTGCGGCTCGACATTTCCTAGTATTTAGATGTAGCTTTTACATATCCGGCGTCTGTAGATGGTATTCTAGGATTTTCCAATTCCTATTTTTAACCCTTTTCGTACTGTTCCTGAGTTGAAGTTCTTTTTATATTTGTAAATACTACTTTATATTTTTGTATGTCGAAGAAACATGAAAAATAACCTTATTTCTTGCAATTAAATTTTCATTTTTTTAAAATTAACCGTCTCGACCCTTACTTCGTGGAATCTACTCATATTAGTGTTTTAATTGAAACTCAACGTTTCTAGCTAATTCTGACGATGATATTCAGTTATCGAAACAATTGTCAATTATTTATAATTTTTAATATCTTTCATTATATTGTGGAATTAGCTAGAAACGTTGAGTTTCATTTAAAACACTTTCATTTTTTTATTAATATACATCATTATACTAAATAGGAAGTAGAGTACTGGTTTTTCATTTAATCAAAATAAATATTTGTTTCAATTCGTATTAAATATGCTGCCGTCATCATCAATTGCAAGCACGCCGTTCTTATCACGAATAAACAATAATTAATTTATTATTTAAAATTTTCAGTTGAAACAACTTATATATCAATGTTTTTGTAACTTTCATGGTGAAAGTCGAATCATGGCACCAAGAGACTGAAATAATTGGCTCATGTTTAATAAATTGTAAAATCTCATATATATCTTTTCACAAGATATTTTTCAGTGCTCAGAATTCTGTTACAACCACCATATATCTGTATGCAAAACAATTTCAATTTTGGATTAATACATTTTAAAAATATACAATTTATTGACATTATACAACAAATTAATTTTAATACCCTCATCACGAAGTCGCCAATGTTCATCTAAAAGGCCTACAAATTCGAACTTTTTTTGTATCGAAGCGGTGAGTTGTGCAAATCACGAGTACTACAGAAAGTCATTGTGGCACAAGTTTTACACAATATTTTTTATAATTCGCATTTATTTAATTATTTAAATAAAATAGAATTTCATATAATCCCTGTTTTTAAACTAGGAGGAGTGGTTTGAATTTAAGTTGGCCATTCTGTAGATTCCTAATTGGTCAGATCACAGATGGTTTTATTCAGAACTTCTGACTTTTGACATTTTATAACCGAATAATTGTGTAAATTGTAAACAAACTTTCATTTAAGCAAAAAGAGGATGATTATTTGTTTAAAAAAGAGCTTCTTCGTATATGCTCTTGCGATCTATTTATATTATATCATGAACAGAGTTATTTCTGTAATACATCTTCACATAGATATCTGGTAATTTATCCCAAAAATCGAACGTTTTATATACCTATATATTGATCCTATACAATATAAAAATAAACAATTGAAAAATCATTCATAAATAAACGTTAACGTACTTTATTCATTAATATTTTTAATATACAAATCATTCAAATTTACCTTTAATATAATAATCTGCTAGCTAGAACAACGCTAGACCATTTTATTTATAATTTTTTTCAAGGTTAAAGTCAAATGTCAAATAAAAATATAACTAAATACAATAACCAACTTTACACTAAAAATTACTATAACAGTGTTCAAAGAGCTTCATTGTGACACTGTAAACAATGTTATAATGAATGAAGTCTCTTTTATACGCGAATTATAATTGTGCTTTCTGTTTTCCGGATACTTTCTAGACGGACTATATTTTTGTGTAGAATATTCTCTCTGCTATCCTAGCAGTTTAATTTTGATAATTCACCTCTAAAATCGTGTTACTACTTTAAATATAAAGTGCATTGATCCTAATCCAGCCAATTGTTATTGAAATTCAATAGTTTCATAATCGTAATGCGATGTAGTAGTGTTTCCGACAATTACGTCATCAATTGTGATAAAAATGGTGTGTTATCAGTAGGTGTTAAGTAAACTTTTGGTCAAATATCCCAATTCATTCTGTATTGATATATTTAAATGTATATTTAGTACTTGAAAATAAAGATACATATTACGTACTTTTATGTTTAGCAGCTTTTTAAAAAAGTATTATCTGTACGTCATTTACTATTGAACGACCTTCAACTATTCTTGTCAATGAAAGACGTACGGAACATTGTATTATCGTATGGCATGTACCATGTTTTGGGATCACTCCAATTAGTTTTGAATAAAGGAATAAATACACATTGTGATTTCCCCTCCTCTCATTTCAATTCATTTATTTCACACATTTTATAAAATTGTAGCATACTGGAGGAGGACATTGGATATTTAACATTTAAACCGTAAGTTAATTGAGTTATGTTTACCCGTGTGAAGTTAGCCACGGATTTTTTTACCATCCACGAATACTTTTTTACAAAATAAACTGTACTTTTCCAAAAAAATGTTAATATAGAGAACATATAATAACATTAAAGATTAAGTGAATAAATAGTTTTCAAATAATTGTTCCTGTACATTGTACATATTTCAGGATTCTGAATCGAAGACCCAAAAATAAAAAAAAATTATTCAACAATTACGAAGAACATCTAATTAGAAACCAATTGACAAAAAATTGTGATGTAAGTATTTTATAACGTCAAAAAAAATCATAATTACGATTGAGCGCCGACGCGCATCGTTCGTTTTGAACTCGAAGCCCCAACATTGTTTCAAATTATCATTAACTACTTCAAAGAACACTTAATTAGGAACCTATTAACGAAAAATTGTGATGTAACTATTTTT
Organism: Galeruca laticollis; assembly: GCA_963921935.1. Classification (NCBI taxonomy): domain Eukaryota; kingdom Metazoa; phylum Arthropoda; class Insecta; order Coleoptera; family Chrysomelidae; genus Galeruca; species Galeruca laticollis. The sequence goes on from OY998183.1 coordinate 76,895,367, forward strand.
TATAACGTCAAAAAAATTATAAAGATTACGATTGTGCGCTGACGCCCATCGTTCGTTTTGAACTCGAAGCCCCAAATTTTTTTCAAATTTTCATTAACTATTTCAAAGAACACTTAATTAGGAACTTATTAACGAAAAATTGTGATGAAAATATTTTTTACAACGTCAAAAAAAACTCATAAAGATTACGATTGAGCGCCGACGCGCATCGTTCGTTTTGAACTCGAAGCCTCAAAATTTTTTCAAATTTTCTTTAACTATTTCAAAGAACACTTAATTAGGAACCTATTAACGAAAAATTGTGATGTAAGTATTTTTTATAACGTCAAAAAAATTCATAAAGATTACGATTGTGCGCAGACGCCCATCTTCCTTTTGAACCCGACGCCCCAAATTTTTAGTAACTATTTCAAAGGACACTTAATTAGGAACCTTTTAACAAAAAATTGTGTTTTTCATAACGTCAAAAAAAATCATGATGAATTTTTTTGACGTTATACAAAAAAACTTACATCACAAGTTTTTGTCAATTGGTTTCTAATTAAGTATTCTTTGAAATGGCTAAAGAAAATTTGAAAAAATTTTGGGTCTTCGAGTTCATAACGAACGATGGGCGTCAGCGCACAATCGTAATCTTTATGATATTTTTGACGTTATTTAAAATACTTAACATCACAATTTTTTGTTAATAGGTTCCTAATTAAGTGTCCTTTGAAATAGTTAATGAAAATTTGAAAAAATGTTGGGACTTCGAGTTCTAAACGAACGATGGGCGTCAGCGCACAATCGTAATCTTTATGATTTTTTTTGACGTTATAAAAAATAGTTACATCACAATTTTTCGTTAATAGGTTCCTAATTAAGTGTTCTTTGAAATAGTTGAAGAAAATTTGAAAAAAATTTGGGGCTTCGAGTTCAAAACGAACGATGCGCGTCTGCGCTCAATCGTAATCTTTATGAGTTTTTTTTGACGTTGTAAAAAATACTTACATCACAATTTTTTGTCAATTGATTTCTAATTAACTGTTCTTTGAAATAGTTGAAGAAAATTTTAAAACATTTTGGGGCTTCGAGTTCAAAACAAACGATGGGCGTCAGCGCACAATCGTAATCTTTATGATTTTTTTGACGTTATAAAAAATAGTTACATCACAATTTTATGTCAATTTCTAATTAGATGTTCTTCGTAATTGTTGAATATATTTTTTTTTTATTTTTGGGTCTTCGATTCAGAATCGCGAAATATGTACAGGAATAATTATTTGAAAACTATTCACTTAATCTTTAATTTTTGGTAGTAAATTATGTACCCAATTAATGTGTCATTATATGTTTCCAATATTAACATTTTTTTGCAAAAGTACAGTTTATTTTGTAAAAAAATATTCGTGGATGGTAAAAAAAAACCGTGGCTAACTTCACACGGGTGTTATGTTTGTCTAATTTTGAAATTATCGTCAATGTCTACTGTTTTGATGTCATTTTGCACTAGTTTAGAATAGAATAATACACATTATTAATCAAATATAATTTATCTTCAAATATTAGGAATTTTGGTAGATGATGACACCCATAATAATAAAAGAGGGTTGGTCGGTTCAGTGGATCAAATGGTCTCGGGTTTCGATTACTGCGGAGCTATTTTCTAATTATTATTCAATTGCAAATTATATTCGAATAACAAGGTGTGTGAATCCTAACTATATCACCTTTAAGTATTGGGTCCTAATTAACAGTTCTGCTCATTAATGGTGTTTGGTAATTTCGCTGGAAACCTGTAACAAAGCCCAAACAGAACACACGAGCCTTAGTAGTTGTTGATGGTGACACAATTAGTAGTTTAATAAATGTTCCTTCTCCTGATACCATATACTATAACCAGAGTTTATATCATTTCTTTATTTTGTTTCTAAGAATTACATTCCTATTATCAATTTACCCTTTGAGAACCTATTACTCATATAAATCTAAACTACGGTTCAAAAGCTGGAAAGCAATAAGGTAAAATCAGAATTAAAAAATAAAAATTTAACATACAATATGAAAATCCAATTATACTTGGCTACCTCGAACTACCCACATTTTTCTTTTATTATCATAACACTCATTTATAGTCTATTTCTATGTACGAGAGAGTAATAAAACCTAGTTTTTAATGCAAAACTTAGTATGGTCATAAATATTATTACAAAATAATGTTATGTTTTTCTTATTTATTTGAACAGTAAACGGGTGGGATAAACTTTAAACACACGGTATGGCTACCTACTTACGAATTTATTTAAATACTAAACTACTCACTAACACTTAATTTATATACACTTAACTATTCACTTAAATTTAATTTATATACACACAACCTTAATTGGTAATTTATATCAACACTTTACTGTTTCGAGCGTATACTTGTTTATTTGTCGAGATCAGTTTTAAAACTAACTCTCCCTGGTCGGTCCTTTATATATATTAGTGCCTTTATTACTAGATAATTCTAGATTGCGGCTTACACAAAAACAATTGGCTCTCGCATTTTCTTGATAAGACTAGTCACAAAAACAATGTCTAGATAAGATAGTCACAATCGTAAACGATTCTAAGAAATCCCGCGCATCCGCCATAATTTTAACTTTCATACATGGCTTAGACAGAGTCGGATTCAGGGACTATACCAGTGTGCTGTTTCGTAACAATAATCTAAATATTCCTAAAATTTTCATAAATGTACCTGAGCTAATACAAGTTTTCGATCTTTAATTGATCTTTTATAACCATAAGCTGTATAGATAGAGCAATAGGAAAAGGTTTGGGTAGGCCAAAAGCCCTGTGTATTAAAGATTACATACATAGCCGTATCATAAGATATTTTACATACCTATTTTCCAATAAAGGTTTGAAATTTTGTTTTATTTTAATTCCAAGAATCTCTTACAATAATCGAATTATAAGTTGGTAAATATATAAATTTCAAATAGAAAATCATTTGAAAGAAAGATTTCGAAGGTTTTAATAGAAAGAAGCGATATTGTAGTTTGGAGAAGAAATTACCTATTAGCTATAAAAGAAATGAGAAACCAAAGAAGAAATCTATTTTATTTAGATGAAACATGGATCAAAGGGGGACATACACCAAATAAATTTTGGCAAGATGAAACTGTTACAAGTCGGAGATAGGCTTTTTTAAATAGTTTATCTGCTGATTTAAATCTATTAGGAAAGGGGCGCACACTGATAATTAATAGTACACATCGGCAGTTCAAACGGTTTTGTTAAAGGTGGTTTATTGACTTTTGAATTTACTCGTACGGGTGACTACTATGAGGACATCAATGCTGATGTCATTAAAGAATGGTTCGAACAAATGATAGATCTTTTTCCTCAGAACTGTATAATAGTAATGGATAATGCAAGTTATCCCTTGAGGCTTTTAGAAAAATTGCCCACAACCAAGAGGTTAAAAAAAGATTTACCGAATTGGCTAAATTCAAAGAACATTAAATTCCATCCCTGTTCTGTGAGAAAAGAACTGTATTATTTGTGTTCCCTTCATAAAGAGAAATTCGAAAATTATGAAATTGCAAAAAATCGTGTGATGACATATCATTGAGAACTAAACCCGATTGAACTTGTATGGGCACAGATAAAGGGAGAAGTTTCAAGAAAAAATATGTTAAACAGTTGTTTTTGGAGGCTGTAAATAATGTGAAGCCTGAAAACTGGGAAGTAAATCATACGATTAAAGAAGAAGAGAAAATGTGGAAGTTGGACAATATTACTGATGAATTGATCGAGCCACTCATTGGTTGCGACAGTTCAACTTCTGATTCTGATTTGGATTTGTAAGAAGTATCTCTAGTTTACTGGTAATACATTATTATTTATGAACGTTAAAATTCAAAGTTTAAAATATTTTTACCTATATAACCAGTATGACACCTTGTAGAAAAATAAAACATTTTAGAAAAAAATTGTACTTTTTTACCGTCGGCTGTTTAGAAGTTATAATCAGGCTAATTAGGTGAAAATATAAGTGTACACCCGATATATTTATACAAATGTTATTTCATACGAAAATACTCGAGGTATAACCTCAAAAAATATTTTAACTGTCTACTAAAAGAAGTGATATGTCTATGGATTACGAATGCTTTATTATTTTTATACTCTCATTCATAAACGTAGACTATAACTTGTTCCACTATCTAATGGTGTGAGCTCACAGGAGATTCATTTTTCAACATTCTTTTGAATCCATCTCAAACAAGTCGAGTAGATAAAAGTTCTCGTGTCAAAGCTCATTTAAGCAGCTTATTATTTACTTTATTTATGCAACCGTATGGGAAACATGTGCTTTTCTTCCTCATCGTCTACTGAAGAACAAATAGCTATAATAAATGCAGTCGTAACTAAAGAGGAAAAGATTTGGTATACATCCTTTAAATCGTGAAAGAACACAGTTTGGGAAGTATCTTCTTAAAAGTTTACGGAAGGATGACGAACAATTCTTTCATTACACAAGAATGAGTCAGGATACCTTTGACTATATTTTGAAGAAAGTGGAACTAACTAAAAACCGATGCAATCTTCTTATGCAGCCTATTTTACCAGAGTATATAGGCTTGTCATTGTAAAATACGCTTATACGCGCTTGGTATTGGAAAGCAGAAAATTGCGTCCACTGTATCTTTATCCATACTTTAGAATCAGGAATTACTATCCTTACCGCCGAAAACTTGTTGTTTACCAAACTATTAAAATCAAAATGCACAAACAATGAAGTGAATTTGTTGAGTTTTCGGTATTTGCTCCAACTCTTTTATAACAATGCATGCACATTCAAGTTATTAAAATGTTCCATGTCGTCTTATAGAAGATTCCCGATAGAACGATCGTCATTCTAGGATATAAATTTTAGTAAATGTTAGGAAGTACCAGGTTACTTAGGTAATGTTATGAAAATTATTTACTGAAAGATTTTCTCAAGACAAGATCTACCTGATTCTGGTACATTGTTTATGTCCAGTAGTGTTAGTAACAACCCGTTCAGGCGGTACGGATTCTAATAGATTTGAAAAAATTTCCGACTGCGGGTGCGATCGAATCGTCTGAACATGCACATTTACAACTGTGTGCCACTAAGCAATTTGATATTTTTCTCTATTCGAATGCGTACAGTCTGAGCAGGCTGTAACCTCAATATCTTTAATTCATTTATTAGACCAGGATTAGGTGTCTGACCAGTCGGAACAATTTGCATATCATTCCTTTCCTTTTGTAGTTGTGCACTGAAAGTAGTGACGAAAATGTAGATTTAGTAGATCTAGTTTTGTTGATTTTCAAATATTTTTCATAAAGATTGATGCACGTTAGCATGCAGACAAATTAAAGTAGAAACCATAGAGAAATAAACATATTAAGAGAGTGTTCGTTCCCATATAAACAGCTGGCATCGCGTCGATCTCAGCGCACCCCTTGCGGAGAACAGAACTAATTCTTACAGGCGGGATATTTAAATTTGGTAGTTTGGATTATGGGTACTAGGTAATTTTTACAGTTTGTATTAAAATTGTTTATTATATAATTATTTCATTCCAAAAAATTATATTTCATTTTTGTAATGAAATAATAATAATAAACAATTTTGAGACAAATAATTTAGGTAATGTATAATAAAACAGCACACATTTAAAAATTTTATTAACCTGCACATAATATAAAAACAAATTAATAAAATATTTGTTTACTATACATGTTATTACATTGATAACTTTAAAATTCTTATTTTAATAGTTAACGATAATATTAAAGTACAAAAACATCTAATTAAATTATCAGTTACAATAATCAAAAAATTTAAATTTTCATTAATATCTCCTATTATTAAAACAATTATTGTAATATTACTTAACAGTCTTTCCACACAATTTAATTTTCAAAGTTATTTTTCCTACCACACGCACTATAAATAGGCATTTATACGACTGTACATTTTTCAAAATAATTCTATTGCAGCCTCCGCCATCCCCATAGCTGCCCAGCTCTCATCTTTTTTCACTTTTTTATTTCAGAAAACAAGAAACGTCACATTTACTTTCTTTAAATTAATTAAAAAGACAAAACATGTAAATCGGAGGAAACCTACAGTTGTATAAATACACAACATAAACATATACTTAGCGAAAACTAAAAGTAAAAATGGCACACTGGCTTGAATATTAAATAATGTTTTAAATTGGTAACACAAAACATGAAAAAACTATTATTATCTATATCACTAATTTACCATACAGTTACATATTATTATTAATCACAAAATTACATATTTCTACTCAAATTACAGTATTATACTTAAGAAAGTTTATCCAATATTACATCAAATATTTTAATAAAAAGTAGATTCCCCTTTACATGAAGACAGGAACAGGTCTGAAACAAAAAAAAATTGAACGCTGTACATTGTTACCAAAAAATAATAGATTATTTTTGTTCGTTAGTCCTCTTACCATCATTATAATATTTTTTAATTATTAAGGGGGCACAAACTTTTATGAGTTTAGAAAATACGTATGATTTATGTTCTCGACAAGTGAACCAATCAAAATTTATATGACTTTTTGCAAAGAGTTCAGTTTTTTCATTAATATTTTCTACATGACCTAAAAGTGGTAGAAAATTATAAACAATGTCATGCAGAATGAAGCCTATCAAAAATTGCTTCATTAATTCCAGTTTCAAATGGCACTGATCTTAGAAGTGACTGTAAAGTAGATTTACTGGGTAAAGGTATAAAACGTTTTAAAACATTATATGCTCGTGGTCCCTTCTTATAAATGGCTAATGAAAGGGCCTTATCCGTTATTGACCATGAAGGTTTATGTTTCTTAGAGTTAGCAGTACTACTGTTTAAAAACTCCATGCCTGCTGGATCTAATTTGGAATTAAAATTTTGAAATAACCATTTTCTTCTTCTTGGGATATAAATGACTGACCCTAGTTTCGTTTATTTTACTTAAAATACTAGATTCCAAACATTGTTTTTTAGGCAAAGGTTCAAATTCAGTTTCTTTAAGACTATCATTATTGTTACAAAAAATAAGCTTTCTTTTTACGAGCAATACTGTATTTTCAAAAGCTTGAGTTTTATTATTATTATCTACAATTACTTTTGGTGGTGTATGATGGAAGGGTTGCAAAGGTAAAGCAAATTTATTAAGTCTTATATTCAGTTTCTTTAAGACTATCATTATTGTTACAAAAAATAAGCTTTCTTTTTACGGGCAATACTGTATTTTCAAAAGCTTAAGTTTTATTATTATTATCTTCAATTACTTTTGGTGGTGTATGATGGAAGGGTTGCAAAGGTAAATCAAATTTATTAAGTCTTTTGCGTAATGAATTTGTTAATGCCTCATCATCAAAATGATCTTCACACAACCTTTGATCTTTGGATGTATAAGGAAGTTCTAAAATTTTGTACCACTGTTCCCTTTGACTAATGTCAGATGGAAATTTGAAAAATGTTTTGTTCTTAAAATCCAAATTGCGAAGCGGTCAAAAATATGTATTATTACAATTTTTTGCTATACAACTACGACGAATTTTACCTGGTGGTGACATTTAAAAGGTTCACTTCATTTAATTTACTTTATTAAAACTAAATCCCAAATAAATTGAAAAATATTCATTCTTGTATTGTCTTCTTTTTCGGAATTGTTATTTTTGACACTGTCACTTTGCATTTGACAAACAGAAACAGTCTTGTAGTTCGCGACAGTAGAGACTATATGTGCGGGGAACTTGCGCAGAAACGTTGTGCCACATACCGCCTATGCATCAAACTGTCTCTTATATTATTATTTGTCTATGTTAGAAACGATGGGTCTTTTCCATCGCGTGACTGATATGACATCAACCATATGCATCTTAATCAAAACAATACGACAAACGCTTGTATTGAGTTTCACTCTTTTTCTGTTATTAGAAGAAGGCAGTACCAACACGAGTATGTGTTGAATAATATCGTCAACTAAGTCACGTGATGGAAAAGCTTCACCGTTTCTACTGTAACTTTCATTTATTGGTAGACTACTCTTTCCGAGAACTGAAACTTTGGCCCTGCAATTCGTTTTTGATTTTTGGACAGATGAAGAAATTCTGGGGATTTAGGTCGGGTCCGCGTACAAGTTGGTCGAATAATTCGAAGTTTTCTTTCTTTAAAATCTATATTATTTGAATAATAAAAAATCATAAAAATGAACTTTTTGTTTTGATTTGTACTTTACAAATATAATTTAGAGTTTGATAGTTCATATTTGGCACTAAGTTTTTTATGTAAAACATTTCATTAGTGCGTGACAAATTTGCACAACGGGTTTATTTTTAAATGAAGTGTAGGCTCCCAACTAATTACGGCTCACAAATATAATGGTTAATTCTAATTTAGACAATCTATTTCAATTTTTAACTCTACATTTATAGTGATACTGAAAATAATTATCTACAGTTGAACATTTTAAATGATTTCAGAGTAAGTTATAATTTGAACTACGTATTTTTTTTATTTGATCAATATTTTTCTTAATTCTGATTCGCGTTTAAATTTCGATCGGTACTATATTATTTTTAATAGCTACTTAGATCAACCTTATTTTATAAATCTTGAATCAGATGAAACAATAAATTACAAACAAAAATGTCTATTACTAATTTGCAGTTACGTCTAAGCTTTGACGTATATTGATGTCATTAAAAAATCTTACAATGCCATAAACTTGTGCTTGATGTCGTAAGCTATTTTCAAAATTATACAGGTACTTCCATATAGATCTTTAGTTTATATTTTAAATTGAAGAGTAGTTACAATGTTTGTTGGCAGAAAAGTGGGAGAGCAAAGCGTTTCCTAATTCTGAGTTTACTAAGATCCTTTATGTTGAACTCGCGACAATCGACTAGATTTGTGATGAAATCATAACAAAGAAAATAGAACCAAGGTTTAGAATACAGCCGACCAACGACTAGGGCTGTGATAATGGTTCAGTTAATTTCCTTTGCTTCGATCATTGATCAATATTCCATAATGGAAGTAGAAAATTTGATTTGTCCAATTTTCCCACAGTACAAAATCGAAAGTCTCGATTTTCATCCACATATACTGTGGAATGCTATCTTTATATAGGTGGTAGTATTCCTTGATCGTAATTCTTTCGGTATTGATGGGACGCGCACAATGTTTTCGTTCTCCCCAAAAGAAACAGAGAGGGGGGGCTGTCCGGGCTTAAGCGGTAAGGGCTTCCGTGGGATTCGTCTGGGCTTAATTATCTGCCAGGACCAGGTTCGCTCGGTCAGCGACGTGCGTGAAACATCAATAGAAACGCCTATAGGGATGAGTCTGGGTGCGGGAGCGAATAAAACAGATCCAACTTCGCAAAAAATGTGTCAATATTACCAACAATAACATACAATACGACCCTTAACTAGGATAGTTTAAACAATCTCGCCCTCCTACGTTTACCTAAAGAAAAGTTAAACGGCGGATATATTCCTGAGGAAATGTTAAATGAACGATTTATGTCTATGAAATATTTAACGAACGAGATATTCCTATGGAAATATTTAATGAACATTGTATTTCCCTTTGTCCGTTATATTCTCCGTAATTTATTTGTTGTGCTTCGTGTTTCTCGTCTGGATACCATGTTTTATCATTCTTTCGTGTGTTTGCTTCTCCGCCGTTGTTTCTATCGTATTTCTTAGTCGTTTTATTCCACTTGTTTGCTTCGTTGAACATTTTGTTTCTGCATTCTTTGGCCCGGTGTCTTTGCTTCCCGCAATAATAACATACATTTGTAGAATCATTATTTCCTTTATCTCGGCAATATGTTGCCCAATGTCGTTGCTTTTTGCAAATTTGGCATTTTTTTCTCTTTGTTCTTTCTCCTGCTTCTCTTGTCCTACAGTTACCCATCCAATGACCTTTTCTGCCACAGTATAAACATTTTGCGTTCTGCCTGCATTCCTTTGATGTGTGGTTCGGCTTTGTACATGTTGTGTACCTCAGTTGTTCACTCATAAATGCGACTTTATGACAGCTGCTTCTGCCATTGATCATTGTAACCGCCGTTTCCTGACAACTGACTATTTCTTCCGCTTCTTCCAGTGTGAGATCGTCTTTATGTAGAATGTAAAACCCTACCTCTCTTAATAAATCTTTCATTAAGCCTACTTTGAATTGATTTACTAGGACCGCGTTATGTTCCCTGCTTGCGCCCTTGGCGTCTTCTTCCAGTATTTTAGATCCAGTTAGCCTTAATCTGGTGCAAAACGACGCTACGTCCTCATCGTTCCTCTAGTAGCATTGAACTAACTGCATCCACCAATCTGCAATTGATTTTTTTTGGAACGAATTTCCGTAACAATTTTTCCCTAAATTCAGAATATGTTGAAAGTGTCCAGCCTTGGGTCGGCATTAAAAAAATCATGAGCTGCGCCCGCTAGTTTAAATTTTAATAATGTTAGCGTTTCCAATTCTGACCAACCGTCTAATGTTGCCCTTAACTCCAGTTTGTTTATGGATCTTGATGCATCTCTATCTGTGAAATCGGATAAAGTTGAAGTAATCACCCCTAGTGGTTGCGCCTGTGGTACCCTTAGTGTGGGCGGCACGTTGCTCGCATCTCCCATAGATTCTGAACCGCCTTGGTTCCCTGGACCTATTTTATTGTGAAAATGAAATGGCATTTTGCTGTCTCACTTGATTTATTATTATAAATAGATTTTATTAAATGTAATTTATTTAACGTATGGATTCTTTACAATACGATAGAGAGAGACTAAAAGTAAAAATAAAAATGTGTACAAAACTCGGTAAAGACACAACATATATCATATCACAGATCTTATGATAAATTATATATTAATGTCCAAATTGTACAGCCGTTCGATTGCGTCTTGAGATCACTCCACGAAGTCCTGTAGGTTTCTACCGTAAGCGCGGTTTGGGCAGTTTGAAACGATATGGCGGATCATTTGTCTCGGTGATCCGCAATCGCACTGCGGACTGTCGGCGAGGCTCCATCGGTGTAGGGAGTCGGTACATTTACCCTGTGCTGTTGTAGACAGCTATCTTTCTGTCAATTGTTCTTTCATATTGAATTTATCAGTAATTTCGGAGGCGGTTCTGATAGGTGGGTGTCTGGATTTCAGCCGCTGGCGGCCCTGCATGATGATTGGGGCCTCCTCATGGATCGGTAAGCGCTCGTTTGACATGATTTTTCGATGTTCTCTAGCCAGTGCTGTCGAACGTCGTATATTCGGCGGGGCGATGTTACTCAGAGTAAGGAGCCATCTCTCTGGGGTTGGTTTTATGGTTCCAGTTATTGTTATCATCGTTTGGTTTAACTGAACGTCGACTTTATTGGTGTGAGCGCTATTTATCCATACCGATGCACAGTATTCTACCGTAGAGTATACTAGAGCCAGCGCGGAGGTTCGAAATGTGGGCGCAGCAGCTCCCCATGACGTTCGGCTAGCTTAGCTATTATATTATTTCGTGTTCTTATTATGGCGGCTACATTCGTAAGGTGGGCTCTGAACGTCAGTGTCCTGTCGAGTATAACGCCTAGGTATTTAGGTGTACTGCAATCTTTTATGACCCTGCCGTAAAAAGTAATATTGAGAGTTCGCATAACGGTTAGATAAGTGAAAGAGGCAGGCCTCAGTTTTGCTGGTGTTGGGACAAAGTCGCCATCGTTTGAAGTAGTCAGCAAGTGCTATTAGATCTTCGTTAAATGTAATTAAACTTATTTATCTACTCCTACCTTTATTTCGCTTCTACGATGCCTGAAATGGATAGATTTAGATCGTAAGGAATAGGGTAAAGAGGTTATTTTGCGTAGGGTGAACTTCTCCCTTTGTAAATCTCGAAATTACTTCCTTAGTCTTATATTTGTTTTGGAGAGGGAGAAAAAAACAATGCTATGCGGGAACAAACGAACGGAAGAGAACAAAGTAACAACCTATGAACACCACTGAGATGAAGATGGACAAGTACCATCTATTTCCCGATTTTATATAGTCTGTGGTACTCTCCTGTATGCCGTTTTACTGCCTCTAGCAGTCTGGTTACAGAGCGTACCGCTTCACCGTTTTCCTTGTATACTTTTTGCTGTAGCAAGATTTGGCATATACTCTTGGCCTGACAAGAATTTGGCGTCTGAAGACTGATCGTATCTGCTGACCTGCAACCCAGTATCTGGAAAACCGCTGTCACCAGTGTAATAACGAATTCTCCCCAAAAGAAATCGGGCTTCCGTGGGGTTTGCCGTGGCTAAATCATTCGCCAGGACCATGTTGACTCGGTCAGCGACGTGCGTGAAACATCAATAGAAACACCTATAGGGATGGATTAGTCTGGGTGCGGGAGCGAATAAAACAGATCCAACTTAACAAAAAAATGTGTCTATATTACCAACAATTACATACAATACGACCCTTAACTAGAATAGGCTAAACAATCTCGCCCTCCTCCTGAGGAATTGTTAAATGAACGATATATGTCTAATGAAATATTTAACGAACGAGATATTCCTATTGAAATATTTAATGAACAATGTATTCCCTTTGTCCGTTATATTCTCCGTAGTTTCTTTGTCGTGCTTCGTGTTTCTCGTCTGGATACCATGTTTTATCGCTCTTTCGTGTGTTTTCTTCTCCGCCGTTGTTTCTATCGTATTTCTTAGTCGTTTTATTCCACTTGTTTGCTTCGTTGAACATTTTCTTTCTGCATTCTTTGGCCCAGTGCCCTTGCTTCCCTCAATAATAACATACATTTGTAGAATCATTATTTCCTTTCCTTTATTTCTCCTGCTTCTCTTCTCCTACAGTTAGCCATCCAATGACCTTGTCTGCCACAATATAAGTATTTTGCGTTCTGCCTGCATTCCTCTGATGTGTGGTTCGGCTTTTCGCATGTTGTGCACCTCAGTTGTTCACTCATAAATGCGACTTTATGAAAGCTGCTTCTGCCACTGATCATTGGGACCGCCGTTTCCTGACAACTGACTATTTCTTCCGTTTCTTCCAGTGTAAGATCGTATTTATGTAGAATGTAAAACTCTACCTCTCTTAATAAATCAGGCCGGAATCTAGACTCTTTAGGTCGAAGGAGTTCGTTTCGTACACTCTGTAGACTAGGGAGTGACCTAGCCCAATATTTCTTTAGTTAGCTTACTTAGTCGTAAAAGTTATTTGAAAAGAATCCATGATTACACTGGCGTCAATAAAATTGAAATTACTCGCGAAACACATTTTCCGCTGACTTGTGACAATGAAATATTATTTCGACAACAATCGTTCAATATGATAAAAAGAATTAACAATTAAAACAAAGGATTCTATTCCCGATGGCCTATATAAGGTAATAACTTTGTAAGAGTAAAATTTTATTCTATCTAAAAAAATTATAATAATGAAAAGGAAAAGCTTTCCAATAGCCCAAAAGATTACCAGTCATTTCTAAAGTATAATATTATCCTTACTAATAAATGTAAATGAGACTAAATAGTCAGGGGGGGGGATAGTTTTTCACTCCCAGGGATGGGGCCTAATACTTGGTGTTAGGGTTCAGTGCGTACAGTACGAATATGACCATGAAAGTTGAGACAGCAAAAAATATTTCCCTCTAATAGAAAAGATTACAAAAACTTACAGGATTCGGATCTGGGGCCGATATACAAGATTACCGGTGGCTGAGGACCCAAAGGATGCGATGCAAACGGCGAATGATTCACTCTCTGAACTCTTTCCCGGGGTCTTGTCTGAGGGGCAATCCGTACCGCCGATGATATCTAAATATCACCTAGAACACTTAGATCGCGAAGCAAGGAAATAAATTTCATAACACACCAAAAAACAGTTACAAGAAACTGGTAAACTTACTCGCGTAGGGCGATAGGGGAACGCTATCTTACCCCTACGTTTAGGGTCGAACTACACGACACCTTTCGCGAACGAACCACGTCTGTTCTTTCGAACGAACACGCCTGCCTTTTTACTATCAATTTTCCTCTTACGTTTTGGGTTACTTTTGCTGTGTAAGCAACTTCGCATATTTTAACATTTGTGTTGATTTGTACTTTGGATGTATTTTTTCAACAAAGGTGTTTAATAAATTTACGATTCGTTTCGACATTTTGCAATCTGCTTAGAAAAGCTGTGTTATATTTCAAATTATTTTACATAAATTGTTTTGGCTAATACGCGATCTTCTAAGCGAAATGTAGGTCGAACTATTGCATAATTTTGTTTGGACTTCGAAGTATGTATTCACAGGGTGTTTCTGGATTTATTACTACAGAAGATTATTTTCCTTTCTTTTCTCAATATTCGTACTTATTACAATGCCGACAACTGACTTCCTTGATAGTGTTGTCAGACTTGACATTATCTGGCTCTGTCTACTGTCACGCTTACGGCAACTTATCCAATACGGAACTTAAAATACAAATGAAACAATTTAAAGTTAATCTAGACGGTTTTTTAATGACCTGTTCTGACCTACGTAAAATAGGTGGTGATTTAATTGCATCACTGGTCGTGTTTTCACTTTCGTTTGTTTCACTCCGTACACTAGTTGGTGATGTTGCTATTGCTGGCTCAGGAGAATAAGCGGTGTACACAACATTAGGTGGTTTCACGCCAGCTGGTTTATTATCACTGTGCGTTGGCACTAAATCAAATATGTCGGAGATAATGAAATAGGCTGAGGTAATGTCATTCCTCTTCTCATTTAATTTTCCCATTTTCCTTATATGAGCTATATGTTCAAAACGAACATGATCGTCTACCATATAAGTAACAGGACTGACTATTACCTTAACAATACCTTTAGACCATTTGTTTTTCCCCCTCTTACATTTTTTACAAAAACCTCTCTCACTTGAACCTCTTTATATTTTGTAACTTTACAATCATTTGTTTTCTTAATCGTATAGCTTGTTGATCTTCAAGTTTTTTATTCAAATTTGGTTTGAAAAGTGAAAATTTAGTTTTAGGTTTTTGTCGAACATATCTGCTGGAGACATTTGTGTGGAACTATGTGGATCATTTCTATATCAAACAGAAAAGTATCTAATTTTTCCTGGTTTGAGAGAACGTTACATTGATCATCATAAATTTGTTTTCACCCTGATTGGACTGTGCCTACGCGTTGGACTATGAGTCCGCGGAAGGAAATAAGCAACTTGTAAGAATATTAAACTTAAAGGGAAAATATTATCAATAAAAGTCAACTTTAGGAAGTTAACAAACAAATTATTTTATTGAAGACAAACTTGACAAAAATTATGACATCGTCAAAGTAAAACATTGAAAAAAAAAGGAATAGAACCTAAGTTGGATTTAAAAAATCAGTTATGGCAATATGTAATAAAAAAAACAAGTTAAAATTTTGAAGTAACTATAACATAGAAAAGTAGAAATATACAATAAGTGATCCAAAGTCTAATTTTCGAGGCAGTTGGCACACAGATACTTCGCATGCTTTAAACACACGTAAGCTTGACATTTAAAGCAAGAATATCGTGTCGGTCGATTTTTTTACGATCACAAAATCTACATCTCCCACGGGGAATAAGCCTCTTTGAAACAAAATTCTCTTTCATAGATTGTGGAATATGTGGCAAAGTGACACGACACTTTAGATGGTCATTCATAAGTTCAAATGAAAGCTGTCGTAAAACTTCTCTTCTTAACGTTTTGGTTTGTGGATTGTTCATTTGAAATATTACAAATGAATTTATACCGCCTACATTTAACAAGGCCTAAAAAAATAACCATGGTCCATTTTCTAGTATTTCTTGCGCAGTTGTAGTCAGAACAAAGTTTGTCGACAGTATCGACACCCCCTTTTGTAGAATTATATGACATAATCATTTCTGGCTTATTTCCATCTATTTGGTCATCATGATCCATACTAGGCATTAACAGAACATTTTTGTTTTAGGCATATATGACAATAAAGTACAATCTTCTCGAAACGCAAACATTGATGATTGTTCTGGTCGTTTTGTTGACTGCGTAAATTCTAGAGGCAATTGTCTCTTATTTTTTCTTATCGTCCCTAGAAAAGTTTCTTCCTGTGCCTCTAATTGGTTCGCAAAGCCTTTGAACAACCGCATCTGGAGAATTGTCTAATTGAAGGGAACCCTCCGGTTGTTTGCCAAGATATAGTACTAAATTATTTGTAAAAAACAGTTTCGTATCACAAAGACCAAATATTTTGAGGCCGTACTTGTTTGGTTTATTCGGCATATACTGCCGAAAAGCATACCTGCCTTGAAAAACTTCGATTTTTTCATCGACAATCACGTAACGAAATGGTGTATGTGAACTTTTGCAGTTTCCTACAAAAATATCAAACACATCCCGAATTGCAGCTAGTTTATCTAGTGATTTCCGTTCTTCTCTAGTTGTTATGTCGTCGAACTTCAAGTGACGTAAAAGAACCGAAATCAATTTAGGAACATATAGAATCGAAAAATTACTACTCCCGTGCCATCGCTTTTCCTTACATCTTCGTTATTCAATCAACCACTTTTCAAGACACCAGAAAAGTAAAATAATCCAATAACCGCTAGAATTTCTGATTTGGTAGTCAAATAGGCATCTCTAATTCGAAAATATTTCTGTTGGACAGACAAAATATTTTTGTTGGCGTTTTCAACAATAAAGTTAATTATTTGTTCAATAAAAAAATATTTCCATATTTCCAACGCGGTCTTACACTTTTTTATTTCCCCTCTAGGGCATGGAAATCGAGTAACTTTGTTCTCAGATTTAGTCCTAACTTTTCTTGGAGGTGCGTCCTTTCTCCACTTAGTGACTTTGTCCTTTCCAATAAAATAAGGGCTTGACTGTATTGATTTATGCAAATCTAGCTCTGTATCTGAGTTATGACTATCTATATACACTCAAGTTATATTATTCACCATCTTCCGATTCATCATCAACTTCTTGCTCTTCGTTCTCTGAATTCAGGCATTCTTCCATTATCTTCGCCAAGTATTCCTGTTCTTTTTCGTAGTTAACCATTCTATAAATATATTACACTAAATTTATAGATTCCATTTTTACAGTTAGAGATAGTCTTACCTTTTCTACACACAGATACTCGCGCCGAACTCACAGTCCGCAATTACAAATAAAACACACACGACTGTCTCAAACCAGTAATATTTTGTACTGGCGTTCTAAGTAATATTTGCGAGAGGTACTATTGCGCGCCCCTGTGTATATCAAAGGATTATTGATTTACGGTAAAAAATAATTTTTTGCGGACTGAGAGTCCGCGCGCGAGCTTTGTAGGGTTAATAAATTATTTTTGAAAGCTAGAATACAGCGTGCCATTTTAGGCAGGATGTATCTGTGCAGACTTTATTACTTTAATCCCATTATTCACGCAAAAATTTACAAATTCTTCTGAATTAAAAGGAGGACCATTGTTTGAATGTATCTCATATGGCAATCCGTAAACTGCAAATGATTTTCTAAGACGTGATATTATATTAGCTGCATTAGTAGACTTAAGAATCCAAGCATCAATCCCCTTGCTATGAGAATATATTAAAATAAAAATATTAATTTTTTTCTTTGCTAGGTCTATGTGCATTTGGCACATTATTAGCATTTAACTGACAACATTCACAATTGTTAACAATTTACTCAATATCTTTATTTATATTATCCCAATAAACATACTGAAGAGCCACATTTTCATTTTGACTATTGCGGGATGTTCATGTAAAAGTCTTAAAACTTTAGATTGCAATTGTTTAGGTACAACAACCCTATTATTATACTTAATACAATTTTGGTTAACATTTAAACATTCTTTTATATTTATTA
Source organism: Galeruca laticollis (assembly GCA_963921935.1). Taxonomy (NCBI): domain Eukaryota; kingdom Metazoa; phylum Arthropoda; class Insecta; order Coleoptera; family Chrysomelidae; genus Galeruca; species Galeruca laticollis. The sequence goes on from OY998183.1 coordinate 76,913,265, forward strand.
TATTATACGGGAATACGCTAACAACTGTAGGCCAACCCTCCTAATAAATTCATCAATTCTGCTTAAAATTTTATCTTTACAGGTTTCTCTAGCTAATTTTTGAACTATTGAAAACATAACATTTTCACCTCTTTTTTTACCTGGTAGTGGTAAACGTGACAAGGTGTCAGCAGTCACTTTACAATGTAATTTGTAATCATACATAGATAACTGTACTGCCCGGCGTTGTACTCTTGCACCTTATTCTAAAGGAAGTAAGGATTTTGTAGGAGACAAAATAGACTGTAATGCTTGATGATCATTATATAAAGTAAAATGAGTCACATATATATAGTTATGAATTTTTTTAACTGCAAAACTGTATAAACCTCCGTTCTCTAAGTGACTAATTAATTTCCGCTTTAGACAACGTTACTGACATAAACATAACTGGTCTCTCTGATCCATCTGGTAACCGATGTCCTAATTCCTAAGCCATAAATTGATGCATCAGATGACATTATAATGGGTAATTTAGGATTGAAAGGCATTAGAATATTTGGATTAGTCAGTAATCGTTTAGTATTTTCAAATGTTTCATTAACTTCCTTAGTTCACATCCAGACTTCATCTTAAGAGGGGCCTCCTCACAGGTATATAAACCTAAAAACCTACACAATACTAGTTACTAATTTAGTAATTATTTGGTTCAAAATATTTACAATATATGTCGATAGTAGTACTGAATCGGCTTTTACTTATTCAACATATTTTCTCTCTCTGTCTTTCCACTCTTGACGGTTCAAAGAAACGCATCTCTGTTCGAATGTTTTGATTTCAAATATTTTAACTTCTTGTGAGCACAGAAACCTTATCTCTGTTTTTTATGTTGCATCCAAACCACAGCACACATGTGCATAGATAAGAGAATATTATATACACGGATACAAACAAAATTTGTTGACATAATTTCCATTTGAGTGTAGATTTTTGATTATTTAAGAGTTTCATAAATGTTTTTGAAATGAATAAATTGTTAAAAAGTACGTAATCGTATTGACCCGATATCAAAAATTATAGTTATGATAATGTAAATTATCCTGCAATCCGTATTTTTTAATTTTAAAAGCTATGTTTGTGGTTATGTTTACTGGATTATTTGATTAATGTGAAAATGTGAAATAAATAATACTGATGGTTTGTTCTAGTATCATCAAACCATCTTTCAACATTCTCTTGAAACCCTGTTTTAATGATAATATGGGATTGTTAGCAAAAAGCGAAAAATGCTTAATTGAAGTGACCTTTGAAGTATCTGAATGAAGAAAAATTAAAACCGCTCTCAAAAGACAAGAATTGCATGATTCATTTTGATGAATATATAATAATGATAATTGAAAAATATAACTATTATAACCTGATACAAGGTGCATTACATATTGCATGAAAGGACATGTGCTATTTAATAATATGGATACCAAGTGACAGCATTGCGGAAATTGCTAGAAATTAAGAATGGAAGAAAAGTTACACACTTTAAAAACATACTACCTTTCAAAATTTGTACCATTTATATTAACATAATAAAATGTTTTCATGATTATACATTTTTGTTTGTTTCATGCTAAGAAAATTAAACTGCGGAAAAGTTGCAAATTTACATGATTTAAAATAGGCCATTTAGTCTGAAAACACAGAACGACATGTCACAACTTTGCCTCAATCTAATCATATTTGTATCAGTTTCAGAGTTCCTGTTGGTTGCTTTCAAATTTTATTTGACATGTAGGCTCTTTTTTCAACTACATGTGTAAATATATTCAATTTTATCTAGAAACAAATAATATAAACAAAGTTTCCAAATTTATTATACAAAGAAATATTTACTTGTAATACAATGCTTTACATTTAATAGAAAGAGGAAAGTAAGGTACAGTGAGGAATTTAAATTTAAAATAGCGAACGTTTAAAAAACTTACAAAGCAACTATAACAACTAATAAAAAATTTAAAGCGAAAGATCTGTAATGACAAATAATAATGTATATATTGTGGGGAGATCGATATATACAGTACAAAATCAAACATACAATCAATATGTACAAGTTTGCTTCTACCTTGTTTGCAAGGGTTGATCATATGTGTTGTGGAGATAGGAACTGAAACATTTTTCCTTCATTATACAAAAAAATAGTTGGTTCATTCTCTTTTTTCCATGACAGATACACATATGTGTGATCACCTGAATGGTAAATATTTTTTTTTGTTTTTGTATAATACATTATTGGTATTATTACTTTTCCATCCAACCCATCTAATATGCGAGAAAAGTATAGGTTTACCCAAAAAAAAAGTTGGAATTTTGTATTTTTTTGAGTTGTTATTACGTTTTTCAGCAAGAACAACACAAAAAATGGTTTTTAGAAAAGAAAACCTATCTGTATAACTCAGCCCCCGAAGTGCAACAAGTAGACAAAATTAACTTTTCAGTCGTCCTTTGTTTTACAATTTTTTTTTAATATCAACAACTAAGACTATTACTAATTCATCCTTTAATAATAATTTGGTTTCCTATTTTCTTTGATTTTTTGAAATGCTTATATAATCAAACAATTTTCAAGGAAATTTTGGCTATTGGATAGACAAAGTTTTAAAATATTTATGGTCCAAAGATTTTTAAAATATAATGTTACCTACTTCATTCATTAATTTTATTCAACAATTACTATTACCTATGGTGCATAGGCTAAGGCAAGCTAAAAAGTGGATAACCATACTAATTTCTTATAAAATCTTTGGACAGGTTGTTAAGAGAAAAACAAATACACTTTGTCATTTCTTGTTAAAACTGTTCTTAAAAAGACTTATTGTATGACGGAGGTAATGGAGTATGGAACTCTTAAGGAAAAAGTGGCTAAGAGCATTTTTGAACAAGTACAAAATGTTGTGGTGGTTGATTCAGGATTGTGGGTAGATGTTCAACACGGTTTTCAAGGTGCTTCTCCTGATGGTAAATATATTTAACATAACAAATAATTACCATGTGTTATAAATTCTTTTTGCATATTAAATGACATTTATTGATAAAATATTTTAGGGCTTGTAGGTGATGATGCACTACTTGAAATAAAATGCCTCCACTCTGCATCAAAACTGAATTTACAAACAAATACAATAAGCGAAATAATTGACCTCATGAAGAACAAAATTTGTCTAGAAAAACACAACAATAAAATTCAACTTAAGCGGAATCAAAATTACTATTATCAGGTATAAACATATATTTATTCCAAAGAACAAAAACTCAAAATCATTCTCACATAATATATTTAATCACTTTGATGTATTTACCAACAATAAATAAGAATAACATTAAAAAGTAGTTATTTGTGTAATAGGTGCAAAAACTGCATTTTTGTTGCAACGAAGCATGATGCACTAAACACAATCTTATGGAGTAAATAAAAATAGCATTTACGAAGCACAAATTTACTTATTTAGCATGAAAATTACTTAATTATAATCACTTACAAATACAATACACACTAAACTATAAATTTGGGATATTTTTATGAACACAAGACATATGACAACAGCATATTTGACCCATAGAGAAAGTTATAATATTATTTGTCTATGAATTGACCGTCGTCTTCTGTCATTGTTCTATACAGCGCCATGCATCAAGACGGTGGAGCGGTTGAACTAAAGGAAAAAGATGTTCGTTTGCAAAAATTTGCGCACAACAAATCTCAAAAAATACAATGATTTGAGATTTCATATTTTCAGAATCGAATTCTCTAGGCTTCCTTTTGGGGATCAGGTTTTGGTGTCCAGATTGGTGACCACAAATTGTCAAAACTGTCAAAATCACACCATCACTTAATGGCTTATATCTTTTTTATAACAATATAAAACTCAACCAAAATATCTGATCCCCAAGACAAAGGTCCAAGTTATATTGTGTTAAAATTTCAACACTTAATTTCCCTCCATTCTTTAGATTTGTTGTGTACAAAATGACCTAAATTTTGTTGCAAATCACGGGTGCCAACTGTTTTCAGGTTCCTAAAACGTGAGGCCCCTCTTAACAGTTCATATAATGCTTCCATTTTTTCAGACAACCTTGGAATAAATTTTGAATAATAATGTAACAAGCCCAGATGACTGTAATTGCTGTTTATTTTCTGATTTAGTAGCATTCATTAAGGCTTCAACTTTAGAGTTACAAGGCCGAATTCCATTTTCTGATATAACGTGACCCAAAAATACTAAATTTTTGACAAAAACTTTTATCTAAATTGGCCTTAACATTAAACTGTTTAAAACGGTCTAATATTACCTTTCATACATTTCTTCTTTGTTTTGCCGACACACTAAATAACATGCTACTCCCGGTATACCTTTTAGTATTTGTTCAATTACAGACTGAAATATGTGAGGTGCAGTCTATACTCCAAATGCTAACCTCTTCTATCTTAAACAGACCTATTGGCTATTGGTGTGTTCACGGTTAAATAACGTTTACTATCTTCGTCTACCTCTAACTGAAGATAAGCATTTTCTAAATGGATTACCAAAAATATACGACCTTCTGAAATAGAAGCAAAAATTTCATCAACGGTGGGCAATGGATAATAATTATTTTCAATAACCGAATGTATGGTATTTTTAAAATCGCCACATTCATATACGTATATTACCATTTGTTTTAGGCACTGTTACAATAGGACTAGCCACTTCGATGTCTCCATCGGTTCTAAAATATTACTTTTGACTAAATCACTATAATTTCTTTTTCATATTATAATTCAAAAGGTATTCTATAGGGTTTACTAAACTTGGGTACTGACCCTTTTTTATTTTGATATTTGCTACAAAATATTTTATAATCTGATTTCTATTAAACACATCATGATAATTTTTAATAATTGATCTAATAGGAGATTAGTATCACTAGTTAGATTATGTAATTCGATTGTTTTAACCAGATTAAAAAAGGACTTCAATCTGGTATGAATACATTTAACCGTAACCTACCTAGTAAACAAATTTAAGCTTTACAACTTTTAAATTTAATTTTGTTATAACTGTACCAAACATGACATTAATATTTGCATGCAAAACATTATCTTGTACTTTCGAACCAAAATTAATTTGATATTCGATTTAACTAATGTTACATCTGGAAATAATTTATTATACATCTCAAAAAAAGATACTATCTTACTATCAGTCCCTGTATCAACTTCAAAACTCATTACCTTCTTTTTTTTCTATCCCTAACTCTAATATGGATAGGTGCAGATTTTAATTTCCTACCATTTGGGTGACTTCTTCTTCTACTTGAGTTATCCACTTCGAATTCCTCTTCTAATTCTGACTTCTTCACCTTATACAAAGTTGACTCTTCCTCTGCATAACAGTTACTTTGCAGTGTGGCCACAATTAAAACATCTCCATGACTTAGCTGGACATTGATTTATTCTGTGTGAATTTGACTGGCTCTGACTTGTCGACGGACTTTGATTTTCCGACTTGGTTAACTCTATGTATATTAGTGTTTTAAATGAAACTCAATGTTTCTAGCTAATTCCACAATATAATGAAAAATATTGAAAATTCTAAAAAATTGATAATTGTTTCGATAACTGAATATCGTCGTCAGAATGACAGAAGTTATATTTCATTTGATGCCTACCTGATGTTTAGTAGTTATTTTTGGCTAGACCAAGAAGTGACCTTCCTTGTGATTGACTTAATATATGTTAATAGAAAAAAGAAGATGTGATATTACAAATATTGAAGCTTAGATATTATTAGCCCTATGGTTATTTCCTGGATATCATTTTCCCAATTAAGATCAGTATAACTGTGCAATGATATAGAAAACCAGGAAAACTATATCTGCTGATCTTTACAATTATCACTTCAGAAGACAGTTTAATAGTGGAGAACTCCCTAGATTTATCTATTCATTGACGACTCCATATTGTGGGTTTCTTAAGTGTCTTCTAATTTCCAACTCTTCAAGGAAATCCAGTTCTTGTTTCTTATCACAAATATGTAGTACTTCTAGTTCTGTGTTAGGTGTCAATGAATGATTGGTGTCAAGTAGATGTTTTGCGTAATGGGATTTATCTGGTTGTTTTAATCTGTATGCTCGAAAGTGTTCACTGTATCGGATTTCAAAATTTCTAAGGGTCTGACCCAAATAGACAGCATTACATTCTGGACATTTGAGTTTATATATACCTGATTTCTTAAATGGTGGTATTTTTGTTTTTACATTTAACAATTTTGTACTTACGTTACTTTTTACGTTACTGTTTTAAAAGAAGTTGTATTCGTTGCTAAATATATTATCTTTGAAATATTATTAGAAATAGTTCCTGCATATGTGATGGTTTTATAAGTTTTTATTTCTTCAGTTTGTTTAGGAAATATTAGTTGTAATGCCACTTTTTCCTCTTTTTTATTAATTAGCTTATTTATCATATGTAATGGATAACCGTTGGATGTTGCTATTTGTGTAATTGTATTAATCTCTCTATCAAAATTACAGTTTTTCATTACAACCAATATTTCCTAAACAAACTGAAGAAATAAAACCATCACATATGCAGAAAATATTTCTAATAATATTTCAAATATAATATCTTTAGCAACGAATACAACAATTTCTTTTAAAACATAAAGTAACGTAAGTACAAAATTGTTAAATGTAAAAACAAAAATACCACCATTTAAGAAATCAGGTATATATAAACTCAAATGAGAAAACCCCATAAAAGGTGTACCTTTAGTAAGTCACTTAACGTCAAATATCTCAAAATTTCTGATGTGATAGAGCGATTATGAGGCCGGATTCAGATTGTGTACAACAAATTGTCTCAAAACCGACTTCCAACTACGACTCCTTTTTTGCAGACCAGTGTAATTTCATAACCTTGACATAATATCCCGACTGGCATTTTGCCAGTTATACATGGAATTGCGGAATAGTATATTGTACAATGAGCATGAAATGACATACATTTCTCACGAGTAGGTCGCTACGCTCCTACTACAAAATTTCATATACCTACGAGTTGGAAATAAGTAATTTCATGCAAATTGTACACTATACTTTTTCTACGACCATCTGAATCATGAACAAATCAATAATATTTTTCATAACAATTTTTATTATTAACTTTACTGTTGTCATTGTTGCAATGTTTAGAGAATTTTTTCTCTGAAATTATTAAGTCGGGTTCTTAACGCTGAACGAACAATATTTTTTTTCTTTTTGTACATGTACCTACCTACGTCGTGGAACAAATAAGGTTCAAAAATTTCATATATTCATAACTCGGAAATAAGAAAACTTTATGCAGAAAAAATCGTTATACTTAATTCACCTGCGGAAAAAGTTATCAACGATCGTATCTCTTTAAAGAAGTAATATCACCTCCTGCATCTACCAGGATTGTGAGCGATGTCCTTCTAAAGCAATGGCTAGTTTACATATCGGGATCAGCATGTCAATGTCAAATCATCCTCACTATCGCTACCCATTTTCGATTATTTTTTTTTTGCAATTCCGAGACTAAAGTGGTCACTTTACTCTCACATGCTAGAAATTAAAGTGTCACTCTTAGACCCAAGGGATATAAAGTGACAGTTAAAATCCCAAGGGATTTAAAGTACAAATAAAACCGTACATCCTCGATGCATATCCAAGCATTTTAGAAGTCCGTCCTCGATGCCCAGCCAAGTTACGTAAAAGTCCCTCCTCGATGCCCAGCCACGTTAAGTAAAAGTCTATCCTAAGTAGTATTCATTTTCATTAAAAATGTATGTAGAATTACCAGAATTAAAAAAACTATTGTATAGACCTGTCGACTAAAGTGACAGTAATCCCTTAGGTGGATTAAATGGGTCACTTTAGTCGCTTTGTGTATAATATACTAATTATAAACAAATTTTGTAAACACTAATGTGAAATGTCAAATTATTAGACAGACGTTAACAAACATGACTCTATCATGTATTATAATATAATGACAGTCTAGTAGCTCATGAAAGTCGTGGGAAATGAAACATTTCGATACAGCTAGCCCGTGGGAAATGAAAATCTGTACTACAACGTGGTAGGTTTCTTAATCGAATACGCACTTGAAATGTACATTTTTCTTTATGGTCGTAGAAAAAATAGTATTGTTTATCTTACGAATATATTACGTTTATTTCTACATTAGGAAGTATACTCAGTGACAAATAAACCCTGATATGCTATAACAGAATACAGCACGCCAATTGTCGCAGGCTGAGTTCGATAGAAGTCGAATTGTTGGTCTTCTGGAAGCTGTGCTGTCGTCCCGAGAAATGGCAGGTAGAATAAATAGGAGTGTGGATACTGTTGTCAGATGTTATTAGGCATGGCCACAGGACGAGTGATCAGAAACTTACATTATCCTGACCCGATTAGAGTGAAATTTTAATAACTTACATATTACGAACTCCCTGATATTTATGTTAAATATTACCTAAATAAAATACTGTGTGTTCGGGTGTCTGTGTCACTGAGTATATTTTAATTGCTATATTACATATGTCGCTTTCACACGCATTTTTATTCAATTACGGTGAATATATTAGAGGTAAATCGAAAACTCTCCTGAATTGGTACCGAATTGCATGAAATAGCATGATGCTAAGCCGAAGACTTGTAGGTTAGTATTGTATTTAAAAAAATGCAATTGTAAAATATAAAAAGACTTAGATGTTAAATGAAAAAAACCTTTCAATTAAATTTCAGGTTTCGAACAATTCTTGGTGTCTGAAAAACTAAGAACGTTCATATCGCTGAAATGAAAGCGGCACTTCCTGATGTCGCAGAAATTGCAAAAATATTTTTGCGATCTCCAATAAATTTGTAGCAATGATCTATAAACTATCCTGGAGATTCTGCTGTTGGTAGCTCGTATTTTAAAAGTTACATCGCCTGCATTCCGAAATTCAGACCAGTGCTCTGGCCAGTGGTTGTGACGTCATGAATTATACTGGTGACTTGTTCCGTAATATGTTGGCCAGTGCTCACCAGTGCTTTGACGTCGTAAATCGACTTCAAATTTAAAACGCCGTATCTAGGTACACGCTAATTTGTACGGAAATATAAAAATTGTGTATGCGTGAAACGTAATCAAATTTACAACGTCACTTTTTAGCATACACGGATTAATGTTTTTTTGGTACACGCTAAAATCATGCCAATTTTGATTTTTACTTATAGGTTACTTATGCCGGTTTTATTTGCTGAGTGTGGAAAGTTCTATCTTTGTTCTTTTATGTGTTTAGCGTTTAAAAGGTTCACTGTTATCGGCGCACATGCGCGTGCTAGCCACTCTTTACTGTGTCCTAACGGCGCTCATAAGCGCCCAGTGCAATAATTTGGTTAACCTTTCAGGGTAACATCTTAGCACGAGTCTGTAGCGGTTGTAATTCGGCGTAGCACATGCAGTACCTTACTTTAGCCGCCGCGACGTTTTCATTTTTTGTAGTTTGGTTGACTCTGACAGTAATTATAAAATGGCCGACTCTGAAGCAGGTCCTTTGCAGCCAAAACGACATAAAATGTGTAAAAATAGAAATAAACCGTTAACTGAGGCAGAATTGGAAAAAATATTATCAAATTCTGAGAATGATGAAGATGTTCTCTGTTGATTTGTGAATAGTACGGTCGTGTGTGAGACTAACTACATGTTAGCGTGTACCTAGACACAACGTACTGAAAATAGTTCTCGCCAAAATAGTCCTTCGTCACACTTTTCTCACCAGTGTAATATGGCGTCGGATTCATGGCATCATAACCATAGTCATAATGTACAATAAATAGGCGGTAAAACTCTATAATGATATGTTTGAATTATTATTATGTTAGACATTATTACGTGTTATCTTTTATCTAAAAGTATAATTAGTAGTACTATCAGATATGAAGAGATCTTGTAACTTGGGAATGCCGATTTTTATTAAATGGATCACGAGATTTAATTTTTTGCATGTGGAAAATAAGTGCTTTTATCAATACGTAACGTGATTATTGCAAAATATTATGAAATACAATAGTCATTTTTATAACATGATGTAAGATTGAATTTATTTAGAAAACTTTATAATTGCGTATCTAGGAATTAAGTATATTTGATAGAACTGTTTTAAATGAAACTTACTGTTTCTAGTTAATTCAATAATATATTGAAAAGATTTTAAAAATTCTAAGATAATTGACAACTGTTTCGATATTAAATATCAACAATTGTCAATTATCTTAGTATGTTTAAAATCTTTCCAATATATTGTGGCATTAACTCGAAACAGTAAGTTTCATTTAAAACAGTAAAATTAGTAGATTCCACGAAGTAAGGGTCGACAAAGTTAATTTCATATTTGATAGAATTAGGAAAACCGTTAAAAATATTTTGTCGTGTACTATATAGAAATGAAGCACACTGTCTAGTTAAAAATCGTAAAAAAAGTGTTACTTTTCTTAGTGTTTAAAATGAAACTCACGGTTTCTAGTTAATTCCACAATATAATAAAAGTTATTGAAAATTCTAAAAAAATGACAATTGTTTCGATAAATCAATATCATCGTCAGAATCATGATTAGTTCCGTGAACATTTTTTGCGTTTTTCCAATTACAAAAGTGTTGGTACGTTCTCTCGTATTTTTGTTAGAAAATGAAATTATAACATGGAAAGCTGTCTCCGAAAGCATTCTTCTGGCATAGCTGAGAGATCAATCATTACAAAATAGTAGAACAATAATATCAGTATATGGCCCAGATGAAAACGAAAAAGTAGTCGATAAAGAAAGATTCTGGGAATATCTAACAATAATCACAGAAGTGGCACAAGGAACAATATTTATCGCTGGAGATTTCAATAGTAGAGTGGGGAAAAAAGGCAATGAATACAAAATAATAATAGGTCAGTATGGAGAATAAACACGTAACAATAATGGAAAAAGACTTCTAGAATTTTGCCAATTACATGACTTGATAATTACAAATATATTCTACAAACACAAAGATATCTATAAATATACAAGAGTCCAACCAAGTAGAAACGAAAAATCAATTATTGATTATGTCATGGTACAAAGAAAAGAAAGACAAAACGTATTATACGTGAAGGTGAGGAGAGGGGCAGAAATCTACAGCGACCACTACCTACTAACAGCAAAAATAAAAAATAACAACGCAGTAATAGGAAAAATAACAAAAGAAACACAAGCAATAAAAGAACTCGTTTCAATAAGAACATAAAAACTTTTTAGAAACATAAATACAGCAAAAATATATCAATAACAAACGGAAAAAAGCTGAAGGACAGAATAAACGACATAAAAGAGTCAAATACACAACAGGGATGGAATATCTTAAAAAGCATAATTATTAACACAGCTACCGAAAGATGTGGAACTTGTAACACAGATAATCGGAAAAAACAAACATCATGGTGGACCAATGAAATTAAAGAAGTTAAAAATAAAAAAAAGAGAATGGAAAAAGTATTTAACAAAAAATACTCCAGAGCAATATGAAACTTACAAAAAACAAAGAAAAATAGTTAAAGATTTAGTAGCAGTGGCAAAAGAGAAAAGACGTGGTCCGATTTTGGAAATAAAATGGAAACAGACAGTTCAAGCAATCAAAAACTATTCTACAAAGTTTTAAAATCATTTAGAAAAGAAAAACCAGTAAGTGAATTTTATGTCAAAAACAAAAAGCAAGAAATACTAAAAAACGAAACTGAAATCATTAATAGATGGAAAGAACATTTTCAAGAATTTCTAGGACAACAACCACAAGAAAGTGAGGAGAGCATGGAAGAACCCGAAAATACAAGAAATATCGACCAGGAGAAATTGAAAAAATTAAAATGGATGAACTGAAGACGATATTAAAAATATTAGAAAATGGACAGGAAAGATCACGGTTGAAATGATAAAAAACTTGGGAGAAGTAGGTACCCAAATAACACTTGACATTTTAAATAAAGCTTGGCATAATGAAAAAATACCGGAAGAATGGGGGGCAGCATTAATAACAGCTATACATAAGAAAGAAGACCAAAAGAACTGTAGTAATTATAGAGGAATAACATTGCTGAACATTATAGTAAATATTTATGAACAAATAATAAACAACAGATTAAAACCAATATTAGAAACACAATTGTCGGAACCACAGAGTGGATTAAGACCTGGGAGAAGCACTCAAGATCATATTTTTACAATCAAACAAATAATTGAAAGAAAACAACCACAAAATAAAAATATATGTCTAGCTTTCGTAGATCTGGAAAAAGAATTCGACACAATCCCTAGAACAAAAGTATGGATAGGCTTGAAAGAAGGGGACGTAAATAGCAAAATAATAAGAGTTATCCAAGATCTATATGAAACAAACACTAACTATGTAATAAAAAATCAGATGGATTCAAAACAGAGACGAGATTAAGACAAGGTGGAGGACTAAACCCAACCCTATTTAATGTACACATGGATACTATAATTATTAAGAAATGTGAAAGTAAAACCAAAGCCATGTTTGTGGGTTATAAAAATTTAGAAAGAGTTGTAATATCTGAAGGAGTCTTTGCTGATGATGTGGTATTAGTGACAGGAAACGAGAAACAACTACAAGAAAACTTAATTATATGGAAAGAAGCAATGGAAGAAGAAGGAATGAGAATAAATATACATGAAACCAAAATATTGATAATAGGAGATCAAAATATTGAAACTAAAATCAAACTAGATAATATTCAAATAGAACAAGTAAAAGAATTTAAATATTTAGGAGTAACTTTAGTACAAAATGGAAAACAAGATATTGAAATTAATGAGAGAATAGATAAAATAATAAAACTGTATCATGCAATGAACCAAAAATTTTTCAATAAAAAAGAAATCTCTAAACAAACGAAAATTAAAGTTTTTAATACCATATATAGACCTGTACTAACATATGGATGCTAGTCATGGACTCTGTCAAACTCACAAAAAAGTAAAATCCAAGCCGTTGAGTTGAAGTACCCGAGGCGAATAATAGGAGTAACTGGGAAAGAGAATTCAAAATACACGTATAAGAGAGGAATTAGGAGTTGAACCAAACTTGAAATTTATTGAACAACGACAATTAAGTTGGTGGGGACATATACAACGAATGCGAAATAGCAGACTAGTAAGAAGAATATACGAAGCAAAAATACGGATAAAAAGTCAAAGAGATAGATCCAGGCAAACATGGAATAAAGAGGTGGGTAACATAATACAACAAAGAGGGAAGACATGGAAAGAAGCAGCTACATTAGCAAAAGACAGAAGAGCATGGAAAAAGTTTATATATGAAAATTGAATGTAACTTACATTGTATCACTCAGAATGAAATCTTCCAAGGTGATCATCATCGTTTACTTATTTTCATCCAGTTTGCTAGTTTCACGAGGAAAGCAAATATTATAAGCGGAGGCATAGAGATAATTTCATGAGGGCTTGTATAGGAAGTAAACTCTATATATATATATATATATATATATATATATATATATATATATAGATAAATTTTTGACCAGTTGGCTCAACTATGTTCAACGTTGGAAAGAAATTTACATTAGTGTTATGCATCTCGAGAATAGGAAAAAAATTACTTCTAATCTCGATCATGCATGGCGATGACAGTATTGATGGAAAAATGGAAAACCAACAAGCAGGAAATTATTATTAAGGACAATGATACATAGGGTGGTGTTGACACCATCCACCAATTATGTTCGAATTACAACTGTGCCAGATACACATGTTTGTGGCCGAATGTAATTTTTTACCGAGTAAATAAATACACAGACGTATTTTCAATATTTGATTCAAATATGCTCCGTAGACTTTTCTTAGAAAAACTATCACTTTACTTGATTAGCGATCAGCTCAAAAGACGTGAAACAAGTTCCACTTTTATCCAGAATGAATATAAGAGAAATCTGCCAAATGGTACCCGAAGTTATTGTTATTATTCAAGTTTAAGAGATACAGAAAGATACATGTTTCTTCTGCAGCATGACAAAAAGTCGAAAAACTAAATACCAGTGTTCAGTGCAACAACTTTTTATGTCAGAGCAATGTGTAGTGAATTCGTTATTCATGTCAATAATGGTAACCCGGAAGAAGCTCAATTTGAGACTACTTATTTTTCTAATATTCAGTTTTTACTTACCGATAATAAATATAGTAAATTGAAAACATCATTGTTTTTCCTTAGTGATAAGGAAAAACATTTTTTCCAGATTCGGTCTCGAATAAGAATGTTAAAAAATGCATGTTAATACTGGAGGGTTAAGAGTGGAATGTGTTCAAATTGACATCCCATACCTCGTATATACCTTGAACTAAAGTTCTTATAATACAAAATTTGGTTGAAATTATGTAAAAAGTATGCATGAACCCGTATAAGCATTTCTACCAAAAATTGAAACATGTCATTCTATTCAAATTGGACAACATTGTTAAAGATGTCACATGATAAAGCTAATAGCGCCTTCGGTTATCAGTTTTTTTTATTTTTGATACTTTTTAATTAATTTCAGTGATGTTTGATTATCTCTTTTGTATTGCATTTTAATTGCCTTCCGTAATCACACACATTTTTTAAAAACGTACGGAGTTTATAAATAAAACCAACATTAAAAACAGAACTAATCACTAGTTTTTTTTGTGTGTGGAAAATAAATTCCATACTATTTTTGTCATCCGTAAATTTTTAGTTTTTTGTAATGTCGCTACAGAATAAAGTTTTTAATGTATACTATCCATCAAAATGTAATTATCTATTCCATATTATTTGTACACATTTCATTCCTAATTGAGGTTGAACATATTCTTCATATTCTCAATATTATTTTCGCACTTACCGACGTATTTATACATAGAACAGCAAAGATACCGATGTTTCTTAAACTGCACATTGCCAGATCCAAGTTGTTGAAACCAGCGTGCATTTTATGTTTATTGAAATAATTTTTGTTACACTTGAATGTTGGTCGAGACACTGAAATAATTCAAACACAAATTTTTGACTTGTAATCGGTCGAAGAATTATTAAATTATTTATTTATAGATTATGAATGATTATGGTGTAACAAAAATAATGACATATTAGTCATCTAGATATCTAAAACTCAATAAAGTTACAGGTAAAATGATATTCCATTTGAAAGCTTTTAAAAATATTTGACCAAAAATGCTGCAGATTTGAACTGAGACTTTAAAGCAAGAGTAATGACAAAGTTTTAAGAAATCTGATTAGAATTAGTAGTGGTGCAAATGAACTAGATTAGTGGAGTGGGCTGTTATGTTTGTCGTTCACCGATACATCAAAGGTTTTGTTGTTGTTTTTCTTCGATTAGGTTTTTGGAAAGAAGGACCAGTTATAATTTTTAGTAACGTTTAATAAAAAACACTTAAATACGACAATATTAACAACGTAAATCAAATCTTACAAAAAACTGATAGTAAGTACAACAAATGATGCGGCGAGTTGATAGTTACAGTTCACAAATATTAGGTGCTCGTGTATGTATTTCTCCGATTATTATTGAACTAAAACACTCATAGATAACACTATTGTGTTTCGCGTCGTAACACGATATTTTCATAGTTTTAGGTAAAATCATAATTTTCCCGTTTTAGTGTTAAGTTAAAACTGATCTAACGTGGATCAGTTTGATATTAGTTCAGAGGTTTATTGTGACCAGAGAGATTAACCTAGTTGTTAAGATACTTGTTACACAATCAACTGCTACCGTTTCGCACAAGATATTCTTAATTACTACTTTCTCGGACGAGAAATTTTTCACTACTGATTTTTGCTCGAGAATTCGTCTTTTTATTACAAGGCAAAAAGAGTAGGGTGTTTATTTTGCGACAGTGATTTACTGCAAAAACCATTTGAAACTCAGATACCCTTTTATGTGTTGGGTCGACACTTGAAACCTCGACGTCGGGTAAATTGCCCATTGACAATAGAGATAAGTTATGTCATTGTAACAAAATAGGGAATGCAACCTTACCCATGATTGAAGGTTTTATTCATTATCACAAAGCCAGTTCCGTGCCCCGATAGTGCCACAAGAAAAATATCGTTTCGAATAAAGGATTAAGGATGATTCATGTTACACCGGACCGTGTCCGGGCCGTGCACGTCCCGCGAAGGGGACACCGAGTCCCTTCCGAGCCTTCTGTATATGCAACATCGAGCTGACAACAAGTATTGCGTCCGTGTCGAATATAAACTAAATTGTTTCATTTCTTTGGCTATGACATTCCATATGGAACTCTGGAACTTTGTATCTACTTTGAGTCAGTCATATCATATATTATGGGATATTTTCGTATACATTCGATAAACGTTTAATCATCTATTTTGATGTTCTATGGTGCCCACTACTACCACTAGTGAAGATTCACCGGTCGCTGCTCGTGCTCGGTGCCGAAGAATACGCTCATGTTTGCCGTAACGTGCCGGGGACAGGGCGGATCGAAGGCAGAAATGTACACCGATATTTCTATGACGGGGTACGGACGCGCCCATCCGAGGCTCGGATCATGCCTGGACTAGCATGAATGTATACGTGCAAAGTTACTTGACAATAGAGACATAAAGTAATTTTTAAAATACATCACTTATTCTTATCCGTATACGTAACGTAACGGAGATACGTGACTAATCAAAAAAGGTATAAAGCAAATGCGTTCGTAACGTAACCATTTCTTGGGTTTTAACTTTTAATCTAAAAAATATTCTATCTGCTTGAATCTTCGTAGGAATTGTGCCCCGATATTTCCCTCAGCAAAATAATGTCATTGCCACTGTAAAAATGTCTTTTTCGTTTTAAATCCATTATTCTATATCAAATAAGTAGTTTGTTAGGTTCATTAAAAACAAGGTTATTATTTTTGAGCATACAACATCACTTTTGTCGTTTGGCCATTGAAAAACGCGAACATAGAACATAAGAATGCAATACGGTACGTTAGGTACGTGTGACGGATTGATACGTTTCACGTAACGTAACGAAACCCACGTATCGCTTCTGCACATGCGCATTGCGATACGGATACGTATAAGTAGTGATTTTTAAAACTGCTTTTTGTCCCTAATGTTTAAACGTGCATTCACCGAGCCACAGCCCCAGGGCCGTTCCTAGGGTCGTGAGCGCCTGTGTGCAGGATTTTTTGTGCGCCCTAATGTTTTGATTTCGAGATCAAGATACTTACATCCTACATCTTAACATTTTTTATGGTTTGTTTAATACAAACAATACAAAAAAACAAAAATAAAACGACTGAAGTTTAAAAAACTTATTTTCAATCTCACTAATATCACATAAAAGAAGGAAACACTGAATTCGCAAATTATCAAAAGGATTTCGCAATGTTACCGAAAACAGTCACGGAAACTAGATCCTCTCAACACAAAAGATGTAAAATATACATATAAATGAAAAATAATTAAATAACAAATGGGTATTACCACATATTACATCTTGCTTTCACAGATGTAAGCTCATTGATCATTTGGTTGTGGTCAATGGCTTCACAAATTTTATTTGCAATTGAAATTATTGCCAAACTTGACAGCCTTTTTGGAACATTGACGTTCTCAAATAATTTTTAATAAACTTTAGGTGTGAAAAACTCCTATCGCCAGATGCCACCGAAATTGGTAGAGGCTGGAATATCCTGAAAGCTATAAATAGAATTGCAAAGAAAAACTGTAGATTTTTCTTCGTTATATAATTTAAAATATCTAAGGGCGAGTCTGAAATTTCGCCGGAACTGAATTAAGAATTTTGTATGACAGAATTTCATTATGCAAATCAAGACCATATTTGCATACATTTCCTTCTTATTGGATTTGCAAAGCCAAATCCAAATCTATACATGTTTATTTAATCACATCAGACTCTAGATTTTGAAAATCACCCAAAAATCCAAATAAATCATTGCATTTACCTATCCCCTTGAAGCGATTCCGTACGGATTGAATTGTGCGTAAAATTTGAAAATAAAAACTGATCTTAAATTTTTGTTTTGGATCCAAAACTACTTCATCTTCACTTTCATTTGAAAATTGACGCTTCGTCTTTCTTTGCCTCGATAAAGGAAATGTTTGCTCTATATAATTTTTTTCTGCTTCTGCTACAACCTCATTCATAAAAATCTGGAAATATTCGTGTGACATTTTTTAGTAAAATAAATGATGAGACTTTGTTTCCTTATGGTATTCATTCAAAGTTGTATTTGGATTCTGTATCATTTTACGCGCTAGCACATCTTACCAAATTATGATAGCACACATAAATTTGTAAGTTTTAATTTTATTTACTATTGACCCTGCAGAATGTTTGGTGTTTATATCTCTTGTATTATCTTCTACCAAATCCTGTAAACTATTACAAACTTCTAGGAATTGAAATCTGAGAGGGCGAATGGCTCTGACTTTGGTTTCCTATCGTATTTCCCTTACTGATTTTAAAGTTAGGTTTAGCACATTCCCTTTTAAAATATTCCACCTGTAGGGTGAGACAGATAAAAAATTGAACAACTCCTGAATGATTGAAAAAAAACTACAGTCTCATATGAAATGTTAGCTGCATCATTTACAGTTAAATTCAACGTGTGCATTGAACAAGGCAAAAACATTGCTCTGGGGAATTTCAGCTTACAATATCGGCAATGTGTGCTGCAATTTCTCTTTCTTACCGTGTTCAGATCAGAGTGTGAAGGGGGTGGAATATGCGTACGTTTCAGAAGTGGATGGTTGCTGATCGCCAATATAATTGGCTCTGCAACAAGCTGCTCTTCTTCCGTGGGTGGATTCGGCGATGAACAGTTCGGTTTTAGGAATTTTTTCCGCGATCCACAAGTTTTTCACGTTGCGCCTTCATTTCCACTCGGCGTTTCTTATATTGGGCACCTGATAATTTTTTTCTACTACTCTCAGTACCCTCGCTCATTTCTGAAGGCAACAAATCATTGATTTGGTAACTGACCCGAAGAATGATTTTAAAACTCATTATGTCTTTTACTTACTCAAAACAGTTTATTTGCCACCTCACAATAAACCTCAAACTGATCTTGCGAAGAAGAAAAATTCCGTATACAAACACTAAACAGACACTAATAAAACAGTTTAATTTCTTGATAAGACCAGAACTACATTTAACTAACAGAAGCAGAAATCAAATGACTGAAACTGAATTGAAACGGAACGCCCGGACGCTATGTATTGATATCAAAGAACCTAAAAAATAAGCTTATCTGAATCTTCAGAAAAGCCGATTTTTTGCATATTTGAGGCACACACCGCCGATTAATGCAAAAATGGAAAAACCAATACATAGTTCCATTTATGCCACAAAACGCACAGCGGACAACCGCACAACCGTCAACCGGCGATTTCCTCAGAGGAGGTGGCATCCTTCATCCTTTGTGAAAAATATGCCGCGCCCCGTGACTGCAAATCATAATTCAAATCTAGGTATATAGTAGTACAGTAAATGTGGGTTTTTTGCTAAGAAAAATAAACACCAGGTCCGATTGACCTGAAATTTGGAGGGTAACTATAAAATACCATAAAAAGCAAAGTTGATATAGTGCCGTAGTGTTCTTTTGCCCAGGTGGTGGAAACCACCCCTTCTTGTGGGTGGAAAATACAATGTTGAAAATAACTTCGGAAATCGATAGAGGGGTTAATTTTAAGCAAAAAGTTCCATATAAACATTTTTCGTAAAGTCAATATTTACGGAGTTATTCTTGTTTGAAAATGCTCGTTTTTTATGAAAAAAATCACGTTTTTTAACAGTTTTTCTTGTATAAGTTAACAATTTGACATGCTACGAAAAAACATGTCGGAACTAAAATAAAGCTTACAAAAAAAGGAAAAGATTGAGAGGTTTATCAATGACATAGGTGCAATTATTACCGAGATACGGCGGCTAGAAAAAAAATACTCACTGAATTACATGCATTTAACGCAAAATAAATAAAAAAGTTTTCAAAGAATGTATACCGTTTATTTTTCAAAGTACTTCAAAAAATCTTTCAAATGATTCCAGTTTGAAGTCATTAGCATAAAAATTAACGAAGTTCTGATAAAAATAAAATCGAATTTTCACTTTTTCCGAAAAAAAATCAGCACTTGAGCTTCTGAAGTTTTTGATAAAAATAAATTAAAAATAAATCCTTCTGCGGTTTACTTTATTTATGTGTTAACTATGTGTTCTGCAAGTTTAAGCAATTTAGAGTACATATTTTTGAAAATTGAGATGTTAAAATGAAAAAAAAAATTTCAAATTTTAAGAAAAATTTAATATTTTCGAAAATAACTTACAAAATATTGAAGATACGAAAAATATGCAGAATATTTTGGTTTTTTTTCATTTCTGTACGATAAAAATTGAGTTACGGCTAGTAGAAGTTTTCTCTTGAGGGAAATAGTCACGTGTCTGAAGCCTCTTAACTACCCGTTAAAAAATATTTAAATTTACAGAGCTTATAGCTTTTAAAATTTGCTTTAAAATGAGACTTGGATCATTATAATAGCTGCAAAATTTCATAATAATACAGTAAATAGTAATAGTAAAGGGTGAATCTCAAGAAATACAACAATGCAATAACTTAAGCTATCAAAAAGTTAAGAATAAATAATATTTAGTTGTCTTATGTGTATAAAATTATTTCAATTTCTCAAAAACTATTTTTTTTATACATTTAATTATGGGTGGTTATTAGGGGTAGTTTTTAAGGGTTGAATAATTGTAATTAAATATTTATTGCGGCACAGGTGTGTATAAATCGATCTTAAAACGGACTTGGTGGACTCTTGCTTAGAAGTCTAAAAAGTGGTATCTTTTCTGGATTTGTATTATTGACCTTTACCCTGACGTTACTAATATCTTATAACATAACCGACAAAAGTCAAATTATTTTGTTCTGATCTTCACTATTAATAGAAAGAGATGCCACTTAATAATTATGTCGGTTATGTTATCAGGTATTAATGACGTCAGGGTAAATGTCAATAATTTTAAGTGTATATAGGTTTTATGTATGCACTTTCATCGTCAAGCCATCCTTGGAATTAACGCTAACGATATTAATTTTAGATTTATGTTTAGTTTACCGTTGGTCTTCGACGTTTTTGCTGTTTTTTTTTTCATTTCGTTCTGTTCCGACATTCTTCTATACTTTATATGCCTTCCCCTATTTCGTTCCTTCGGTTTATCATGTTTCTTGGCCATCATTCAATCCATTGTGTTACTCTTTTGATCTGTTGGTTTTCTTCTCATTATATATGCCGACTAGTTGAGTCCCAGTTCCTGTTCTATTTCATAGTTTTCTTTTGCGCCTCTTTTTCCTTTCCGTATTATATTGGGACATGTCAAAACGTGATCACCACAATTCTCACCTTCCATTGGGTACATTTAAATATAACTATACAATTTACAGGGTTTATTTATTACGGGTCTAAACGGCACGAATGTAGTCAATTTTTAGAAGCCCTGTATACTACTACTACTAAGACGTGTTGGAATGCTGGTAAAATGCATGGTCCGATAAGAGACGGGGAGGAGAGTAGATAAGGAAGGCTAATGGGCAGGAGATTCAACTCGAGCCGGTCGAGGGTTGAATATTTTTGGACATTCTTGACTTGTATATTTAAGAATAAGTTTATAAATATAATAGTATATGTTAATAATTTTAAGTAATATAAAATCAGTTGATTTTTGTGTGCAATAAATTGACCTTACGAACATTATTCTTTGAGTACTCTCTTGAGATAAAATGAAAATACGGACCGTTTTTACTATTATGCTATTAATTCCCTCGTTATTATTGCTATTGTAAGTGAATTTTGCGACTGGGACATACGGTATCAACTGCTTGCTACCGACTCGTGATATATTTTTTTCCTCGTCACGTTACATTAAAACTTTTGGAATTATCTTAACTAATCTTATGACGAAACGGCGACCCTCGATGTAATTTTATCATTATAATATATATTTAGTACTTATCTATAAAGTTGTTGATCTTAAAAATTGTTCTACAGTTGTTGTTGATAACTCATTCATTGAAACGTGAAGAGAAATCATGATGAAGTAAAGTAGAAGTGTATTTCCGGAGACAGCAAAAAGTACCTAGGAGCAGAATCACTGAATAAAAGAAGAAACAGACAAGAATATTACAAGAAATTATTGTAAGAATTCCAAGATGGTTCAAATAGAGAAATTTGAAACGTTAGAAAGGGTCCAATCGCAAGCACCAAGTGAGTATTTATATTATTATTAGATAGAATAACTTTCTGTTGGTGTTTTTTGTTAGCAGTTAAATTTTTTTAAATTATTATTGGAACATACATTTCCGCTTAAGAGTTTTTTGTTGATTGTTCCAATAAATTGTTTTAAATAACAGTTTTAATATAAGATGATCAGTACCAAATTATTTCAACTAATAGTTTGATATATACATCATTTTTATGACTTAATCAGTTTTAACATAAACCATATTTTTCTTCATTAGATTGATATCCTAACCTCAAATATATTTTTGTTGGAAAACCTGACCACTATTAATAGAAATTCTCAACATTTTTTTTACTTCCGGGTAATAGTAATTTTAAGTATTTATTTTTTCAATGATTTCTTATACAACAAATAATTTGCCAGTAAAAACCCACCACATTTAGTATCTATATTTGATATTGACAGTTTTACGTTTCATTAAAAATAGATACATTAAAAACATTACTGATAACTGTATGAATTATCTGAAATATGGAGTAGGGTATTTCCTAAGGAAGTTCCAGGAAATAAAGACTTTTTGATGTTTAAAATTTTTTAAAAATAATTTGTTAACGAAAAATATAACTGTAGTAATATTAATATGGAAAATTTTACAAAACAAGAACAATTTCTTGTGTTGTTTTTCTCGGAAGTGAAATCCGATTCATAAATGTAAGATATCGATAGTATTATTGAAAATATTTAGTAGTAGCTTGGATCGTGAGTCACAAATAGAATCGATTACGAACCAGTTGATAACCAATTCAGGATCGCTGTAATACGCATGCTTGATTAGGAACTGATTCAGTATTTTAATTTACCACGAACAATTTAAGAACCACAAGAAAAGTTCATCTTTCGACAGTCTTTTACTGATGAATATTTTTGTCAATTGTGTATTAAATCTAACCTAAAAAACTTGAAACATGAGCGACTCAGTTATTTAAGTTCAGTGTATACCCCTATTAACCTGGACTCACCACCATCGCAAATCAAGTTCGCAATCAGTCAAAAATTTAGTGCTATTTAGGTGCTAATTTAGTACCCTAGTCCGAATTTTAGTGCTCAAACCGTTTAGCAGGAAATCACGTGAAAAATGGGGGGGTCCAGCTTGCCATTAAGCTGGACCCCCCCATATCAGAAAAAAATATATAATGATCCAGTATAGACGACAATTACACTATAATTTAGTGCTAATTAAGTGCTCTAAGATAACGTTAAAAATTTGACAAAATATAACATTCTTTAAATAGTTTATTTGGGTAACGTGGGAGCCGCGCTCTAAAACTTGTTAAACATCTAAAATTCGTTAGACGATCGTTAAAGAATTTGATGCTCGCAAGATTATGGTACTAAAATGTTCCTTAAGCATCCTACTTTCGAAAAAATACAATGACAGAATTTAGTGCTACCTGTAACAGGTGGAATAAGTAGTTTATACGGGAAAGAGAGAACGCCGCGCTCTAAAATTCGTTAGACGATCGTTAAAAAATTTGGTTCTCGCAAGATTACGGTACTAAAATATTCCTTAAGCATCGTACTTTCAAAAAAATACAATGACAGAATTTAGTGCTACCTGTATCACGTGAAATTAAGTAGTTTATACGGGAAAGAGAGAACGCCGCGCTCTAAAATTCGTGAGACGATCGTTAAAAAATTTGGTGCTCGCAAGATTATGGTACTAAATTGTTTCTTAAGCATCGTACTTTTGAAAAAGTACAATGGCAGAATTTAGTGCTACCTGCATCACGTGGAATTAACTAGTTTATATGGGAAAGAGAAAACACCGCGCTCTAAAATTCGTTAGACGATCGTTAAAAAATTTGGTGCTCGCAAGATTATGCTACTAAAATGTTGCTTAAGCACCGTACTTTCACAAAAATACAATACCAGAATTTAGTGCTACCTGTAATACGTGGAATTAAGTAGTTTATACGGGAAAGACAGAACGCCGCGACCTAAAATTCGTTAGACACTAGTTAAAAAATTTGGTGCTCGCAAGATTATGGTACTAAAATGTTTCTTAAGCATTGTACTTTCGAAAAAGTACAATGACATAATTTAGTGCTACCAGCATCACGTAGAATTAATTAGTTTATATGGGAAAGAGAGAACACCTCGCTCTAAAATGATTACTTGTTTAAAATAGTGCATATTAACATATTCGATGAAAGTATAGAATTTTAGTTGGAATTTAAAATTTCATAGCAATATTTTGAAGAGCATCATATTTGTGACGAACAGGAGCGAATTGTGTAAAGGGTTTAGAAAGATAAGAAATCTTGATGAAAATGCCTTTTCTTTTTCAGGATCAGCTCAAATAATCAATGTTAATAGCCTTGCCGTTAATCCAGAAGAACTCTATGAACTTTTAGATGATATTGATTTTAATTTGGAGTATTATTGTGGGAATGACTATAAACTACTTATTCCACGTGATACAGGTAGCACTAAATTCTGATATTGTATTTTTTTGAAAGTACGATGCTTAAGGAATATTTTAGTACCATAAACATGCGAGCACCAAATTTTTGAACGATCGTCTAACGAATTTTAGAGCGCGGCGTTCGCTCTTTCCCGTATAAACTACTTAATTCCACGTGTTACAGGTAGCACTAAATTCTGATATTGTATTTTTTTGAAAGTGCAATGCTTAAGGAACAATTTAGTACCATAATCTTGCGAGCACCAAATTTTTTAACGATCGTCTAACGAATTCTAGAGCGCGGCGTTCTCTCTTTCCCGTATAAACTACGTATTCCACCTTATACAGGTAGCACTAAATTCTGACATTGTATTTTTTTGAAAGTACGATGCTTAAGGAATATTTTAGTACCATAAACATGCGAGCACCAAATTTTTGAACGATCGTCTAACGAATTTTAGAGCGCGGCGTTCTCTCTTTCCCATATAAACTAATTAATTCTACGTGATGCTGGTAGCACTAAATTATGTCATTGTACTTTTTCGAAAGTACAATGCTTAAGAAACATTTTAGTACCATAATCTTGCGAGCACCAAATTTTTTAACGAGTGTCTAACGAATTTTAGATCGCGGCGTTCTGTCTTTCCCGTATAAACTACTTAATTCCACGTATTGCAGGTAGCACTAAATTCTGGTATTGTATTTTTGTGAAAGTACGGTGCTTAAGCAACATTTTAGTAGCATAATCTTGCGAGCACCAAATTTTTTAACGATCGTCTAACGAATTTTAGAGCGCGGTGTTTTCTCTTTCCCATATAAACTAGTTAATTCCACGTGATGCAGGTAGCAATAAATTCTGCCATTGTACTTTTTCAAAAGTACGATGCTTAAGAAACAATTTAGTACCATAATCTTGCGAGCACCAAATTTTTTAACGATCGTCTCACGAATTTTAGAGCGCGGCGTTCTCTCTTTCCCGTATAAACTACTTAATTTCACGTGATACAGGTAGCACTAAATTCTGTCATTGTATTTTTTTGAAAGTACGATGCTTAAGGAATATTTTAGTACCGTAATCTTGCGAGAACCAAATTTTTTAACGATCGTCTAACGAATTTTAGAGCGCGACGTTCTCT
This sequence comes from Galeruca laticollis, assembly GCA_963921935.1. NCBI lineage: Eukaryota > Metazoa > Arthropoda > Insecta > Coleoptera > Chrysomelidae > Galeruca > Galeruca laticollis. Next base: position 76,939,202 of record OY998183.1, read on the forward strand.
CTTTCCCGTATAAAATACTTAATTCCACGTATGACAGGTAGCACTAAATTCTGCTATTGTATTTTTTTGAAAGTACGAAGCTTAAGGAACATTTTAGTACCATAATATAGCGAGCACCAAATTTTTTAACGATCGTCTAACGAATTTTAGAGTGCGGCGTTCTCTCATTCCCGTATAAAATACTTAATTCCACGTATGACAGGTAGCACTAAATTCTGATATTGTATTTTTTTGAAAGTACGATGCTTAAGGAACAATTTAGTACCATAATATTGCGAGCACCAAATTTTTTAACGATCGTCTCACGAATTTTAGATCGTGGCGTACTCTCTTTCCCGTATGAACTACTTTCCACGTGATACAGATAGCACTAAATTCTGACATTGTATTTTTTTGAAAGTACGATGCTTAAGGAATATTTTAGTACCGTAAACTTGCGAGCACCAAATTTTTTAACGATCGTCTAAGAATTTTAGAGCGCGGCGTTCTCTCTATCCCGTATAAAATACTGAATTCCACGTATGACAGGTAGCACTAAATTCTGCTATTGTATTTTTTTGAAAGTACGAAGCTTAAGGAACATTTTAGTACCATAATCTAGCGAGCACCAAATTTTTTAACGATCGTCTAACGAATTTTAGAGCGCGGCGTTCTCTCATTCCCGTATAAAATACTCAATTCCACGTATGACAGGTAGCACTAAATTCTGATATTGTATTTTTTTGAAAGTACGATGCTTAAGGAACAATATAGTACCATAATCTTGCGAGCACCAAATTTTTTAACGATCGTCTCACGAATTTTAGAGCGCGGCGTTCTCTCTTTCCCGTATAAACTACTTAATTTCACGTGATACAGGTAGCACTAAATTCTGTCATTGTATTTTTTTGAAAGTACGATGCTTAAGGAATATTTTAGTACCGTAATCTTGCGAGAACCAAATTTTTTAACGATCGTCTAACGAATTTTAGAGCGCGACGTTCTCTCTTTCCCGTATAAAATACTTAATTCCACGTATGACAGGTAGCACTAAATTCTGCTATTGTATTTTTTTGAAAGTACGAAGCTTAAGGAACATTTTAGTACCATAATATAGCGAGCACCAAATTTTTTAACGATCGTCTAACGAATTTTAGAGTGCGGCGTTCTCTCATTCCCGTATAAAATACTTAATTCCACGTATGACAGGTAGCACTAAATTCTGATATTGTATTTTTTTGAAAGTACGATGCTTAAGGAACAATTTAGTACCATAATATTGCGAGCACCAAATTTTTTAACGATCGTCTCACGAATTTTAGATCGTGGCGTACTCTCTTTCCCGTATGAACTACTTTCCACGTGATACAGATAGCACTAAATTCTGACATTGTATTTTTTTGAAAGTACGATGCTTAAGGAATATTTTAGTACCGTAAACTTGCGAGCACCAAATTTTTTAACGATCGTCTAAGAATTTTAGAGCGCGGCGTTCTCTCTATCCCGTATAAAATACTGAATTCCACGTATGACAGGTAGCACTAAATTCTGCTATTGTATTTTTTTGAAAGTACGAAGCTTAAGGAACATTTTAGTACCATAATCTTGCGAGTACCAAATTTTTTAACGATCGTCTAACGAATTTTAGAGCGTGGCGTTCTCTCTTTCCCTTATGAACTACTTTCCACGCGATACAGATAGCACTAAATTCTGACATTGTATTTTTTTGAAAGTACGATGCTTAAGGAACATTTTAGTACCATAATCTTGCGAGCACCAAATTTTTTAACGATCGTCTAACGAATTTTAGAGCGCGGCGTTCTCTCATTCCCGTATAAAATACTTAATTCCACGTATGACAGGTAGCACTAAATTCTGATATTGTATTTTTTTGAAAGTGCGATGCTTAAGGAACAATTTAGTACCATAATATTGCGAGCACCAAATTTTTTAACGATCGTCTTACGAATTTTAGAGCGTGTCGTTTTCTCTTTCCCGTATGAACTACTTATTCCACGTGATACAGGTAGCACTAAATTCTGACATTGTATTTGTTTGAAAGTACGATGCTTAAGTAATATTTTAGTACCATAAACTTGCGAGCACCAAATTTTTTTTCGATCGTCTAACGAATTTGAAAGCGGGGCCTTCTCTCTTTCCCGTATAAACTACTTAATTCCACGTCATACAGTTAACACTAAATTCTGTTATTGTATTTTTTCGACAGTATGATGCTTAAGGAACATTGTAGTACCATATTCTTGCGTGCACCAAATTTTTTTACGATCGTCTAACGAATTTTAGAGCGCGATGTTCTCTTTCCCGTATAAACTACTTAATTCCACATGATACAGGTAGCACTAAATTCTGTCATTGTATTTTTTCGAAAGTAGGATGCTTAAGGAACATTTTAGTACCATAATCTTGCGAGCACCAAATTCTTTAACGATCGTCTAACGAATTTTAGATTGTTTAACAAATTTTAGAGCGCGGCTCCCACGTTCCCCAATTAAACTATTTAAAGACTGTTATATTTTGTCAAATTGTTAACGTTATCTTAGAGCACTTAATTAGCACTAAATTATATTGTAATTGTCGTCTACACTGGATCACTATATATTTTTTTCTGATATGGGGGGGTCCAGCTTAATGGCAAGCTGGACCCCCCCATTTTTCACGCGATTTCCTGCTAAACGGTTTGAGCACTAAAATTCGGACTAGGGTAGTAAATTAGCACCTAAATAGCACTAAATTTTTGACTGGTTGCGAACTTGATTTGCGATGGTGGGGGTTCCAGCTTAATAGAGGTTCAGTGTATGTTTACACTAACAAGATAATAGGCCGTATTTATAAAAATGAAGTATTTACTTTCAAGTAAAAGGTTTTGCTCTAATTCATATTCATAATCTCTACATTTTCCTTGCAAGGAAATGGTTCTGATAGAGTAAAAGGTACAGAGAATAGCCGTTAGCGATTACAGACCTGTTGAAACTTGCAATATACAATTAACTTGTTCTACCACAGCAGTTTATTTGTTTTATACTTAAAAAGGGTTCGCAAGTAAATTGAAGTGTTTGATCCTTCTGACTTATTTGTGAAGTATTGAAATTCAACATATGTAAAATGTCTAACACACATAGTGAAGGGGAAGGTAGCGAAGATGTGACTACTGAGATGATGTTTATTGCTGAAAAAATCCAAGCATTTATGGAGATTTTCGAGAATTCTCGAGTTTCAGCGATGAAAAAGAAGAAAACTGCTGCATCAAATGTGACTCTGTTTGGTAAAGAGATTGATACAAAAGCTTTCATGAAACAAGTGAACGATATGAAAACATGATTGGATAAAAAACAGATAAAAATAAAACAGGGCACAATCCCATTCGCCTTCTGTCCTGGGAAAGTTATGTTGAAGGCCATGGATGCAGACATAAATCTCGTACTAAGTCGGGTCCCAGGTAAGGAATACATTAATGTCCACCATTAGTCCGTACTTACTATAGTCTGTTTCTTATTGTCTGACAGCACGTGAAAAGGTCACAGATACTAGTCAGGTAGTAAACCATAAGCGTCACCGTTCATCTAAGGAATTTATTTACTATTTAATTTTATACCCGATCTGATATATAAAGGTAATATAAATGTAAATTCGGTTAGTTAAAACAACTAACTAACCTTCATACATTTGTAGAGTACATAAAGATAAAACAATGAATTATTTTTGAAATAATCTTGTAACGCAACTATTCTGACTGAAATTTCATTAATTATCTTGAGAATTTGGCGCAGGTCAATTCTTGGGAGACATATTAACAAACCATTTATCAATTCATTCTCCAGATAATTACTTTCTGATTTTCGAAATGTTGATAATAACATTTCCAAGATACATTACAATAGGGTCCTACTAGGGATTGTCCCAATGACTACTTAGAAATTTTGCCCAAATTTGTATAATTCGTTTTGCTTAGAGCCGCTTATGTTCCATAAGTGTTAACTGTGTTGTGAAAAATGTCTTCAAGTTTTACCCCAGTAAAGTGTAAGAACGTGCTTAGCTTACAAACGAAGACTAGTGTTAAATGTGCATGATGCTGTTGTACATCAAATGCCGGCTGCTACTGTTAGAAATATAGTTTCGACATGTTCCAATATGACAGGAGTTAGTTAATTTACTATTTACAGGCATCTAAGAGAGAGGAAAAATGGAAATATATCTCCACCTAAAAAGTCAACTGGAAGAAAACCATTTGACCTTGATGAACATATGCAAAATACAATAAGACGAAAAGTACATGAATTATATTTCAAAAAAGAGATCCCAACCCTTCACATAATTCTAAGAATGGTGAAGGAGGACGAGAATTTGCCTGACATTGGGCGAAAAACTTTGTGGAAAATATTACACAAATTAAATTTTACTTGGGAGAAGCAAAGTCGCAAATCAGTGCTAATCGACAACGAAGAAATAATATGTTGGAGACGCCAGATATCCGAAAATACAGACAGGAGGGAAGACAAATCTATTATCTAGATGAGACATGGCTCAATGAAGGACATTCAGTAAAAAAAATATGGCAGGACAAAAGTATTCAAACCAGTCGTCAAGCTTTCATAGAAGGTTTATCTACTGGACTGACAACTCCTATCGGTAAAGGTCGCCGACTAATAATAACGGATATTGGATGCAATCAAGGGTTCGTTGAAGGTGGTTTACTGGAGTTTCAGTCAACATCAACCAAAGACTATCATGAAGAAATGACTGCATTTTACACAAATGGTTGAATTAATTCCAAACAATGCTGTAATCGTTATGGACAATGCCACTTATCATTCGCGATTAACAGAAAATCTTCCATCTACCTCTTGGAGAAAAGCTGATATTAGAAACTGGTTAATCGTAAAAGATATACCATTTGAAGATGATATGTTGAAAAAAGAACTTTTAAAGGTTGCTTCAGATCAGAAGCTATAATTTAAAAAGTTTGTTATTGATGAAATGGTCAATAATCGTGGGATAACAGTGCTTTGTTTGCCGCCATACCATTGTGAACTAAATGCGATAGAGTTAATATGGGCCCAAATGAAAGGTTATGTAGCTAGACATAATAAAACATTTAAAATGAAAGATGTTCGTGAACTCATGAAGTACTCATTGACAACAATAACTGAAGAGAACTGGAGATATGCTGTGAATCTTGGTTGTTGTCCTGAAAACTCGGGATCTTCCAATTGAAGGCACAAATGAGCGTTTGGTTTCCCTGCTGAAATCCGTTGTTTTGTGTTTTCCCATGTTTCGATTAACATCTTTGCTCCAAAATTTCACATCCTTATTTGGTTATACCGTACTGAAGAGGCAAATGAGCCAGAAACATGCATGTCCGCGGTTACCACTCCGTTTCAGTAGCCCTTTATTTTGCGTGAATTACCCATGAATATCTTTGTTGTTATTGTTAACATATCACGCAATATTCCTACATCTTCTTTGTTATTTACTATGGGTCGGAAGGTTCATGGCGGGGGGGGCTATATGCGCCTCCGTGTCGATCTTGGTTGTTGATGTCACTTCACCGGTGTCTGAGATGTAAGTCGTCAAAAAAAAAATTTATTTTTGAAGGGTCCTATATACACGGTAGTCGACGGTTTATGAACTCCACATTTTGGTGTTCAGTAAAAAACAATTAGTGAAGTGGTTGCCCTTGCCAGTATTTGGTTTTGTGTCAGTAGCGTACGTCTATAGGGGACTTCGAAAATTCGTGTTTTAAAAAATAGTAGTTGCAACGTTTTCATACATTTTGACCCCATTGTAAAGATCACCCTTAAACGCCACTAACATAATCTCCTGATGATGCTGACATGGTCAGCGAAACGCGCGTCGAGAATGGAGTAGTACTGTACAATTCGAGTCATGTTAGTTACCTGTCTTTGGTGTAGTACGTCCCCCCAAGCGTTACGTTATTTTCACTTTCCAACATCACAGTCTAAACTGTTTTTTTATTTGATCACAAAATTTCGATACTGCCCTTTTTATTCTAAGGTACCTACTCTCTGAATTAAAATGGTTGAAAAATTGTCGGTACAAGAAAAAAATTTTAATTATACATCTTTGTGGGGACAACGACCGAAGCGTTAGAGAAGTATGCCGAATATTTAAGGATAGACATTAAAATTGTCTCTTTATTAACATTAGCTCTGTACTCAGAATAAAAAATGTTTTTAATGCAACTGGAGCTGTAAGTAAGCACATTTTAAAAAATGATGTAAAAAGAAAGAATGTTCAACATGACAGGATTGTGTTAGACCATTTTAGAAATAATTCTCGTACAAGTTTAGACAGGCTAGTTTAGATTTAAATTTGTCAAGAGAAACTATTCGAAAATGTCTCAAGAAGCAAAAAATTAAAGCCTTCAAATCCAAATTTCTCCATACTTTAGAGCCTGGCGATGAAGACAAACGTATGGATTTTTGTTTATTGGCTCAAGGAGAGTATCTTAATAATAGACATTTTTTGGAATACGGGTATATTCTCTACAGTGATGAAGCTACGTTTTCAACAAATGGGGTTGTTTTATCCCAAAACATACGGTACTGGGTACTGAAAACCCACATTGGACGATAAACTGTAAACGACAATATTCTGAGAAGTTCAATGTGTAGTGCGGAATATTTAAAGACCAAATAATTGGACCTTTTCTTTTTCGACGGAAACCGCAATGCACAATTTTTTTTAGACAAGACAAAATTTGTATTTTCAATTAGACGGTAGCTCAATCCACAACGCAAGGATTGTTAAGCAATGGTTAAATGCAAATTTTTCGGGCCGTTGGATAGGTCGAGGTAGTCCACTAATTCATTGGCCGCCCAGATCCCCCGATCTTACAACTCTAGATTTTTTCCTATCGGGTATTGTAACTCAAAAGGTCTACAAATCACGTCCAACAAATCGGGTAGACCTTCGCGCAAGAATACGTCGATCTTGTGCAGAAATCACACCCCAACAGATAAGGAATGCAGTGCAGAACATAGGAAACGTTATAACAAATGTATTGAACTTAATGGAGGTGTGGTAGAAGCCACCGCTATTTAAGTTAATTTTTGTTTATTTAGTGTTTGGTTACTTTTAAATTGGTGTAGTTGAAATTTCATAAAAAAATTGTTTATTTATTTAATCCAAAATAAATGTATTTGGTCCTACAGGATTTTTTTAACACGATTTTTTGAAGTCCCCTATAGACGTACGCTACCGACTAAATCAAATATTGATACGGACAACCACTCAACTAATTGTTTTATTACTGAACACCAAAATGTGGAATTTATAAAACGTCGACTACCGTATATACAGGGTCGTTCAAAAATCAAAAAAGCAATTTTTGACGACTTACATCTTAGACACCGATGAAGTGACATTACTCAAAATTTGGATTTAGGGGTTTCAAGGGATACTCTTTACAGTGTGGTAACCGAAAATCCAATAAAAAATCGCTAATAACTTTTTTGAAAAATCGACGTTTTGAAGCCCCCTAAAAATGTACACTACTGACATTAATAAAATGTTCGTAAGTAAAAATAGTCCTCTTGTCGACTTTTTAAACCACCAAAATTTTAAGTTAATCAATCCTCAATTAAACGGTATAACTGGGTGTTGCGATCTTAAGTGGATCTGGAAGAATATAGAAAAGACTATAACGATTGATAACAACTACGTGACTAAATTTGAATTTATTTAGTGATAAATTTACACTTTTGGACGTAAACCACTCCACAGACAATTTAAATATGGAAGATAAATAATTGCAATAATAATTAAAAGCATACACGTGATTGTTATCATTATAATGGGAATTACTTTATAGATTGAACATGATAAAAATACTATTACAATGGAACTGATTTTTTTATTAAACAAGAATATAATGATTATTTCACACTGATCAAGGCAATATTATTATTTTTACTTGTTACTTAATGTTCAATTAATGGTGAAGAGTAAGATATTTTCTGACCTTTAACAGATGTTTTGTGAAAATCAATTTATACCAGTATTGATTTGAATATATTTGCTGAAAGAATTTTGTTAACATCATTAAAAAATATATTTCCTATAGTTAAAATAAATAAAATTCAACTCATAAATATGAAACAGTTATATTTAACTACTTTTTTGCAAATTAATGAACTACACCGCCCAAATATTCAACATGTTTTGAAGATTTTGTTCAGATTAATTTGTAAAAACAAATTTACATATCACTTTTAAGATGACCATACAAACTCAGAAAACTACAAGAATTACTGTGGAAGAAGTAAGCATTCCACCTCTCTGACGCCGAAGAAAATTCGGTTTATAATAACGTGTGTGTTTTTCACCAGCACAAATTAATGCTTCACATTCCATGCCATGCTGACGAATATCTTTCCGGTTACAGTCTTTTTTAATTGTTGAAGGGTCTGGGCGCTTCCGAACACGTCTGTCTAATTTCTAATTCATGTCAAAGATTTTCTATGGGGCTTAGATTATGACTCAGTGGTGGTCAATCCATGATTTGAATCACGTAAAGCTGAAGAAAGTACATGGTGATTGCCGCAGTATACACCTTTGCGTTATCTTGCATAAAAACAAAATAAGGGTCTATATCATAAGCTGCCGGTATAACATGATCGTCCAGAACGAGATCGATCTATCGTTGACCTTAGAATCTTCCTGGAACAACTACAAGATCTGTTCCTGCATCAAAACTAATTCCATCCCATACCATCATTTAGAGAGCAAAGATCAACAATCGATGCACTAAAAAGGGTACAGAACATTGCAGACGAAACATGCCAAAGACATCGTAGAAGACTCATAACGATCGACGTTCAAAACGCCTTTAATTCAGCACCGTGGCAAGGAATTCTCGATGAACTGACCAGCAAAGGGATAAAACCATAATATCTATAATATGATAGCTAGCTATCTACACGAAAGGGCATTATTCGTAGGAACAAACGGCAAGATAAATGTCACATGCGGAGTACCACAAGGCTCAGTAACAGGTCCTACGCTGTGGAATGTCTACTATGACGGAGTACTGAAAATACCCGTTTCTTGTGGTGTACAGTTTATAGGATATGCAGATGACATTGGAATAGCCGTAACGGCACCAAATTCTGAATCTTTGATTGTAACAGCCAATCGGACTCTAAGACAGATAAATGAATGGATGTGCGAGAAAAAACTGAAGCTGGCACCACACAAAACCGAAGCGGTACTTCTGGTAGCGGGCAGAAAAGTAAAAAGTATTACAATCGAATTGGATGAAACAATGATTAACAGCCAGTAAGGTCTGAAATACTTAGGTATTCATCTAGATAGAAACATGAGGATGGCGAAACATATACACGAAGTGGCAAAGAAAGCAGAAAAGGCCTTGGGAAATATCAGCAGACTGATGCCAAATATAGGAGGGCCCAGAGAGGGGAACAGACGTATTATATGCTCGGTGCTGCAATCTATTATCTTGTATGGATCTTCTATCTAGAGAATAGCTCTCAACAAAAAGATATATTTAAATAAGATAATCAGCATACAGAGAAAAACCGCCATCAGAATAATTGGAGCATACAGAACTGCTTCCACACGAACAGTTCTAACTCTTGCACAAGATCAGTTCTAACTCTTGCACAAATACCACCAATCAACATCCTAGTGATGAAATTGGAAGATGAGCAGGCTTTAGATAAGCCAAGAGTAGAATCGCTACTGCTGCAAAGATGGCAAGAACGGTGGCAGGAAGATGCTGACACAGGGACCTGGACAAAGAAACGTATACCGAACATACAAGTATGGGTTAAAAGGAAACACGGAGAACTCAGTTACTACCTGACACAAATGCTGACCGGCCATGGATGTTTCCAAGCATACCGAAAGCGATTCCACCATACCGAACTATCAACGTGCATATACTGTGGTGAAGAAGAAGATACAGCAGAACATACTATATTTATCAGTAGTAGATGGCAGATCGAGACACTAAACATGGAAAACAAAGTAGGAAATATAACGCCAGAGAATGTCATAAGAAAAATGCTAGAAAATCCAAATAAGTGGGAAGCAGTACAAACATTTACAACTACCATACTAAAACAGAAAGAAAACGGCGTAAGACAAAGAGAAGGTAGAAGGTAATATTTCAGAATGTATAGATGCAACAACAACATGACAGTCAATAGCAAAAATCATAGCCGTCGGACTTGAAGTAATGCTAAACGGCGGTTTCGAGTCCGACTAACACTGGCTACCGAGGTGCGGTTTGGTGGTGTAGGCAGGGACTTGCACTACTTATAACCCTGAGTCCCACACTTCCTGTCGCATAAGAACCATAGCGCAGGAGTTGAACATGAGATTCTACACCCGTTTAAAAAAAATAAAAAAAATCCCATACTATCACAATTTCACCACCAAATGTTTCAATGTCTTGTATGGTTGCGTTCAAATTGACATCGGTATACCTACAAGTACTCGACCATCACAACGAGGTAAACGAAGTTGTGAATAATCCATAAAACATATTGACCTCCACAGTCGAAGTTGCAAAACGGTATGTTTACAAGCAAAAATTTAAACGCTATCTTATGTGATTACGAGTTAAATCAGGTCCTTTTAGTCCCAGATTGGTTTTTCTTAGTGTATTCCTCCTGTCTAGTAGAATATTTCAACATTATGAGTCCGATTGAAAGTCTTTTGCTGTCGATATGCGAGAACGCTTGTAACGACAATGTCGTCTGAACAAGAAATAACCCCGATAAATGATCAGAAAACAGAACACTACCCAAGCCAAACTAGGCGGAGTTGGGCACCCAGCACCGAGAGGGCAGCACCTTCGCCGTTCCGCTAATAACTTGACCGATACTACCAAAGCAGACGAACTGCGATATACCAGGCAAGCTCTATCCTTATAATAGCGATAGGAAGCTTCAACGGAAAATAACCGAAGTGTTGCACACTATATCCCGGAGCGTGTTGAGTCTCGGATTGTGAACACATAAACATCAGGCTTGTCGTCGACCCGTCGGTGTGCGTTGAACCCGAGGCTAGACGCTAAGCAAACCTTGTATATCGGACGAAGTCCTAAAACGTGTTGAGCTTAGGGCGGACGCCAACTACCCTAGGTCAAGCCCTGCAGCGTGTTGAGCGCAGGACCGACGCCTTCCCGATTAGCCGAAATCCCGGAGCGTGTTGAGCCCGAGACGGAAGCAAACTCCCAACCTCCAAGATTACGCTGTGCGTTGAACGCGGGATCTCGACCCTGACACACCCCTTTGGTTATAGGAACCTATCGTCCCAGTGAGGAAACGCCCGAGCAGGGTCAACCGGAGCAGTGAGGGGTAGACAGTAACCGTGACAATCCGGACAACAGAGAAGAATCATCCGCGACTCGATCCGACGACCACCCTAGAGAGACTGCCCGCCTCCAGGACCAATAGATCGTGTATATAATTCTTGTACAGAGTATTAGACTTTAGTTGTAAATATTTATTTTAGTTTGAACACATCACATTGTTAAATAAAGAAGTATATCTAACCATCCAGCCCTTTTTATGCTCTACCCCTTGACTAACCGTGACAAATGGCACCCGAACAGGTGTTAGATAGGGGAAACAAAAATTGCAAAAGATTATAGATATACCAGAGCAGTCAGGGAGGAAACGATTAAAAAATTAAGATAAGAGATACAAAATTGGCCAGACCAGAGCAGCCAGGGAGTACCAAAACAGTAAAAGCGGCAAAGTCAGACAGGGACATATCATGAGCGAACAAGGAGAATACGCCGACGTGGGACTAGAGATAGCGGACACAAAAGTAGGATGGATATACAAGCTCAAGGAGGAAGGGCTAGTAACAGAACTAAAAAATTCGAATTAGACACAAGCGGTAATATGGACACACTACGGGCCAGAATGGTACATTTTATAAGGAAACAGATAGGACATAATACCAGACAACAAGAAAACAGCATACAAGAAGCTGAAAAACCTAGAGAAAGAACGTACACTGCCGAAGACAGCGAGTCCGAAGATAGACATACTACTACAGTTACAAACACGTAGATTGCACAGAACTGGACAAAATAAGGATATGGGGAATATACTTTGATGGCTCAAAAGACCCGATAGAGTTCATTGAAAGGTTGCAAGAACTAAACGACGAAGTTATACTTAGAGCTCTGCCAGAAGTGCTAAAAGGCAAAGCAATTCTTTGGTACCGGAATAATAAACATCTCTGGGAAACCTGGCAAGATTTCGTATGTGATTTCGAAACATTTTATGTATCATTAGATTTATCAACATACTTAGAAGAAAAGATAATGGAGAGAAAACAAGAAGAAAACGAACCGTTTAAACAATATATCACAGTAATTCAGACATTAATGCGGAGACATATGGGCTTCAACAGTAGCCAACAACTAGAAAGGATATATAGAAATATGAATCCGAAATACAAACTTCACGTCTGAAGAAATGAAATCGCATCAATAAGAGACCTCACACGGCGAATAGACGAACTAGAAAGTATCCGAAAAGAGATCGAGAAAGCGGGCAAACCCGAGAGTAAGACCAAATACGACAGCCGCACGGGGCAACGTCCGCAAAACAAGAGCAAATTACCGAATTACAACCGACAAGATTGTTGCTGGAGATGCGGTAAAAGAGGACACAAAAAAGAAACTTGCTACGGGAGACAAATATTATTTTGCAGTCATTGCGGAACAATAACAACACCGTCAAATAAATGCAGTTGCCGGAATTCGGGAGACGGTTCAAGGGCCGATTCTTCGAGAAGCAAGATGAGCACAATAAAATCCTCCACTACGAACAGTTACAGTATATTAGAAGATAAAAGACCGCACATAACAATCTTTACCCAAAACCAACAACAATTGAACGCGTTAATCGACACAGGAGCACAGAAATCATACATAGGGACAAAAGGCCTGAACAAAATTAAACACTCCAAATATAGGACTAACCTAGAAAATACGGCGGTTACTTTATCAAACGGATATAAAATGAAAATTACAAAGAGCTTTGTTATTCCGTGACAAAATTCCTCTATCTGCCGAACCTAGAAGACGAAGCAATTCTAGGAGTAGCAGATATTGCAGAGAGAAAAATACCATGGGCAGACCTGTTAAAAGAAGAAACCGACTTAACCCCAGAAGAGCAAGAAATTTATAACAAACTAACACAGATAGATCAGACCGTACAAAACCCTAAGGAACACCAGGAAAATAATAATAATAATAATGCCTTTATTAATTTTTAGAAAAGGAAACATACAAATAATAACAAAAGAGATATACAATTAAGGCGAGGTTCAATTCATCCGTCCCGAGTGAAACGGATGTCTGCTCTTCCACCTAACCTTAGCATAATTAATTCAAAGCAAAAGCTGAGCATCGTAATGAAAAATGTTCATATAAAACCTATACAGGGGAGAATACATATATCCATACAACTACATTACAATTTCATTCTTGTTAGAGAGTAAATGAACAAGCAATCTATTTTTAAATGCATTACTCGAAAGGGTATGACGAATATTAGCTGGCAAGTTATTGTATATATTGACAATTGAATAGCTAAAACAACATTTGAAAAATATACAGTTGAATAATGGTGTAGTAAGTGTCCCCCTAAAACGAACATTCAAGTTATGTACGTCTGATCGATACGTAATTTTTTCATACAAATAAGCGGGTGTTTTATACTGCAAAATTTTGGAGTACAAGCAAGCAGTATGTAATGTTCTCCTTTGTTTTAATCTGAGCCATTGCAGTGTCGTGTAATGATGACTGATATGACTATATTTTCTAACACCAAATATATACCGTATACAAGCATTTTGCAACTTTTGAAGCCTTGTCTCATCGGATCTACTTAGGAAAGTAACATAAACAACATCACAATAGTTTAAGTTAGAAAGTATCAATGCTTCACATAAAATAATTTTAGTTTTTCTTGTAAGTAGATGACGATTCAGGTAAAGAAACCTTAATTTTGTATAAGATATCTGCAAACAAAAAGATATATGCTTAGTAAAACGTAAATCCTCATCCATAAACACTCCCAAGTTCTTAACAACCTGTCGACGCTCAATAACTTGGTTATTAACAACTATTTCGTTGCTACTCAAAATGTCGGAAATTTTAAAGCGACTGGATTTTCTACCAAACAGCACAAAGTTAGATTTAGTTGGGTGAAGAGTTAAACACATTTGCAGAGATTGTGTATATAATGTATTCAAATCATAATTTACCGCCGTAATAGCTTGCTTAATTTCGTCTGCATAAAACGATACATACATTTGAATGTCATCAGCATAATAATGCTGCCTACAAGATGTAAAGAAGTGTGGAAACCTAGAAATGTATATATTAAAGAATAGCGGCCCAAGGATTGAACCCTGTGGAACGCCTCTTGTATTATACAGAAACGTAGATAATTTGTTATTGTAACTAACGGCTTGTAGCCTGTAACTTAAGTAGTCTTTTAATAGTAATAAAGTATCTCTTGAAAGATTAATGTATTTAAATAGTGATTACATTAATTTATGGTTAATGGAATCGAAAGCTTTACTGTAGTCGAATAAAACCAAAAGGGTGAGTTTTCCTTCATCACTTGCTTTCACAATGTCATCTGTAAGTTTTAAAAGCGCAGTGCAGCAGCTGTGCTGTTTTTTAAAACCCGATTGAGTTTCTGGAATAACATGATGTTTAGAAGTAAAACTTAAAAGCTGCATTTCAATTACCTTTTCAAGTATTTTAGACATGGTTGGAAGGATACTTACCGGACGAATGTCATTAAATGTTGTAGCAGTGGCAACCTTCATCAAAGGAGTAACTTTAGATTTTTTCCAGGCACCAGGGTATACAGAATTTTTCAAACAAAAATTAATTAAATGAGTAATAAATGGAAGTATATAAGGAATAGATAATTGCAAACTTAATATATTAATGCCATCTAAGCCCGTAGCCTTACTTTTTAATTTTGTGATAATATTTAAAATGTCTAATTCTGAAATGGTTTTAAATTTAAATGAATTATCAGTTAATTTATTATTATTATAATACTCTACCAGTTCATCAGATACTGAAATAGTAGGAATGGATGTTATAAAATGATTATTTAATCGCTGAGTTCATCAGGAAGTATCGATAGTTTGTTGTTAGACAATAAATTTAGCGATCTTGCAGTATCCCATATAACTTTACTGGAGGCAGTACTAAACTTTGAGTAAAAGAAAGTTTTTTTTTCAATCGAGCAAGAATGGAAGCAGTTGGTAGAAAGGAGGAACCAGTCCCTACCGGTGAAAATCCATCTAATCCAACTCGTGCCGAAGCAAATAAAAAATAAGCCGAAGACAGGAAGGAGAAGGTACCGATACAGGCTAGGCAACGGAAAGAGTATTAGCATACAGTACTAAGCCAAGCAGAAAAGACCGATCACCACAGCGTTCCACGCCACTGAGAATTCTGAGAATAAATACTGAATGCCACATTTTCTACAGTCTATCATGAACTGTTACTTCTTTTTGCAAGTGAGCGTCGAGTATATTTGTGAATATGGTTAAAAACAGCACAGTGCTATCACTGTCAGGAACTTAATTTTCTAATAACGGCGGAAATTACCAAAGGACGATAATATTTTTGGTTTTAACAATCGAGATCTGAGTTTTGCACCTATATGTAGTATCTTGAACACATATAATTTCTGGATTTATTTCAGCATAAAACCAAGGCAATTCGGAGCTTTGCTGTTTCGAATATAGTTTGCATATTTCATTACTTTTACTGTCACCATCAGAAGAAGAATTTGTATTCCCGAATTTATGGCCATACTCTGCGTGGTTTTCCATCCCTTGAGAACTTCAGTGGCGTTGAATTTATTATCTGTACCAAAAACCGAATGATTGTTTTCTGATAAAGGTTGTGCCACCAATGCATAAGCATAGTTCGACTTATTTTCTTCTCGAAATTGACGTTGAATTTCTTCTATTGAAGTTGCCTGAAATAAGAAAAATTTAAGAGACAATTAACGAAAGTAATGTAGAACCATATTTACTAGAAAAGCCTTGTTATTTGGATTTCAATGGTAAAACGAATACTACATTCGTGTTTATTGATGAGCAATACTGGACATTTGAAAGTTTCCGTTTTTCTAAATATTCTCTGAGATCGTCTATTCGTGCAGAACCTTCCTCGCAGTTTTTATTTCGAAAACATTTCTCTTTGAAGGGTGGATATTGAAGGTAGGCTCCACGTAAATTATGGTATAGAGCAGTGGTCGACAACCTGTCGATCGCGAGCTACCGGTAACTCGCGGAGGCAATTCTGGTAGCTCTCACAACGATTTTAATTTAAAAAATACAAACTGCAAAAATCAGAGAAGCTTCCGAAAATTCCACAAAAAAATCTAATTGTCATAATATTAAACATAAACAGCGGCAACGTTGCGGTGAGCGATCTGCCGCTGACGCCATCAAGCTAGAATCGGCTAGAACCGACAAGTCGGACCAGCGCGTTAGTGTTCGAGAATGATCAGAATTGCTTTGAACAGGATAAATACGCACGGCGCGGTGACATTGCGCTTAGTTTAAAACTGAACGCGTAACCAACGTCCAGCGGTTGGGTTAGTAGAGAACAACAAAAAATAATATGGCAAGCAGTTGTTAGAAGGTAAAGACATACCACTTTCATTCGGAATAGGAAGAACAATACTTTTTTACAGAAGTTAAAGATAAAAATGTGTGTTTGTTATGTAATACTTCGGTCTCCGTTGCTAAAAATGGAAATATTGAGAGACATCATAAAACTGTACATTCTAATTTTGAAAAATCATTCTCACTACATTCTGCCGCCAGAAAGGAGAAACTGAAACACTTTAAAAAGCAGTTAATTGGACAACAATCAATATTTTTAAGAACAGTCGACAAAAATAAGGCTGCAACTGAAGCATCGTACCGTGTGCCAGATAATTGCACAAAAAAAGAAACCTTATGAAGACGGAGAAATGATAAAACAGGTGTTTTTAGAAGCTGCTGATTCGTTATTCACCAACTTTAGAAATAAAGACGAGATAGTTTCAGCTATAAAATCTATGCAACTTTCTGCTAATACAGTGATGAGACGTGTAGAAGTATTGAGCAATGATATTTTTTTACAGTTAAGAACTGACTTAGATAACTGTGTTTATTTTTCACTTCAACTGGATGAATCAACAGATGTCGTTGACACTGCGTAGATGGCCGTGTTCGTCAGGATGGTTTTTAGTGATTTTACGATTAAAGAAGATCTTTTGAAGTTAATTCCACTGAAAGGACACACTACTGGGCAGGAGTTGTTTTCTCATTTAAAAAATATTATTTCTTCCGAGAAAATTTCAATATCGAAAATGGTAGGCTTGACAACCGATGGCGCTCCAGCTATGGTGGGTTGTGATAAGAGTCTGGTGGCGTTATGTCGTAAAGATGAAACTTTTCCGCAATTTATCTGTTGCATTATCCATCAGCAAGCATTATGTGGAAATTTCCTGAAACTAAACAACGTTATGAAACTGGTGGTAAAAATTATGAACAAGATTAGAGCTCAAGTGTTACAAAGAAGATTATTCAAAACCTTGGCCGATGAAGTTGACTGTCAATATGGGGACCTACTCCTTCACTCTGAAGTCCGATGGTTAAGTAGAGGATGGGTGCTGAAACGTTTTAATGTTGTCCTATCTGGCATAGTTCAATTTTTCAAACAACGCGATGAACCGACTCCGGAACTAGAAAATTCAATCTGGCTTAGAGATTTTGGTTTTCTCGTGGACAATACAGAGAAATTAAACGAACCTAATTTGCAGCTTCAGGGGAGAGACAAAGAACTAGCGGAAATGATTTCTGATATAAAAGCATTTATCAAAAAGCTGGAGTTTTGGGAACAAAACCTAATTAACAGCGATGCCAAGCATTTTCCTATTCTTTCAGAAAAAATATCTCAAAATCCATTAGAACCATATGACAGCAAATATCATGTACGAGTAGAAATAGTTTCTACCCTGAAGAATAACTTCAAAAATCGTTTTAAGGATTTCAACGAAATGGCTTTAGTAGCGCAGTTTGTTGTTTCACCCTTTATGGAAATTGATATCCAACAGTTTGCATTTTGTGTTATGCAGAACTTTAGCGAAGACATCGCTGCAACAGAAATGGAAGTAATTGAGTTTCAAAATGATATAGCCTTAAAATCGTTAGTCTCAAGTACCAAATGTATCTGGCGTATTGTAAGTAAAGACAAATATTCAGTTCTATGCCGTGTTGCCTTGAAAGTGAAAGCATTATTCAGTTCAACCTATTTGTGTGAATCTTCTTTTTCCAATATGAAGTTTATTAAGAACAAATATCGCAATCGACTTACAGATGAACATTTGGATAATTGTATTCGAATGGCTGTATCAAATTATACTGCAAACAATAAAAAAATTATCGATGAGTCAGCCTTCTCATTGAACGTGCTTTTTTATTTTTCAATGTTTATGTTCATGATGGTGCGTTACTTTTTTGTTGTTATTATTAACTATTTTTAAATCTTACATGACATGCCGTTGTGGCTGGATAAAAGTTTGTGTTTATTTTTCAAACACCTTCATTTGGTAGGTAGGAATGTAGCTATGAACAAGTACGTACTAGTAATATTAGTTATTTTTTCTACTCCCGTATTGTAATACGCGAATTAAATATCTGCTTCCGATTCATTAATATTGTTCATTTTAACACAGATTTTCATTTCGATACAGATTTTGGCCAGTGAAAATACGTACTTTTCATTATGAAACGAATTTTCGGCCAATAGAAACAAGTACTTGGGGATAATCAAGTGGTCTATGTTTCTACATACCTACTTACCTATTTGACATTTCACAACGCGTCAAAAGTATATAACTATAAACATGTCGAGTAGTGAAGAATTATCTTGTACACCACCAGAAATTTTTGATAAAGCTAAAAGTGTCCAACTAAATCAAAAAAAAAACCTATGACAAATTATACAGGCAATTCATGGACTGGAGATGCATAATGTGCGTACTTTTTCATACAAGTCTTCGTAGCTTAGTTGGTAACTCTTGCGGTCGTGGCGCATGAGTGCGTTGCAGATCGTGGTTCAAATCCTGGGCGGGTTGAAATTTTTTCTTTAGAATATTTCTCTTTATCAAAGTGGAATCATTGCAATTAAATAATGCTATTTTTTTACAGGTTGCCAAAATTATGGGAATTATGGGAGCTTGTTTGAAATTAATTCTTGTTTTAATTTTATTATTTATCGGTCGTAGAAAAAATAGTGTATGCAACTCTCATGTAATGGTTATTAATACACTCGCATAAACCATACGAAACTCCCCTTCGACTCGTTTCGTATCCCGGTTAATGCTCGTGTATTAATAACCTTCATTACATGATCGTTGCATAATAAACTATTGTTATTAGTTTATTATTAGTACATATGTATTATGTATTATCAGTTAAATAGTAAAATAAATACATATAATGATAAATTAACTGTGGATTATTTCATCTACGTTAAGTTACGTGGCTTCCGTGTGGGTAACTCGCTGTTTATTCCAAAATTAACAAAGTAACTCAACACATTGAGAGGTTGGCGACCACTGGTATAGAGTCTCATATAGTAGGCAACCACCAATAATGAATAAATAGATCTTGTTATCCTTACGAGATGGTTGAATGTTAATCGGGAGAAATAACGAAAAATAGGTAACGATGATGCCGCTACTAGCTGTATCCCTCTAGGGATGTATCCATGTGTTTAAGAGATCTATGAAATCTCGCTTCGTTAATGTAGAAATTAACATCAGACAGTTTGGGCGTGCAAAAATGATACTCGAATTGACTTAGATCGGCTTGGATCTTCTCCCACTAGAAGCACAAAATCTCCTCGGTAGTTACCCCCTTCGCAATAGACCCCTTAATAACAACTCGTTTGGAAAATCAAATTGATGCGGCTGGTAACATGATTTTTAAAAAGGTTTTTTCACTTCCAACAAGATGGAATAGAGGAATAAAGACTTTTTTTATAGGCTGTTCATCTTTTTTAATGGTGTTGCGCCTATAAAATATATTCTGTAGAAAGCATTTATTGACAAAGGGTCTAGAATCAGTGGCAATAAAAGTATACTTTATTATACTGAATTTATGGTGACTAGTTAAACAAAATAATATTATAAACTTTGTTAACATTGCGCGGTATACACTTTACGATTGATAATGATTTATTATCGGAGCCTACCTCTAATAAAATATAAAAAATCTAGAATTATATCTAGTGACAATCTATGAAACCCAATTGTTTGTTCACTGGCATTTATCCGAGGCAGCATATCAACAGCAACCCTGAAAAGTATAAGAAACTGGATATTCATTTACGATTAATGAAAGCATTACATCATATAACGCGCTTATCATCCTACATCGTGCAGGATATAATTTCTATTACACACTTCCTAAAAACATATAAATTTATAACTGGAAACGAAATTGCCTACATACTGTAAAATTTGGTTATGGTGACACGTTTTGTTTTGTAAATAAATCTATCGTCATAATGTTCTCATCCACTCATGCATTGCATGGTGAATGTTCAAAAAATCTCGGAAATTAACTTGATTGATGCAATTTAACTATTATTTTACTCCCAGTCAAGATCATTTCTGAACAATTTAGCGAGAAAAAATTATATCTAAATTGTTATATCCAGATGTTAAATTGTTATTTTGGTTAGACTTATATGGAATTGGAAAACACATACGAATATATAATATACCAGATAATTCAATGCAAGTTTACTCCAAGAATTCTTACTACATAATATAATTCAATAAACGTTATAAATATCAGAAAAAGCCAGAAGAGAAGACGGAGATATATGTACACATAGGCTTCATTCACGTTGAAAATACTTAACAGGGTTAGTAAAAAAGGAAAATTGGAGGATTTTGGAGAAACAGAAATAAACACTGATCAAAGAAGTGGTAAAATTATAAAAACATACGAAAAACGTCAGACAAGAACGATAGCACGGATTTGTAAATTCAAAAGATGTGAGACAGGGCTGTATAATAAGCACGCTGCTCATTATCCTGGTTTTGGACGAAGATATTGAACAAACGAATTGTTTCCACCTTTACTCTCTGGAATCTACTCATATTACTTTTTTAAATGAAACTAACCATGTCTTAGTCTGGTTCACAAGTCCCATTTTCCTCAGAACCTAAACCGGACCACCGAAAATTATGATTTTGGTCTCATTCGATTCGGAATGGCATCTAGAACATTCTATCAAAGTTGCAAGAGGGGCTGAAAAAAATGCAAAAGTTATAAACAATAAAGTAAAATAAAAAATAAGGGTTTGGTTTTTGTGAAATATTTCAAAAACTTTTTGAGATAATAGAGATTTGAAAAAAGATCCTTAAAGAGCAGGAAATTTCCTAAAAAAAAGTCCCGCCTCCCGGAAATGTACCGACAAACCTTATAATTTTAATTTAGCGGCAAAAATAACGGTAAAAACGTGTGGTTCGGCTGCCCCGCGCATTGCCCCAATCTGGCACATGAACTAAAAAAACTATTTTAACTGATTAAATATTAATAGTAAGGGATAAAAAAATTTGGGTACTAAGTAGACATATGAATAAACAATAATCCAAAGAAAAATTTTTATCACAATTTTTTTATTAATTATGCTTTTGTAAATTAGTTAATTTTCACCATTTTATTATTAACATAAAACGCTTATTATTTCAAAACAAGAAATCTAGAATTTTTTTGTTTTTTTGGAGCTAATCCTAAAAGGGTTTAGAAGAGATCCCCGTTGGAAAAATTCAAAAATTTAGATTTTTCACTTTTTTATTAACAATGAAAGGCATTAAAAAAATAATTATATGAATAAAGCCATCAGGAAATTTTTTTCAATTATTGTTAATATTTTGTTTTCTTATTGATGAAAGCCGTATGACAATATTTTATTTTTATTTTTAACTAACATTATTTAAATAATTGTTATAAACAAATACATTGTTGCAAGATTTTTGAAAACTTTTTTTTGGAATTTCATCCTTGATGAAAATAATTATTTTTAAGGAAAAATCGTTTCTTAAAAAAATTTTTTTATTTTCAAAAAACGCACTTCTTAATTAACAATTTTTTTTGTTACTAATTATTAATATTAGGGAACCATTTTTTTTAAATCATTATTTATTATGTTCTTTCGTATTATAAAAAAAATAATTGTTTTATTAATTTTTCATTTGTTTATTAAACAAATAATTTGTTATAAACAAATGCATTTGTACGAAATATTTTTTTTAAATACTAAAAAATATTACAACAACAACCATATATAATTTTTTGTATGAACATTTTTTTTATATTATTTATATAATTTTTAAATATATTGTGCTTTTGGACGTGTCGTTTTCTTTCTGTTTTATGGTTGTTTTTGTAATATTTTTTAGTATTTAAAAAAATATTTCGTATAAATGTATTTGTTTATAACAAATTATTTGTTTCACAAGCAAATGAAAAATTAATAAAAAAATTATGATTTTAAAAAAATGGTTCCTTAATATTAATATTTAGTAACAAAAAAAATTGTTAATTAACAAGTGCGTTTTTTGTTAATCTCTTCTAAACTCTTTTAAAATTAGCTTCAAAAAAATGAAAAAAAAATTGTAGATTTCTTGTTTTAAAATAATCAGAGTTTTTATGTTAGCAATAAAATGGTGAAAATCAACTAATTAACAAAAGCATAATTAATAAAAAAATGAATGTTCTAGATGCCATTACGAATCGAATGAGACCAAAATCATAATTTTCGGTGGTCCGGATTAGGTACTGTGGAAAATGGGAACAAATAAAAAGCTAACATACTTTGGAACACCATCCTTAAAAATTAAATCAGTTTTAGAAACTTAAGACAATAATCTTTGCTTTAAAAGTGATTATTATCCAAACTCATTAAAAATAACAAATCTAAATCTTCCAAATTAAACAAATCGGGAGTTTATAAATTAAAATGTGGTAATGACAACTGTGATAAAATTTATATCGGTAGAAATTTTAAAACTATAATTTCGGAACACAAACGTAGCTATGATAACAAAAAATTAGATTCTAACTATTCAAATCATTTATTAGGAAACCAACACATTTTCGACCCAAATTTTGAAATTTTACATGTAGTCGGTAAATCCTTTAGTTTAAATTTATTAGAGGCTCTTGAGATAAACAAAAATACATATTCAGGTAACCTTCTTAACGACCAAATAGATATCAATCACTCTCTTGTATTAAACCTTTTTTCCTAGAAGAGAGCGTAGGAATGTTTGTAGTGAATGAATTCCAGGTAATTTCTTTCAATATCTTTTTTAACATTAGTGTAATAGAATTCTGTATTTATGCACTGTATATATTAAAACATGTTAAAAAGCTACTGTGTTACTGAAACGCGTCAACCAGTTTAAATTGAACATTAGTTCAAATAAATGTTTTATTTTCATCGTTCAGTATGGATCTTCGTCAAATAAAAGCCTCATCTATTCAATAATATTATTTTCTTTTTTTTTGTATTCCCATACATAACCCTTGCTTAGTGCGTTTACTACTCTGATAAGTGGTATCTTTATGCATTATAAAAATACTTACATCACAGTTTTTTGTTAATAGGTTCCTAATTAAGTGTCCTTTAAAATAGTTGAAGAAAATTTGAAAAAATTTGGGGATTCGGGTTCAAAACGAACGATGGGGCGTCAGCGCACAATTGTAATCTTTAAGATTTTTTTTTACGTTGTAACAGATACTTAAATCACAATTTTCCGTTAATAGGTTCCTAATTAAGTATCCTTTGAAATAGTAAAAGAAAATTTACAAAAATTTTGAGGCTTCGAGTTCAAAACGAACGATGCGCGTCGGCGCACAATCGTAATCTTTATGAATTTTTTTTGACGTTATAAAAAATACTAGCATCAAACTTTTTCATCAATAGGTTCCTAATTAAGTGTAGTTTAAAATCGGTAAAGAAAATTTTGGGGCTTCGGGTTCAAAACGAACGATGGGAGTCAGCGCACAATTGTAATCTTTATGAATTTTTTTTGACGTTATAAAAGATACATCACAATTTTGCGTTAATAGGTTCCTAATTAAGTGTCCTTTGAAATAGTAAAAGAAAATTTACAAAAATTTTGGGGCTTCGAATTCAAAACGAACGATGCGCGTCGGCGCACAATCGTAATCCTTATGAATTTCTCTTGACGTTATAAAAAATACTTACATCACAATTTTTCGTTAATAGGTTCTTAATAAAGTGTCCTTTAAAATAGTTGAAGAAAATTTGGGGCTTCGGGTTCAAAACGAACGATGAGGCGTCAGCGCACAATTGTAATCTATGAATTTTTTTTGACGTTATAACAGATACTTAAATCACAATTTTCCGTTAATAGGTTCCTAATTAAGTGTCCTTTGAAATAGTAAAAGAAAATTTACAAAAATTTTGAGGCTTCGAGTTCAAAACGAACGATGCGCGTCGGCGCACAATCGTAATCTTTATGAATTTTTTTTGACGTTATAAAAAATACTAGCATCACAATTTTGCATCAATAGGTTCCTAATTAAGTGTACTTTAAAATCGTTAAAGAAAATTTTAGGAAATTTTGGGGCTTCGGGTTCAAAACGACCGATGGGCGTCAGCGCACAATCGTAATCTTTATGAATTTCTTTTGACGTTGTAAAAAATACTTACATCACAATTTTTCGTTGATAGGTTCTTAATTAAGTGTCCTTTAAAATAGTTAAAGAAAAATTGAAAACATTTAGGGCTTCGGGTTCAAAACGAACGATGGGCGTCAGCGCATAGTTGTAATCTTTATGAATTTTTTTGACGTTATAAAAGATACTTACATCACAGTTTTCCGTTAATAGGTTCCTAATTAAGTGTTCTTTGAAATAGTAAAAGAAAATTTACAAAAATTTTGGGGCTTCGAGTTCAAAACGTACGATGCACGTCGGCGCACAATCGTAATCTTTATGAATTTTTTTTGAGGTTATAAAAAATGCTTTCATCACAATTTTTCATCAATAGGTTCCTATTTAAGTGTCCTTTAAAATCGTTTAAGAAAATTTGAGGATATTTTTTGGCTTCGGGTTCAAAACGAACGATGGGCGTCAGCGCACAATCGTAATCTATATGAATTTTTTCTTACGTTATAAAAAATACCTACATCACAATTTTTTGTCAATTGGTTTCTAATTAGGTGTTCTTTGTAATAGTTAAATCATTGTTTTAATTTTAGGGGCTTCGATTCAGAATCGTGAAATATGTATAAGAACTATTTGAAAACTTTTTATTCACTAAATCTTTAATTTTTGGTAGTAAAATTATATAGCGTATTAAAATGTCATTATATGTCTTCTATGTTAACATTTTTTTGTAAAAGTACAGTTTATTTTGTAAAAAAATATTCGTGGATGGTTAAAAAAAATCCGTGGATAACTTCACATGGGTGAATAATTCTGGATAATATATTTATTGGATAGAGCATGCCAACTGGCTATATATACTAATATAATTAGAATTATGAATATAATTATTAATATAACTATAAATATAATATAAAACTTACCTGTTATATCCGCTTCCTAGGTAGTGTGGTAAAGAAATAAGTAGGCTACCTAGGCATATTTTGTATATTATTTACTATCGGTTAGAATAAAATTCATCTGGTTAACAGATCGGTGAAGGTAATGCCCTATCCGGCTTTTGTACTATAGCTATAATTTAAATTGAATAGACAAGGCTTTTACTTGATGAAGATCCATACTGATCTATGAAATAAAATAATATAATTTGTTTAAAACTTCACTTATTTGAACTAATGTTCAATTTAAATTTGTTGACGCATTTCACTAGTACAGTAGCTTTCTCAAAACGAATGAAGGTATAATTTAAAAATGTTTTAATATCTACAGTGCATAAATACAGAATTCTATTATACTAATGTTAACAAAAGGTATTGAAAGAAATTACCTGGAAATTCATTCACTACAAACATTCCATCAAGCTATCTTCTAGGTAAAAAGGTTTAAAAAAGGAGAGTGATTTATATCTATTTGGTCGTTAAGAAGGTTACCTGAGTATTTATTTTTGTTTATCTCTAGAGCCTCTAATAAATTTAAACTAAAGGATTTACCGACTACATGTAAAATTTCAAAATTTTGGTCGAAAATGTGTATGTTTTCTAATAAATGATTTGAATAGTTAGATACCTTCATTCGTTTTAAGAAAGCTACTGTATTAGTGAAACGTGTCAACCAGTTTAAATTGAACATTAGTTGAAATAAATGAAGTTTTAAATAAACTGTATTTTTTTATTTCATAGTTCACAATTTAAACGTTTAAATATTCGTTTTAAAATATAATTAGTATTCAATGACAGAAATCAGAACACCTTGTAAACATTATTTTATTTCGGTAATGTTCGGTAATATATCAGGAAGTTCGTAATATATAAATGATTGAAATTTCACACCGATCGGGTGAGTATAATCTAAGTTTCTGCTCACCAACTTTAATAATGGGTTGAACCTCCACGATTTCTTACACATTCCCGAATGCGTCTAGGCATACTAATAAGCAAGTAATCAATATCCTCCTGGGGTATCCCATTCCCTGCCACCTCCATCTCATGTCGAAGAGCCATCAGAGTATGAGGAGGACGCTGTGAATTTCTTAACCTTCTACAGGTTATGCCCCACACATGTTCAATTGGGGACAAATCCGGTGATCTTGGGCACAAAGGTAGGAGATGAATTTGAGCCTGGTGGAAGTAGTCCAAGGTTAGTCCGGCTATATGTGGCAGAGCATTATCTTGCTAAAAGTTGGATTTTGAAGTGTCCTGAGGTAACAGATGAGGTTCTAATATTTCTTGAGTGTATCGATGTTCATTCTTATTGCCTCTGAAGACTAAAGGTGACCTTGAGCCATAAGCAATGGCACCTCATATAATAACTCCAACAATGCGATGCGAACAAAAAGTCTTAAGACGTTCGCCTCGTTTCCTTCTCACCCTTGCTCGACCATCATGCATGTCTAGGCAGAACCGGCATTCATCACTGAAGACGATTGTTCCATTCCTGATTCCACACTAGTCGTTCTTGGCACCACCGACGTCGATTTCTTCGATATTTCAGAGTTAAAGGTAACACCAACTGAGGTCGGTATGAAAAAGTCCAAACTTTCTTATACGTCTATAAACCCTTCGCTTTCCAAGGACCTTGCAAACCACTGAGATGTTATTACCCTTGTCGATGAGAAACGATCTCTTAGAGCTAATAACCTTAGGCGACGATGGCCAATGAAACACTCACTGTTACTCTCAGGGTAAAAAAGAATATAAAAGAAGGGAAGAAATAAAAAGAGAGTAGGTTCTTTCCAAACTGATAATGAGATTGTAGATAACAAAGCCAGTTCTCAGGGCTCTGTTATCTGAAAGAAGTTAGTTAAAGTGAAGAAAGAAAAGAAAGAGAGAAAGAAAAGAAAGAGAGAAAAAACTAAAATACAGATAAATGAAATTTAATGAAGGGCGCCACTAATTTCTCTCTGCTAGTTTTAGAAAATGTGCTGAAGGCAATTTTTCGGGTATACCTGTATAATAAATAAAACAACCAAATAAAAAATATGTATAAATATAATGAATGTATGAAAAAAAAACGAGTTACACCCTTATTTATTCTACCAGCAATTTCTCCGAAGGGAGAGCCGCCGATAATTTGCGTTTCTTTGCACACTAGGTACTCTTGTAAGGCAACGTTTAAAACCTCTCTACTCGAATAAATTCTGTTTTCTGATATCGGAATGGAACGCTCCGGCCACTACTTAAACCAAAAAGTAATTGAATAAATACAGGAATTTTCAAATGATTCCGCTGAAATTATAATCTTATATTAAGATGTTTATGATAAACATGAAATATTTTTGAAAAACATAAACCAATATTCACTGGGTGTTCGGGTGTCAGAGTATTAATATAGATAATGGGGCCCTTAAATTCATTAACCATCTATTCTTTTTCAATTTAAGGCTCTATACAACAATCGCTGTTAATTAAACAATAATTGACTGGATATGTTGAATTTTATTTCAAGGTTAATATAATCCGATTGCTCTATTAAAATAATTAGAAATACTAATGACCGAAGCGTAAATAACTTTTCAATTTGAAAATCGTTTAGTTTTCGGAATTTCCGTCTTATTCATCGATGTCCTTGATTTTTATACAATTTAAATACCCTTACTAATCTAGATAATTTTATCGGTAAAATTTTAACGAATGAGATGACGTAGTTACAACTGAAATATGGAGGTCATTTTAACTAGTGATTTAACATTGATAACCTTAGTGTTATAACAAAATATTATGACTAAAATTTTAACTTTTCTTGTTGGCCTGATGTTTACTAAAAGATAAAACACACTTTTTTCTTAATACTAATCTTTATTATAAACATTTACTCACAAGTAATATTAGGAATTCATTTTCTTATGGATTCATGTATTTTGTATCATATCGTCGGAAGGCAAGCGAATCGTAGTGTATTCGACGTGTTATCGCATTGATTCTACTTATTTAACTGTTTGTTCGAATTGTGCTTATGTTGCTTAAAATGGTGGTAAACGGTAAGCTGAATCTAGAATAACGTGTAGTTAGGAACAAGTAGGCAAAATATTTTTTTCACATCACATGTTGCAGATAACGTAGCTTTATTGCTTCTGCCTAGTTCGTTTAACTTCCTTAGCAGTTTCCAAACGATTTTAGAAACTTATATTTGAGCTCAACTTAATTGCCGGACTAGTTGGAAATTGGTTCAGCCAGAAATATCCGAGTTGTTCTCCCATTAAACAGCACGTCATCCACATGTAATCGTACCTATGGTCTGCAATCTTATACTTTTTGGGGGATGTCTACAAACTTTAGCATGGTCTTCATATCTTATACAAGATTATCCGTAGTATTTGCTGTGTTTATATATATTGTAATGACCAACTTAAACTACATTCCAGTTCGAACTATTGTAGAGTACGGACGTGTGTGATTGTGTTTAGCAAAACAAACCGTCTTTGCCTTTTATATTTAATACGCGCATTTGTGGTTTGTAGGTTAATATTAATTCAACCATACTGTAAGTATAAATTTTTACTTTACTTTTTTGGTTAAACAATTGCCGCGGCACTGGCCAGCGGATGGCCGGTAAGTAAATTTCAAATAATATTTACGTTGAAGATATCGTATTTTCAGAAAAGATTAGTATGGAAGAATCTCATAATATTTTAAAATGCGATAATTCTGTTGTTAATAATTTCACAAATTCCGATAATGTCATTAACGAGGTTAATAAAAACTCGCACTCGAATTCTTTCCAATATAGTAGTCAAACAAGTAATACATTTAATAGATCTAATTCTAATGATAGCGGACCTTATTTTATTTTTGTTCAACATATTGACTTAAATATAGGCCGTTTACATCCTACGAAGCTTGGAGAAAAATTACTTGCCCTTTCGAACTATGATGGAAATATTATTGAAATTGATAGTGTTGGTAGGAACCGTATTAAGATCGAAGTTGATTCGGGTCTTGTAGCAAATAAATTAGTAAATGAACCTTTTTTTAAAGAAAACAACCTAATTGCCTATATACCAAATTATTTGACAGAAACTACATTAAGTGAAAATACCCTATTAAACGTTATAAAATCTAATATTACTGTTAAAAGAGTCAAAAGAATGACTCGAGTAATCCAGAAAAACGATATATCGGAGAGAGTTCCACGACAAATGGTTATCACTTTCGCGGGAAAATTAATTCCTCAATTTATTTATATCAATAAAGTTAGAGGCCCTGTTGAGGTTTTTGTAAATCCAGTTATGCAATGTTTTCAATGCCTACGTTATGGTCATTCTGCTACCCAGTGCAAATCAAAAAAACGTTGTAAAAAATGCGGAAATGAGGAAAAAATGATTGTCCGGATAACTGTACGAAATTTTGCATTTATTGTAAAAATAAAAACTTTCAGTCAGTTTTTAAGGAATGTCCTGAATATATAAAACAAAAAAAACGAAAGAAGCTATGGCAAACTTGAATATTTCTTTTAAGGAAGCTGGGAAAGTACTCGAAAATCCATGTTACTCCACTCTCGTGCAAAAAAATAAATTAGCACCGTTAATAAACTCCGACACATAATTCCCTTCATTGAAAGTTGCCTCCCCCTATCAATCTAATTCCGGTACGGTTCATAACAGTAGCATTAATGAAAAACGCTATTCAGCCCCGATTTTCAGTCCTCCGAAAACGAGGAGAAATTATGAGACTACGTCTAATTTTCCTCCTACTCGTAGAGAGTTCCAGACCAATTTTTGTGCGGGTCCAGTATTTCAGTTTGGACAATGTGAACCTGCAAATGAGTTCAATAAATTCATAACCCAGTTCAGTGCTACATTAAAAACCTTAATAAAAGAAAGCTTTCAAAATTTTGCTGTCTTCCCCAAATCTAGCTACTAACCTTAAAGTTAATGAAATTGAATTTGAAAATGAAGTTGAAGAAATTGTTAATAACATTTTTGCATAATTAAAATGGCCTCTAAAAGCATTAAAATTATTCAGTGGAATATTCGATCGCTAAACGCTAACAAATATTTTCTACATCAATTGCTATTGGAAGAACATTTTGATATAGCAGTTATATCGGAAATCTGGTGCAAACCTTCAGATACTGTTTGTTTCAATAACTTTAGCGTAGTGAGCAGAACCAGAAGTAGGGGATATGGTGGTGTTGTCATCCTTTTATCTAATAATATTAATTACGAACTTATTTCATTTGTTCATAATTTTAATCCAAACTTGGAAGTTTGCGGTGTGAATATTAGCATTGATCAGAGAAAGTATTCGATATTGAGTGTGTACCGACCGGCAAAAGTAAAGTAAAATAACAACGCAAGATTACGTTAATCTTTTTTCGCAAATTAACTATATTGTCACTGGTGATTTTAATGCACACCATGGCTTGTGGAGGTCAGTATCGAGTTCCCCGGAAGGCAATACATTAGTAGTAGCTATGATTATTTTCCTCATATAGTTATCGCCAATAACGGATCTGCTACGAGAGTTACTCCCCCCGGTCAGGCCAAGTCGGTTGTGGATCTTACTATTCTATCTTCCAGCGTATGTTCATCTTTTGACTGGACCGTCCTGCCAGATACATATGGATCTGATCACTTTCCCATCCGAATTTCTATTAATGACCTCAAGATTCAAAATATGATGTTAATATCATCAGCTAAGTGATCGATGTCTAATGCTAATTGGGATCAATTCAGGTTCACCATAGATGATTTTATTCTTATTAGAATCGATAACAAATGCCGCGAACAAATCCTGTACGTTAATCCGATTCTCAACCAAGCATGTCAAAACTCCACCATGGTGGGATGACGAGTGCCTTGCTGCTTCGACTTTAAGGAAAAATGCCTTCAAAGCATACAAATCCAATCTAACTCTTTCAAATTTTAACGAGTATAAGAGACATCAAGCTATCTGTAAACGCACTTTCCGTTCAAAAGCCAAATCGAGCTGGGCAAGATACTGCTCTACTCATAACAGACAAACTCCCCCTCAGACATTTGGAGAAGAATAAATAAGATTCGGGGTCGGAAAAAGTATACCGCTATTGATGAATCTACGGTAGAACGACTTTTAACAAAAATTGCTCCTGATTATGCACACCTAACTATAAAAATTCCGAACAACCACATTGATTCTCACTTTTTGCTAACTGCTATCATATTTGACGAGATTTAAGCAAATATCAAAACCTCAAAAAATACATCTCCCGGTATTGACGGGATAAACTATCTTATGTTAGCAAATCTCCCCGTTATTGCCAAACACTATCTCTGCAAAATATATAACAACATTTTACTTGAAGGGGATAATTGTGATTCTCTCAAACAATGCCTGGTTATTCCTGTACCCAAAGTAAACGACCCCTCTGCATTCAGACCTATCTCTCTCATGTCTTGTCTATTGAAAACATTTGAACGTATCATGGAAACTAGACTAGAATAGTGGTGTGAAAACAGAAATTTGTTTCCGATATCCCAGTTTGGTTTCCGGAGAAAAAAAGAAACTATCGACTGTCCTTCGCAGTTAACAACTGATATCCAGTTGACTTACTCAAGCAATAGTTATCTATCTGCCCTATTTCTTGACATTTCGGGCGCTTATGACAACGTCATCCTAAATATACTTTTCAAGAAACTAACGCACTATGTGTGCATATGTTTTAGTAAACTTATTTGTTAATAGGCAAGTATTCGTCCGGTGCAACGATAGATTGATCGGCTCAAGAGTAGTTCATCAAGGCTTACCTCAAGGCTCTGTTCTTAGCCCTCTTTTGTTTAATATATATACCATGGACCTTCCAATTGGAATTTATGGACGATGGTTAAAGCGTATTTGGAACAAAATGAAACACAATGGAAATTTATTCCCCCTCGTTCACCGCACTGGGGAGGACTATGGGAATCCGCTGTGAAAAGCGCTAAATATCATCTGGTTCGATTAATGGGTAATTCGAAATTTACGTTCGAAAAATTGTACACAGTTCTCACGCAGATAGAAGCAATCCTAAATTCACGACCGCTGTATCCATTGTCATCCGATCCAAATGATCTCCCTGGTCATTTTTTGATAGGCACCGCTGTGACTGCTTACCCCGACATCGACTTTACAGAAACGCCTGTTAATAGATTAACCTTCTGGAAACAATGTACGCAAATACAACAATGTTTATGGAAGCGCTGGTCGGTCGATTACTTGAATCACTTGCAGCACCGTCCTAAATGGTTAAAATCAGCCTCTGATATTAAAATCAACGATCTAGTACTCGTAAAAAACGAAGATACTTTTCCTTTACGTTGGCCACTTGCTAGAGTCATTGAAACTATTGCTAGCAAAGATGGAAAAATCCGTGTCGTTCGTTTGAAAACAGCACACGGCGAATACGTACGCTCAATAACTAAACTTATACCTTTATTGGTATCGGAAAGTCAGTAGCTATTGCTTTTCTGTTTAGATTTAATTTTTGTTTCTCACGTTTAATGTTTTTATTCACTACGCTTCTTGATTTAATTTCGTGTAGACATTATTTCATCGTTTACGCAGATACACTGAAAAAAAAAGTACTGCTCGATTACTTACACTCAGATAAGTACTACCTTGAAAATAAAACTTTAAGTTTGGGTTTTAATTTATTTTTCATTTTGTTTCTCGACGTGATGAACCAATACGCCGCGCGCGCCCTCCAGTATGGAGAAATTTGCATGAATTAATTTCCCCACATATTCGCCACTTCGTTTTCTATTTTTAGAAAGGATCTTTACTAGTTCAACCCTCCGCCTTGGGTCCAAGTCAGTATAACTATGGTACTCGTAGGGTCCAAGCCGCTAATTGGAACTACGCCGCTTTAATAACCCGCTTTTTTTATGTAGTATCTGTTCTTCCGGTATTGTGCAAGTTAATTTCGAGACGAATATAAATACTTGTAATTATTAGTAACTGTATTAGTGCCGGTTGTTCAGTGACAAAGACGCCAGATTTTAGTGAAAAACGCACGCTGTTGCCAAATGGTTCAAACTGTTTAGTAAAACCTAAGTTATTCAGTATTCTGTTTCATTCTCGGGTTTCCTGAGTAGTCCTTCACGCTAGACTATCGAAACGCAATGGGAGAATAGGGGACGCTATATCGCAACCATACAGTCTACTTATCATTCAGTTTCCCTTACTCTAACAGTACCTCTTACATTAACGTATTCTTTTCCAGCTTGGTACAGTTTGCTTCGGATATTGACTTTCTACTAATTAGTTTGTCGAATTCGTTTTATAACATTTGTTCGTTCTTTCTTTCTGTTTTGCATTTCCATGCACTTCTATAGATGTTTCATCTTCACCACCTGTTGCGGTTTCAATAACTGGTTCATTTTCAGTTTTGTTTTCTTCAGCTTCTGTTACTTCACACAATTTCCTCAACGCTGTAAATGAAAGAACATTACGAATAGCTAGTCTAGGATAATCTCTATATCTAACATCACATACACCATGCTGTAATAGCAATTAATCACGTTTTTCTACACGACGAGCCTCATTAAGAATCACAGAGTCATCTGCATTGTCCATGTCATTTATTTCATGAGTTACTTCAGTCATTTGGCTCTCGTCTTTTGTTTCCTGTTCGATACCACTTTTGGATTTACTCATTTGGCTTACATTCTGCAGTTTCTCTTCATTGCCGTCTTCAATTACATTATGTTCACTCAATTGGTTTTCTTTGTACCGCTTTTGTTCAGTAGTACTATGTTCAATTCTATTGGCTTCATTCATTTGGTTTTCTTTCGTGCTTTCAATTTCACCTAACTGGTTTTCCTGATAAACATTCTGTTCAGTACACTTCGTATTTGGAATGGGTACAGGAGACAACGTTATAAACAATCAAATTATCACAGTTCAGTGATTGTGGAAACATATAGTTTTGTTGGTTTTAAATATTTTCAAATAATACATACTACATTATTACATCGAGTCCGATAAACTATATAATACGTAAAACCGCAAATAACAATATTTATTAATAAAGTGTAAATAATACTTACCCATATTTAATATTTTAAACGACCTTCCAGACATTATTCTAGTTAAAAGTAATATTTTTCAAAAAACTCAGGTTATATAAATCACCGATGGGAATATCGGAGTTATAACTGTGTATGATTCTCTTTAAACTATAACGCAGTTCTATCTGCAAGCAGATAGAATCATGTGAATAACTTGAATTTCCTGGTGACTTGAGATGGAACTTTTTAACATTGCTAATTGTGCTATTAAGCACCAGATGGCTGAACCAAGCAATTTCATTTCCCCACATAGAACTTGGATATTCCAATATCTTATTTTTTTTCAAATATTGCAGTTAGAACCTTGTTATTCTAATGTGACGATATGGTCCGTAGCACCCAGTGTCTAATATAAATGTTGAATGCTTTTCTGATTAATTTGCCTGAAGTGCTATATTTTTCACAATGAAAGCAAAATCCTTTTCACTATCTGGTTCAGTATGAATTATTTGTAAAGTACGTTCACGAGGTTCTTTATCTTGTGAAAATAACACTTTTTTATTGTATGGTTTTTGCGTCCACAATGTCTGCACTTTCTATTGGAATGAAACTGTCCTATTGATTTTCTATGTCTGATTTGGATAATATATTTTCCTCGTTTGGTGGGAAAATTTAGCCTTACGGTTATGGTGTTAATATTTATTTGTAGTAAAAATCTTTTTAGATTGTTGCTGTTCTACATGTAATACTTTACTACTGGTGTCACTACTTTCCTTTTGTAATATTGTTTCGTAGTCGATTTGGTTTCTGTAAATGCGAGGCTGAAATTATCATCAGTTAATGTATGAATTGCAATTACTGTACTGTCATAGGATGATGGTATGGTAAGCAGGAGATGAGCTATTTTCGACATTTCAGTTAAATTTCCTCCAGCAGCTAACAGCTCAATCATTAGTTCATCAAAAAATAGGAAATGTGTCACAGTTTTTATATATAAGAATATACTTTCATTTATTTTTATAATAAAATAGGTCAAATTACCAAAATATATAAAACATTTTATCCCTCAAAATCTCACCCAGTATATTAATTCTACCCGATTCCAGGTAAACTTTGTTTTCACCTGGGACCACAAAATACGTCAGCATAAGTGAAATTAACATAACATGTGCTTAACAGTGAGCACAGTGACTTGAAATAAACAAAACCAAAATGCCCACCAATGGGCATGGGGTCCGAACTGAAAGACTGAAAATGCCCACCGGTGGGCATGTGGCGCTAAATGTGTTAAACTATTTTCCTCTATTATTGAAAGATGATATTCAAGTACTATGTTTATTATTTCAACATGTTTGAACCGAAATTAATCTACAGAACATTTTAATTAACAATCCTTTTTCTTAATATCGCATTTAATAAATTAGTTGTATAAAAATCAATGATAATAAATTGTGCGTTAAAAGTACCTTTGTACTTGACCTAGATTATATTGTTTACTAAATAACTAAAGCAACTATGAATAATATTTACTCAACAAAAAATATTCCATTCCATTTCATAA
The DNA here is from genome assembly GCA_963921935.1 of Galeruca laticollis. Taxonomy (NCBI): domain Eukaryota; kingdom Metazoa; phylum Arthropoda; class Insecta; order Coleoptera; family Chrysomelidae; genus Galeruca; species Galeruca laticollis. The sequence goes on from OY998183.1 coordinate 76,975,489, forward strand.
GTATGATACAATCGCAAACAATTTTAAGAACAAATGTATAACCAGACTACACAGTTAACATGTTGCGAATACTTTTGTTTTCAGATCCAAGCGATTCTCTATCACGTTCATATTAGCGTTATTTTAGGTTCATATTGATATTCCAAACTCAGTGCTGCTGATGAAAAGTAAAATCCCCTTCATCTATTGTCTGGTACTTCATTAGCGGTTTCAGAAATGTGCTACTGACTAATTCGTAGTATAATAGCATTTTTCGACAGTTATCTGCTAATTAATATATCTTTATTAATGTGCAAAAAGTATTCTAAAAAATATTCCAACAAAATTTTGTGGCGAAATCGTCATAGAAAAACTGTTACCCGTGTGAGTCAATTAAAAATGGTGTTAGACTGGCCAATTTTCATTAACATTTTGAGATGATAATAATTTAAAAGCAACCTATCAGGATAAACTTTTATATTAGAGGAATCGGTAATTAACCATTCGCTTTCCTCCTGTGTCTTCGAACCATCTTGAGCCAAATATAAATTGGCCAGTCGGTATATTTGTTTAAAAATTATTAATACGCGCTAATTCGTAATACATGTCGCGCTACTTTTTCTACCAACTATCTACAGCGGTGTTTCCCTACGTGGGACCCAAGCTCCACAGGGGGAAATTCAAAAATGGACTCGACACTAGTTTTACCCTTTTGCTCGGAGCCATTTAAATGCAATGCTAGATTTCGGTGCCAAAATTGAACGAAAAAACCTTAAATAATTGCGGCCAATAAATATTATAAATTCGTTTGACGAGAACAATATATCAACTGCGTTTTTGGCGTCGTCAAGTTAACCTCCCTGCGGCATACGGTAGGCTCCCAGGGGAACACCGGGAGCTTTTAAAATCTCGTTAAACAACGCAGTTGTTCGCATCTGAATGGCCTATCGCAACTTCTGTAGTGTTTCGCAGCATTCAGTTGGTGTTAATTTGAAATAAGCGTCCGTAACAACTGTTGATTTAAACAATATAGGTATACATTGTATGATATTGTAAAACGTGTGTGGGTTGAAACAATTTATTTCTACTAAACTACAAACAATAAATGAACTCTGAAGAAAACAAGTAAAAAGGATATTTATCTTGAGAAATATTTATCTTCTAAACGTCCCCTTCACAATCCCGCTTTCGAAAAATCTCTAGTAGCCATCTCCCTTTTTCTTGTCAGTTTTCCTCTTTCTGTCAGCTTCCCTATTGCCTGTTACTGTGTAGCTATTCCGTTACACTGCCCCCTCCTTAGATGCATTACTCCTGGAATGCTTATCTTGGCATTTGTGGCTGTAACGGCAGTTGGTTCCGTTCTTACAGAAAGAGGTCTCATGGCAGTAGCAGGGGACGTTTTTCAATCCAGGTTCTGAGTGGCGGCGACTGCAGACCAGGACTTCGATCGTTGTCTCTCTGAAGATTACTTCAATCATATTCCGAACAACTCTCCAATTCAAACCAGGGTGACTACCGTCCAACTTCGGCATAACTAACTTGGACAGGTTGACCTTCAGAGCTTGATCCTTTAGCTGGTGAAGGGCCTTCCAGACGTTCTCGTACGATGGTTGTTGGTTGGATGTACTTCTGGTTATCAGGTAGAAAATAAATAGTCGACCATCTCGAAGCTTTAGGACATTTTCTACTGCTGGATGTTGTCTCTTTAACTCCTCTTCACCACCATACTTTTTCCTGAAAGTATTGGCTAAACCATGTGGAACGTCGAGGTTCGCAGATGTGCTATGAACTAGGGAATACTCCTGCGGCAACTTGAGCAGATCCTGTTTGATTTCTTCAACGACACCATGTCCTGCCCTTCTGGTTCCTCCGTAGACCTTCATGAAGTATTCGAACATGGAATGCTCTTCGCCCAGTAGTTGTTGTATTTGCACACCTTCATCGAGGTCCCCGGCATATGATGCTAGCCGATCAGAATGGACTACAATCGGCATTCCTCTAGGAGATTTATAGATTCGATAAATAACATCGTTGATCTTCTTGATGACATATGGACCCTCCCAGATCTTCTGTAATTTTGGACATAACCCTCGTATTCTTCGTGGATTGTAAATCCAGACGAGATCACCTTCTTTGTAGCACGATTCTTCGGCTCGGCTGCCGTAGTACTTCTTCATTCGGTTGCTGGCTAATTACAGGTTAGTACGAACCAATTTAAGGGTATCTTCCTCCGGAGATCGGATACATAAACTTCTCCGGCGATATCTTCATCAGGCTTACAGCCAAACACCAGGTCACATGGAAGTCTTATTTCTCGACCGAAAAGGACTTTCGTCGTTGTCTGCCTTGAAGACTCATTCACAGCTGATCGGTATGCCATCAAGAAGAATGGAATGTGTTCGTCCCAGTCCTGCTGATGATTAGAGACGACCTTCGACAAATGCTTCATTAGAGTCCGGTTCATGCGTTCCACCATTCCATCGAACTGTGGACGTAGCGCCGTTTTTCTACTCTTTCGGATCCCCAACTTCTGGAAAACCTCTCGGAATAGCTTGCTTTCAAAGTTTCTTCCCTGATCTGGATGTAGTTCCAAGGGCACTTCGAACTGACTGATGAATTCTTTCACCAGGACGTCGGCTATGGTGGTGGCTTCTTGATTGGCAACTGCATATGCTTCTACCCACTTGGTGAAGTAGTCCATGATGATGACGATGTATTTCATACCCGCTTCGCTCTCTGGTAGCGGTCCCATCACATCTATGGCGACTCTCTCGAATGGGCTCCCCACCATGTACGGCTGCATACCAGCCCTCCGTTTTCGGTATGGTCCGCTGCCTGCAGCACAGGTGGTACATTTTCGGCACCAATCTCTAATATCGTCGGAACAGTTTACCCAGTAGAATCGTTCCCGTACCTTCTGCAAGGTCTTCTTCATACCTAGGTGTCCTCCGGACGGTCCATCATGAAGATGTCGTAATACTTCACAGATAGAATTCCTAGGAACCAATAGCTGTCTCTTGGATTCGGTGCCTTCGTCATTTTCGAAGATTCTTTTCAGCAAGCCGTCCTCAATAACCAGGGAATTCCACTGTGCCCAGTAAGACTTCAAAATCGGCGAATATTACGATAGTTCTTGCCAGGTCGGTCGACGATTTACTGACTTCCATTCAATTATTTTCCACGGTCTGCGTCGTTCACTTGATGCTCTTGAATTCTCTCTTGAGGCCATTCTTCACTGATGACTTTGACCTGGTGCAAGCTGGCGTCCTTCTGTTCCATGCGGCTGCAATGGGAACAAGTCGGTTGGCATGGTCTTCTGGAGAATGCGTCGGCATTACGGTGGCTTGTACATTAAGTAGCCACTTCAAGCTGCCATGGTCGGTTCGGATCAAGAATTTCCTTCCATACAAGTACTTGTAGAAATGCTCAACAGATTTCACCATTGCCAGGAGCTCTCGCCTGCTAACGCAGTAATTACGCTCAGGTTTAGATAAGGTCTTGCGGAAGTACCCAATGACCCTTTCTCGGCCATCCTGGAGCTGGGAAAGAACGGCACTAATTCCCACGTTGCTGGCGTCTGTATCGAGAATGAACTTTCCCTCAGGAAGTGGATAGCCCAGAATCGGAGTTGATGTCAGTTGCTTCTTCAAAGTTTCGAAGGCATTCTTCATCCCAGCTGAATCTTCTACCTTCCTCAGTCATTCGGGTTAGCGGTTTTGCGATGTCCCCAAACATCTTCACGTAGCGTCGATAATAGGAGCAAAGTCCCAGGAAGCTTGGAAGCTGATGTTTATCGGAAGGGGTGGACTGGACTACGTGGATCTTGTCTGGATCTACAGCTATACCTTCCCCGCTGATTACATGCCCTAGGTAGTTGACTTTAGTCTGGAAAAGGTAGCACTTCTTCACGTCTAATGTCATATTGGCTGCTTGAAGTCTCTTGAAAACCTCTTCAAGATTCGTCAAATGCTTGTCAAATGTTCGCCTCAGAATGATGACGTCTTCCAAATGCATTAGGCAGGTCTCCCAAGACAAACCCCTAAGGATGTTCTCCATCAGTCTTTCGAAGGTGGCTGGAGCATTGCAAAGACCAAACGGAAGTACCGTAAACTGCCACAGGCATGTTCCGCTGATGGAAGCCGTCCTCTCTTTGTCGGCAGGATCCATTTCCACCTTCCAGTAACCACTCTTCAAATCCAAAGTGGAAAACAACTTCGAACCTGCTAGTGCGTCGTCGATTCTAGGCAGCGGGTAACTGTCCTTCTTGGTAACTTCATTGAGCTTGCGATAATCAACGCAGAACCTTGTCGAACCATCGTTAAAAAGTTTGACAGCTGCGCACATGATAGCAACTCCCCTGTAATTTTTTATTTCCTGCTTTATGAATTGGAGTCTAACTGGCTAGTTTCCATTTTGTTGGGAATATTAATGTTTGCGTGATTAAGTTAAAGATGTGCAAAAGGGGCCGTTAAAGCCATTCTCCGCAACCTTTAAGTATTCATTCATTCGTTTGGGTTGTGCTCAACAGTCCGGGCACTGGACCTAAGTCATTGTACCGTACCCTTTAAGTATATAAGGAGGTATGTTGTCGATTCCTGCGTACTTTTTTGGTTTAAGGAGGTATGTTGTCGATTCCTGCGGACTTTTTTGGTTTAAGTTTTTTAGAGCATTGTCATATTCTGATTCCGTTATTACAGACATATTAAATATATATTGATCGCCAGGTGGATAATTGAAACTCAAATTGTATTTAGACGATTCTGTAGAATGTATGGAGGCAAAATATTCAGCAAATTTTTCTGCTACATTTCTAAAATTTCTTTGTCATTAAATTTATACGAATCTTTTCAACTAGTATTCCTTTTCTTACTGTCAACAAAATTCCAAAAAGTGTTAATATTCGTTCCTACACTTTCTTTTAAAAAATTTTGATGTTCCAACTTAATTAATCTTTCAAGAGCTCTTCTAGTTTTTATGTATTTATTAAAATAATCAGACACATATTTTAGTTTTCTACAACCCTTTTTTTTTCTTGGTAGAGTTTTTTGGGATTTTATTTCTACATTTATAAGTTTTATATTTTGGAACTGATTGCTCAAAAACAGTTTGCATTCACTTCATTCTCATAAAATAACTCATCACATGAATTTTCTCTTATTAATTCTGGAAATTTGCCTTTTTAAAATTAAATTTATCTTCTAGTGCATTAATTCGATTTCCTTCCCCATACATGTTTTTTGTACATAAAGATCTATATCCAGTGCGGGATTATGCAAATCCTCAGGAACCAATGGAACATTTTCTCTATTTACTTTAATGTTGTTTATGTAATCAGCAGAGGTAATTACTAAATCTAATGTTTTCCCAAATTATTTTTTATGTTATTATATAATGAAAATGAATTAAAAGCTAAAAAATCCGCTAAGACATTTGATTTAACATTACATTTGTTAAAATTTTGGTTTTGACCGCCAACCTCGGGTAAATTAAAATCTCCCAAAATAAACATTGGGTTATAATTATTATTGTTTTGTATTTAACCAAAGCAATTTATGTAATCATCAAGTGTACATTATGTACAATTGAGCATTTTAAACTATTTTTTAATTTAACCTCTATTATCAATAATTCAAATAGTGAGCACTTTGTATTTGTTTTTTATAGCTATTAAAACTCCTCCCCCCTCTTCTTTTGCCTGCTATATTTAAGTTTCTATCAGCTCTATAAACATTGTATTCGTCCACATCTACTAGTTCTCCATCTCGTACATTATGTTGCAACCAAGATTCAACGATGACGATTACTATCACATCATAGCTACTTTCTAAAACGTTTATGTAGAATTCCGCCGTCTTTGTATTTAAGCCCTTACAATTTTGTAAATATATATATATATATATATATATATATATATATATATATATATATATATATATATATATATACATATATATATGGATGTTTGACATAAACAAATTCTGTGTGTAAGCATCATGAATCAATTAAAATTAAATGTACCCTAGTATATTATATAAAACCTAAATTTCTTTGGCTTTTTGTTTCCACTTTACAGTTATTAATGTATCTATTACCACTTTATCGACTGATTGAGGCAATCCAACTATCGGGTTATAGCAAAACCTACAAGCTATTTCGAATGTATCAGGAGCTTAAGGAGCACACGTCTACATCGTCGACCGACCATACCGATAATACAAGTAAACCATTGATAACTTTCCCAAACCACCCTCCATTATGCCTTGATAAATATTAAAGTAAGGGCCAGCTAAACAAATGAGTATTGTTATATTCCAAGAACATGGTGCCTACAAAATATTTTCAAATTTAAGTCCATTATGCCTTAAAAATATTATGGTAAGGGTCAGTCAAGTATATGTAGTATTATAGGAGCATTGTCATGTTTCAATAATATAATAATAGGTTCAGCTGAGATTTAATCAATTCACAATATTTTTCATAAAACTAATTCTTATAGTCCAGTAAAATGAGGTAAATTTTTTTACACAACTTTGCGTTTTTGATATAATGTAGTTTCAAATAAACAATAACAGGTCTTAGTATCAGCAACCTCCGGAAATGGTTGAAAAAAAATTTACAATGTATTTTTTCGCAATTCCTCGAAAAAGGTGGAAGTTCGATTAAAAAATTCTTAACAATAATTGTAGAGCTTAAAATTTTACATAAAAATGTCTCTTTCATATATTCAAAATTAAATGAGTTAGGGAAGTTTTGAGTTTAAGGGATAGTCGTAAATTTTAAAAAATTGGGAGTCCTAGAAAAATAAGCAGATTACATTTTTTGAACTCCTTAAAAAATATTTTCCTCAATTCTAGTGATTTCAAATTTTAAAATGGGAATTTGAATGCTTGAAAGTTAATAAATATATTTTTTTCGTCACATTTAGATTGCTCATAAAATTTACTAAATTTAAACCATTGAAAAAGTTCTTTTCAAGTTTTAATCGGCTTATTTTTCTAATACTGTTACCGTCTTAATTGTTCGGTACCAATTTCTCCAAGTTTCCTTGGATGGGAGCAAGATGACGTATTATTATTCGAAACGATACTGGGTGATAAACAATTAAGACGTATGCGAACGGCACTCTTGTTTTGGTTGGAGAGCTAAGAGTCGTGGGTTTATTTTAGGAAAGTTAATCAACCGGACATGTAATTAAAGGGCGCCAGAAATTTTAATTCACAGGAAAAATTTCAAAAACTGCGATAAGCGAGAGAAATTATAAAAAGTGAGTTATTTTCGGTAATGTGTCTCTGGAGGTTAGGGAAATACTCACTAAAACGCGGTTTATTATGTTAACCAGTTTATTAACATGTTTGACCAGCGTCAGTGAACAGAACATCAAAAAATTTACAATATGGGTACATGCATAACCTGGTACCGCAAACAAAATTAATATATACATAAAAACAATAAAGCAAATTATCACTCAGCACTACACGGTAATTGTTCGAGGAATAAATAGTCTCCAAGGGACAACAAATATACAAATCAAAATCATATAAATACACAAACGATAAATGTCGCAGAGTTTGCGAACTAAAAAATTAGTTTATTAACGAAATTATTTTCCGTTTATTCAAAAAAGAAAATGTAGGATATTATATTACTGAATTACTAGAAAACAAAAAAACACATAGGTTTTGTGAAAGATACGTCAATATAAGTGATCGGAAAATAATTTAATCTAGATTTGACGTGAACGTCGAATTTCCTAACGATTATTCTATAAAACAGCATAAAAGTTCTTTCAAACAATGTCAATATTAGTAATAAATAAACTCATTATCATAATAAAATAGTTCTAATACCGTATGGTTCTTTCGCTAAAGAAATGGCGTGACACTAAATTAGTCTTTTCACCATCGTCTAAGGAAATGTGCGATTTACTCCGGGTAGTAGAGATACTAAATAATCATTTACGATACCTGAGTCCAACAGTCTCCAGCCAATCACCACAATACTATTCAGGTGAAGACGCTTGCATCAACGCCTGAGGCGTGGTTTCTCGATTAGGTCGATTTAAAAATTTAGGATAGTACTTGTAATAAGTAATCTACCCTCACCGCGTGATGGAACAAATCACAGACACTCGGTATTCTTCGGTAACTTAATGTCGGTAATAAACACAATAAACAGATACTCCGGTAATTTTAATTCACCGACTAAGCACAGGAAATATCGATACTTTGGTACGATACGATACAATAACTTAATCTTAATAACGATAAATAAGTAGAGTTGACACTCGGAACATTTACAACTGCCTTGGTCAAGTATTCGTCGCAGACTGCCTCTCGTGACGAGCTTTATGGGGATAGACAGCCTTTTTTTTAGAAATTCTTTCCGAAAAATAACTGTAAAATTAGTTCTAAAAAAAGCCATATAATAAACCATATAAAAAGAATCGGGCCGTAAATGCACAAATTACGCTGTCTACCCAGAATTTCGTAAAAAGTACCTGTTTGTCCGAAGGCGATATTAAAAACTATTGTGTGCACATCGCACCTTTTTTTTAGAGGCGATATTAAAACTTTTGTACATTTAATTGTCACTTTGTTCAATTGAAAGTCAAGATTGAGACGTAACAAACCTTTTCGGCGTCCAGAGATATATTGTTCCTATTTTTTTTTATGTTTGTTGGTCATATGAAACGATATTCTACACAGTTTGAAGGAAATATTGTTACGCCAGGGCCGCACTGGGATAGAAATTATTCGATTTCGCAGGGCAAAATGTAGGGAAAATAAAAACGTTAAAATACGATTTTTTAAATTTAAACTTCCTTAACTCATTTAATTTTGAAAGGAGGAAAAAAAGTAAAGGAAGAGTTGAAGTTAGAGACTTCCAACTCACACATTAGCGAGGCTCTTGAAATGGTGAATAATATAGTTTTGATGATTCTATTGAGAAGATAGGTAACTCATTTAATTTTGAAGGGAGGAAAAAAGTTGAGACATTTCTATATAAAATTTTAAGCTCTACAATTTTTGATTGGAATATTATTGTCTAACTTTCACCGTTTTCGAGTAATTGCGAGAAAATAAATTGCAGACACTCAAATCTTACACAATGCAAAGTTGTCTCAAAAATTTTGATTTCAGACATTATTTTACTGGACTACTTGCACCCTGTTGCACTTGAAAAGAATGGAATCGAATACTTACTAATAACGCGCTTTCAGACTTATCTCCAATTATTTTTAAAACTTCTTTCATTTAGTTTTAACATACCACTTTTTATATAAATAAATGTACCTGTATCTCTATTGCATCCAAACAATTATGTAGCTTTTTATAATGTCGAATAAAACTTTATGTATAGGTACATATCTGACGTGTGTTTTCTTTGTTTCAGAAAACTGTTTTGGAAAGAGACATGTCCAGTATCTACTCTTATTTAGTGTAAACGTTTTAGCTTATGGATTAAGAAATATTTTGAATCTAGCTGTTATTGCTATGATTAGTACAACGCCGCCCGAAGGAGTACAAGTAAGTTTGCTCAATTAATCCCTTTATATAAACTTTATATGCTTTTCATAAACAATTTACCCAACAAAAAAGTAGTAACACAATCTACAAACACACAAGAGGTTGAAGTTTCATATAAAATTTAAAGTCCTGCTTTTATCACATATATAAATGTTCATTATTCATTTTCATTATCACTACTTTTTGGTTTGACATTCTCTATCTTAAAACAGGATTTATAAATAACACCTTCATAGAGGATGTGAAGATGGATTAACTCATTTGCTTTCTAATCACCTAATCCCCTATAAATCATGATATCATTATGCCAGATAAGATGCTTTACTGACAATAAAACCAATTTTGATCTTCCTAATATCAGTGTTTTAAATGAAACTCACGGTTTCTAGTTAATTCCACAATATAATAAAAGTTAGTGAAAATTCTAAAAAATTGACAATTGTTTCGATAAATCAATCAATTGTCAATTTTTTAGAATTTTCAATAACTTATTATATTGTGGAATTAACTAGAAACCGTGAGTTTCATTTAAAACACTAATATGAGCAGATTCCACGAAGTAAGGGTCGAGACAGTTAATTTCCTAATATCAAATTATCCCAGGATTGGTAGTATTTTATCAATTTGATGTTAATTTCCATAACAATAACTTCATCAAACTATAATGATTATATTACTTCATTTAATAATTGCAAACTGATGTTTTTTTATCAAATAATACTTGAATTGTTTATATCAAATCTATATGTTTTGCTTTGGCAGCATGCAGTTATCAGTATTTTCTTTTAAATTACGTCGTGCAGGAAAGGATTAGTGGTCCCTGTTTCTATTCTCTAATTTGTGAATTGGATTAAGATAGATATATAAACTTCGAGTAGGTCGCTCAATAGTTGGGACTAATCTGTCCAAGGAAATAAATATATTGTTCTCTTATTCATCCTGTCATCAATTTCTTCTTCTTCGACATATTCCCATTATAGTTCGCCGTTTTTTCCCTCCACAGTTCCCTCAAGTTCCAATCTCCTTCTCTCGGATCTTTATCTGCCATCGCTTGTCCGATGTAGGTTTCCCACTTTAGAACTGGTCTTCGTCGTCTCGTCTCGTTTTAAACATCTTCGAAAATAGTCCACAGTTCTTATTTTGTTTCCGACATTGATTGTCATTGACCATATTTCTGCTCCTTATAAAAATATATTTTGGATTTTACTTTGAAAAATTCTCTTTTCGTTTTCTTTGGTAATTGTGTTATTCCACATCAACCCATGTAATATTTTTGTACGCGCAATTTAGTTTATATCCCTAAACATCTTCCATCTCGGTGAACAACTGATACCAAGTATTTGAAAGTTTGACAGCTTTTGATTATAGTATCGTCCAGATTTAAATCTGTAACCTGTTGTCATATACATAAGTATTCAGTCTTATCCATATTTATTGTAAGGCCCCAAATTTCAAATTCCTCCTATAGCTTCCTTATCATATACTCCATATCCTCCTTATCTTGTGCAAAAATAACTTGATCGTCCAGGAAAAGAAGTGAATGTATTATATTTTCATTTATTGGTATACTCATAATGTCCGCACTTGTTATACCATCTATCTAGCGCTTGTTCTATGTATATACACTGCCAAGCAAAAATTTAGGTCACTTTAAATAACTTGAAAAATTGCAAAGAATTATAAATCTTCCTACTGCATTTTCGTAACTTTTAAATATGGAATCAGACAACATAATTTTTTTATGATTTATTCTTGAAAACCCATAACTCTACATTTTAAACAAAGTTCGAATATTGGGAATGAAATGAAGGAATAAAACTTAGCATTATTGAAAAATTGATAATGATAACGATAAATAATAACGTGTATAACCCCCTCTTGTATTAATGACTGCTTACATTTGATGAGGCATACTCAAAATTAAATTAGGGATTACATTCTGATCCATGTTATTCCACTCCTGCAAGAGCAACTCTCTCAGCTCCTGGGCAGTTCTTGGGGCTGGTGTATGCCTTAGGATATGCTGCCCTAACATCCCAGACATCGATGGGCTTCATATCTGGACTGCATGCTGGCTAATTAAACCGCCTAATTCCTACTTCATCTAGAGGCATTGAGGCACAGTGAATAAACACTAAGAACAACGAAACATCACTATACACAATAAACCATACAATAAATAGGTTTTAGAGAAAAAATTCCATTTAATCGAAAAATAAGCAACAAAATATGAATGTTATATAGGACTAATTTTTGTTGTTTAACAAAAATTGCAAAATACAGTGTCAGAATGTGACAGACGCCAACCATAACAAGTACCATTCATCCAACAATATAACTTTCATCGCCTACTAGACCTATTAAATAGTCTATTGATATCCTTCAATCTCAAAATGCATGTTAAACAGCCAACAAGAATAAATAGAGACTCTGCAACAATTATTGACTACTTTTGTAGTACATATGATGAAACTGAAGTGACATGTAATATAATTCCAAGTAACTTGTCTGATCATGAAGCTGTATATACTATGATACCAGTCAAGTGTGGGTTGGAAAAAAAGTCTTTTAAATATGGTAGATTATATAGTACAAGTAACTATCAAAAATTTAAAGCTCACTGTGATGCATATAATTGGAATTCTTTAATTATACATTTAAGTTCAAATTCCTTCAGGCAACTTTATGAAACATTTTGTATTATCTTTGAAAAATCCTTTCCAATACAAAGAATCAGAATAAAATCTAAAAAATCATGGATTACATGTGGTATTCGAATATCAGGGAAAAACATGCGGTCATTAAACTACATAAAAGGGTACTTTCATGACGAGCCCTTTAGCACATATTATACACAATATAGGTCAATTTATAGAGCAATAATAAAGAAGGCAAAAGATGATTATTATAACAAAAGAATGGAAAAATCTTCAAATAAATCTAAAGAGTCATGGGCTATTGTGAATGAATTAAGGGGAAAAAATAATGATAAACTTAAACAGAACATACATATAGATCCTGAGCAGTTCAATAAATTTTATTGTAATATAGCCGAATCTTTGATTAAAACATTAAATTCTACAACCGATCCTCTATCGTACATGAAAGATGTTCATATAAATCAACAATTTAAGTTATATCCAACGAATACCTATGAGTTAAGAAAAGTATTTGCTAATATCAAAAAGAAAAATGCCTGTGGCTATGACAACTTGTCTATAAAAATATTTAACAATTTACCATACACAGCCTTGAATGTTTTAGCAATTTTGATTAACAAATCGTTTCAAGAGGGAGTATTTCCAGACTTTCTTAAAACTAGTGTGATAATTCCAATTCATAAGGGGGGATATGGTGGGGATCCATCTAATTATAGGCCGATATCTCTGATTCCAACATTGGCAAAAATAATTGAAAAACTTGTAAAACATCGACTAACAGAATTTTTAGAAATAAATAATATAATTGACAGCAGACAATTTGGGTTTCAGAAAGGTAAAAATACATCGGATGCCATATTTAACAGTCTAGAAAAAATATATAAAATTATAAACAATGGTATACCGGTCGCAGCGGTTTTTTGTGATTTGACAAAAGCTTTTGACTGTGTTAAACATGAATTACTGCTGAGAAAATTAAATCATTATGGGATTTGGGGTGTTGGTCTTGGATGGATGAGCTCGTATCTGTCTGGGCGTAAGCAATTTGTTAGAACACCACATTCAAATTCAAATGTCAGATCTGGTAAATGGGGAGTACCACAGGGTTCAGTGTTGGGTCCAATCTTGTTTCTTCTCTATGTCAATGATCTTACAAATTTAAATATTCATGGTAATTTTACTATGTTTGCCGATGATACCACATTAACTTGGCATGAGTCCAATGAACAGAGGCTTCATAACATTGTATCCAATGACTTACAAACGGTTAAGGAATGGTGTAGTGCAAACTACCTAACACTAAATATAAGTAAAACAAAAATAATGACATTTAAATGCAGATTACCACCTGTTCAATTTGGAAATGACACTGTGGAGAGTGTTGAAGAAGCAACATTTTTAGGACTCAACATTGATAGTAACCTGACGTTTAAAGGACACATTAATATCTTAAAAAAGAAAATATCCTCAGGCTGTTACGCTGTTAGATCAGCTTCGTGTGAATTGGGATTCTCGGTAGCTAAAGATGTATATTACGCTTTAGTGGAATCGCACTTAAGGTATTCCCTACAATTTTGGGGCTCTTGTAATGGGGAGCTGTTCGAAAGTATTTTTTTATTGCAGAAACGAGCTATGCGATTCTTATGTAAAATAAATAAAAGAACTTCATGTAAAACATATTTCGTGAAACACAAAATACTGACTCTTACATCACTCTATGTACTAGAAGTAACATCCCTCATTCATAAGAACAAAGAGCAGTATATTACAGAAAGTCATTATAATACAAGACAAAGTGACAATCTGTCGCTACTTATACCTAAAACTTCCTTGGTGAAAGCCTCATTTGTTTACAATGGAGTCAAATTATATAATTTGTTGCCAGCATATATAAAGAATATAGAGCATTTAAATAAATTTCGGCAAGTAATGAAAGAAAAGTTGATAGACGAGGCGTACTACAATTTAAATGAATGCTTTTCTCATATACATTCTCTATAATATTATTCTTGTCAACAGTGTATATAAACAAGTAAAGAAAATGAAATTAAAATATTTTAGAGTGCTTTTAATTATTGTATTATAATTTAGTTATTTATTGACAATACATATAAGTTATGTTGTATGTATATAATATGTAAGATTTGTGTGTGAATGTATTTATTTTTTTTTTTATTTATATCTTTTATCTAGTAATGTTTAATGATTTGTTGGTAATTTAATTTTTAACTTATTAACTTATTTTACATTTTACAAGGTGTTTGTCAATAAGACTTGTTCTTGGACAATAAACATATATTCTCTCTCTCTCTCTCTATGACTCCCTTGCAATTTCTTAAATTATTTAAAGTGACATATTTTTTGCTCAGCAGTCTATTAAAAAGTATGTTTATTGCCTATTTTTATTTGTGCTTTTGTGTCTTTATATGGTCTTTGTGTCATGTTTATCCATTTATCCTGAATGTTCATCTGTCTCATTACGTTCCACACTTTACATCTAGGCACACTATCATATGCATTTTCTGGATCTATGAAGGTCATGTCTCAGTACCTTTTTCCTTATTCTTCTCTATCACCTGTGTCATGATAAAAATATTGTCTGAACATGATCTATTTTTCTGGAATCCCGATTGTTCCTCACTAAACTTATACATATGTTGTTCTATTTTTTCTTTTATTATTGATGTAAAAAGCATTGCAGTTGAAGAGATAACATTAATTCCTCTATAGTTATTTGTTGATTTTTTGTTACCCTTTTTATAAATAGAGGATATATATTCACTTGGTATTTCACCGCCTGTTTCAATTTTATGAAATAACATTTTAATGAATGATATTAGATTTTCCCCACCATATTTTAATAGTTCCATCTTTATATTTCCTGGTCCGGGCGATGTATTATTTTTTCCTTTCTTTAGATATCTTTTTATGTCTTCTGTGATTTCAGCTTCATTTCTCATTGTCCTTATATTGTTATTTTTATACTCTGGTCGACTTTTTGTAGTGATTATTTGTAGTGTTCCTTCCATTCTATGGGGGAATAGTTTGAAAATAAAATTTCCTCTTTTTGTGTTGCTTTCAATATTTCTTTATTTTTTTCAATGCTTCTGTTGATCTATTATAATCAACGGTATTTATATCTCTACCCATTATTTCCCAGTATTCCTTGTTTTCCAATATTATTTGTTGTTTTACCCCTTTTCTTAAATTAACGTCTTTGAATTCAAACTAGGGATGAATTAGCCAAATGGTAATAAGTTATTAAAATGATTGCTCCAACATTTGAAGAGATAATTGAGTAGGAACTTGTCGAATATTGAATTAAGATCAAATAAAAATGCAACACCAAATTAGACCCAAACAACCCTAGAAATAGTTAAGATTCTGCTTTATAATATGGAGAAGGGTCAGAAAAGCAAGTATTTTTAAAGCTTATAGCTATTATATCAATTGTAAATCAATATATACAATCATAGAATTTATATAAATTGTATTCAAAGGTTTCTAGTATATTATTAGATAGCTACTAAGTTGGACAAAGAACTTTGACAGCATTGAGTATTTATATCTTCTTTTGCATTAGGTACTCTTAGAATAAATAATACCCACATTCTCAAGGCAATCTAGGGAAGATTTGTAGTTCATCATAAAGGTTTTTTTAATACATAACTCATAGATAATTGATAATTGTAAAATAGTGTTTGCTTTCATACGAGTATTCAAAAATGTCACTTAGGATCCTTCTCATATGAATTATATCATGTTATGAATCAAATTTTGTGCTGCATATTTTGTTTATGCTATAATTTTTTAAATACTTATTATACAATTACAATAAAAATGATATTAATTTAGAAATTTATCTGGTTGTTATTTTAATAAACTTTTTTATAGACTTTTCCAGAATGGGAGGAAAGCAAAAATGTGATGCTATCATCTTTCTTTTGGGGTTACGTACTGACTCAAATCCCAGCAGGCCAAGTTGCCGAACGGTTTGGTCCTAAAAGGTTTCTATCTGGGGCCATGGTAATTTGCTCATTATTTTCAATACTCATTCCTGTTTTTGGTGCTCATTTTGGATATATTGGTGTAATGGTATGTAGGATAATACAAGGACTGATGCAAGGATTCATTTATCCATCAATTCATCATTTAATTAGCGCATGGGTCCCATTGACCAGCAGGGCTAAAATCGCTGGATTTGTGTATGCAGGTATGTACCTAAATTTTTTAAAATAGAGTGGATAAGTTGGTCAATTTCAAGAACTAGACTCTTCAGAAACATTACATGATAGTATTTCTGATTGTTTGTATGGTAAAAAAGGAACTTCACTCAAAAATTACTGACTATTCTTTTATTATTAGGAATAGATTCTCGTATTTTGACAATTTGTGCATGTAAAGTTTTGTTATCTACCTTGAAACTAAACTCTCAAAAAATGCATTATAATTTCTGCTCTCAAATGTCCCCAATTACCAATTGTTATTCCTATTATGATTCTATCAATGCAATTGTGTAACTTACTAAATATAGAAAAAAGTTATGAACACCAAGTGAAAATATATCGCTCGACTAGATTAAAATGAATATCTAACAAATCTTAATAGTATTGGCAGTCGGAGTAATCTGTCTCTTCACGCACTTGAAATTATGTTTACAATTGTTTTTGAAGTACAACCCTAAATAACCATACTCACATCCTTAAATGCTTTTACTACCTATCAGAAATGTACTTTTTAGTAACATGAGAGTAATTGATTAAAAAATGGCTCAAAGGGTCAAATTAGTATTCAAGGAAAATGATGGGCTCCATAGTGAGTGTCAATTTGAATGTATATGAAGTAAGTTTATGCCTGGAAACTGTATACTTGAAACAGTAACTCTTAACTAAGGTATTATTCTGCCAAAAACAAATCTCCGTAGTCTTGGAACAATTACTCTCAACTCAGACACTAGTTAACCAAATCATAGATACTGAAATTAGATGACTGTCCATTTTTTCTCCTGAAATAGTAAGCAGAATATTGAGTCTATGTTCCAAAAGGATGTGACAATCCACAAACTTCTATTTTCAAATTATTGTTTGCTTATTTTTTTTTATTCAATAAATCAGCAATCAAAATACATGGTATTCTATAAGCTAATGTGCTGGCATATGACCTAGCTATGGGAAGAAGCTGAGGTCAACTAGCATGATGAGGTCCTCTCCAGCGAAGGGACCTTCTGCTTCCTGTTAATTTCGCAGGTCAGTTGGCCATCGTCGTTTTAATCTTCTTATTACATCATTTTCAAGTAGTGGTTGTAGCAAAGGATTTGTATGGGCTTCTAGTTTCTTGTGGTGGCTAGCACTTGTTTCATGAATGACTTCTTTTACTGTTAAGATCTTCAGATCGTTGTGGATCATTTTATTTGTTATATACCATGGGGCATTAACAATATTTCTTAGTATTTTAGACTGGCTTCTTTGTACAATTGCTATGTTGGATTTACTGGCGCGTCCCCATATTTCGATGCCATAGGTCCATATAGGTTTAATTATTGCCTTATATAATAGGATTTTATTTTCGATGGAAAGAGAAGACTTCCGTCCAATTAGCCAGTAAATATCTCTACTTCTTAGGTCTATTTGTTTTCGTTTCTTCTTGATATGTTCCTTCTAGTTCAATTTGGCATCTAGATGTAAGCCCAGGTATTTCACTGATGTCGATTGTGGGATTTGTGTGTTATTTAACTGTATTGGAGGACATGCGTCTTTTCTTAGAGTAAAGGTTATATGTGTAGATTTTGTCTCATTTATTTCGATACTCCAATCTTTTAACCACTACTATAATTTTTTAAGATATTCTTGGAGGATATGGTGGGCTTGCAGCACATTACTATGGCTAGTTAGAATGACAGTGTCATCAGCAAATGTTCCTATTGTGATGTTTGGTGATAATGGGAGATCTGAAGTAAACAAGATATACAATAGTGGACCAAGGACACTGCCTTGTGGTACACCCGAGTTGATAGGCAGCATAACAGATACGTCTCCTTTTATTCGTTCTCTGAATTGGCGATTGTTTAGATAAGATTCCAATAGTTTGAAGAATGTTGGTAAATGTTTTTTAATCTTGTATAATAGTCCAACATGCCAAACCCTATCGAAGGCCTGTCTAACGTCTAGAAATACTGAGGTACAATATTCTTTGCTGTTTAGAGAATTCAGTATTGTATGGGTTATGCGGTGACACTGTTGGATTGTGGAGTGGGCTCGTCGGAATCTAAACTGAAATTCAGGTATCCAATTGCTGGCATCATAATCAGGATCAATTTTTCGAAGAATCAGTTTCTCTAATAATTTTGATATAGTTGAAAGCAGACTGATAGGTCGATAAGATTTTACTTCATGTGGGTCTTTCCCAGGTTTAAGTATTAGGATTATTTCAGCAATTTTGAGTTTTTCTGGCCAATATTGGATTCGAATAATTGCATTAAATAGGTAAGTGAGGAGTACTATACTCTTTTGCGGTAACTCTTTTAACATCTTTGGAGTTATTAAATCCATTCCTGGGGCTTTCTTAATGTTTAGAAGTTTTATTTCATTTGCTATGTCTTTTGGTCTAATCAGGTGTATTGTTTGGTTTGTTTGGATAGGGAGTTCTAGAAATTCCGTAATTTCTATATCTGGTATTGTGTTGTGAGGTTTGTAGATTTCTGAGAGGTGCTTAGCGAATGCATCTGCCTTTTCTTTATCTGATTTGGCCCACTTTTCTTCAGCATGTGTCTGTGTTTCTAGTCGTAGTGGAGAAGATGTTAATGTGGGTTTATTTTTAGACTTTACTGGCTTCCAAATAGAGTTATCAAAACGATTTAAATTAGACATATGGGTTTTAAAGGACTCTTCTTTCATTGCTTTTAATTTAGTTTTCAATTCGTTGCTGAGTTTATTGAAGTTCCTTTTATCTGCAGGATTATGACTCCTTTGCCATTTTGCTCTCGCTCTTCTTTTTTTAGCTACTTGTGTCTTAATTTCTAGAGGTATATTCATATCATCTTTTTTAACTACTATTTCAGGAGTTGTTTGTTGCGCTGTCTCTTGCAGTAGATTTATGAAATCGTTTGTGGCTTTCTCGATTTCATTTGGGTTTTTGAGGCTTATGTTTAAGTGTATTTCTTCATTTAGTTTATGTTTATAGTGGGTTCAATTGGTTTTGAAGTTGTGTAGTCTAGGTGTAGTTTGAATGTGTATGGGGCACGAACTGATAGTCAGAATTACTGGCGAATGATCCGAAGATAGATCATAGCTTGGAATAATATCTGTGTATGCTGGGGAGGTGCCATTAATGACGAAGAAGTCTAGCAGGTCTGGCAGATTATTTATATCGGTTGGCCAGTATGTTGGTGTTCCTGTGGACAAAAATGAGTATATTTTTTCCTGTATTACTTTAGATAGTTCTCTTCCTTTTGTGGTAGTTATTCTAGATCCCCACATCTGATGTTTACTATTGTAGTCTCCACCTGCTATAAATCTTGAACCAAGTGTGTTGAAAAATGATTCAAACTGATCTTTTTTTAGGTTATGCTTCGGGGGACAGTAAACTGCAGTAATCGTTACCTCATATGGCATTGTATTTACTCGAATTGATGTGGCTTGTAGAAATTCCTCCTCATATTTTGGTAGATCACAGTGTTTGATTGTTTGTTTAATTAAAATAGATGTGCCCGCATGCGCGGTACCATTCGGATGATTTGTGTAGTAAATTTTATAGAATGGAATCTTAAAGTAAGATTTATTAGTAAAATGGGTTTCACTGATTAGAAGAATGTCAATTGAGTTTTGTCTAAGAAATAACTGGACTTCATCCCTGTATTGAACAAGCATTTCACAATGCAACTCTGAGAAACTTAGCCATGTTTTAATTTGTTGATAAGCATTGTCAACATGTTGAGAACCATACTATTCTGCTGTATTAACTGGTTAAACATAGCTTTAAACTTATCTAAGAATTTATTTAATGTCATTGAAGATTCTTCACCATTAGCTCTATTATGTATTTCTACTACTGCAGTTGCCTGCGCGTAGCTCCTATTAGTATGTCTGGGCTGAGGTTGTTGGCCTTGATCAGTTGATTTTGTATTATTTTGTGTCCTAGTAATCCTATTATTATTTATCTTTACTTTATAGTTTTTTTGGTAGAATTCGCAGCCCCTGTAATTAGCTGGATGACCACCTCCACAAAAACCACATGTAGCTGGTGTATTTTTACTTTTTTTACAATTTGCTGTGCTGTGTTGGCCACCACATTTAACACATAGATATGGCCTATTACAGTAGGTTTTCGTATGGCCATATAATTGACATCTTGTACATTGAGCTAATTTGTTGTCTTTTTTTGGTGGTTCTATTTGTATGACACTATTTAGAAGCCTAGTTATTTCGTAAACTTTTTTATTGTTATCAGAAGGTTCCAAATCGACGTAAAACATGTTAAGAGGTTCCTTGGTTATTCGATGTTTAATATGACTATATTTCTTACATTGTAGCCTTTTTTATTAATTCATCCTTTATATCTTTCAAGTCTATTAAATGATGCAAATATTTAATTACGACACGATAGGATCTCTCTTCCTTGGATTGGTATGTATGATGGATTATATATTATTTTCTCTCATGTAACTAGCCAGTTTTCTATATGTATCTGGATTTTGACAGGAAATTTTTATAGTATCATTTGCCATGCTTCTTGTTGTGTATTCCTCGGCTTCAATTATATCGCTTAGTTTTTTTTCATCTCTGGTAAATTGACTATTCCATATACAAATATGGGAGGAGGTTTACTTATTTTAACATTGTCAGTGTTTTCACCATCATTACATTATTGTTATTATTGGAACCATTGTTTGTGAATTTAGTACCGTGTACTTATTGTTAAGTGAAATTTCTTCTTTAGCATTTTTATTACTTCTGTATTTCCTTCTTTTTGTTCCTTTGACCACTTGCCATGGATTTTCTTGAGCAGAATAAGTGTTATCTTCATCTTCGCTGGTAGAAGTCATTCTTGAATACGGCGTATTATGTATTTGAGTATTTGAATGATTACTAGATGATTGTTGCATATTTAAATATTGTTCTTGATTTGGCGGAATGTAATACTGGTTTGATTGTGAAGGACACAGTGATTGCATTGGTTGAGAAGAAATCATTTGTGAAGGTATGCCATTGTTGAATATTGCATGACCCTGTATATTATTTGGTGTTTGGAACATCGGAATATATTTTTGACCTTGTACATTATTTTGTGTTGGTTTAACTTGTGGAAAGTCCAAAAAACCCGGCCCATTACCAGTTGGCATCATTTTTTGATTGTATTTAAATTATTGTTTGTACACAGTATAAAAAGTATAAATTCAGTTTACAGCACTATCACATTCGATTTTTAGTCCTTTTTGTTTTTATGCAAACTATTATCAGTAATATTCCGTCGCGATAAATGCTATTTATCAGAACATGTTTACTCGACGAAAGTAAGTAAAACCGATACTCATTGTTTCCTTATGAAGAGTAAAATTGTAAAAAATCTAATTGGTCCCAAAAGTTTCCGAAAAATGTTATTGACAAATTTCTGTGTTGCCAGAATTATCCTACCTTTGCAAGTGCTTAAAATATAACTTTTGTAAAGATAACTGGAAGTGCTACAAAACTTCATGTTAGTCTACCAAATCCATTATGATACTGAAAACAAGACTTCTAAATTTTGAGGAAGTTCTTGAATTTCCGATTTTTCAGTAATAAGTGAATTTTCTCTAATTTTCTTGGTATTTACACAAACCATTTATTCTCATTTACTATATTAATACTTGAGAGAATCTACAGTTTTAAAAAATTAAATTTTCAGGCGGTCCACTTG
The DNA here is from genome assembly GCA_963921935.1 of Galeruca laticollis. Lineage (NCBI taxonomy): Eukaryota > Metazoa > Arthropoda > Insecta > Coleoptera > Chrysomelidae > Galeruca > Galeruca laticollis. The sequence continues at coordinate 76,997,546 of OY998183.1, forward strand.
GTACTGTTATCGTTATGCCAATTGTCGGATACATATCTGGTTCAAAATTAGGTTGGCCAACAGTATTTTACCTGCTTGGAGGTGTTGGGTTCACATGGACTGCTTTTTGGATGTTTTTCGGTTTAGATAGTCCTCACCATCATAGAACCATTTCACCTGAAGAACTTAAATTCATCCAAGACGGTATTGTTTCGACCAAGAAGAAGGAGGTATGTATAGTCAATAAAATTATTATATTAAAAAAAAGTATCTGAAAAGATTTGAAATCTGAAATACCTTCGTAACTCACGGAAATTTGTGAAAGTAAAATCTGATGGAAAAGATGCCAAATCCTTCATGTACAAGAAAAAAAAATGAGAGTCATATTGCTAGACATTTGCCTTTGCTGATGTATCTAGTTCCACTAATCATAAAATAAATGAAATAGTGGAAAGTGAAAAGTCCTTCGTAATTAACACCACATAAAACCAAATTTGGGCATGTAGAATTTTATTTTGTAGGACTCGAAGAGGTTATAAGTTAATTTCTGAAAAAAATGTCAGCCACAATAGTTAGTGACATATGAGGGACATTTGAGATGATTCATTACTAATACAGTGTTAACCCAAATATCCCAAAAAAGATACACAAACGCTCTTTATTCATCAATAAAAGTTCTCTAATATATCTGCATATAATATAACTATATAATTGTGGCCGGGTATTTATTTAGTTTGTAACCTGTTTTTAAGTATATTTCAATTTTATTTCCATCAATTTAATAATTTTTCTTTACTTTAGCAACTGCCGACTCCATGGAAAGACATCCTGACCTCTGTACCATTTTGGGCAATTTTAATCTGCCACTTCGGTGATCTTTGGGGTTTCTGGACGTTGCTCACAGAAATACCAACTTACATGGATAAAATTTTAAAGTTTGACATCGCATCGGTAAGTGTTGGATAGAAAGAATTTGGGGTATTAGACAATATACAACGTATTATTTTTTTACAGAACAGTACTTTGACCGCTCTACCATATCTTATCTATTGCCTGTTGAATTTGGTGATGAGTCCTATTGCTGATTACCTTATTACCAATAAGATCACATCTGTCGGTGCTAGTCGAAAAATATTTAACAGTATAGGTATGAACCTATGCCCTAAAATGATTTTTTTTGTAACTGGAATCACTTTGTATTATTTACCGAGAATTCAGACAGAATTCAGACGGCACAAATATTTCACTGAATCAATTTAAACAGTTTTCTAAAAACACTCCTAAGTAAATAGTTGTAATATAATTTGTGCTGGTTGAATGAGATCATTGTTTTCTATTTAAGAATGAATATGCTTGTGTTAAGATTAAGTTGATATAACTGCTATTAAATACTAAATCTTCAAATAAACATCAAACACATAAAAGAAGTATTAAAATTTCTATTGTGTGAGAAAAAGTATCAAGTTGTTTTGGTATGCTGTTCTGGTGTTACACAAACCATATTTTCTTAATGTGCTAATTATCTATTAGGGAGCACTTGACCTGCAAAGTATCATCTTCAGTTATACTTTTATACCTCCAATCATACTTGATTAAATTTTAGGAGTTCTCTTTTTTTATTTGGATTCTGTCAGTAATATACTATGTAATGATCTGTTTGTTGAAGAACTAACAATATATTAATCCAAAACTTGTATTTGGTATTAAGAAGACCTGCTCAGCTTAAACTTACTATCATGTAAATATTCTCCAATTGCACTTCAAAATTATGTGTCAAAACCAACGGGGTTTGTAAGGAAAACTTTATCAATAGAATAATAGCTGCGATTTTTCCTTAAAAAGTTTTTTGCTATCATCATGGCCCGAATGGTTTGTTTTAGTTGTTCACTTATCTAGTTGTTTGATTTTCATAAACAAATCAAACCACATAATCACTGCTGCTATCCATCTCTATTCCATAAAAAATTAATAACCAATAGTGGCTTCTATGAACAGGGTATAAGAAAAGTATTGATAGGTTGTGGTATCTCAAGATCGACTAAGAAGAAACAAGTATATTTTTTCTTAAACTGATTGTTTTCAGTATTTATTCTAAAACTATGATCGATTTTGTATACTTAGTGGTCCTCAGTATTTAAATTTCGGTTTATTGTTTATTTTTTCGGGTAATTTTTAAATATAAAATATATTCAGATATATTTGAGAGTTTTTTGCCTGCTGACAACCAGTTTATGCAGTAAAAATTTGTTATTTCAGTATTTATTTTTATTTAGTTGTCAGTGCAGCAATAAATTAATCAAATGTATCTATTTTATATCCAAATCAACTAACACGTTATTTTCTGTTTCATTTTAGGTGTATTCATACCAGCTATTGCCCTTATTGTTCTTTGTTTCATTGGTTCAGAAGAGAGAGCCTTAACAGTATTTATGTTGGTAGTGGCAGTGGGAACTAATACTGCCATTCTTATCGGTTTTCATGTAAATCATATAGATATTGCTCCTAATCATGCGGGTACTCTTATGGGAATTACAAATGCTATAGGAAACGTGGCTGCCATTTTGGCTCCTTTGGCTGTGGATCTATTTAAAAAAGTTGGCGGTTATGAAGAAGTAAGTATTTATTTTGTATATGTTACTATTGACAGATATATTGAAAATCGTGATTGTCAACAAGTATATTTCTATTCAGAAATTGCCAATGTCTCTTTTTTTGAAGTGAAACTTTTTATGGGAAATTTGGCTTAAGAGTAGATTCTTAAAAATAACAAATCTGTTAAACTCCTTATCCTTTTCTAATTATTATTTAGTTAAGAAGTGAACGGGATGCAATGCTGTCCTCCCCACTTGTTACCCACTCGGCTCAATTTCATTAAAAGTGAAATAGCTCAGTCGGGAGAGCGTTAGACTGAAGATCTAATGTTCCTGGCTCAATTCCGGGTTTTGGCAGTCGACTTTTTTTTAATCTATAAATCCATTCTGCTAATGTATTAAACAATGTCCGTAATATTGTTCAGAAGTATATCTGATTTTTACTTGAATATTCGTGCATTTACTTAAAGCAACGGTTAAATTAAATTTTGGCCTAAATTGGTGGTTTGTTTGAACATTAATAAAATAATTTCAAAAAAAATATTTACTTTTGTTTGTTTTGTTGTTGTTGTAAATAAGTTTTTATAGTCTATCCGAAAAAGTATTGTTTTTCTTTTGGAAATATTTTTTTGTTTTAATTTTTTTTTTAAAAATTATCGTTTTATTTTGTTGATGTTTAAAATTTTATTTGTACACTCATTGACGGTGTTTCCGTAACATAAAAAGTTTCACTTTTGACTGACACATTTTTTTTCGAGTTAAAATTATTGAAACAGAAGGTGAATTAAAAAGTTAAGATTATACATATTTGATATTAGATTTTAACGGGGTTACTGTGCACTGAAACCAAAGGTTTATTGTGCCCCATATTTGATATTAGAATAACCTTATTTTAGCTACTGCTAAATCAAAAAATAACAACAGGATTAATTTTTATTAATTTGTTTGTTGAAATGAAAGTAAACTGAAAAAATGGCAAACTTGTTTGTCGACAGTTCATTTTTACTAATTTTCTTTTTTTATTAAGAAAATTATTTTTATTTTCTGATAATAAAAAAATATCTTGAAGATTTTGTTCAACAATGAAATAACATATTAGCAGATATAACAAAGAAATCTAATCTGTTACTAAATACAATATTGCTTAACATAAAATAATGCAGTAGACTATTTTTTATACTGGTGAAAATTTGTATTTATGTAATACTAATCCATTCAAATTATACATATGATCAAATGAAACTACACAATTGGATACAAACGCCAATAAAATGAGAATTAAAAAATAACAAAGAAAGAAAATTATATAGGAACAGAGGAAAATGATTTTGAAGAAAATATACAAATATTTATTAGATAACAGCTAGATAATGAGATCAAAAATTAATAAAATATGGGCATTTAGTGAAAGTTGAGTGAAAAACAATGAAAAAGGACAAAAAGAAATTAGTCTTGATCTTAATTATTTTTCAATAATTTTTTCATTATTTGACTACTCATTTAAATTTAAATCTAATAAAGTTATTTGCATGAAAATTTATTGTTACCACAGAGCCAGTTTCTTGACAATTGGCTAACATTATCTTTGTATGGCAAAGCTTTTCCTGAACCTAGCATAGTTTCTTCTCTTTTTCGCTTCCATAGTGTAAGGTACCTAATAAAGATGTATTTTGGTTCAAGTTATCTGACTATTAGTGTAGGAGCCCCACTGGTGACGACTGATGCACGGCGGCGTATAAGCAGTTTCTCTTCAAAACCTGTTTACTACATGTCTAAGGGTTGTTTTTAGCCCGGGTACGTGTTTGTGGCATGGGGGGGGGGGGTTTCTCACAAAATGGCCGCCATGATGGCGACTCGGATTCCGTGCAAACGTTGTTAATATAGCATTTATCGCGGAAAATATGGAGTTTAGCGTGAAATGGCAAGAGATCAAAAAATGCAAGGCCAGGAGATTTCTTGTTAAATTTGGGAAATTTCAGTATTGCCCATTTGTTTCCCAATTTAAAATAGCGAAGTGGTATCTCTTATAGGCACTCAACGTAAGGGAAACAAAGTGTAACAGTAGACTGGCCAGTTCGTTTGCCAACTTCCTCACACCGCACTCTAGTACTAGTGATAGAGAGAGACGAGACTCTATCGTCTGGACAGAATTGTGTTACATCGTGTTTTTACATATTTAAAAAACATAATTTATAATATAAAACATTATATTAATAAGGAACTGTTAAGAAAAATTTGTTTTATAAGACAATTAGTAAATGATTTAATGATTTTGAAAACTAACCTCGTACAAAGAATATAATATATGTTTATACATTTTATTACTGAATGTAAGGTTGTGTAATTTTTAATTCCAATCATTGTGGAATTTTAAAAGTTCACAAGAGTAGAATCTTGAACAGGCTATCACACTCTTCCTACATATACAAATGTTTGGTTTGGCACATGTCTTGCACTTACATAGAAGAGGAAAATCTGGAGGAAGTTCTTCTGTAATTATTTGAGGAATCCATCCTGTTTCATGTTCCACATACCCGTAATTAATAAGGTTATGTACTTCTTGATTTTCCAACAGTTTATACCAACGGTTGGCTTGTAAATAAGCCCTTTTGATGTATAGTATTGTACTAGATGAAGTTGGTGGAAGTTTTGTGAAGGCTGGAGCCTTCATACGGTGGTACTTCGTGATTCTCAGGTCGTCCATTTTCTAAATTCTTTGGACAACGTCCTTGTTAAAAACTCTTCAGCATTTTCAATGACTTGGCTTGTCAGTTTATTTTTCCAAAGTCTTTGAGCAAATATGCGAAGTTTTCTGTTAGTTTGAACACTGCTTGTTTCGTACAAAACTTACTGGTAGTATCACAACCACTAAGTGAGTAGATTGCAGGAAGTATTTCAATAACATCATTTGCTATGGCCTTACACGTGTCATGAATTGGAATGTACCTTGACGATTGTCCTTTTCCAGATAAAGTCCAAAATTCGTTAAGCCCTAGCATCTTGAATTCAGTATGCAAATAATAAACGTCACCAGTGGGACTCCTGCACTATATTATCTAATCAAAACACAGATTTTTGCCAAAATTTCTATAAATCGATTTTGTTCCATTCACTTTGATTCTTTATTTTCTATTTGCAGAACTGTTCAACTCCGTTTAATTCAGAATATGTTTCTTCTTAATTAAATTTTTTTGATTTCAAATTGTATTGAATTAAATTCTTTAAACAGCTCGCCACTGTGGTGTTGTTTACTCTTATGCAATAAATTGAAAATTTCTGCTGTATGTATATGATACCTATTTTGACTTTGTGGAATAAAGTAATAATAAAATAGAAATAAATTAAGTTCATCTTGACTCGAAAGGAAAGTCCAGCTATATAGAACTGAAATACAATAATTCTTGTACTTTATGTGAATACATTGTACATACACATTTTGGCTCAAGTATGTCGCATTTTTTCCCAGATGCGAATTAATGTTTTAGAATTTATGCTCCTATTAAATTTATTAAACTACTTATGTAAAATAAGGGAGGTTTAAAGATTATATCTAACATAATAGTTTGTAAAAACTGCCTATGTAAACTTTTATATTTCACATTGCGTAAAAACTTGAAAATTATTTTTGAACGAATTTCCAAATGATTTTTTTTTCAGAGTGATAAACAACTGTGGAATATTGTGTTCATAACTGCGTCGGTGCTATTCATCACAACTGGCATATTTTATGCTATTGGAGCATCGGGGGAAGTTCAAAAATGGAATGATAAGCGACCAAAACAAGGAGAAAATGTTCCAGAAAAAGAACCTATGTATCAGAATGGTACTTGATTGCTATATCTTTTGTGTTGCGGAAAAAAATCAAAATAGCTAATAAATCAAAGTCGAAATTACTATCAGTAATTGTCTTTGTTGAAATGTGTTATCCATTTTTTAGAAACATTTTGTACATATCCTTCGGACTTACACGGTTATTATTTGATAAGGTTTTTTTAGAACAAATATAATTTATTTATTAAAGTTTTTTAGAGAAAATTTGATATTTTTCTATCTATTTAAAAAACCTAATGGCAGTTTACCAGAAAAAGATTTGATGGTACTGAGGACTGCTCCTTACAGTCCTAATTTTTTATACATGCTGTTTTAGAATTTGATTCTGTGCTACGTTTGTGTATTTTTACCTACATTGCTCTCAAATAGCAAAATTGTCAAAATAAGAGATGCAATATTAGTGAATCAAATTATGATTGAATTGTAAACCAAAGAATAATGTGTTTAAAAAAGAAAAATATTATACTTGACTGATTTACTTGCAGTTGTTTAGAATTTGTTGGAACAGATAATTATTATGTTGTTATATATTACTATTTACGTATGTTGATTTTTAGAAGAATTTGTCTAATTCTTGCTACATAATTCGTACTTGGAAAATAATAGTGTGAATTCTTTGTAACCCTTGCAAATATTGTAAATATTAATTTCTTGTATAATATTTGAAATTATTTATATTTGAAATATATTAAACCCATAATGAAAGTTGAAGGTCTTTAGTCTCAGAAATTTTTTATACTTTGTTATTAATGCACAAATGTAGCCAAAAAAGATGTTTTATTACAATAAAAATGAATTTTATATAATATTTTGGTTTTATTCCTATTGCTATGAGAGCAATGAATTTTGCTACTGAACGAATAATATTGAACAGTCAAGAGTACTCTAGAGGTCGGCGAAGGCTATGTAATTGCGACAAAACAGAATCACACACAGTTGATAAAAATGAAATGAATATGCGCTATTGACCACTTTTACAAAACATAATATGTATGAAGTAATAATAGTACAAAAATATTAAATGACATAAAAGATAAAACAGTGAAGAACCTTTATTATATAAGTGAGAAAAATACAATAATTTGTACACTATACAATGTTTAGTATCAATATCAAAAATTAAGTAAATGATATTTAGATGCCTAATACAGAATTTTTTAGCCATAATGAAACTTTATGGGCGCAGATCTTGTTATTTTTTTTCTATAGCAATTTTTCAACAAAATAAATAGTACAATGCTGTTAGGTTTTTTGGTGTCAGAATACTACATCATGTATTTATATGCAAACCAGGTGCTCATTTTTTTGTAACTATTTGCTTTATCTCTTGCGAAATATTGTGGATGTTCGCCAAACACCTTATTTCAATGTACGTTTAAAATAACTTTTTTATTTAAACATACATAACCTTGCATCAACTACTGAGAGTTATTAGCAGGGTAGGCATTTACAAAATAGTGTGGAACATTTATAATAACAAAAATTAAATTTTAGGTGTCATGTTTATGTCTTTGAGATAAGATAGCAATTTATTTCCAGTTGAAGAAAGAATTGATTTTAAAGTGTTTCCTAAATTGTGGCGTCTTCTTTTTTTATTTAGAAAATAATACTTGCATCCACCACTAGGGTTATTAGCAACATAACATAACAGTGACATGAAATAACGTTTAGGCTGGTAACGTCACTATAACATACAATAATATTTGAATAGCATCATGTCAAAGATAGGAATCAGTAATAAGCAACATGGTAACGAGCTTAGTAATTTACATTTTGTTGACTAAACCTATTTCAGAGAGGAATCCGAGTGTGTTTTCAAAATTACAGTACACACCAAGAGTTGATTTTAAATCTGCACTTCTACTGTACGTCTGGCGTTGTTCCGCGTACCTCGGACACTCGACTATGAAATGACATTGGCACCTGATACATATCACAGATTTTGTCTTCTCCTTTCAGCAAGTGTTCATGGGTATACTTTGTATGTCCAGTGCGCAAACGGGTGATTATTATTTGGTGTCTTCTTTGGCTAGGGATGTTTCTCCATGGCTTGATATCATCTTTAATTTCTATAAGTTTCATTCCAGATTGATTATTTTCTACTTTTTTTCATGATCCATCGAGCTTTTGCCCTCAGACTCTTAAAAGTTATCAGGTTTTCTGGTGTGTGGTGCCTTTTTAGTCTGTTGAAAGCGTGTTTAGAGGCTTTTATTGGCTGGTCGCATTCTTGGTTCCGCCAAGGAACTGTAGTGTGGTTGTTCAGTTGCTTTGTCTTTCCTATTGCTAGTTATGCTGCATCCGTTATGATTTTGGTAATATCATCAACACATTCATCGATACTATCTCGCATGTGGAAGTGACTAACCTTGGTTTCTATGATATTTGCAAAAAGATTCCAGTCAGCTCTTTTTAGTTTCCATTTTTTTTGTCACAATAGGTTCTTCTACAACATGCTGAGAATTTGTGAGTAAGATGGGAAACTGGTCACTGCAATATAGATAGGGAAAGATGGTAAAATTGAATTGAGTGTGTAGTGAGAGGTCGCTAATGCTAAGATTTATAACACTGGAGTTTCCTGAAAACGAGTTTTTTCTCCGTTGTTAAGTAACGCCATATTGTTATCATCGATAACATGTTCTAATATACGACCTCTTGTATGTGTGGAGTCGCATCCCCATAGGGTGTTATGCCAATTGAAGTCTCCTGAGAATAATCTTGGTTTGGGTATTTGCTGAAAGAGATCATTCAGCTCCTCGTATGTCACGTCACGATTTGGTGGAATGTAGATATTACAAATATTTATCTCTTTATAGGGTCCAAAATTTTAATGGCAACTGCTTCAAGGTGGGTTGTTATAGGGATTTTGATTGCACCGTGAGTTTGCTGTATATAAGTAGCGACGCTACCACTTGATATGTCTTGATCTGGTCTGTTTTTATGGAAACAAAGATAGTTCCTCAGATTTTGTGAGTATTCCTGTTTAAAATGGGTCTCCTGCAAACATATGATCGAGGGTTTGTTTTAGGAAATAATCAGATTTAGCATTTCTTGTTGTGTGAAGAACCCATTAAGGTTCCATTCAATGATGGATAGTTCGAAAGTTGATATTATTAATGTGTTTCTTGTGACGATGCGTCGCTTTCAGAATCTGAAATGAAAGATACTTCTGCTAGCAACTGTTTCGATAATTTTTTCTTAATTTTGGTACACCTACTCCTGATACATCTGTCTTTAAAATATGGGTACACACTACTCAGCATATGAATTAGACCATGCACATCGGTTGTGTACTGTTTCGCCACACTCTAGAGCCGTATACGTTTTCAGAAAAGTCTTTGAGTTGATTGTAGTTGATTACAAAATTTTCTGAATCAATGTATGCTTTAGTTGATTGCATGTGTTCTTCGAAAGTTGTGGTTTCAGGGCGACTTTTCTTACTTATACTCGACGATGGTTTTCGGAATGAGTCAGATGATGTATCTTCCGTTGGAGCTCATATTTCTGAGAGGTTACTCTAATTCGAAGAATTAGTTTGGTTGTCTTGGTCGGGAGTGATGGGGGAATCATCTGGAATTAGGGAGGTTGTAGTATCCTCTGGTGGTTCTTCTGGATTTTCGGGAGGGGACATTACAGGGGGTTCATTTAGATGTTCAGGTGTCTCAGTTGTTCATTGAGAAGATATGTGACCATCTTGCTTGCATTTGAAGCAGGTTAGATTGGAAAATTTGGCGATGTATTTGAGGAAGCAGTTGCTGTGGAAATTTGAGGTGTGGTTGGTAAGACTGGGAATGTTCTTGATAATTCAGGCAAGGAACTCTCAGCTGCTGTTTTTGTTTCTGTTGTGTTTTCTGTGTTGACTGTTCCTTCATTAGAATTTGCTTTTGATGTTTTTGTTTGGTCAGGGTTATTTCCGATATCCATTTCTTCTATTAAGGTGCGTGTGTGTCTTTCTTTTAAACAGGCGGATGCTTCATGACCCATGGCTTTACGCATTGAACACTTTAATCCATCGAATAAAAGAAATAATTGGTAGGTGGTATTATCGTTTGTTATTACGAAAGATTCTGAAATAGATTCATTTTCAAGATGAGAGATGAAAATTTGTCTGTGAAAGCTCAATACGTGACTATAATCTGCTTCAGGCATTCCTACTCCTAGGAATATCATTTGCGATACTGTTTTTATTCCCATTTTTTGGATTTCTTCGATTTTTGGATTAGGTATTGTTGGGCATACATTTGATATTACTAGACGTTGTGACGGAGTTATTAAACTTCGACATTCAGTATCTATTCCATTAATTTTAATTGTTCTATGTTGAGCAAGCAGATTATCAACTGTTGTTTTGGAGGAAAAGTAGATACAAATTCTGTTGTTTGTGATCTGAGACGCATATAATACATTTTTCGGCTGGATTATGGATCCAACACCCACGACGTAGTCGTGAATCTTGGCCCCATCAATTGATGGAAGGATGATGGCGTGTTCCTTTGTAGGGTATTTATGGGTAGCTAGTATGTTGGAGTAGGTTTGTTGTGATGGATTTATTCCATCAATTGATATTTTAACTGTCATCTTCACATGCTTTAGACAATATTCTGAGGCCGACTCTGTCGCAGGTCAATTTACGGTAATTAAGACTGGTTCTGAAAAACATATCGAGAATTTCCTACGACAAAAACTCGATTGAAGAGACAATAGTTTGTGTAATAAGTTGATCTAGTACTTACTGTGATTGTCGTGAGATCAGTGGATAGGCACTGCCTATTTTAACTTATGATACACTAGAGTATTTGTTTTAATTTTATTAAAGTAAAACAAGACCGAAATAAACTGAACCAAATTCAGAATAAAATATCTTTATTATCAAAAAATATGTTAACAGTAAGATGTCATATACAAGTACAATTCCGTATTGTTAATATTAAAAACTATTGTTAAAAAGTCTTTAACTGAAAGTGAGAGAATTGAAACTTTAACGATGATTGGTGAACCCAAATTGTGAACGTATCACTCAATCTGCAGTAAGCAGAATAGAAGGCAAATACAGCAAGGTAGACCTACACTTAATGCAAATATTCAACAAGACGATACACACTGAACAGTGCAGGGATTATCTAGGAATTTGGATCTTCGGTATCAAATATTTTGAAGACAGCAAAATACCATCCTTATAAAGTACGTCTCATCTGAGTTGGCTAAAGTTGACTGATTGCAGAACTGAATTTTGTGATATGAACAATAATTTAAAAAACAATTTCATTGACAATGTTTTATTTTCGGATTAGGCAACATTTTATTTGAACGGGCATGTTAACTGGGACATGTCCGATATTGGTTTGATGAAAATTCAAATTGTGAGAAATACAAATATAGGTTAATATTTTAATTTAACAGGAGAATAATTATAAATATAGTCGGCTTACTGCCAAAACCCAACAATCAACAAAAAATTTAAAATGGAGATGTGTTAGCAAAGTTACGATAAAATTAATTTTTCAACAACTACAATTTGTGCAATGTCTTTACAGGCAATACTCAACAAGTTACTCTGAAAAACAATTTTACCTCTAGTCATACAACTAAAACCGAACAGATGCTTTTGTTTGGTTTTACCTGATAGCCCAGCTAAGGTTATGTCGCATGTCAATGAAAACCCAACAAATGTATTATCAGTTTCTTTCGCGCCTTGTCATTGTTGAGTCGACTTGCTGTGATTTTGCGTGGTTTTTAGTTTAAAACTATAATTATTGTGGGCAATTGTGTTTAAACCTATATTTATTATTACCGACAAATAAAATTGTTTGCCACAGAGATGGAATCTGGAGGGCGGCGATTAGCAAATCTTGCATTGTAACAACAGGTTGGTAAATTTTTAAGGCTATTTTATTTAGATTGTTATTTCGTTCCTAGGGATGTTACATTCATTCGTTTTCCTTTTACAATAGGGATGTTGACATTTGTTACAAATTCATGTAAAGCTAAGTTTTACATATAAAAGACAGTTTTTAGAAACCTAAAATAACAATTTAAGAACCTAGTTATTCGCCTTAAATTAGATTAATTTAAATTGCGTTATTTATAATCCATTATCACGTGACTGCGAACACCAATCAGAGCGCGATGACGTCACTGCATGAACAAATTGACATATCTTATACCATGTTAAAAGTATGAACTATTTTTCTTAATAATTTGTTAGAACAACGATAATATTTTACGATTTTTATCAATGGAGGCTAGATCAATCAAAAGAAATAGTTGTAACTCACTGAAGATTGATTCTATGATAGTGCGCGTTTCTTTGCTAAAAAGATGGATTTTTGTACAGTGGAGAAAAACATGAAAATGTCTTTGTACCTATAACTTTACATTGATAGACTTTATTACAAATGAGAGAAACACCGTACTCATTTTATATACTCTTACATATTTATCACACTTACCATCTATATCAACGAAATAAACCTTTGAAATTAGCCCTGTAGACAAACAAACTACTAATAAATGATTGACTTTTTATTTATGCCACAACCAAAAATATCAAATGATTATAAATTTATATTTGTAGTTTATCAGATATTATAACTTACATTAAAGTGATCTTACAAAAATAACTGGTACTTGTTGTCAATGAAGCTGGATCTCGTCTAGCAAGTCTTTCTTTATTTGTACACTCTTTGGAACGTTTATGAAAGGTTTTTGTGGTGTTCTGATTGACGTACTTTTATACATTGCCATTGCACAGCATTTGTAAGACAACCTATTCATTTTTATAGATTTTCTACAAAATACATTAATTTCTGTTTTGACCCAGATGTTCCCGGATATCCAAATTGCCAACTATTTAGACCTCAGAATACGGTTTCAACAAGATGGCACCCTGCTACATTTTGTTATAGCTATGCACCAGTTTTTGAACAGAACATTTCCAAAGCGATTGGTCTGAAGAAGGGGAACAGTGAGATAGCCCGCTATATCACTCGATCTTACTCCATTAGATTTCTTTTTGTGGGGTTATTTAAAATCGGTTAGAACCCGTCTAGAGTGGCCGTCTGCCTGAACGACCCTATGACCAATAAACTCGACCCAAATCGCAGCTTGTAAATTTGTAGGTAACTAGCCAGAGACGTGCTAAGGATACTAAACATTTTAATCATGAAAACAAATGTGATTTATTTATTACATTTTATATACATTTTTATATTTCAGATTTCTTGTAAAAGTAAAATATTTCAAATGTAACTAACAACTTACATAGTAGTAAAGTCCAAACGTTAAATATGTTTCAAAGCTTCTTCGACTCCATGTTATTAATTTCTCCGAGATAAAGGCTTAAAGTAAGCTTAATTGAAGGAAATTTTGTGACACCAATTTGCGCTTTTTTGTAATACATTTTTTAAATTTGTTATTTAAGTTTTAATTTAAATAAACGTTCACTTGCTTTTAAAAAACATTTGAAACATGTTGTTTAGTTTGTCTGTAAATTATTATAATAATAAAAACATCATAAAAGTTTAAGTTTGTTCAAAATCAACTGCTCCGGAATGAAAATTCTGATATGACGAATACTACACCAAAACGCTACGATTGCGTTAGTGATATACTTGCGAATTTGAAATACCGTGACAGGGAGCATTGTGTAAATGTTAAATATAACAAGAATGCATAAAGACCACAGATACTGCCTCCTCATAAATTATCCTTTATACCTGCGTCCTAACAGGGTCGGAGTAATCACCAACCAGGTAAAGCAAGGGTGCAGTCTATCAGTCTGTGACTTTTCATCGTTGTGCATTGTGCAAATAAAAATGGCAGTGTTTCGTCCATGGAAGAACATTGTGTCGAATGAAATGGAAATAGAGAATGAAATGATTGAAATTAGTGACAACAGTGATACTGAAGATGATGTTTCGGACAACAGGAAGGTTAAAAGAAAACATTTGTCAAGTGACGCAAAAACGATAATAAAAAATGTTTACCAAACTCTAATTGAAAAAGGGTGTTCAACTTCTTTTAAAGACGTCCCTGCGTAGGGTCAGACTGTGTACTTGGTCTTGATTTACAACTATGCTATTTACGGTCCATAAATTGTACCCCACTGGCTAAAGTTAACAACGGTCGAAGATAATAAACACGGTATTTCAAATTCGCAACTATACCACACCATATTTTTCAAACTTTTTATATGCAACTTGAAAATTCTTCAACTTTCAAATTCAAAATAAGTTTACTCGTGAGACATAGACCATCGACTTTGATCTTTTCTGATTAGTAGTACCCTTTGTTGAAAATTTTTATTTCATAATTGTACGAATTTTGTTAACATATTTACCGTTTGGATTTTACTACGATTTATATTGTTAGTTACTTTTACCTACGACCACCCCTGTAAGTAGTCAAAAACACACAGTCGTCAATCAATGTTAGACGTCTATTACGCACGGTAAAACAAAATGCACGGCTGTAAAGTGAATCGCACAGCTTCCCTAGCAACAGTCAAAAGACACTGCAATTTTATTCAAAATTCATCATTTACACATTAAACGTTGAATTTTATTCTACAGTGTGACCCACTTAAGATCGCAATACCCAGTTATAGCGTTTAATTGACATTTGATTAACTTAAAATTTTGGTGGTTTAAAAAGGTCGGCAAGAGGACTATGTTTACTTATTTACATTTTATTAATGTCGATTTTTCAAAAAAAGTTATTAGCGATTTTTTTATTGGATTTTCGGTTACCACACTGTAAAGTGTATCCCTTGAAACCCCTAAATGTATTGTCACTTCACCGGTGTCTGAGATGTAAGTCAAAAATTGTTTTTTTCATTTTTGAACGGCCCTGTATACACGATAGTCGACGTTTTATGAACTCCACATTTTGGTGTTCAGTATAAAACAATTAGTTGAATTGTTGCCCTTGTCAATATTTGGTTTTTAGTCAGTAGCGTACGTCTATAGCAGACTTCAAAAATTCGTGTTTAAAAAAATCCTGTAGGACCAAATACATTTATTTAGGATTAAATAAATAACATTTTTATGAAATTTCAACTACACCAATTCAAAAATAACCAAACACTAAATAAACAAATACGTCGAATTTGTGCAGAAATCACACCCCAACAGATAAGGAATGCAGTGAAGAACATAAGGAAACGATATGACAAATGTATTGAACTTAATGGAGGTTTGGTAGAAACCACTTCTATTTGAGTTAATTTTGGTTTATTAAGCGTTTGGTTATTTTTAAATTGATGTAGTTGAAATTTCATAAAAATTTTGTTTATTTATTTAGTCCCAATTAAATGTATTTGGTCCTATAGGATTTTTTTAAACACGATTTTTTTAAGTCCCCTATAGACGTACGCTACTGACATAAAATCAAATATTGATACGGGCAACCACTCAACTAATTGGTTTTTACTGAACATCTGAATGTGGAGTTCATAAAAAGTCGACTACCGTGTATGCAGGGCCGTTCAAAAATCAAAAAAACAAAATTTGACGACTTACATCTGAGACACCGGTGAAGTGACAATACTAAAAATTTGGATTTCATGCTTTCAAGGCATACTCTTTACAGTGTGGTAACCGAAAATCCAATAAAAAAATCGCTAATAACTTTTTTGAAAAATCGACGTTTTGAAGCCCATGTACGCTACTGACATTAATAAAATGTTAATAAGTAAAAATAGTCCTCTTGCCGACATTTTGAAACCTCCAAAATTTTAAGTTAATCAAATGTCAATTAAACGCTATAACTGGGTGTTGCGATCTTAAAGTGGGTCACACTGTATATATAATTCGTGGATACCATTTATTAGATATAGGATTGCATTTAATATTAAGAGTTATTTGGAATTATATAATAATTTGTTCCTCCAGCCCGCGTCTTTTAGCTATCTTAATGTATCAAAATATTATTAAACAAACATACATATGATTCCTATTCTGGTAGCCGACCAGTACACATTACTTATCGGTGCTTTAATAGTACGAGTTTGTGTATCGTGAAAAAGTAGTAAGATAACAGTGTAAACATTATTAGTGCATACATAGAGGTGACCAACTGTAAGTTGCATGAACTTTTTCCTTTTCGCAAATTAAAACAAATTAAACAAACATAATTAGCTCAGTCTAATAGACAAAATCAGTTTTTCATTGATTTATATTCACAAAATATTCAAGCAGACAGATCCAGCCTCAGAACGTATGAAATCTCCCACAGAAAATTTATTAATTGAAACATGAATACAACCTCTGACGGAGTTTCTGACTACAGGGGCCCCTCTCAAAGTACAGTTACAAATTATCCACAGTCTCAAAATACATCTTATGCATCCGCTCTCACTCAACAAACATTTCCCAGCAAGGAGCAAGCGATTGTGTTTCCAACAATTGATGGATTGTTCCTCCAGGATTACATATACGCACTAGGGTCCCTGATTGGTCCAAAATCTATTATATTTTGCTCAAGAATCTCCAATGGTAGAATATGTATATACCTAATAAACAAACAAGCAGTGGACACTTTTATGAATAAACATAAATCTATAAAAATCGGTAACTCTATACTTGATGGTCGTAGACTCATTACTCCATCTCAACGATTGGTCTTATCAAATGTATGTCCACCTATACCCCATGATGTCTTGGTAAATGAACTGAAACAGTTAGGTCTCACCCTACTGTCGCCTATAACCTTTTTAAAAGTGAATGTGTCGAACCCTGAGTATAGTCATATTCTAAGTTTTCGCCGACAAGTGTACATAAAACCTATCTCAACTCCTACAGATATACCTTCCTACATTACTTTATCTTTTGACGGAACACCTTATCGTATATACATATCACAAGACGGTCTTTCCTGTTACAAATGCAAAAAAGATGGTCATATCGCCTCCCAGTGCCCCGATTTTTTACCAGCTGTTACTGAAAGTACAATGACAAATCAAAATCCGGAATCAAATATTCAAAATAAAAATACTGACATTGAAACACAACCTCTCAGAGAAAATACAGATCAATTACAAAAGATTCAAGCTGCGAAACCTCCACCAATACCTGCACCACAACTAGCCCCAATCGACATAAATACCGCGCATAGTGGAAGTAAAAGACGCATAGACCAGATTATCTCTAGGCCAGATACACCCGAAGAAAATAAGGACTCAAAACAATTCATAAAACCCAAACAAAAAAAGAAGCACCCAAAAACTGATGAATCTAAAAGCTGCAGAGAATCACTACTACCAGCACAAACATTTATAAACAGTCAAAACCCTCCCAACTCACTCGATTTTGATCAACTGGTGCTCTTGCTCGATAATACAATGGGAGACCCTGACCCTGTAAAAACCATTCTCGAATTCACCGATAATTTTGACAACTTGGCTTTGCAACTTTACCAAATCCGACCTTATCTCACAGAAAGAAGCATCAAATCTCGCTGTACATGACTCAGAACAAGAATCATGAAGCACATTGGCACTCGTTCTACGGATATAGAAAGTGACGCAACATCATCCCAGGAATTGTATTAATGAATAAACTTATGAATATATCTACTACATCAACCTACATTCTTCAGTGGAACCTGAACGGGTTTCACTCGCAGTTACCTATGCTACAACATTTAATAAGTCAATATAACCCATTCATTGTAGGATTACAGGAAAAAAATTTTACTGAAAAGATAATAACTGGATTAAAAAATTATACAGCTTTCTATAAAAACAGGGTAAACGCAAATATAGCTAGTGGAGGAGTTGCAATTTACATAAAAAATGACGCTGATGTCAACGAAATATCTCTAAAAACAAATTTAGAAGCTGTTGCAGTCTCTATCAACCTAGAACGAAAAATTTCTATTTGCAATGTGTACATATCCCCCAATAAAGAAATTTCAAGTCAAGAACTAACAGATCTCTTCTCTCAAATAACATCTCCACGCATCATTATTGGAGATTTCAACTGCCACAACACCGAATGGGGATGCAAAACGACTTCCAACAAAGGCAAACTGCTATCATCAACTACAGATCTCTGTGGTCTTTGCCTACTGAACAGTGGGGAAGGCTCAACTCCTGCACCGGAGAGACGGCATCTCTAGACCTTACCTTTTGTAGCCCAAATTTACTAACCGAACTAACTTGGGAAATTCTACCTTTCATTTATAATAGTGACCATGCTCCAATAATTGTTAATAACTCCAATCACAGGAATATAACCAATACAAACATTAGTAAAAAATGGCAATATAAAAACGCAAATTGGGCACTGTATCAGCAAACAATCGAAAAAAATATAACAAACTTTGTAATAAAATCGGATATAGACGAAACAGTTGATAATTTTGCAAATACCATGTTAGAAGCAGCAAAAGAATCAGTAAAAAGATATCACTGATTAAAAATCGTCAACCCGTACCATATGGTGAGGAACAAAAACTGCCAAGAAGCGGTTAGAGCAAGTAAACATGCTTACAATGTATGGAAAAAGCACAAAAATCGAGAAAACCTGATCGAATATAAAAAACAAAAAGCAAGATGTAACTACATAATAAAAAAACGCAAAAAAGAATTGTTGCATGAATTCGTAGCCAGCATTAATGACAACACTCCACCCACAGAAATTTGGAACAAAATTCGACAAGTATCAGGGAAACGCACCATCACAGGAATACGATCCCTTCAATATCAGAACAAGCTCACATCTTAAAATGAACTAATAGCCAATGTTTTAGCTGAAACTTACAGAAAACACTCTAGCAACTCTAATTTTTATGCACAATTTCTCGACTTGAAACAACAACAAGAAAAAGACTTTCCCATAACTATGGATCCAAATGACGATTCTTTATTGAATACTAAAATATCTGAAACTGAACTTGAAGAAACATTACAAAAAATGTCCAGGACCAGACGAAATCCCTGCAATTTTTATCAAAAATTTGCCTAGCTGTGCCAAAAGAATCTTATTGGACATCTACAATGTTATTTGGACTGAAAACAAATTCCCGAAAAAATGGAGCCAAGCTACAATCATACCTATATTAAAACAGAACAAAAACAAAACTGATCCAGAATCTTATCGGACAATATCTCTAACATGCGTGATGTGTAAATTATTGTAAAAAATTGTAAACCAGCGGTTGATGTGGTATCTAGAGTATCACAACTATATAGCAATGCAACAATGTGGCTTCAGGCAACAAAGATCTGCGCAAGACAACATAATCGAACTAGAATCTGAAGTACATGAAGCTTTTGCCACAAATCAATCATGCGTCACAATATTTTTTGACATCCAACGTGCATTTGATGCTGCCTGGCACTACAAAATATTAAAACAATTAACAGAGTGGGGGATACAGGGCCATATGCTTTCATTTATCTCCAGTTTTTTAAGAAACAGATCCTCCCGAATCAAAGTTAATGGAGAACTCTCAAAAAGCTTCTTCCATGAAAATGGTACTCCTCAAGGATCAGTAATTAGGACTACACTTTTTCTCACAGCTATTAATAACATCGTCGATACAGCTACAGCGCCTGTCAAGTACAGATTATACGCAGACGACTTAGTACTTATTGCCAAAGGAAGGAACTTAGAATCAATTTCGAGAATAATTCAAAATCAATTAAATTCTATAGAAAACTGGTCAAAAGAAACTGGATTTATCTTCTCAACAGAAAAAACGAAATCCATTATCTTTTCAAAACACAATAATAATTATCAACCTTGTCTCACACTGTACAATAAAAATCTCAGTTTCGTACAAACTTACAAATTTCTAGGAGTAATATTTGATTCTAAATTAAATTGGAAACATCATATTCTAGAACTCGTGAGGACCTGCAAAAACAACTTAAATATAATAAAAATGTTGAGCAACACAAGTTGGGGATCTGATTCAAATACTCTTCAGAGAATCTATAGAGCAATCATTATATCTAAAATTGATTATGGAGCAATTGCCTATGGCTCGGCCACAAACACCACTCTCAAACAATTGAATACCATCCATAATACTGCCATTCGTTTAGCCATTGGAGCATTTTGTACCAGTCCTACTTCAAGTGTACTATGTGAAGCAGGTGAACTACCTTTACATCGTAGAAGACAACTACTCAGCATGTCTTATGCTACTAATGTTGCAGCAAACCCACAACATCCAACTTATGCCAACACCTTTAAAAAACTTTATAGAAATCTGTATCAAAACAAAAAAAGAGCAGCTCCAGCATTTTATGAAAGGGTTGCCAATTATTATAACGATTTAGCTATCACCATACCAGTTATATTCTTAGCTAACAACAAACCCAGCACTCCACCTTGGACTATTGCTAGTCCGAAATGCCACTTTGATCTTTGCAGCTTCAATACACAAAACACACATCCAGCCCTTATTAAGTCCAAATTCCAAAACAAACTTAATATTTACCACTCCCATGTGCAAATCTACACGGATGCATAAAAAACATCGGAAGGAGTAGGAATAGCAGTGAAAGTCCAAAACGATACTCGAATGTACCAACTACCCAAACTATCATCTGTATTCTCTGCAGAGTTATTTGCAATACACCAAGCCCTTATACTTATTCAAGGGAGGCCAGAACAAGAGTACTTAATCATTTCCGACTCTCTAACCTCGCTGAAAACTCTCAAAAATATATACAGCCATTGCCCCCTCTCAAAGATGATCAAGCAACAATTCCACTCAATTCGGCATGGCGGAAAAGAGGTTGTATTCATATGGGTACCCTCGCACATAGGAATTCTCGGAAACGAAGAAGCAGACAGGGCAGCACAAGAAGCAATTACAAGTGATAGTGCAGTGGGCGAAAACAGAGTGCTTGCGTCAGACTACAAATGTCACATAAAATCATTAATTTATAACAAGTGGGAGGCGTCTCTTTCAGAGAATAAAAAATGATCCAAACCGGCGTGAAGAAAAATATAGAGAATATAAGACTGCAAAAAATCTGCTAAAGACTGAAATCAAAACATTGAAAAGGCGAGCTTGGCAAAACCTTTGCAATGACCTCGAAGACGACATATTTGGCCAGGGATTCCAAATAACAAGAGCTCAATTGCAAAAAATGCCGGGTCGTGTTGAAATGTCAAGAGAGGAAAGGGAGAGACATTTTAAGGAGTTGTTTGTCACCAACTGCCCAAATAGAAAACAGCGACAAAAAGAACTAACTGTGATACAAGACTGTGATATGCTCAAACACCAGGAAATATTGGATGTCTGTGATAGTATCAAGGTTGGCAAAGCCCCAGGCCCAGATAATATACCATCTGTGATAATAAAAGCTGTGATTAATGGTAATGTCCAATTTTTTGTAAATTTTTATAATTCGTTTTTAACCAGGCAGTGTTTTCCAGGAGAATGGAAAAGAACCAAGCTATCGCTTATCGAGAAACCAAGAAAGTCACCTGACGACTCTGCAAAATATCGCCCAATTTGCTTAATAGATGAAATTGGAAAAGTCTACGAAAGACTCTTAAATACCCGGTTGATTGCGGAATTGCAAAACAAAATTAATGGCTTCCACGAAAACCAATTTGGATTCCGTAAAGGACGGTCTACTTCACATGCAATGGAAAAGATTCAAGACATGGTAGCAGCAAACAAAGGAAAACATTGTGCATTAATCTTGGTGGATGTTAAAAATGCGTTTAACACCGCATCCTGGACAGTCATCAGCGACCAGCTTAACAGAATAGGGGTGAGTGCATACCTTAAGAACATTTTAAATTCCTACATGGATGAAAGAGTAATTATCCTGAAGAGGGACCTTGAAAGACAAGTTTTTGGTGGTGTTCCACAGGGCTCGGTTCTCGGCCCTAGTATGTGGAATATTCTATATAACGAAGTGATGAACCTTCCAACGCCAAATGGAGTAGTAATATTGTGCTATGCCGACGATCTAGCGGTATTCGTAGCTTCTCGGACCTCCAACCAAATGATTGATAAGGCAAACCATACTCTTGATCTTGTATTTCAGTGGATGACTCAACATCATCTAGAGATTGCTCCTGAAAAAACCGAAGCTATTCTTCTTAGCTACAAAAGAAAGACCGATGCGATAAAATTTAAAATGTAGAGCCAAGAAATAAAACCCCAGGGAACAGTCAAATATTTGGGATTCCACCTAGACCGAAGGCTAAATATGACAAACCACATCCGAGAAACCTGTCTGAAGGCTGAGAAAACAATAAAGGCTCTAAATTGTCTTTTACCAAATATAGGAGGACCAACAGCACCGAAGCGGTGAATTCTGGCGATGGTGTGTCAAAGTGTAATCTTATATGGTGCGCCAATTTGGGCCCTTAAGACATATTTAGAAGTCAATAAAATGAGACTTATGAAGACACAGCGAAGCATTGCGCTTAGAGTCTGTTCTGCTTACTGCACCGTTTCAGGTGCATCTGCAATGGTTATTGCTGGTCTCATTCCGCTGCACCTTTTGGCGGAAGAGAGGAGGAGAATATTCCACATGGCTGGTGTAGCTTCTGTTATCCAGAAACAGATAGAGAGGGAGATGACTCTGCAGCAATGGCAGGAAGAGTGGCAGAGCGGCCCTGAAACTTGGACCAGACGCCTTATCCGGAATATTCGACCTTGGCACAATAGGAAATGGGGGACAGTATCCTACCATCTTACTCAGTTCCTCTCAGGCCACGGTACTTTCGGCACTTTTACTTATAAAATTAAAAAAAAGAGAGACGAAAGTTGCATATGCTGCGGGGCAGCTGTAGATGACCCAAATCACACTGTCTTCGAATGTCCTCAATGGGCAGAGAAGCGCCAAGAACTGTGCTCAGATTTAGGGGAAATAAGTGCAAGCAACGTCATTGACAATATGCTTAAATGTGAAAATGGGTGGAATAAGGTAACAGATTTCATAACCTATGTGATAAGCGCAAAAGAGAAAGTTGAGTTACGAGCCCAGGAAAATGCAGAATATTAGGCAATATTCCTTTCTTTCTTGAGGAGATGTCCTAACGGCGGGTGCAAGAAGGAAAGTGGAAGTTCTTAAAAGAGGAAAGGGTTTTAGTGGGTCGGGGGTCTCCCCATCCCCACACTCCCCCAAGCGCCGAAACACCAATGCCTGGGGGGTCTGCTAACAGATTTCCTAAACCTCTTTGAAAAAAAAAAAAAAAAAAAAAAAGAAAAAAAAAAAGGCCGAGTGGGATCAATCTAAAGATAAACTGAGACCAATTAAACCAACCATCAAACCTAAAATTAACAACGTAATGAATAGAAAATGTCAAACTGTGTTAACACGCCTCAGAATTGGTCACACTCGGTTTACTCAGAAACATTTAATCACAAAATCTGATCCGCCAGTGTGTGATTTATGTAGAGTTATTGTAACTGTTGAACACTGTCTTGTAGAATGCCCAAAGTACAAACAAAATCGTCAAGCGCACGGACTACCGACCGATTCAAAAAGTATGTTAAATAACACCTTGTTGAATGTAATTGACTTCTTAAAGGAGATCAATCTATACAATCTAATTTAAATTGCAAACATTCCAATCAATAACAGTACCGTTAAAGCGCTAATAACCCTAGTAGTTGATGCGCTTAAAAAAACATACATATGGTATAAGCCATCCAACCATCAAAATTAAGTAGACCGTGATAGCGATTTGCAAACGAACATCAAGAACTGTCAATGAACTTTTCATTTTATTAACCTTATAAGTGGTTTGGGTGTGTGTGAAGTTTTGTTCAATTAACAAATGTCATTGTATTTATCGACTGTACTGTTACTATAAACAATTATTAAAAATATATTATTGTTGATGTTGTCAAGGTATTATTAATAATATTATCTATACAGGTACATGTGGGTCGTAGGTAAAGTATACTACGTAACACGTGTTGTAACGCATTTTACGCACTAACGGAATTACGCAATTCCATGAATCCCGTTTCATCAACACATAACTGATGCACCCCTCAACTAATTTTATACTCATTCTGACTCAAAATTAAACTATTTACCTACTATAAATATAACCTAACAAAGCCACTATTAAATTACACACTCTACTTACAGTAATTTTAATATGAGTTCTCTACTATACTACACAAGTTGATAGGTACGCAACTAGATTTATTAATGCAAAATATTTCAAAAACTACAGGAAAACAATACAATAAATTAAAATATAACACAAGGCAGTAATTTTAATATAACTATTTCTACACTAATTACTAAAGTAGATATATTTAATATTAAATTCTACTTCAAACTACACAATAACATTAAATAAATCAAAAATCAACTACTATACTCAAAACAAACACGTGGGGTGAGCGCTATGAACAGGAGCGGATACTAAAATAAAAGTGATCTTTTAAATGGTGTCCGATCAGTGAGCATTCATAGTAAAATGAACCGTTCATGCACGCATCTCGGGATCGCTACCTGATCGATCAGGTATCGTGCGTGCGGACGAACGCGACCAATATGTTATCATAAAGTTGTCATTTGTATACACTTCGGAGGTTGTATCCTTCTAACAAACAGACATTTCTCCAAAAATAACCATAAATGTAGTATAGCGATTTATAGGACCCGTTGTACTCGCTCTAGTGAGCTGAAAATAGATACGGATCATCTGTGAGACACCCTGAAAAATATTCATTTGTAAAATTGGTCACTAGTATACACTCCGGAAGCTGTATCGTGCCAAAAACCCAAAATTTCTCCATAAATGACCAAAAATGTGGCACTTCAGGTACCATAGCACCCATTTTACTGGTTCTAGTGAGCTGAAAATCAATAGGGTCCATCTGTGAGACGCCCTGAACAATATATAATCATAAAATTTGTCACTAGTATACTCTCCGGGAGCTATATCGTGCTAACACACTGATATTTCTCCAAAAATTACATAAATGTCGTACTTCAAGTACACGTTGTACTGGCTCTGGTTATCTGAATATCAATAGGGTTCATCGGTGATGTGTACTGAACAATATTCAATCATAAAATTGGTGACTTGTTGCACTCTGGAGGCTGTATCATGCTAACAAACTGAAATTTCTCCAAAAATTACAAAAATGTACTTCAAGTACCATAGCACCCGTTGTACTGGCTCTGGTGAGCTGAAAATAAATAGGGTTCACCTGTGAGATGACCTGAACAATATTGAATCAAAAAATTTGTGAGTTGTTGCACTCCGGAGGCTATATTGTGCTAGCAAACTGAAATTTCTCCAAAAATATCCTACTTCAAGTACTATAGCACCCGTTGTACTGGCTCTGGTGAGCTGAAAATCAATAGGATTCATCTGTGAGATGTCCTGAACAATATTCAATAATAAAATTGGCGACTTGTTGCACTCCGGTGGCTGTATCATGCTAACACGATATGTTTCGAAAGGTGGCCGACTACATACACGCAGAACCGTTTTTTCCTGTTGTTTTTGCTGAAAAACGTCAAAATAACTCAAAAAAAATCCAAAATTCCATCTCCTTTTGGCATAAACCAATACTTTTCTCGCATATCAGATAGGTTGGGCGGGAAAGTAAAAGTATACTTCATGTGGATAATATGTAATTAAATACTCCATCCATAAGTGCAATAATTATTTAGAAATCAATTAAAAAATGTTACAACGTTAAATCACATTTTTTAGATATAAATCAGATTGTTAAACATGTGATTAATAAGAAAATGTGTTACATTTTTATCCATATAAATTATAAATATCAATTAATACAAGTGGTAAGTGGGAAGATAAGATATTTAAACATTCTCATTTAATGTTATTGTGGTGTCTGTTCAAGTTCCAACTGATCTAAAAATCTCGGAGAAGCAAATACAAAAGTTATCATGAAAAATATTGAAAAGGGCTCCTCTGAGGTTGCAGTTAAAAGAATTGGTAGGTAACTATTTTTTGTTATTTATAGGTATTTGAAGTAAAGTATGGAGAACATAGTTTTACCGAATGTTCTCAAACACGTTTTAAGTATAAAAAATCTGTAATATCAAAATATTGTTACGAAATCGCACACTGGTGTTGTTCTCGAAGTTGACCCTGTTTAAAAGAAAAATAGAATGTTCAAATATTGGCGAAGGCGCGGAATTCCAAGAATCAACTTTTTTTAACACCGAATTCGAGAACGGGATTTTGATATATAAAGCGAGAATCTGCAGCCAATAAAGTAGTAGAGCATATACAAAGTGGACAGTCTAACTGGAACAAATTCTGTAACTTGATAAATAAAGGTTTATCGCAAAATTCCTGAAACACGTCAATTTTTATTCACAATGTGGTATATTACAAAGATATTTGTTTATCTTTTTAATTATCTGGTGGGGTTGCAGGCAACCCCAACTTTTTTTTTTAAATGGAAGGGTAGGTTGATTAATTTTTTATTTGAAAGCTTTTTCAATTGTAAATACAATTCCAATTTTTGTTTGTTACTTTTTATAAGCAATGTGTCGGAAAAAAATGAAATAAGGAAATATTTACTCAAATTACTTTAATGCAATAAATGTTCAAAGTGTTCTCCACCTTGTTGCTGACAATATCCTAATCGATTATAAATAGCATTCCGAACATTTTGTAACACTTCCGGCGTTACTTGCCTACTATGCGATCCCCCATAATTCCAACCCAGACGTTTGTTTTTTGAGGCCTTTGGGTATGGGATTCACGCATACAACAGGGATTTTCGTCAGCCCAATAACGGCAGTTCTGTCGATTGACGTGCCCATGTAATGTGAACGTAGCCTCATCAGAAAACAGCACCCATTCCAAAGCAATTTGTCCACCATCGATAGAAGTCATAATTCGAGTCTACGATCAGGATCGTCTTCGTTAAGCTCCTGCAGGTTTTGAATCTTATATGGGTGCTTTCTGGCTTCTTTAAGAATTTTTAAAACGCTTGTGTGACTGACAACATGAACGCGAGCTATTTGCCTAGCTGGAGTAACAGGATTTTCTTCAACTTCCAACAATATGGTCAAATGAGCTTCTTCGTCAACTTTTGAAACCTTTTGTCGAGGAGCCTCCCTTACGCGGCCCAGCTCCCGATATCGAGTTTCAATTTTGCTAATCGTACTTCGATTAATTGAAGGTAATTCTGGATGAACTTCAGTAAACAATCGAGCGACTTCAGCCTGTGTTCGACTTCTGTCCCCATATCCGATCATTATTTCTAGTTTGTTATTTACACGTTGAAATACAAACAAGTACTAACAAATCAATCACATTCAGTTCAAATTGACCAAAAAACTATCGAGCAGGTTTTTTATTGGGCTTATCAAGTAAGAAAAAATGTACCTATACATTGAAGTAATTTGAGTAAATATTTCCTTATTTCATTTTTTTCCGACACATTGCTTATAAAAGTAACAAAAAAAGTGGCATTGTATTCACAATTGAAAAAGCTTTAAAATAAAAAATTAATCAACCTACTCTTTCATTTAAAAAAAAAGTTGTCTGCAAACCCACCAAATAATTAAAAAGATAGATAAATTTCTTTGTAATATGCCCCATTGAAAATTAAAATTGACGTGTTTCAGGAATTTTGCGATAAACCTTTATTTATCAAGTTACAGAATTTGTTCCAGTTAGACTTTCCACTCTGTATAGTGAACATAAATTATTGAATAGTGTATAAATTAGTTGACTTTATGAAATTGAGTGTAAGTAAATATACCGCGTGTAAATAAATTAAGAGTAAGTAAATACACTGTGTGTATAAATTTATCCCAAGTTTTGCTATGAAGAACAATATTTCTGAAAATATGGACGAGAAGATTTCAACTATGAAGAATTATATTTTTATTAATATGGACGAGAAGATTTCAAGTATGAAGAACGATTTTTCTGCCATGAGAATGACATTTCAACTATGAAAAACTATATTTCTGTCTATATCTTATCAATGAAAAATGACATTCCCACTGACGTCGAAAATACAATTTCGTCTCTAAAATAGGATATTGAGAATAATATGACAACGATGGACTAGAAAATCAAGGAGTTAGAGAGAAATAGGACATATTTAAGAACACAAGAAAAAAAACCTGCAAGCCAGAAATACACCCCAACATGGAAGATTTTGGCAGTTTTTCCCCTAGTCAACGTTCGATGGAAAGACGTGGTGAACTAATCATGTAAAACAATTTGAAGGAGCCGCTACAGCGAATAATTGGTCCGATAGAGACAAGGCAGTGAACTTAACCATCTCGCTTCGAAGAGAGGCCTTAGATGTATTTCAGACGATACGCCTTGAAGAAACGTATGGCTTCGAGCAGCTGAAGAAGAAGTTGATCATGCGGTATGGTCCCCAACATCTAGAACACTTGTACCAATCCCAGCTGAAGAGCCGAAGGCAGAAATGTGTCGAAGCCCTTCATAAGTGGATATTGCCCGACTGGTTCGATTTGCTTATCCATCAGTACTAGAGCTTACATGACCATGATATGCAGAAGACGCTTCGTTTAGCCTATTCCAAGACATTGGTCGATGCATTGACTGCTGCTCTTGAATATGAAGCAGTCATGAAGGCTTCGGGATATAACAAAGTTAGAACCATCCAAGAAGAAAGTGGCGAAGACAGACTTCACCAGATCGTCAACTTGATAAAAAATATGGTAGACAAAGAGCCGAAGAATATCAGATGCTGGAATTGTGGCGAGCTAGGGCATGTACACAGTCACTGGGAAACTAGAACGGGTCGGTTATGAGGAGGCAGCATCGACCCAGTATCGTTACAAAGACACTCTCATTCTGTTAGTCTCTCTAAGATGCCGTAACGACTGTGTATATGTGGATGGCGAAGTGAATGACAAGAAATATACTCTGCTGGTGGACACTGGAGCATCTAGAACCATTATATCGCCGGAAATAAACTCTAAGAAGAAGCTTGAAGAAGCTTCTGCTAACGAAACTGCGACTGCGGAGCGCCACAGGATTTTTTTCGGGTTGATATGGGAAACTCATGTTCGAATGGGTCCTTCTGAGGACCCTGGCAGCTTGCCGACAGTCTCTGGGCATGTGACCCTCGCTCTTACATAGTCAGCACTTACTCTTCTCCTTAACCCCCCTCACCTTACATCCTGCCACCTTGTGCCCCTTTTCTCCACATCCAAAACATCTGCCCTCTTCTCTGCCCTCTATAATATTTACTTTATTCCACTCCAATCTAATCCCTCTTTTCCTTAGCAAGGCTTCCGCTTTTTCCCGTTTCGCCCTTACCACCACCATTTTCATCCCGTTCCTCTCCCTTACCAACTTTATCACCTTTGCCCCTTTCCCAGTCAACATCTCTATTTCCGTCTTCACTTTTTCCTCTTCCATCCACGGGTCTATCCCTATCAACTTAATTGTTTTTGTTCCCCTCCCGCTTCCACCGCCTTAGCTTCTGTTACCCTTTCCACCTTCCCTAAAATTCCCCTCAGCTCAATCCCCCTCTTTGCCTCTATCACCACCTCACTTTTTCTTGAAACCCCGATACTATCTACCCACTCCCCTTTCATCTCCCCCAGCCCCCTCTCGATCCTCTCAATCCCCTCCTGGTTGATCTCCCCGATATCCTTCAGGATTACCGCTTCATTCCAGCCCTCCCTTTCCTTTGCCCTATCTGTATAAGTTCTTACCTTCTTCGTCCCATCTCTTCTCACCCACGCCACCATCTTCCTCAGCACCTCTACCCCCCCCCCGTGTTCGAGTCTGTGGAGCCCTACGCTGTCTGCGCGCCCCTCTTCCCCAAACAGCCGACTCATCAAATCGAACACCTTTCTCTCATCCCTACAATCTCCCTCCATCCGACAGATCAACTGCTCCGCGTTTACCCTTACCACTTTCCTTTCCTTAGTGCGTACCTCTTTTACCCACTCCATTTCCTCTTCTTTTTCTCCTAATATCGGCTACCTATCCCTAAACAACCTCTGAATCCCCCTTTCCATTCCACCGTCTTCCTTGGTCACCCGTACCACTTTAACCTTCTTATCTCCTATCATTGGATTTCCCAATTTTATCTCTATTCCTTCCCCCTGTTTACCATCCCAGTTCCTATCTCTAACCTCCTTCCACTCTTCCCAACCTCTTTGCCCCTCCTCCCATCGCGTTGGCGGCTGTCGGCCACCTTTTCCCCTCTCCTCAACCCCTCTAATTCGTTGAGTGCCACAGGCAAGAGTTCCAACGTTCACGGAAAGACACAAATCCAATTGGGAATTGGTGCAGAAAAGTTCACACATATGGTAATCGTAGCTGACATCAAAGAAAACGTGATTCTGGGAATGGACGCGATGAATCTACATGATTTCCGGTAGGATTTTAGAAACAGATCCATTAAAGCAGGTTCCAACGAGGTATTCCTACATCCATATGAAGGCAGCTGTACAGAAAGATACCCTTTTACATACACGACGCGAAACCATAATAGTAGCGCGGCTACAGGGACTCGTGAAGGAAGGTACACCGGTTATAATGGAGCCATGGAACCACGACGAAGAGGTTGGCAGAGGAGTACTAATTGGAAAAGGATTGGTTACCTCGGCGAAGGAGATCCCAGTACGTGTCATAAACGATTACCCAATTACCATCAAGAAGGAAACCAGGACTGGATACTGCGTACCAGTGACATCTATAGTTTGTCAAACAACGACAACTGACAATTTTAATGACAGACTCGAACATATGTTATCAGTAGCTATTCAATCCTTAAATCGAGCTGAGTATTGCTTGCAATATTGAGACCCTGTCGTACCAAAAGGAGGGAAGACTGGAAGAACATCAGCCATCAAACACTAAATCGATGCCAAGCCAATTAGAAAATCAGCTCGAAGACTATCACGAGCGTAGAGAGCTGATGCTGAAAGAATAATTCTAGAGATGGAGGAATAGAAAGTCATAGAACCTTCTACTAGCCCCTGGATGTCTCCAGTTGTGTCCGTCGAGAAAAAGAATGGAACTACAGGATTTTGCGTGGTCTATCGCTAGCTAATCAACGTGACGAAGAAAGGCAGCTATTCTCTGCATCGAATCGACGATACGCTAGATACTTTGGCCGGCAGCGAGCGAACTGTTTTCCACCTAAGACATGAAGTCTGGTTATTGGCAATTAGAAATGGACCCAGAAGACAAAGAAAAACTGATTTTACCACCGGATCCGGATTATGGCAATTCAACGTCATGCGATTCGGGCTCTGCAATGAAAGACTCATGGAAAATGTATTGAAAGGGTTATCTTGGAAAACATGTCTGGTCTATTTGGACGACATCGTAGTAGTGGAGAAGACATTTGAGGAACACTTGAAGAACTTGTAAGATGTATTCAAACGACTTTAAACTGCCCAGCTGGTAATAAATCTTATTGAAAAACAGGTTAATGAGGAATGAGATCGTGACGTATTTGGTCCCAATTATTTTTTTTAGTTTGATTTGTTGACCTGATTTCAAAAATCGGTACGGGATGAGCAACAAAAATATGTCCAAACAATATTAATACAAAGAGTTGAACGTTACCGTATTTTTACAAAATAATTCTTGAAGTAAACATTATAGGAGTATCATATCTGTTATACCAAAGACAAACAAAAGAAAATTTACAATAAATATTCAATTATGTTACATTGGCCGCTAGGTAATTACTTAATCGAGCATTAAGTTTACCTCTGACATTTTGTAGGTGTTATGTTTTTCTTTTCCACCCAACCATATGTAATATGCGAGAAAAGTTGAAATTTTGGATTTCTTGTGTTATTTTTTCGTTTTTACGCGAGAACAACAAAAAAAAGGTTTTTAGAAAAAAATCTTGAGTATATTTCGTCGTCGTTGCCGTCAGCCACTTTTCGTAACATGTCTTGTTAGCACCATACCGCCTCCGTAGTGCAACAAGTCGCCAATTTGATAATTGATAATTATTCAGGAGATCTCACAGATGAATCCTACTGAATTTCAGCTCACCAGAGCCAGAACAACGGGTTCTATGGTACTTGAAGTAACACATTTTTGTCTCTTCTGGAGAAATTTTGGTTTGTTAGCACGATACACCCCCGGAGTGTATACAAATGACCAATTTTATGATTGAATATTGTGTAGGGCGTCCCACAAATGAACCCTATTGATTTTCAGCTCACTAGAGCCTGTACAAACGGTGCTATGGTAATTGAAGTACCACATTTTTGTCTTTTATGGGGAAATTTCAGTTTGTGAGCATAGTACAACCTCCAGAGTGTAACGAGTCACCAATTACATGATTTAATATTCCTCAAGACATCTCACAGATGAATTATATCAATTTTCAGCTCAATAGAGCGAGTAGATTAGGTACTATGGTACTTGAAGTAGCACATTTTTGTCTTTTTTGGAGTGTGAACATGTGATTAATTTTATGATTGGATATTGTTCAGGGCATCTTACAGATGAACCTTATTGATTTTCATATCACTAGAGCCAGTACAACGGCTGCTATGGTACTTGGAGTACCATATTTTTGGAGAAATTTCGGGTTGTTAGCACGATACAACCTCCGGAATGTATACAAGTGACCAAGTTAATGATTGGATATCGTTCAGGGTATCTCACAGATGATCTTAATTGATTTTCAGCTCGCCAGAGCCAGTACAACGGGTGCTATGGTACTTGAAATACCACATTTTTGGAGAAATTTCTCTTTGTTAGCTCCGAAGTGTATACAAGTGACCAATTTTATGATAGGATATTATTCAGGGCGTCTCACAGATGCGAAAAAGCTAGTTTTAACGTTTAAAACCGTTTATTATATTTTTTTCTGCCAACCCTATCTACGATCCGAGACAAGTATTGATTTACCCCCAAAAAATTTGGAATTTTAGAAATTTTTTTGAGGTATTTTCACGTTTTTCGTTGTCGTCTGCCACTTGTCTTGCACGATACTGCCTCCGAAGTAGTGCATAAAGTCACCAATTTTATGATTGGTTATTGTTCAGGACATCTCACAGACGAACCATATTCATTTTAAGCCTACCAGAGCCACAACGGGTGCTATAGTACCCGAAGTCCACGATGCAGCCTCCGGAGTGTATACAACTGCCTAATTTTATAATTGAATATTATTCAGGATATCTCCAGATATACCACATTTTTGGAGAAATTTCGGATTGTTAACACGATACAGCCTCAGGAATGTATAAGTGCGGAAAAGTTAGTTTTAATCTTTAAAACCGTTTACTTTTAATGACAGATTCCATCTTTTGGCTTAAGGTTTGAAGAAAAACAATTATATTTCCTATTATTTATCATAAACTCACAAAATGCCATTCAACGATCAGGATCGCCTTCATAAAGTTGTGTTTTTTTCTCAAATTATATTCCATTTGGTTAAACCTATTTTTGAAAAAACCAATCACATACTTTTGTCTACATATATTTCATGATGTTTTCCGTTGAACGTATAAGAGTGATATTTGTACAAATTGGTGGAAACAATTATTTCAAAATTATTTTAGGAGCTCCTCTTCTTCTGGGTTTAAATTCAGGGTGTTAACCTTCATCTAAACAGTCTCCTTACTTACATTTCTACACTTTTACCGAGAAGTGTATGGGTTTGATTTCCATGATTGTGTATTAGCGTGGAGATGTTTTAAACGCTATTTTTTCATTGAATATGATTAGATTCTGTGGAAATTTGATTCGATATTAAGATAAGTATTTGAGAAGTCTTTAATAATAAACAACTCTAGACAGTAGGGAACTTTTTGGGGTATCACTTAATAGTCATGTGTCCCCAAGGAATTGAGTTAAATGCGATATTTTCGGTTAATTATCCTTCCCCTCATAACGTAAACTTACTGTAATTATATCTTCAATATTAGTGCTTTTTTATAGCACATTCTTATTTTCCTATAGCTTATTACTGAGGGGATATTAGATTATTGTAATATATTTAGAATAACTATTAAACCAGCCAATTAAATGACAAAAAGTTTTCCAATTTTGTACTTAATAACTACTTCAAAAGTTTCTTCAAAAGATCCGCCAACGTGGGGAACATTTACTGTTGTTACATAAATTGGCATTTAGATAACTAATTTACTAATCATGGCAAAAACCAATATTTTTCAAATTAGCTTTCCTCAAAATTGTTTTGTTTTTATCCCTGTTGTCATTTTTAATACACTCGTCGTTTGTACATTCAGTGTATGAATGATTCCTTTTCAAATTGATAACTGCATGTACGTAAGTATTACAATCAAATGAAATATTCTTATCTCAAAATTTAGTTGATTAATAAATAAAACCATTAAGACGATAACAGTTATACCTACTTTAAAATTGGTTATCATGTATTATATGAGTATGCAAAGAATTAATAAACCATTCAATACTGCCAGGAGATATTACAAGGTGCAAATTTTTGACAAAGGTGATGATTAAAGTAACTTCAAAGTTACTTTGCGAATGTATGTTTCTTCAATAAGCTCTAGTGAATGCCATAGCAACCATGTTTGCAGGAGTGGCAGTTTCATCCAGCGGGATGGGGACCGCTCCGAGCTTCAATATTATCATTTTAATACCATAAACGAATTTTGTAGGCTAGATTAACACATCAATACAATTGAAAGACAAAGTTGGATATTTTAAACAGTAAAAATTCTACTTCTTGGATTAGCAAACTGTTAGTTCGAAAACTTTTATAGTACACATGTATTTCTTAAAAATGTTATAGATACTTTTAAAATTAGACTAAGTCGTAAGGTCATTTTCACCCCACAGCAAGAAAACAATATTGCTGAACAAGTTAAGTTGCTTAACCAGGAAGAGTTAGTTTAGTTGATAAAGTGATCTCGGGAAATAAACAAGAATAGACCGAAATAGCAAACAGTAAATAAGTGAATATATATTTGTTAAGTTATAACGAGAAAACGCTACTAACCCTCAGTGCTCGCTATAGATGTGCGGGTTGTCTGACGTGGTGCAACCCGTGCTCGCCAGTCGACTAGCTTCGAGTCGAAGGAGAGGTGGATTCTTCAAAAAAGTTTTCAAAAGGGCGCCAGAGAAGTTTTGGCAAGCACCCAAGACTTCTTGAGTTAGCCCACAACTCCTCAGTGGGTTAACAACACTAACTACACACTCCAAAGGTTAACTAATAGGTAAGTTATTATTAAAAAAAATAAAAGTCAGCAAGTATCCCCTGATTGAAGTTTTTAATTATTCAATTTGGACCATAGGTCTCTTTTCAAAATATTTATTACAAGTTTACAGCAAAATGTCACAAATAATACCTGAACTCAGCTGAAGGCTGTAGACTCAGAATGTAGTTAGGCTGAAGGCCGGAATCTACATAAAAAAACTTAAATCGCAAACTAAATTATTAGTTACAAGCGAAGTCACAGCTTAAATAAATAAATAGCCGACAAGCAGGTTCTATAACATCTGAGCCGAGCTGAAGGCTTCAAACTCAGGGTGCAGAAGAGCTGAGGGCCCCAAATTACACCGATGTCTGAAATTCATAATTATAGGGAAACGGCCATATGGTTCATGTACAATTTCTCAAATACAATGAAAAATCTAATGCCAAAAATTATCATTGTCACAGTTACATGGGTTCATACTTCCGCCCGCAATTTATACGAATATAAATATATATATATATATATATATATATATATATATATATATATATATATATATACATATGCATAGGCATAAAATTTAGATAGCAAACGAGCTCAGCGATGCTAAAAAAATATAAATCGAAATTA
Source organism: Galeruca laticollis (assembly GCA_963921935.1). Classification (NCBI taxonomy): domain Eukaryota; kingdom Metazoa; phylum Arthropoda; class Insecta; order Coleoptera; family Chrysomelidae; genus Galeruca; species Galeruca laticollis. The sequence goes on from OY998183.1 coordinate 77,033,681, forward strand.
TGTACGGCGCAAAATTATTTACATAAAATCGAAGTTCGAAAACTTAACTAAATAACGCAGCACTCAGGTACCATCAGCCAACAGCCCAATATTTTAAATAATAATAATAATATATGCTTATTTCACAACAAAACAGAAATATAGAAACTACAAAATTTAACTAACATTTTTCATGTAGAAGTAAACAATTAATCACTGAAGCTGAGAGTAACTAGGTTACCAACAACTTGTGTGTGATATAATAAATAGATACAGTAAAATTAAATTATAAAGATACAATTAAGTAAATATTATTTTTAGTATTGACAGTGTCAGTATAATAATAATGATCAATTCGGTCGTGATGGTTTTGTCGTGAACAGACGTCCCACATCGTGTGCTACTAAATTCGCTGAAATTGGAGAGAACAGAGGTCCGTCAAGCTGCCCCCCCCCCGGTTAGATTTTTTCTACCAAAATGCTAGCACACATAAAGGGCACCTAGCACAACAATTTTTATAGCTAGCACACCAACTGCTCACAATAAAAATGCTTTTGAATTCGGGTGGGGCCAGGTTAACTCTAGCCCCCCCCCCCGGTTGGAATTTTGTCGCCAAAATGCTAGCACAGATAAAGGACACCTAGCACAACCTAGCACACCATTTTTTATAGCTAGCACACCAACAGCTTACAATAAAAATGCTTTTGAATTCAGGTGGGGCCAGGTTAACGCTAGCCCCCCCCCCGGTTGGATTTTTTTCGCCAAAATGCTAGCACAGATTAAGGACACCTAGCACAACTTAGCACACTATTTTTTATAGCTAGCACACCAACAGCTTACAATAAAAATGCTTTGGAATTCGGGTGGGGCCAGGTTAACGCTAGCTACCTCTGGTCGGAATTTTTTCGCCAAAATGCTACCACAAACGAAGGACACCTATCACAATCTAGCATACCATTTTTTATAGCTAGCACAGCAACTACACTTTTAATTCTGGGGAGTGGGACGGAGGTCACTGAAATAACGCTATACTTACTCGATGAATAAATAAATGGATAAATGAATAGGTTGAATATATATGTAAACCGGCTGGTTTAATTGTTTCTTACTGTAGTTACGATAAAATTTCGGAATATTCCATTCATATGGTAGAAATTCCAAATGAAGCAGGATCTTTTCGGAGATAACTCTCCGGCAGTGCCGATAATTTCCCTTTTAAGCCCGTATCTAAGTAACGTCTAAGTAACAATTGTTGTTATTATCATAATTTTAATTTAAATTATAATAAAAATGTCACGGTTTGAAAACGAGTCTTCAAGTTCAATCCACGAATAAGTGATTGAAAATGAACCAAAAAGGGTAATTAAATACCATGTAATGTTGTTTAAATAATATAAATTTCGCATTAATACAGTTTTATGTCGTCTAATCGAGAAATATTCTATCGAATTACACTCATGAAATTAGTTAGATCATTAGTTTTACTTATATAGTCCATGTTACTTGTAATATTATTAGAAATAATACATATTATTACAACCATCAGCCCTTCGGGGAAACCCTTTCTTAACCCAAACATCTGATTCGGCCAGTTTGGATGTACCTACAAGAATTTTATTTACTCTTAAGACCCATAAAAATAGCATTATAAAAATGATTCAAATTTTAACGATAGACTTGGTTTAACGACCCTTTTAAAAAGTCCGCTGAGAACTTCAGATGGATTATACCTAGTTTTTAGAAAAATAAGAATACGTATGTCATCAATTTTGCTGCCTTCCATTTAATACCCATATTGTAAGAAAGCAAAAAAATTAGTCCAATTTCTTTAGTCCGCCAACTTTGGTGATCCGCCATGTTGAATTTAGAATGACGTCACATACCTAATCATCGATTGGCATGCAAACTAGACGTATATACAGAATTTAAAATCAATCGGTTGAAGATATCTGCTTCAAAACTGAGTTGCAAGATTGCAACCGAACAAACATACATTGCCAGTTACATACTAAAAACTGAAAAATACATAGTAGTGTTGGTGTTTTATGATATGCCACAGAAATATTCGAAGCTCTGATTAACCGGCTATAATAATTAAAAGCTGCACGTTCTAAGTTAACTTAGGAATTTAAAAAAAGTCTGATAGTGAAATGCAAAATTTATCTTATCATTACAATGGTTAATTAACCATTAACTTCGGCAATAAATATTCTAGCAAATTTAAATATAAAGTTTGAATGTTTCTTTTAAATAAGGACTACAGTGAACCACGATCAGTCTAAAACATGTATTCTCAATATATTGGAACATTTTTAGGGATCTCAGCCGCACCTTCCCAGATTGCACAACTTTGTCTAAAGTACATATCCAACACGGCTTCGCTTTTTTGGACATTTATTTATCCAACATGTCTGTACGCAAACGTTTGTCGTTGCTTTTTTTATAGTGTGACGTAATTTGCAACTTAATCGTGCACGGATTGTTTCTGATTCCGTGACTAAATGGTTGAATTTAATTATTTTGTTTTATTAAAATTACTATTATTTTAACAAAATTATTTTTAAAAGTGAAGGTTTTTTATATTCTTTCGTTTTTTAGCATTAATTGAAAATAAATAGATAATTATTATTTAAATAATAGTTAATTATTAATTAATCAAATACCCTGCTAGATGGGAAAATATAGATATCCCGCACAATCTGGCAACATCTGTTTAGGGGCCATTTTTTATAGGAAAATGATGTTTAGGGACAAATACATCCAATATTTTCATTCATTCGTGTAACCATAGCATTATTTTGCAGACGCCCCTCACTCCCTGAATTCAAAAGCATTGTTGATGTACTAGCTATTAAAATTTTTGTGCTGGTTTGTGCTAGGTGTCTTTTCATTGTGCTAGCATTTTGGCGAAAAAATTCCAACCGGAGTGGGCTAGCGTTAACCTGGCCCTACCCGAATTCCATAGCATTTTTATTGTAAGCTGTTGGTATGCTAGCTATAAAAAATGGTGTGCTAGGTGTCCTTTATCTGTGCTAGCATTTTGGCGAAAAAATTTCAACCGGGGGGAGGGGCTAGCGTTAACCTGGCCCCACCCGAATTCAAGAGCATTTTTATTGTGAGCTGTTGGTGTGCTAGCTATAAAAATTGTTGTGCTAGATAGTGCTAGGTGCCCTTTATGTGGGCTAGCAGTTTGGTAACAAAAATCTAACCGGGGGGGGGGGCAGCTTGACGGAGCTAGAGAATAGTGTGTTTACAAATCTGATTTTTGGAGTTGTTACTGTATTTTGTGTAAGCTATCAAGATTCTGTCTGATTTGAACAACCACATTGAGTTGTAAGTACAATATTTATAATAACTGTTCATCATGACAACAAGGCAACAGAAAAAGGGCGAGAACGGAGATCAACTACACCAAGCGATTAAGTCTGCAGTCAATAAAATGTGTATGTCAGAGTCGTTCATTACCGAGCTAACTAACTCTATTTTTGAGAAAATTAGTGAAAATATTGAAATGGAGTTGGAGTCATTGAAGAAGAGAACTAGTGAGTTGGAAAAATTAGTCCAAAAACAAGATGACGCCATTACGTTGATGGTTAAAAATAATGTGAAATATGAGAAATGGATCCGTGAAAACAATATTATAGTCTATGGATTGGAAGAGATACATGATGAGAGTATACTAGATCAAGTGCTACTCATTTTCAATACGAATATGAACTTAAATATTAAACAATCTGATATTGGAAGCTGTTATAGACTAGGAAAACCTAATGCAAGGAAATCGCGACCATTGCTGGTAAATTTCTTTAATGGATATACCAGGCAAAATATTTTTTCTAACAAAAAGTATCTTAAAGGGACTAAATATATGATCAAAGAATATTTAACGAAAGATCAATCAACATTGTATAAGATGGAAATTCAAAAACCTGGAAAAGAAGGTAAATTCTGGATACATTAAGGTATCGTCTTCTTGAAATTAGCTGATAACAAGATTATTGATGTCATTGCTAAACTTTGATTATGCTAAAATATAAAATTTGTTCCCGATTTATTTGATATATGTCAGATTAGTAGTCTGTGTTATTTTTATGAAATCACTTATCAAATAACTATTCAAATAAAGAAATTTTAAAAGACTAAAAAGTGGCACATGAGTGCAGATGGGATTCGTTTGTGTTCAATTCTCTATTCAACCGTAGTTAATTACTACTTATTTCAAGTTTTTTTTTAATATTTTTTAATATCTATTTTATTTTATTTTGGAATACTTTTGAATTGTCGTAAGAGATAAATGCTCGGTAATTTATTTACAGGTTGTCTTAATGCAAGGTCTCTTTTACCTTCTTTGCAGTATGTTAAGTTAATTATAAATGAACACCAATTTGATATATTTTTTATTTGTGAAACATGGTTAAATGAAAATGTAAATAATGACTTAATTAATTTTGATGGGTATATTTTATATAGAAGGGACAGAGGTGGCTTAAGAGGAGGTTTGTGTATTTACGTAAATAATAAGATATATAGTGAAGAAATGAATTATCATGGAACAGTATCGGAACAACTTTGTGTAAATATAAAAATTAAAAGGAAAATTATTGCTCTTGGTGCAATATACAAGCCTCCTAAAATAAATAAGAATTCTTTTATTGCTGAAATGGAAGATATCCTGAGTCTGATTCATCCCACTGTAGATGAGATTACATGCGCTGGAGATTTTAACATATATTTTTCAAATGCCGATGATATTTATGTAGATAAAATGTCATCTGTGTTAGAATGCTTTGGTATTGAACAAATCATAGACACTCCTACAAGCATTACAGCTACTACTGCTACCTTACTGAATGGTATTGTAACATCATCTGACTGGGTTATTGACAGGGGAGTTATTCACGCAACAGGTGTCATTTCTGATCATGATATAGCTACATGTAAAGTAAAACTGAGTGTTGAAAAACATGGCCCCAGAATGATTACTTATAGGTCTTTTAAATATTTTAATGATGATGATTTTAGAATAGATTAATATAATACTCCATTTTTTGGAATATATGATCAGGAAGGGTCTGATGAAAAAATAACGTTTTTGATCAACTGTCAGATGAACCTCTTCGACAGGCATGTGCCGTTAATAACATCGCGTGTATCTAAGCCTCGAGCACCTTGGTTAACTGGCGCTATAAAACAAATGATGAAAATACGAGATAAAGCGCTGCACAAGTATAAGAAAACTAAACTTGACCATCATTTTCAGTTTTATAAAGACATGAGGAACTACACAAATTCTGCGATTAAAAGAGAAAAGAAAGCATTTTTTACATACGAACTTAGTAACAAGAATTCTAAAACTCTTTGGAAAACTCTAAAAACGTATAGTATTATACCTACCAAATCAAGCACAATACCGGACAATTTGAAAAGTCCTGCTGAAATAAATGAATTCTTCATCAACTCATGTTATATGAGAGAACCTCCTGAAGAATTACTTTCGTCGTACAAACTAAGAAAAATAATAGATTCGGATTTTGAATTTCAGGAGGTTAATGATTTATTTATTCACCAAACAATAAATGGTATAAAGACAAATGCTGCCGGTGAAGACAAATTAAATTTGAGACTATTAAAGTTATGTGGAAAAGAGCCATTGTAAAAGTATTGCCTAAAAAGCCTAATCCACTTGAAATTAAGGATTTGCGCCCAATCAGTATACTGCCAACTTTATCTAAGGTACTCGAAAGAGCTATAGAAGTACAACTGAAGAAATAGGTTGATCAGTATTCATTATTACATATAACACAATCTGGATTTCCAAAAAATTATAGTTGTACAACGGCTCTTCTCCATATTATTGACGATGTTCTTAGAGCTTTGGACAAGGGTGAATGCACTGTTCTGGTCTTGCTAGACTTTAGCAGAGCCTTCGATACCATTAACCACAATTTAATGCTGGAAATTCTACATTATATAGGACTTTCCAATAATGCCATAAACTTTATAGCATATTACCTTCGAGGACGTAAACAGATGGTTGTGGTTGACGGACACTCTTCTGGGTACAGTCAAACCTCGATATAACAAATCTCAAGGGACCAAACCGAAAATTCGTTATATCGAGTATTTCGTTACAATGAGGTTAGGTTAGCTGAAAATTCACTACATCGAGGTTCACAAACGCCCTCGGTCGTGTTTTTTATATAATTCAAACATTGTGAAATCGTATGCTGTACAACTCTTTAATAGTATGGAAAACGAAATAAAACTCATTTAAAAATGCTTCTTTATTTGACACTTACTTAAATAACCGTACATAAATGAAAACTACACACAGTAACTTAAAGCAGCGCCTACCACTAAAGATAGATTTACTTCCGTAACTGTTAGATTGCCTTTAAAACCTACACATATATTGTTTTTGATTATATTTTAATTGAACTTCGTCAACTGGCGTGGACATTCAACTAAATAAATAATCTTAATCTGACAAAGTTAATGTCGAAATTAATAATTTATTATGTACAAATTTACAAAATTTTACAAAGTTGAGTTGCGAACGCTGAATTTCTATGGTTTCAGACCGGAAGACACTTTATGTTACGATTAGATGAATTTTAAACTAACTTTGTTATTGAGCGTTGAGCTCGATTCGATGAGTGTGTAAAACTCGCGTCGATGAAAGTGAAACTCGCGTCTCGAAGTGTAGAATTGACGAGTGAAAAACTAACTTGGTTGTTGAGCCTTGCGCTCGTTTCGATGAGTTAAAAACTAACTTCGTTGCTGAGCATTGCGCTCGATTCGATGAGTATGAACTTGATGTTGAGCGTTGCGCTCGTTTCGATGAGTTTGTAGTACTGCTGAGCGTTGCGCTCGTTTCGTTGAGTGTGTAAAAACTTGATGTTGAGCGTTGCGCTCGTTTCGATGAGTTTGTAGTACTGATTTCTTCACGTTGTGAGACGTGTTAAGTAGAAATCTGCGAGGGGTGTGTTTACACGTGGATTGGGTTGACCAAACGAAAATAAATATTTCCTATTGGCCAGCATCACCTGCCTTGTCGGTTTTGCCAGACAAGATTCAACTATGGGTGCCGCCAATATTAAGTTAAGTTTCTATGGAATACAACAATAGCAATTGTAACCTATTTACTCAGAAAGGTAATTCAAAAATGTTTTTTCATGTCTTCCGAACCTCGACCATAAAATACATGCAGAAGTGACACTAAAATTAAGGTTTTTACAATCCAGTATACAAATAGGGTAAAACGTGCTTTTTTCTCACTTCTTAACTATAGGACAATGTCGACTTTCAAAAAGGTGTCATTCATCTGCCCATACAAAAGAATTTACAATCATTGTTGGAAAACGTGATATTTACAAAACATTCTGAAAATAAAAATAAAATATCCTTTGAATTTTTTACAATAAAAAGATCTTATCAATTCTGCAACATATTTCTACAAAGCTATAAACTAAAATGAATTTACGCCTTAAATATATACAATAAAGAAAGGAAGGCATACAAATGTCTCACATATTTTAAATGTGTCTTAACAAATAAATTTCAATATTTCACAATCTTGAACATACTCCTCCCGTTGAGAGAATACGATCAATTATAAAGTCTATGAATGTTCATCTTCAGCATTAGTCGGTAGAATCGGAAGTAAAGCTACCTTCTTCACATTTAGGACCACTGAAGATTTCGCGGTTTTCACTAAAACAGTACGTACAACACCGTCACTACCGGGATAGCACTTCATGATTCTTCCCAGGGTCCATTGTGAGGGTGGAATGTTATCTTCTCGTAGTAAGGCCACAGCCCCTTCGTGGATTTCAGGACCGGCCTTTTCCCATTTGGTGCGAACCGTCAACTCGTTCGGGTATTCCTTGCTCCACCGCGTCCAGAAATGCGGTTTAACCTTAAGTATGTGCTGCTCATCGTGAGACATATGTTTACTGGTAGTCGGGGGGTAATCACGACTTTGCAAGTTGGTCAATAAATGACCTATTAATAAATTGCCAGGAATAAGGGTGATAGGATCGGTAGGATTAGAAGAAATATTAGTTTCGTTTTCGATAATTAACACATTAAATCGTCCACACGTAAATAACCAGTCGCGACCGGCGACTTTGTACAAATGCATTTTAAACCCTTTCAATGTTGCTTCACCTAATTTCCCAACACGTGGTGGCTGCGGAAACTTTGCCTTGAAGCAGGCACAACACAGTTTTATATGTATATACATTCGACTACGTCCGTCAATAATCACATATCTACGGCGTATCGAGCATAAACTTTGCTGAATTTCAGCTTGCAAATATTTTTTCAGAAAATACATCATAACAAAAATGATCACATGTCTAATTTTAAACAAGATAACGGTGTGTTCAGCGTCAAATGTTGAATTAGACACAATCAAACGGTAGCCTGTCCTCATTATCCCTTCTTTGTCCCGAAAAGGATTTATCAATCGCCGAGGAACAGCTTGAGGCCAACGTAATGAAAATTCATAATCGGACCAATAAAAAGTTTGAATATCTTTTCGGAGGCCCGTATTTACAATTTCCAGGAATGTAGACAAGAGGTGTGCCCCTAAGAGCTCTAATTTCGGTATGGTTAACTTCTTGATAGGTACAACACGAGATTTAACACATGATAATTGCTCTTTAATTTTTCTCAAGAGATATAGTGTGCGTAAGTAAACGCGTGCGTCGGATGCCATTTCAGTTGCATCGGAAAATCCATGTAATTGAACGCTTTCAACATCGGCGGTAATTACGGTGCGTCGAAATAATAACAGATCATTTGACGGTGATGGCTGGCAATATGTTTGCCATTCAATATACAATATAATAAGTAACGATTCGTTCCAATCGAGCTTATAAGTATTGTAAGATTATTTTCCCGAGTGCAATCACGGAAACCAATCATTCTGACGATTCGAATAGTTTGAAAACTCCGAATAGTGTTATCCGTTTGGAAACCCTAATCTGAATAGGTTTCAGTATATACATATTCGTGTCGTTGCGCACGGTATATATTTTGCATTCATCTATACTTAATTGAGGTAAACGTTGAATTGCTAGATACAAAGCACATGTAATATCGAATATAACGATATTTAATTCAAAAATTTGTAAGTTTTTCATTTGATCTCTCCAAATGAGACATTGAAACTTACAGTATTCGTTTCTAACTAAAAATGGTTGACACATTCGCTTTAAATCTCCTGCAATCACGATAGGTTTTTCGCGATCTCGACTAGAAGTAGTTAATAAACTAGGTTGACTATTATGACCGATATACAGGGCGTCATTCGACGGTACGCCTGCAGAAGTCTCTAAAGAACCGTCGTATACCACACTTACTTTCTTAGTTGGGCTCATTTCCTTACTGATTGCGTGATGAGATAAATAGTAACCATCTGATATCAACGTATTGTCCTGAACAGGGAACATGTGAAGTTTGTTCGATTCTTGATTATCAGGAGCTGCTAATTTGCTTTTTTCCGTAGACATGGTAGCCTCTGCTTCTAATAATTTGTCGACCGGTGTAGGTCGGTGGACATCTGGGTCCGTTAATTTACTTTGCTCTACAGGCAGTGTATTACCTATTCCTATTAATCTGTTGACCGGTGCAGGTCGATGAAACTCTGGTTTTACTACTTTGGTTCGTTTTACAGGCAGTGTGGTGTCTGTTCCTACTAATATGTTTTGTTCTACAGGCAGTGTAGTGCCTATTCCTACTGATATGTCGACCGGTTCGGGTCGATTAAACTCTGTTTCTGCTACTTTGATTTGTTCCACAGGCAGTCTTGTGCCCGTTCCTACTAAGATGTCAACCGGTTCCGGTTGATGAAACTCTGATTCTGCTAATTTGATGTTAGCAGGTAACTTTATCTGCTCACGTTGGATCGATTCATGTGACATAACGTGAGAGATTACTGGTACGTTTACAGCGGCGGATGTCTTTTTATCAGCGTTTAAACGTGTTTTGTTGGCCGTTTGCACGGTATCTACTTGTTGCATTGCACGGTATGTACTGCATGGTAGAGCTGCGAATTTATCGAGCTATCTTCGTAATAGCTACGTTGATTAATTTCCTCTTGATCTAACTCCTCTATCCTATCCTGAAGTGAATCAAATTTTTCAAATGCTTTAGTTGTCCTTTCTAATGTCGATTGAATAAAATACTCATTGACGTTCGCGGGTTCATCGTTTGCTTGGTCAAGGACTCTTCTCAATGTCGTAATGGTTGTTAATATATAATCGCGTTGTCGTCTTAATTTCTCAAGTTCAGCCATTTTAAATACAGTTTATGCGTGAGTATGGTAAGGAATTTCAACAATGTTTATACGATACTAATATGGAAACAGGACGGATAATTGGCACATTTAAATAGATAACTGACCAACTTACCTTGATTATCCTGGCTGCTGCTGTGATGAATCCTTGGAACTGCGATTTGAACTGCTAATTGAACTGCTAATTGGACTGCTACACTGGACTGCTAATTGAACTGCTAACTGGGCTGCTAATTGAACTGCTACACTTTCACTATGATTTGAACTGCTATACTTCGATTTGAACTGCTATACTTCGATTTGAACTGCTATACTTCGATTTGAACTGCTCTCTTGATACTGGCACTTTACAATGTTGTATAACAATGCTTGTTATATCCGGCTTACGAAGGACCAATGTTTTTGATTATATTTTAATTGAACTTCGTCAACTGGCGTGGACATTCAACTAAATAAATAATCTTAATCTGACAAAGTTAATGTCGAAATTAATAATTTATTATGTACAAATTTACAAAATGTTACAAAGTTGAGTTGTGAACGCTGAATTTCTATGGTTTCAGACCGGAAGACACTTTATGTTACGATTAGATGAATTTTAAACTAACTTTGTTATTGAGCGTTGAGCTCGATTCGATGAGTGTGTAAAACTCGCGTCGATGAATGTGAAACTCGCGTCTCGAAGTGTAGAACTGACGAGTGAAAAACTAACTTGGTTGTTGAGCCTTGCGCTCGTTTCGATGAGTTAAAAACTAACTTCGTTGCTGAGCATTGCGCTCGATTCGATGAGTATGAACTTGATGTTGAGCGTTGCGCTCGTTTCGATGAGTTTGTAGTACTGCTGAGCGTTGCGCTCGTTTCGTTGAGTGTGTAAAAACTTGATGTTGAGCGTTGCGCTCGTTTCGATGAGTTTGTAGTACTGATTTCTTCACGTTGTGAGACGTGTTAAGTAGAAATCTGCGAGGGGTGTGTTTACACGTGGATTGGGTTGACCAAACGAAAATAAATATTTCCTATTGGCCAGCATCACCTGACTTGTCGGTTTTTTCCAGACAAGATTCAACTATGGGTAACGCCAATATTAAGTTAAGTTTCTATGGAATACAACAATAGCAATTGCAACCTATTTACTCAGAAAGGTAATTCAAAAATGTTTTTTCATGTCTTCCGAACCTCGACCATAAAATACATGCAGAATTGACACTAAAATTAAGGTTTTTACAATCCAGTATACAAATAGGGTGAAACGTGCTTTTTTCTCACTTCTTAACTATAGGACAATGTCGACTTTCAAAAAGGTGTCATTCATCTGCCCATACAAAAGAATTTACAATCATTGTTGGAAAACGTGATATTTACAAAACATTCTGAAAATAAAAATAAAATATCCTTTGAATTTACTACAATAAAAAGATCTTATCAATTCTGCAACATATTTCTACAAAGCTATAAACTAAAATGAATTTACGCCTTAAATATATACAATAAAGAAAGGAAGGCATACAAATGTCTCACATATTTTAAATGTGTCTTAACAAATAAATTTCAAGATTTCACAATCTTGAACATATATTTTATTAAAGATGTTGTTTTGACCTGTTTCTTGATTAAAAATCCTTTAAATTATAAATATAGTAATTATAATGAATAAAAGTAAGTTAATTAAAAGAAAACATTAAGGCCTCATTCTAAAAAAAACTGAAATTTTACGGTACAGAAATAAATATTACACAGTACTCATACTGTACGTTACTACTGTACCATCATCGTAAAATAAATTATTACAGTACAAATAAAACTTAGGATAATGCCCTGGTCAAGCGGCTGCAGTTTGAATGTTGTGTTTGGAGGTAAATATACGACCGTAATGTTACTCAGTTTAGGAATGTCTCCGTGTGCCGTACAGTTATCAATGAAGATGATAATTTTTTCCTTTTCCTTTTCATCTCTTTGTTGAGACTTTGAACCCATGTACCTAAAGCACTACAATTCATCCAAGCCTTTTTATTCGCCATGTAGTCTGTAGGAAGTTCAGTTACATTTTTAAAACAGCGTGGTTTTTGCGCTTTTCCAATAACTAGAGGCTTTAATTTGTGAGTTCCTGTGCAGTTTTCACCTAACATAACTGTTAAACGATGTTTGCTATTTTTCCCACCATGGCATTTATCACCCTTAAATGACAGTGTTTTGTCGGGTAAACATTTGAAAAACAATCCAGTTTCATCGGCATTGTAGTTGTTTTCAGGTTCATATCCCTCAGTTAGCTGAGCAAGTTTATCTTTTCACTCAGTACAAACACCATCGTCCACTTTTGCACTTTCCCCGCACACTTTTAGAAAAATATTCCTTTTTTTGAAGTTTTGTAACCATCCATTGCTAGCACGGAATTTCTCGTGTCCCAGTTCAGAAGCAAACTGTTGGGCTTTTACTTGAAGAATTGGGCCACTTATTGCAATATTTTTATCTCGGTACTGCTTCAACCACTTAAGGACACATTCTTCTAAGTCCTTCAACTCACACGACTTTAACTTTTTGATTTTAGAACACAGTACGCTTCTGTCCTCGAACTTCTCTTTCTTTTTCAAAATTGTAGCCAATGTGCTGGGTGGTAAGACAAACTCTTTTGCGATGTCCGATTTTTTTTTCGTCGGATTGTCTTCAACACACTTAATGATTTTCCGTTTACACTCCACGCTTATGGCGCACCGTTTCTTTTTGCTTTTTCCGTCCATCGTCAATTAACTGATAGCCACGCACCGCACAATCCCATAACTTCCACGGAAACTGAATAAACTACAGACTAGAGTGACGTGACTAAGCTTTCATGTCGAGACACGATTATTTTTGTACTGTACGTTTGTTTACGTTCGTTATAATGAGGTGCAGTCGTGGAAATTTCGTTACATGGAGGTGAAGTTCGCTAGATCGAGGTTCTAAATACGAAAAATTTATTGTATCGAGGGTGATTTATTTTTACCGGGATTATAACAAATTCGTTATATTGAGGTTATGAGTACGGATTATTCGTTATGTAGAGGTGAAATTTACATTGATTCTTATGGATAGTTGTAGGGGATTTGAAAAAAATCGTTATGTCAAGGAATTCGTTATATTGAGGTTCGTTATATTGAGGTTTGACTGTATATGGATTTACGGTGCGGAGTCCCTCAGGCCTCCATTCTGGGGATATTGCTCTTCGCTTTATATACTTCCTGTCTAGTGAAAAATTTTAAGTTGTGTAATGTACACCTGTATGCGGATGATACTCAACTTTATCATAGTTTCCACCCCAGTACTGTAGTGGAGTCATGTGGGTATATAAATAAGGAACTTAATAGTTTTATTAAAGCTGCAGAGGATCACTGCCTAAGCATTAATTGTAGTAAGTCTAATGTTATACTTTTTGGAAACAAAAATAAAAGAGATGAGATTTCTGATAGTGTACGTATTGTAATAAAAAATGAAACTCTTCAGAATGTAAGCGAAGCTAAAAGTTTAGGCATAATGTTGGACTCCGATCTAAAATTTGAAAAACACATAAATAAACTTATACAACGCGCATACCTCACTCTTAAAAATATATATGGCAACCGGTATTTTTTCCCACAACATGTGAAATCAAATCTCTGTGAGTCACTGATACTGTCCATATTTAATTATGCTGATGTACTATATGGACCGTTTTTATCCAACCAATGTCAAAGAAAAATACAAAATGTGCAAAATTCATGTTTACGACTCATATTCGGTATACGCAGAAGAGAACATATTTCACACAAAACGAAAGATAATGGTTGGCTAAATATGGCTAATAGAAGGATTCTACATGCAGCTGTTCTTTTTCAAAAAATAATTTATGATAAAACACCCTCATACTTGCACAGAAAAATTACCTATCGATCTGATCTACATAGTTTAAATATCCGATACAAAGGAACCCTTTCACCCCCAGTCTTCAGACTAGAAATTTTCAGGCGCAGTTATTCCTATCAAATATGTTCGATTTTTAATCAGGTACCTGCCATGTTTAAAACTTACAGATTGCAAAGATTTAAGAAGACCTACAAGAAACATTTATTTTCAATAGAACACTGATATCCGTACGATTGAGTTTAAATTTAACTGTAATTTATTTTTTTGTCACACCAACCTAGCGATGTATTCAAGGTTAAGTGGAGGAACAGTTTATAAGCTGAAGTTATATCAGCTTGTAAGCTGAACTTCGCCTATTTCTTTCAACCTTATGTGTATTTTCTTTTTTTCTTGTATTAATATATGGAAGCAATAAAGTCGTTTATTATTATTATTATTATTATTATTATTATTATTATTATTATTATTATTATTATTATTATTATTATTATTATTTATTAATTCACACTTGTCAGTGGAGGATTGGCATGTCCAGGCTGGGATTCTCAAGTTTTCAGCAGCCTAGTCATGTGTGAGCACTCGTCGGACGGTTCGGCATGTTCCCAATATAGCTGCTTGTTGGGCGGTAATTATATTCTTATCAACATTTTCCAATTTCAGTTTCTTTAACTCGTTTTGTAAGTGTACTTCAACGAGACCAGTAGTTGAGATAACCAGCGGATGTATGGTTACGTGTTCTAATTGGTAAGCATCCTTTAGTTCGTGCGCCAAGTCAATATATTTGTGTATTTTTTGGGTCCTAGCTTCTTTAATGTTGTGATCGTTAGGTATGGTGATGTCTATTATATTAGCTGTCCTCCCTTGTTTTTCTAGTACAAGTATATCTGGTTTATTGTACGCTATTTCCTTATCTGTAATTATCATTTTGTCCCAGTATACTTTTACATTTTGGTTTTCAAGTTGTTCTTTCGAGGTGTAATTGTAATAGGGCACTTGTTCTGTCAGCAGGCCGTATTTTATGCAGATTGCCTGGTGGAATACTTTGGATACATCATCGTGTCTTTTCTTGTGGTCCCGAGATACCAAGTAGGAGCATCCTGCCAAGAGGTGTTGAATGGTCTCTGGTTTTTCGTGACATAATCTGCAACTATCGGATGGGATTTCCTGTCGGATGATGAATCGTCTGTAGTTTCGTGTGCTTATTACTTGATCTTGTATGGCCAGTAGAAAACCCTCCGTTTCGGCCATGAGTGTTCCATTCGATAGGTACAGATTTGATAAATGTTTATCCACCTCTTGTCCTGCTAAAGCTGTAGCATATCTTCCATGCAGTTCTTTACCTTTCCAGATTTGTTCTAGTTCAGCGAAGTAGTTCTTATTTTCTTTTTCAGGTGGATTCTCGTTCGTTAACTTTAAGGGTGAAAGAGAGGAGTCAATATATGTTATTGCTCTATATGCGGGGTGTGTTACGGACTTCAGATGAGTAAACAGCTTTTCACATTCTTTATTGTGCATTTCTTTTAGATTTATAAGTCCTCTTCCGCCTTTGTTCCTTGGGAGATATAACCTGACTGTAGATGCATTGGGATGATGTAACCTCCTCCTTGTAAACGATGTTCGAATCAATCTGTCTAGACATTCCAGGTCAGTCGTACTCCATTTGACAATGCCGAAGCTGTATGTTACCACTGGTATCACCCAAGAGTTGATAGCTGAGAATTTTGATCTAGAGTAGAGGTGTGATTTGAGGATTGATTGTAATCTCTTTTTCAGTATGTTTTCAATCTGTTCCTTTGAGTGTTTTTGATCTATGTTAACTGTTTGTTGGAGTCACCAGTATTTGTACATTTCTTCTGGAGGAAGTGGTGCAAATTGGCTTTGATCTATAAGTGTAATATTTTCGGAGTCTTGTACGTTTCCTTTTTTGACATGGACAAATGCACACTTCTCAAGCCCAAATTCCATCCTGATGGATCCGCTGAAGCTAGATACCAGTTCCAGCAGTGAGGTGAGCTGTTCTGAGTTCGACGCATATAGTTTCAGATCGTCCATGTAGAGAAGATGATTGATTTTCATGGA
Organism: Galeruca laticollis; assembly: GCA_963921935.1. Taxonomy (NCBI): domain Eukaryota; kingdom Metazoa; phylum Arthropoda; class Insecta; order Coleoptera; family Chrysomelidae; genus Galeruca; species Galeruca laticollis. Next base: position 77,049,915 of record OY998183.1, read on the forward strand.
TGGCTCCCTGGATATAGTGTAGCCACAATAGCTGTCGTCAAGTAGACTACTAAGTGGATTTAGAGCCAAGCAAAACCATAGCGGGCTGAGGCTGTCCCCTTGGAAAATGCCCCTCTCTATTCTCACTCCTGCGGTGGTGTAATGAGTTGCTCCCACATTCACGTTCAGAGAGGTTTCCCACGTCTCCATAACTTTTTCAAGGAACTCAATCAAGTGGTTGTTGATTTTGTAGATGTTTAGTACTTTAAGTAACCACGAGTGCGGGACAGAATCAAATGCCTTTCGATAGTCTATCCAAGCAACCGAAATGTTCCTTTTCCTCTGTTTGGCATGGTTAGTGATCACTGTATCAATAATCAGCCACTCTTTGCTTACCCGTGCCATTGCCTTACAGCCGTTCTGTTGCCAAGCTAGCAGTTGGTTTCTTTTTAGGTGGGAACTAATTTTCTGCTCTATGATTGAGGTGAGTATTTTATATGCGATGGGCAAGCAGGTAATCGGTCGGTAATTTTGGGGGTTTTCGACTTTCTCGTTTTTGGGCAGGAGGTAAGTTATACCTTTTGTGAAGAAGGGTGGTATCTTTTGTGGATCTTCCATGGATTCATTTAGTTGGTTGGCGAAGATTTGATGAATCGATGTGAAGCTCTTCCACCAGTATGCATGAACTTTATCAATTCCTGGTGCTTTCCAATTAGCCAGTTTCTGTGCGGCATCTTTAACATTATTATTATTATTATTATTATTATTATTATTATTATTATTGGAACTGAGGCACAGGTTTGTCCTGGTGTGTTCCGCCTATACGGGTGGAGGCCAAGTATAGGAGGACTCTATTGATGTCGGAGGAATGATCTAACAATATTGCATGTTTGCAGTATTACGGCTTTCTGTGTTTGGTTGTGTATGGTTGCGGGTAGATTGAGTTCTGATAGGTGTCCGATGAAGGATGTGTGAGTGAGACCTGTTGATGAAATGATGATTGGTATGACAGTGACCGTTTTTTGTTTCCATATTCTTTCAAGTTCTATGGCAAGCGGGATGTACTTTTGGATTTTTTCCGAATATTTAGCTGGTACGTTGTGGTCGTTTGGTATAGATATGTCTATTAGGTATGTGTGCTTCTCCTTCTTGTCCGTGAACGTAATATCGGGTCTATTGCATGATAGGGGTTTGTCAGATTGGAGAGTTTTATCCCAATATAGTTTATAGTCTGCGTTTTCAAGTATGTCAGATGGTGTGTATGTGTAGTAGGGCGTATGTTTGTTTAATTTATTATTATTATTATTATTGTTATTATTATTATTATTATTATTATTATTATTATTATAGTATTGACAAATCTAGTAATATTGACAAGTTCAGTAGATGTAGTGAGTCGGGTAGGTAGATATAAATTAATTCTCAACACATACATACACATATATTCGCACACACATACAACCACATACTTTTCTTTTTATATCTTGTTTATTATATTTTGGAAAAAGTTTCTATTTTTTGATAATATCCATTTTTTTATTTCACATTTAAAGCTCTTATATCCTTCAATTTTTTGTAGTTCTACAGGTACTCGACTTAGAATTTTTGGGCCCAAGTAATCAAAGCAGTGTTGTCCAACAGTTTTTTCACTTTTAGGTAAGTTGTATGTGTTCTGTTTATGCCTAGTATCATGAGTGTGTTCAAGACGCTCTAATATATGTTCATTTCGTTTTAGGTAGAGCAATATTTTGAGGCAGTATAATTGCCTTAAATCCATAACTTGGCTCATCACATATAAATCATCACTTGGAAACCTGATACTCTTTTGGTGAATAATTATTAATATCCACCTTTGTAGCACATTTACATTTTAAATGTGGCAATCATATACTCCACCCCAACCAGAGATGCCATAGCTCAGCTGTGACTGCACTAACGAAAAGTACAACATTTTCGAGATGTCTCTCAAGTATTTAAACCTTGACCGTAATTCTCTTAGTTTGTTAGCAATATTTTTTGTTTGCAGATCCCATTTGAGATGACGATCAATAATAATTCCAAGATATTTAATCCTATCTACTTCTGGAATTTTAGTAGTCATGTCAATATCCAAATATCCGAGATTTGGTAGACCTGTCCGGTATGATGTGGAAGGCATATATTTTGTTTTATCTACATTTAGTGTTAATTCATTAAATTGAAACCAGGTTTTTATTTTTTTTAAAAGCGATTTCAGCTTGTGTTTTCAACTGAGCCCAAGTAGGAGCGGTAAAAAGGATGGCAGTATCATCGGCGAAGCTAATGATTTTGCTCCTTATGTCCAGGAAAAGTAGGCTATTTAAATAGATATTGAATAGCAGCGGGCCCAGTACAGAGCCTTGTGGCACGCCATAGGTAACATTTCTAGCCTCGCTTATGCAATTGTCGATGGTTACATATTGTTTTCGCTCACTCAAGTAACTCTCTAATAGCTTATACGTTAATCCACGCACACCGTAGAATTTTAATTTGTTTAATAATTTTTTATGATTACGGTATCAAAAGCCTTAGAGAGGTCCACAAAGATGCAAGCTGCTTCTACTAATGAGCATATTGCATCCTCCGTGGATTTTCCATCTCTAAAGCCATACTGATTTTCTGAAATAATGTTATGCTTATTGAAGAATTTAATTAGCCTACATTTTAAGATCTTTTCAAAAATTTTACTTCTCGTTGAAATGCGAGTTATTGGCCGATAATTCTCCATTTTAGATATATCACCATTATTTAAAAATAGGCTTAATTAACCCTGTTTGCAGCGACTTAGGAAAGATTCCCGAACTAAAGCATTTGTTTATCATATAGGTAAGTGGAGTAGCTATTTCATGTTTTATTTCTTTTAAAGTTTCCGATTTAATGCCGTATAGTCTTGGTGACTTTTCATTTTTTAACGAATTTATAGTATGTTTCACCTCAGCTTCATCTGTGGGGTACAAATACATAGTTGTGTCTAGAGTTTGTATATTCTCAGCATAATTTTGGGGGGAGGTTATCTTTTGGGCATACTTTTTCCCCAAATCACTAAAAAAATTATTAAATGCATTGGCTATATCTTTGGTGCCATTAATTAGTTGACTTTTTTCATTTAAAATGTTATCTATTTTACTTTTAGATTTGGATTTGCCACATATATCAGTTACACATTTCCATAGTGCTGCAGATGAATTGGAGTTTTTATTGATTAAGTTATTAAAATAAGTCTTCTTTGCATTTTTTATGAGTATTTTTAATTTGTTTTTATAGTCATGATATTTTTTATTTAAGAGTATGTCATTAGGGGTACTTTTAAGTTTTTTATAGATTTTTTTTTTCGTTTATAGATTTTAGTAATCCCGCAGTAATCCATGGTTTTTTAGCCTTTTTAATTTTTGATCTTTTTACAATACTTGTACATTCTTCGATACTTTGCTGTAAGATAGAAAGGAATTGATCTGTACATTCATTCACCCCAGTAATCGTGTATATATTTTGCCAATTTTTATTTCGTAACTGTTCTCTTAACTTTGGATAATTAATAAATTTTTTAGGTTGATTTTCGTTTTTTGTTTCATATGTCTCTTTAAATTGAATGATTAGTGCTATATGGAGATGGTCAGTTATTCCGTAGTCAAAAATAAATGATTTAATATTATTATTTTCATAATTTAAATTTTTTACATAAATGTGGTCTAGGCAAGTTTTGCTTATGGGTCTTGTTATTTCATTAATGTAAGAGACAAAATCCAATGATTCTAGGGTATTTTTATATTGTTCAACGTGATCGACATCTGATAAAAGATCAATATTAATGTCACCCATCAGTATATGAATTTTAGATTCCTTTCCTTTTTTATTATTTAAATAACTATTGAGGTTCGTACTAAAGATTTTAGGACATATAATAGGTGATTTATACAATGCGTTTATGTTATATTGCTTTAGTTTCAGAAATTTTGACAATTTTGTAAAAATGTGTTAGTTTATTATTTACATACAAAACTACTCTGTCGCATTTATTATAGTCCCTATCATTATAAATTAAGTGATATCCATTTCTGTCAATGCAATCACATCAAAGTCGGCCTGCTGGTTTAGAAAAAGCAAAAATTCATCAAAATTTTTTTGGATACTTCTGATATTCATATGGAGTACTAAGATTTGACCTTTTTTGCAGTTTGTATATGTACCAAAATCCGATATCGAATTTATTACTTGGGCCTCGATTTCCTTGTTCTCATACCGACTTAGATACAAATCCATTTGTTATGATTTATATTCGCACAATGACATTAAAAGATATAACAACTTTTTTTTGTTTACAGTCACTTTAAAGAAACGAGAGAAAGAAAAGTTAGTTTCCAGTATCTAGAATTTGGCAAACATTGCAATGATATGAATACAAACAATTCAGAATTTATAAAGAAAAAAAAAACGTAATTGTTGAACACCCAAAATAAAAACTAGTTTATAATAGTAACAAGTTGTAGACGAACCATTTATGCACTCATATATATTCTGTGTGCCGGAGCAGGTTGAAACATTTATAAAGTTTTTGCGAAATTATTTTTTTAGTTACTGCTATAGCTAAAATAAATTTCATATGGTTTCACTTTACTTTATTTGCACCTGATGATGAAGAATTGTTTCTCGTTCTATAAGGATTTCTTTCGAGATGTTTAAATTCCCTGGCTATTTCTTTGGGGGGTTGCTTTGGTTTCATTTTTGGGCCTATTGGCCTGTGGAGTGTTTTTCAAGGGATTCTGATTATTTGGTTCAGCTTCCTTGGAGTCTCTATTTACTATTGTTACAGTTGGAGTCGAGGGATTACTTTTTGTGTTACGTTCTTCTACTTCTACAACTTCATCATCCTCATAGGTATGTTTCATAAGCTGCGAGGGGTAGAATATATCTCCATTTACAATAAGTTTTCTGTTTTTGATGAAGCAATGTTTTTCATCATGTTTTTGTTTTGCCAAATATAAATGATGTCTTTGGCTTCCTCCCGTTGCTTTGGTGTTTGATCCTGAGCAATGGAAATCTTTGTTCCCTTTAATTTTTTTATATTCCTATAGATCTTCTGTTTAGTTAGAAATGAAATGAATTCAAACTTAATGGGACTGTCCCTATTTCGACCGAGTGGATAAATGTTGATAAAATCGGACTCTGACAACGACAAACCCAGCAAATTGTTAAAAGTGAAGATAATCTTTGGTATGTCCAGTGGGCTGCTTTCTCTTTCTATTCCATCCTTACAAACTTAAGTTAGTCCAAGAGCTGCATGACGACGATTCCGACTGGCGTCTGCAGTTTTGTGAATTGATGAGTGAACGACTGAACAACGATCCAGATTTATTGTGCAATATCTACTTCTGGGATTAATGTTAATTTGCACTAAATGGTGTAATAAACGGGTATAATTGTAGATACTGGGCAGAAATGGACCCACACGTAATGCGAGAGTTTCGTGCTCAAACACGACAAAAATTGAACGTCTGGTGTGGCATTCTAGGTGATCATATTGTTGGACCATTTTTTTGGTAGGGGAAATTTGAATGTCGAGTCTAACTACAATTACTCAGAGAAGCTATTGATCCCGAAATAACACATATACTAGAAAATGATGATAATATGTCCGAAGCTTTGCTGGCGTTTCACAAGATGGGGCACCTCCACAGTACGCTCGCGAGGTACGAAAGTATTTAAACGAAACATTTCCTGGTCGTTGTATAGGCAGACGAGGCCCAATGTTTTCGTGGCCACCTAGATCACCCGATTTAACCCTACTAGACTTTTTTTGATGGGGATATTTGAAAACTAAAATTTATGCCACTCAGCCAGAATCTATAGATGATTTACGTCAGCAAATTGTTCAAGAATGTCAACAAGTGAACCCAGAGATGTTACATAATGTGCGACAAACAGTAGAAGCTCGATTGTATCATTGTATGGAAACCAATGGAAGTCAATTTGAACATCTTATAAAATAATTTATCATTGTTATGCTAATTTGTTAATAATTTAACTTTCTCTGTCAGTAAATTGAAATTATCCGTAACTTCCAAAAATTATATACTTTTCACAATAGGTATTAGATATTTTTGGAGTGACCTTTCAGAGCAGAATCCAAAAATGAGGAAATATACAGGGTGTTCCATTTAAAAAAAATGGGAGTGGTGACCTTAGGGAGGAGGGGGTTAAATTTATAACGAGTACATATGAGCAAAAAGACGTCCCCGTTTATATGTTTTTTGACGTATTTTTGTATTTTTTCATAAAAGTGACGGCTTCCGATTTATAGCTACACACAAAATTAAGCGACCTGAAATCACCATCAAAAATGCAACGCTGACTCCCGGATTAATTGTAAACTCGACGCTTTCCGATTTAATACCTGAAATATCTAAACGGCAATTGAATCGGTGAGTTCGAAAACCGTACATGTCCAAAAATATCATTTCGAGAAATTCAAGAAAAAACCTATAAACTTTTAAACTACGCATTTCATAGTATTGGTATGCATAGAGAAGTTTTAGATCTGAGTTTTCCTAAAATAAAAATGGCGTAACATTTACAGCTAAAAAAGGTAACGGTAAATCATGTCAGTATAAAAAAGTACCAATAAATTAAAAATTTATTAGAAAATCGTACACGAATATTAAAAAAAAATAAACTTTTACTGTTTCGACCCCTACTCTGTGGAATCTACTCATATTACTTTTTTAAACGAAGCTCACTGTTTCTAGATAATTCAACAATATATTGAAAAATGGTAAAAATTCTAAAAAAATTTGATAATTGTTTCGATATTGCTATCATCGTCAAAATGACAGAAGTTACATTTCATGTGATGCCTTGATGTCAATTGAGGTACATTCAAACCATCTTCTAAGTCTTTCAGCCAGGAGTTTGTCTTCTCCCCACTGATCGTTTTCCTTGTATTTTTCCTTCAATGATCAGTCTCAAGAGTTCATACCTTTCGCCTCTCATTATGTGGCCTATATATCTCGTCTTTCTCTCCTTAACAATCTGCATCAGGTCTTTTGATTTTTTCATCCGCGCAAGGACTTCCGTGTTGGTGATTTTCTGCACCCACGATATTCTTAACATACAACGGTATATGTACATCGAGAGTCCACCCTTCACTGTCATATAACAAGGTTGAAAATATATAGCATCTGATCATGCGCATTCGAAGTTCTAGGCTTAGTTCGCGGCTCGTGAAAAATTGCTTCATATTAATAAATGTTTTTCTGGCCTGCTCAATTCGTGCTTTTATTTCGATCTAGGGGTCGCATTGATTATGATAGTCCCCAGGTATCTGAATGAATTTACTTGTTCTACCTGTATATCGTTAATGGAAAAATTGGCAATTATATTTGTCTTTGAAAAAACAAGAAGCTTAGTTTTAGACACATTCATGAGTAGTCCATGCCGTTCACTAAGGCTTACGATACGGTTCATTAAGTCTTGTAAATCGGCCAGATTATCTGCCAGCACAACACAGTCTTCGGCGTACCTCAGATTGTTAACAACGACTACATTGATTGTGATTCCTCTTTGGACCCCTTGCAGCGCTTCTCTAAATGTAGTCTCAGAATACAAATTAAACAGATTAAACATGTGGTGATAGGATACAACCTTGCCTTACTCCTCTCCCTATTGTAATAGCCTCTGATGTTGATTGCTCAATTTGCTGTTTGGTGCCAGTACAACTGTGAAATGATTATGATCTCTTCTTTATCTATTCCCGTGGTTTGAAGAATTTCCAATAGTTCGTCATGCTTAACTCAATCAAACGCTCTTTTATAATCAATGAAACATGAAAATACATTCACGTTCATATCTCTACATCTTTGAGTTAAGACGTTTAGAGAGAACAGTGCTTCCCGTGTACCCACACCATTCCGAAATCCAAACTGACAGCCATCTACCTGACTTTCGCATTTTTTGTAGATGCGCGTATGAATTATTCTTAAAAATACCTTAAGAACATGAGACATTAAGCTGATCATTCGATATTCGTCACATTTTGATACGTTGTTTTTCTATGGAAGTGTTATAAACGTTGACCTGAGCCAGTCTGAGGGTATAGTACCTGTTCTATAAACAGCGTTAAGTAGTGAAGTTAATATGTTCAGTCCGGCTCCTTCTTCGTCTGCTATAACTTTTAGTACTTCTGCGTGTGTCTTATCTGGGCCAGTTGCGTTTCTGTTTTTTTTTGGGTTTTTATAGCATGTATGACTTCCTCTTTCGTTATGTCGAGCCCCTTTTCATTTATTTGATCGTCGGTTGTTTGTGGCAATTCTGGTCTATTGTCATTAAACAGGTCTTCGACATATTCTTTCCATCTTTTAAGTTTTGTTTCAGTTTCTGTTTCAAATATTAAAGCTTAGATATTATTATCCCCATGGGGATATCTTTTTCCCATTTAAGATCAGTATAACTGACCAATGATATAGAAAACCAGGAAAATTATATCTGCTGATCTTTACAATTATTACTTAAGAAGACAGTTTAAAAGTGGAGAACTCCCTAGATTTACCTGTTCATTGACGACTGCATATTGTGGGTCTCTTAAGTGTCTTCTAATTCTAATTTCTAACTCTTCAAGGAAATCCAGTTCTTGTTTCTTATCACAAATATGTAGTACTTCTAGTTCTGCGTTAGGTGTCAATGAATGGTGTCAAGTAGATATTTTGCGTAGTGGGATTTACCTGGTTGTTTTGATCTGTATGCTCGCATGTATTCGCTGTATCTAATTTCAAAATCTAAGGGTTTGACCCAAATAGACAGCATTGCATTCTGGACATTTAAGTTTATGTATACCTAACTTCTTTAATGGGGATATTTTTGTTTTTACATTTAACAATTTTGTACTCACATTACTTTCTGTTTTAAAAGAAATTGTTGTATTTGTTGTTAAAGATATTATCTTTGAAATATTACCTGCATAAGTGATGGTTTTGTAATTTTTTATTTCTTTAGTTTGTTTACGAAATATTAGTTGTACAACCACTTTTTCCTCTTTTTTATTAAATAATTTATAACAATCTTATCTTCTTTTCATTTCTTGTTTGATTCTTTGAATCTGTAAGCACTACTACATCTTCTTCTTTCTGATCACCGCATTCCTGTTGTTTTGGCTACTTTTCTTTGTAGGCTGTTTAGGTTTACAAAAAAAGTAATTCTTCGAATTTCTTTTCTTTCTCCGAGGAGAGGGGGTGTAACATGCCGTTGTGACATGTTTCAATTTTCATTAGTTATTTAGGAACGTTACTTATTCTTCAGCTACTGCCACCTCTAATTCATAATCATTTTGAACGCTTTTGAAAGATGAAATAAAATAATTTAATTTGTTTAATACTTCATTATATTTGAACTAATGTTCAATTTAAACTAGTTGACGCGTTTCACTAATACAGTAGATTTCTCAAAACGAAAGAAGGTATAATTTAAAAAAAAACATTTTTTTTAATATATACAATGAATAAATACAGAACTCCATTATACTGATATTAACAAAGGTTTGAAAAAAATTACCTGGAAATTCATTCACTATAAACATTCCTAAGCTATCTTCTAGGCAAAAAGGTTTAATAAACAAGAGTGATTGATATCTATTTGGTCATTAAGAAGGTTACCTGAATATTTGTTTTTGTTAATCTCAAGAGCCTCTAATAGATTTAAACTAAAGGATTTACCTTCTACATATAAAATTTCAAAATTTAGCTCGAAAATGTGTTGGTTTTCTAATAAATGATTTGAAAAGTTAGAATCTATTTTATTGTTGTCATAGCTACGTTTGTGTTCCGAAATTCTAGTTTTAAAATTTCTAAAAGTTCTACCGATATAAATTTTATCATAGTTGTCATTACCACATTTTAATTTATAAACTGCTGATTTGTTTAATTTTGAAGAATTAGATTTGTTATTTTTAATGAGTTTGGATTAATTTAAGTCAGTTTTAAAGCAAATATTCACGTCTAAAGTTTCTAAAAATGTTTTAATTTTTAAAAATGGTGTTCCAATGTATTAATTATAATTAAATATCATAAAACAAATAGCAGTTAATAATAATTACGATCCAAATTTAATTGACAATATCATAAATAAAAAGATAAAAAACAGGCTTTAGAACAAGTATTCCCTTCTGATAACAATAATAATAAACAATTTAAAAGCTTAACATACTTTGGAGCACCATCATTTTTAGAAACTTCAGAAATGAATATTTGCTTTAAAACTGATTTCAATTCATCCAAACTCATTAAAAATAACAAATTTAAATCTTCAAAATTAAACAAATCAGTAGTTTATAAATTAAAATGTGGTAATGACAACTGTGATAAAATTTATATCGGTAGAACTTTTAGAAATTTTAAAACTAGAATTTCGGAACACAAACGTAGTTACGACAACAAAAAATTAGATTCTAACTATTCAAATCATTTATTAGGAAACCAACACATTTTCGACCCAAATTTTGAAATTTTACATGTAGTCGGTAAATCCTTTAGTTTAAATTTATTAGAGGCTGTTGAGCTAAACAAAAACAAATATTCAGGTAACCTTCTTAACGACCACATATATATGAATCACACTCCTTTATTAAACCTTTTTACCTGGAAGATAGCTTAGGAATGTTTATATAGTGAATGAATTTACAGGTAATTTTTTCAATACCTTTGTTAATATTAGTATAATAGAATTCTGTTTTTAAACACTGTACATATTAAAAAAAATTTAAATTTTACCTTCTTTCGTTAGTGCTAGTGAAACGCATCAACCAGTTTAAATTGAACATTAGTTCAAATAAATGAAGTTTTAAGCAAATTAAATTGTTTTATTTCATCGTTCAGTATGGATCTTCATCAAGTGAAGGCCTCATCTATTCAAAATCATTTTATTTCAATTTGTTAAGAAGGCGTTGTATGACCGTTTTTACGGTCGTAAAATTTTTATTTAAACGACGATTCGATTCGAATCGGTCTCTTTACCATTCTTCGCTGAGAAGCAAATCAATATTCAATTATCAAATAATATTTTGTGTGTGGTGTTAATTTTTCTTGCCGTACCGTACCCGTAAGTGGACATCAACCAGGCCCCGTAAGTGGACATCAACCAGACCCCGTAAGTGGACATCAACCAGATCGATTGAACCCAGAAGTCGCCCTCGCCACTTCAGAGTCCAGACCACCAACGGCTCATGAACCGGTCGATACCGCTGAGAGCTGTACGCCCCGAGCTGGACATTTTTATTGTACTACTGATTTTTATTCGTATTGTATTGTGAATATACGGTTTATGTGAATTTATTTTTGTGTTAAATAAATCCATTTTTCCCGAAATTTTGTTTATTAATTCACCTTATCCCAGTTGAGGTAATAAAACATAGTGTAACTGAGGCCGAATTCACCATCTGAGTCCCAAGGCCGGGTAAAGCTCATATAGTGACAACTGTTTTAAATAAATAAGAAACACATTATAATATGTAATGGATAACCGTTGGATGTTGCTATTTATTTAATTGTATTAATTTCTCTATCAAAATTATATTTGTATTTTAAATGAAACTCAATGTTTCTAGCTAATTCCACAATATAATGAAAAATGTTGAAAATTCTAAAAAATTGACAATTGTTTGGATAACTGAATATCATCGTCAGAATGACAAAAGTTATATTTCATTTGATGCCTACCTGATGTTTAGTAGTTATTTTTGACTAGATAAAGAAGTCACCTACCTTGTGATTGACTTAATATATGTTAATAGAGAAAAGAAGAAGATGTGATATTACAAATATTGAAACTTAGATATTATTAGCCCTATGGTGATATCCTGGATATCATTTTTCCAATTAGGATCAGTATAACTGTGCAATGATATAGAAAGCCAGGAAAACTATATCTGCTGATCTTTACAATTATCACTTAAGAAGACAGTTTAATAATGCAGAACTCCATCGATTTATCTGTTCATTGACGACTTCATATTGTGGGTTTCTTAAGTGTCTTCTAATTTCCAACTCTTCAAGGAAATCCAGTTCTTGTTTCTTATCACAAATATGTAGTACTTCTAGTTCTGTGTTAGGTGTCAATGAATGATTGGTGTGAAGTAGATGTTTTGCGTAATGAGATTCATCTGGTTGTTTTAATCTGTATGCGCGTAAGTGTTCACTGTATCGGATTTCAAAATTTCCAAGGGTCTGACCCAAATAGACAGCATTACATTCTGGACATTTGAGTTTATATATACCTGATTTCTTTAATGGTGGTATTTTTGTTTTTATATTTAACAATTTTGTACTTACGTTACTTTCTGTTTTAAAAGAAATTGTTGTATTCGTTGCTAAAGATATTATCTTTGAAATATTATAAGAAATACTCTTTGCATTTTCAAATCAAGAAAATTGATTTAGCTGTTTTTTCAACTTCTAATGTGAATTTAATTTTTGGGTGTAAATTATTAATGTGGTTGAAAAACATATCTAATTGTCGTTCACTACCTATAAAACAAGCTAACATGTCATCTACATATCTATACCATACTAAAACATTTTTTGAAATATTACTTTCAAAGATTTTTCTTTCTAAACTGTCCATAAAAATGTTTGCCAAAATAGGTGATATAGGGCTTCCCATTGGTAAACCTTCATTTTGAATATATATATATATATATATATATATATATATATATATATATATGTTTTTGTCAAAAGTGAAATAATTCTGATTAAAACATACTTACATCAAATACATTAAGTATATCTGATATTATTCCTGGATTAATTCAAATAATGTTCTTTATGAGAAATTAAAAATTGCCAATTTAATCAAAAATATTGAACCTTCAAAAGTTAAACGTCAAATAAAAAATGACATTACAGTTTAAAATGCAATAAAAAAGAAAGTAGAAGATAATAACCTAACAGTTACAAAATCTTATAAGGGGAACACAACTGTCATATTGACAACTGAAAATTATAATTAAAAAATGTATAGCTTTATAGAATCTAGCGATGTAAAAGTTCTTAAAGCTGACCCAACAAAATAGTTCTCTACTAATGTAAGGGAAATTGTTAATAATACAAATTATCTTTCAAGTGATTACGAAAAGAGGTCCATCTTAAATAAGAATCCTCAGTGTCCACAATTATATGGAACCGTTAAATTACATAAAATAACGAAACCAATTAGACCTGCAGCTTCTTATGTTAATACTCCTAATAATATATTGGCAAAGAATCTTAACAATATACTTAATAGTTACGGATATCTAAATATTCAATTAGAAATTCAATAGAACTAATCAAAAAATTAAAAACATTCAACTTACAAGAAAACTCTAAACTAATTTCGTTTGACGTTACTAATATGTTCACTAAAATTCCTCCTAAAGAATGTCTAATACTTGTAAGAAAATTACTAGAAGATAAACATATTAATCCAGAAATAATATCAGATATACGTAATTTATTTCATGTATGTATTAATCAGAATTATTTCACTTTTGACAAAAACATATATATTCAAAATGAAGGTTTACCAATGGGAAGCCCTATATTACCTATTTTGGCAAACATTTTTATGGACAGTTTAGAAAGAAAAATCTTTGAAAGTAATATTTCAAAAAATGTTTTATTTTGGTATAAATATGTAGATGACATATTAGCTTGTTTTATAGGTAGTGAACGACAATTAGATATATTTTTCAACCATATTAATAATTCACACCCAAAAATTAAATTCACATTAGAAGTTGAAGAAAATAACTCAATCAATTTTCTTGATTTGAAAATGCAAAGAGTTAATAATGTATTTGATTATTCAATTTACCGAAAACCAACACACACTGATGTGACAATTCCATATAGTTCCAATCCCCCCATGTCACATAAACTAGCGGCATATAATTCAATGACACATAGAGCATTTTCAGTTCCTATGAACAAATGTAATTTTGAGAGAGAGATTAATACATTTAGACAAATAGCAACATTCAACGGTTATCAATTACATATGATAAATAAGCTAATTAATAAAAAAGAGGAAAAAGTGGCATTACAACTAATATTTCCTAAACAAACTGAAGAAATAAAAACTTATAAAACCATCACATATGCAGGAAATATTTCTAATAATATTTCAAATATAATATCTTTAGCAACGATTACAACAATTTCTTTTAAAACATAAAGTAACATAAGTACAAAATTGTTAAATATAAAAACAAAAATACCACCATTAAAGAAATCAGGTATATATAAACTCAAATGTCCAGAATGTAATGCTGTCTATTTGGGTCAGACCCTTAGAAATTTTAAAATCCGATACAGTGAACACTTACGCGCATACAGATTAAAACAACCAGATAAATCCCATTACGCAAAACATGAAACCAATCGTTCATTGACACCTAACACAGAACTAGAAGTACTACATATTTGTGATAAGAAACAAGAACTGGATTTCCTTGAAGAGTTTGAAATTAGAAGACACTTAAGAAACCCACAATATGAAGTCGTCAATGAACAGATAAATCTAGGGAGTTCTCCATTATTAAACTGTCTTCTTAAGTGATAATTGTAAAGATCAGCAGATATAGTTTTCCTGGTTTTCTATATCAATGCACAGTTGTAGGTACTGATCTTAATTGGTAAAATGATATCCAGGATATCACGATAGGGCTAATAATATTTAAGCTTCAATATTTGTAATATCACATCTTCTTCTTTTCTCTATTAACATATATTAAGTCAATCACAAGGTAGGTCACATCTTGGTCTAGCCAAAAATAACTACTAAACATCAGGTAGGCATCAAATAAAATGTAACTTCTGTCATTCTAACGATGATATTCAGTTATCGAAACAATTGTCAATTTTTTAGAATTTTCATTATATTGTGGAATTAGCTAGAAACATTGAGTTTCATTTGATACACAGTTACTTTCAATAAAATTATATTTGTTTATAGAAACTAAAAATGGTCATCTATCATTGACCCGAAATTCAACATTTGACTAAATCATTTTTTCTCGTGAAAACACTGATTGTCAAAATAATTTTGTTATACAAATTTTTCCGACAAAATTAAAGACAAATTTTACGCAATTTTCAGACACAAAGATTTTTTTGGTTTGGTTTTGGTTTCTTATCGAAATATGTATTGCAAAACAATCATCTCTTCACAAATTTAGTTATGTTAATTTTTTCTAATAAAAAATCATAATTATTTCTTTGCATAATCATATTTTTCTAGGTCTGGGACATCGCCACATTCAGTACCTATTAATGTTTGCTGCGTGTACCATAGCCTATGGAATGAGAAGCGTTCTAAATGTAGCCATCATAGCCATTTTAAGTAACGACAAAAAGGACAGGGACTATCCAGTAAGGCTTTTTCAGCAGTTTTATCGGAAAGTTTTTTTTCTTGCTATTTATTAGTACACCTATTTTCACGAGATGTCGATTATTTAATAACAAATTAACTATAGCTAATGAGGGAATAATAGTGAAAACCGAAATGATATAATACAGTGCTAAACCGTAATAAGCTTAGGCAAAATTCAGTGTTAAAATTAACCATATCTTAAAGATAACCACAATTCTACACCAGTGGTGCATCGGTCTTCGTATCAATACTCAGAAGCTTGGAGATTGAAGATTAGATTAGATTAAAAATGGTCTTTATTGAATGTTTTTCGATCCCTTTTACAATATACTAAAAATATACTAAAATAAAAAGTGCCGGTGGTCTGGCGATTTTTAGTATGATTGCGTCTGTCGTCCCGTCTATTATGGTTCCTTGCTCCAAGAGCATTATCCATATGTTTTCGGTGTTTATGTATAACTTTGTCCCTAACATATTTATGGCTCCTAGAATCTTTCGGCTGAGATACCCCTGAAAAGTAGCTAAAAAACAGGGTTTCAAAATTGAATCGGGGAAAATAGATTTCGAGAAGGCAACATGGCTGACGTTGTTTTTGAATTTGTTGTTTGTTTAGAGTATACTTTATTTTATATAAGAGGTATTACAACACAATTGTTTATTTATACTGATATTATCCCCTATGATGAAAAAGGGTTCTGAGTTTTTTAAAACAACCAAATTATGTGATTAGCGATCCGTGCAGAAGCCTACGCCCACTATCGCGGATACCTTCTGCGCGATTTGCGTTTTTGATATTTCTGCGAAGATCTTGTGGCAGACAGTATTTGTAAAAGTTTGCCGAGATTTTGTTTATGAAGTCTTTGATAGTCGGTATGTTGGCTTTTTCATGTAACCAGGAGGTTTTTGGGAGTTTTGGGTAAATTGTATTGTGTTTAATTGCCATTCTGAGACACATGTTTTGTATTACCTGCAGAGAGTGGAAATTATGTTGTGTACCAGTATAGTATATTGGGACTGTGTAGGTAAGTATGATCTGTTTATATATGAGTATTTTGTTTTGTGTTGTGAGTTTACTGTGACTGCAGATGAGTGGGTAGAGTCTACCCATTGCAGTCTTAGCTTTTTGTATTTGTTGTGCAATATGTGCATTTGCGTTCGTGTTGCTTTCCATCGTATATCCCAAATATTTGATGTTAATACTTGGGGCAATGCGTTGTCCGTCTACACATAGCTGCGATTGCGATGGGGAAACCCTTCTAGCTATTCTCCGGAGTAATAAATACTCTGTTTTGGAGGCGTTTATAGCTAGTTTGTGTTTTTTGAAATAAGGGATGATTTCTGTATTAATGTGTGTTTGTATAGTGTCGAGTGCTTGTTCGGAGTTCTTTGCAGATGATACACAACACGTGTCGTCAGCGTACATTGCGGTTAATATTTGGGGTGTGGTTGGGAGATCGTGGATGAAGATGGAGTATAGCAGAGGTGATAATACCGACCCTTGTGGGACTCCAGCTTGAATGGAGTATGTTCCCGCAGTGTGGTCATAAATTTTATTGAAAAATTTCCTGGTCTTTAGATACGAGTTAATTATTTTGATCAAGTAGTTAGGTATTTGTATATTAGTCCCTCAAGCCATACGGAATCAAAAGCCTTTTGTATATCTATCGTAGTCATAATGGCCTTTTCTTTCCTCTGGCAGCCTTCCCGGATGTAGTTGATTACTCTTATTATTTGCGAGACTTCTGAAACCGTATTGCTCGGGCGGGATAATATTATTTTTGTCAATAAACGATTGCAGTCTTTTTAAAATTATTTTATCTATCACCTTTGCTATGCTTTGCTATCCACATAACACGGTTCTTAATTTGCTTTGATAATGGGTATGATGTTGGATATCTTGAGGATATCTGGGTATTAACCGGTCTAAGGCCCGCTTGCACCAGTACCCCTTAAAAGGAGTACTTATCTAAGCGTCTCTTAAAGATAATGGACGCTCAAATTTATTGCCAGTTGCATGACTGACACTTACCAGAATCTTGAGTAAGTAATTTTCTATCTAGTGATATTTCAGTTTCTCATTTGTGTTCAACTTCACCCTACTTCAATAAAACCATTTCATTGGCTGGCCGGTTGCCGATGTTGGTGTAATTAATCTATCTTTAAGTCTTAAGTAAATTATTTAGCATTATTATTGATAATGATAAGGATTGTCGAAAAAAGGTAAGTTTATATACAACACTTTCTTTGTATGGTATGTACTTACTTTTTATACGAATTTGATATTTTTATATGGATTCCATTAATAACAATGAAAAAATGTTTATTATTAATTGTTGGTGCGATGTGAAGAAAATGTTGCTGTTAGTATAAATACGGTAAATGTTTGCCAAGCAGGTGGCGGTAAACGACAAAGGGCACCCAACTTCTCAAGAGAAGAAAAAAAGTTTGTTGCTAACTTTAGTATATGATTTAAGACATGCAATTGAAAATAAAGACTGATAGCATTACCATGAAGGAAAAAAAGGCTTGGTATTCAGTAATGAATTCATTCTCTTCTCAAAATCCATCGAAAACTTATAGAATGGTAAAATCATCAAAGAAGATTTACGAAAATCAAAACAAGCACAGCAAAAAACTTCTAGAAGTAAAAGTAAGTAAATTGTGTGGAGTGAGAAGATGATGAATTGTCCAAAACAGAGTACGAGAATATTTTTCTTCTATCTAAAGATGCAGCTTCAGGGGTACACAGTACTCTTACCATTTTGAAACAATTTCTCAATTTCATTTCTTTAGGAAATATGTGATCGACTTAATTGGGCATCTTCGCATCTGCAGACCCTGGTTAATGAGAAATTAAGAAATATCAAAACAACTCCTATTGTGCCAGCAGCTGCTGAAGCATCGATTCATACATGCTCTGCAACGAAAAAGCAAAATAATACCCCTTCATATTGGATGACCAGAAGAAGGCCAATTACTGAGCAGCTCCATTCAAGTGAATTAAGTGAGCAGTATGGTGAACTCGCAAATAAATCCTTTATCACAATTATTAGCCCAAGTAATTGGAAAATGACAGAATAACAAATTATTTTAGGTTAGAATCCCACCCTTAAATATATAAGTGGTCATTACAGGAGCACTTAAATTTAAGGCTACCTTTAGCCATTTAAGTGTCACTTAGCAGCTGGTGCAACGTAATTTAAGTTAAGGGTTCATTTTATGGGACACTTAGCACTAAGTGTGTTTGGTGCAAACGGGTCTTAATTATGTAATTTATTACATAAGTAAGCTGGACAATGGCTTTTTTAACTATATTTTTAAGCAAAATGTTTTGAATGCCATCTAACCCTGGAGCTTTTTTGTTTTTTAATTGTTGTATTGTGTTGTAAGTATATGTGCATGTTACTAAATTATGTGTGTTTAAAGTGTTTAATTGGCGTAGGTTTTGTTGAACTATTTGTGTTATGTTATGCTGTGTATATTTTGAACCCACAAAAAAGTAACATCATGTCAATTGTACTTCGTATTCCGCTACCAAGGTAAAGCTGAAATACATTCTTCACACTTTCCCTGGCCAATTACTTGAATCGTAAAAGTTCATGAAAATAGTAATAAGGCGAATAGTCAATATAATCAAGGGAAAAATATGCAAATGGTTTAGCAACACTTAGTGTACTACCACAACGATTTGCTTATTCCCAAATTGCATCAGTTCCCTCAGAGTATCTCTGCAAGGTATTGTCGGTTTGAATTTGGTCCCGACGACATCAAGGAACTTTCACTTATTTGTTGGTGATTATTGGGGGTCTTCGTCTATCCATTGGTTAATCTAACGTTTTCTTCGAATTCTTCACATTGTATCAATAAAGTTTTGTTGAACAGTTAATTTGCTTTGTTTGCCTAATAAAGCAACAGCCAAATCAGTTAAAAAATTGTACGCATTATTGTTTTTTACTTTTCCACCTAACCTATCAAATATGCGCGAAAAGTATTGGTTTACCCCAAAACAAGTTGAAATTTTGAATACAATTTTTGAGTTATTTTCACGTTTTCCATCAAGAACAACACGAAAAAACGGTTTTTAGAAAAAAAATACTGTGTGTATGTCGTCGTCGTTGTCGTCGGCCACTTTTCGTTACATGTCCAGTTAGCACGATACAGCCTCCGGAGTGTAAAAAGTCACCAATTTTATGATTTAATATTGTTCAGGATATTTCACAAATGAACCCTATTGACTTTCAGCTCACAAGCGCCAGTACAACGGGTGCTATAGTATTTGAAGTACGAAATTTTTGACATTTTTTGAGAAATTTCAGTTTGTTAGCACGATACAGCCTCCGGAGTGCAACAAGTCACCAATTTTATGATTGATTATTATTCAGGACATCCCACAGATAAACCATATTGATTTTCGGCTCACCAGAGCCTGTACAACATGTTCTATAGTACTTGAAGTACGACACTTTTGTCATTTTTGGAGAAATTTCAGTTTGTTGGCACGATACAGCCTCCGGAGTACATACAAGTGACCCATTTTATTATTGGATATTATTCAGGACATCTCAAACATAAACCCTGTTGATATTCAGCTCACTAAAGCCAGTACAACGAGTGTTATGGTACTTGAAGTACCAATTTTTTGTCATTTTTGGAGAATTTTCAGTTTGTTAGCATGATACAGTCTCTGGAGTGTATACAAGTTATCAATTTTATGATTGGATATTATTCAGGACATCTCAAATATGAACCCTATTGATATTCAGCTCACTAAAGCCAGTAAAACGAGTGCTATGGTACTTGAAGTACCAATTTTTTGTAATTTTTGGAGAATTTTCAGTTTGTTAGCACGATACACTCTCTGGAGTATATACGAGTGACCAATTTTATTATTGGATATTATTCAGGACATCTCAAACATGAACCCTGTTGATATTCAGCTCACTAAAGCCAGTATAACGAGTGCTATGGTACTTGAAGTCCCAATTTTTTGTCATTTTTGTTGAATTTTCAGTTTGTTAGCACGATACAGTCTCTGGAGTATATACAAGTGACCAATTTTATTATTGGATATTATTCAGGACATCTCAAACATGAACCCTATTGATACTCAGCTCACTAAAGCCAGTACAACGAGTGCTATGGTACTTGAAGTACCAATTTTTTGTCATTTTTGGAGAATTTTCAGTTTTTTAGCACGATACAGTCTCTGGAGTGTATACAAGTTATCAATTTTATGATTGGATATTATTCAGGGCGTCATATAGATGAACCTGAAGTACCACATGTTTGGTTCTTTTTGGAGAAATATCGGATTGTTAGCACGATACCGCCTCCGGAGTGTATACAAGTGACAAATTCTATAATTGTGTGTTGTCTAGGGTAACTGACAGATGTACCCTACTGATTTTCAGCTGACTAGAGCGAGTAGGTACAGCGGGTTCTATAAATCCAGATATACGACATTTTTGGTTATTTTGGGAAAAATTTCGGTTTGTTAGCACGATAGATACATCCCCTGAAGTGTATACAGGTGACAATTTTATGATAGAATATTGTTCATGGCAACTCACAGATGGGGAAAAGTTAGTTTTAATCTTTAAAACCGTTTATTTTTAATTATTTTTTTGCTATTTATAAAATTCTAATTAAATATAATTGTTCATAGGTCTACCCAGAGTGGGCGAGTAAAAAAAACCTAATGTTATCCTCTTTCTTTTGGGGATATATTTGTCTTCAAGTTGGAGCAGGCCAGCTAGCAAAAAATTACGGTCCAAAGTTATTTTTATGTGGGGCTATTTCCATTACTTCGTTATTTACATTACTCACACCAGTTTTTGCCGCTAGAATCGGATATGGGGGAATAATATTATGTAGAATTATACAAGGATTATCACAAGGTTTTCTAGTTCCTTCTATTCACAACTTACTCAGTCAATGGGCACCTGCTACTGAGAGAGCGACATGGGGAAGCGTTGTATACGCCGGTAAGTTTATTTTGTTTAATAGAGCTGAATTGCATTGCCGGTTCGGATACTAAAAACAAATCCAACAAGAGTTTTCCAGACTTTTGCTATTACATTAACTCATCTCGGTCCAATCCACTATTGTTGCAATATTTCTCTTATTCAATATTTTTGAGTTTTCTAGTAATTGTTTCTGCTTACTTTAGAAATTTTATTTAGCAACAAACATTTCTACAACATTTTAGAACAACAAAAATTATAATCGAAAACTAAACATCTGCTTCTAGGGACGTTCTGACTTATCTTTAATTTCGAGAAATTCGATTCATATCCGTCATCAATTCGATAGTAATGCAGTAACTTTGTCCGTGAAAGTGGGGGTTACCATACGTCAAATCTGGTAGTTCCAATTTTTTGCGTTGTTTATGACGTTGGTCCAACGATTAACCCAAGTTTTCGAAGTCGACGGTCCAACTCAACCTAGTCAAAAATCCAAAAAACGCGGATTTTTCGACATTTTTTCAGTTTTTGGCGATGTTAACCCTGAAGGTTTTTTTTCGAAATAACTATTCAGTAAATGTTTAAAGTACCGTAACTCCGGGTGAAGTCGGACGATTTTTGCAGTTTTTTGTAAATAAAAACTACAATTTTTGAGAAAAAAATTCCAAAAAAATAATTAGGAATCATCCATGCCTCCTTTGTCAAATTCCATCGTAAAATTAATGACATTTTTGTTCCCCCCCTTTTTTATTTAGGTAAAGAGTGTCCGCCATCACCCCTATGTGTGGGGTAAAGGCGGACGACCCTATGTTAAACATTAAAAATCGTCTTAACCCCTAGTACGGTATGTATTTGGATAATAATAACCAATATATCATGTTTATAATAAAATTTTATAAATTTTATGGGAAAAAACAAAAAAAACATGCAAAATAAAATATTTTATTCTTGAAAAACATAAAAAACACAAAATTTATATAAAACAAACGTCAACCCTTATTTGCTAATATAACAAACATAAATTCTGGAAAAAATATTAAGTAGGTAATGCCTAATAACTAATAAACTTTATTATCAACAATATTTTTGCCTTTTGTACAAAAACTTCAACAACTCTACTCTATTCTAATATTCTTTAATGAAGTCAAATCTGAGAAATAATATCTTTGGCGCCTTAAATCTTTAACCTCTTTTTAAACTTTTACGATTTGATCTTCCTCTATGATGCTTTCATCACTGACTATTGGATATGTAAAATATTCGCCCATTTTATTTGAATCTTGTTTACTTAAGAAATTAACTAAAAACATATTTTTGTTTCCTTCCCTCATCACTTCAGTAACACAGCCAACATAGTATTTGTTTTTTGTACAGGTGAACTTAACTACTACGAAATTGTCTACTTCTATTGCAAGGTTAATCTCACTATTATCGCTTTGGTTTTGAAGAAACATATTTTCATTATATTCATCCTGCATTTCTATAGCTTCTTCTTGATCACTCTCAGTGTCACTTTCACGTTCTTTTTCGAGTTCTTCATCCTCACATAAATCTTCTAGGGCTATTTGGGCCTCGCTCGCAGATGCATATCCTTTGAGGAAATGCCTTTGCCAGGAGCTACTTGCAAGTTTGTCCCCCGTTTCTTCTTCGTGACGTCTTGAGTAACACTCACTCTACTTTCATGAAGGAACACCTTAAGGATGTTAGTCCAATGTTCCGTATTTGCGTCTTCGTTTTCATTTCTCTCGGAATCAGGTCTCTTCCTGAGAACAACATCTGGTGATAGCGGAACAATTCCACAGGCTCGGAAGCCAGACTTAATATTTGTTTCCATATTTTCGATGCCTTCGATGGCTTTCTTTAAAAGCGCAGGGAACTCCGATTTAAGGATGCAACCTCTGTTTTTTATTTTCCAATCAGCAAGAACAGATCGCCAAACTTTTTTAAAAGGTCCAAAAAAAGTGCAGCAGATGTGTTCCATTCGGTGGCAATAAAACAAAAAAAATATCATTTTCCTCGCAACACCGTAAAACATGAATTCAAGTGTTGTCCCCTATCAAGACCTTTCTTCCTGGAAGCTTCTTACAATAGGGTAGGAGAATCTTGTCAAACCAATCGTCAAAAATCGCGAAATCAAACCAGCCGGATTTGGTACGATTGTATACAGTCCCAACAGGGTCTCCCTCTACCCAAGTTGAATACAAATGTACAGATTTGTAGACAACATATGGGGGTAAAAGTACCCCTGATCAACTAATAGCCACCATAATTGATATGCTTGAATTGCTTGAATCTACAATCCTTTCTACCCTCTTAGATCCTCGTTTACATAATAATTTTACTCTCCCGGGATCATCAGACAAGTTCCTTTCATCGTAGTTGATGACATTAGAGGGTGGGATATTTTCTATTGTTTCGCCCAGATTTAAGAAATAGCTTTTTATTATTTCTTTTGTTATATTTGCTCTTGAGCGTTTAATATTTTGAGCAAATCGCTCCGTTAAAATTTGGTTCCGACAAATGAACTTGTAAAACTAGTCAATTCCAGGGTAATTGTCTTTAAATTTCTTTATTTTTTCCCCTTTTCTGTCTAAATAGTTTTTAACTAATAGTCTCATATCTTGTCTGGAAAGAGGAAAACCCCACTCGCTGAATTTTCAAATCCCTTGGGCCAAAAGTTTTTCTTCTTCTTGTGAAATTACGCATTGCCCGCCATGTTTCTTCGTTTTTATTCCCTTTTTATTATCAAATAGGGTAGATTTTCGAATCTTATAATACTCAGCAGCTTGTCTCACACTTTTTCTTCCTTGTCTTATATCTTCCACTGCTCTAGCGAGGTTTTCTTCGCTGTAGTTCTTGAAATTAATGGCTATTTTCTTTTTATATAGCCTAACCATGGTGTCCGCCTTCGCCCCTATAAAATTACTTTTTGTTACTAAAACGCCATTATTTAAGAAAAAATAAACAAAATTTCTTAACCAAACTGCCATGAGTTTACTTATAACAGAGCACATCACAAATAATAGCTCATTTGCAGTATGTGACGAACATTTTCTTTTTTGGTTTTCTAATTTTGAGTAAAAAATATAATTTATAAAATCCTTACCACGTGCTCTGCTCCAAACTTTTTCAGCGAAAATGCAACACTCTCATAAAAACTCGGAGCTAAACTAACGGTGTAACTACGGTCGGTTAATTTTGTGGGACCGCAATATGCCATATTGCAAAAAACGCCGGCCAATACCAGTCTGTCCGAGTTCACCCCCACAGTCAGAGTTCACCCCGAATGACGGTAGATTAAATTTTCTATAATTTGAGACTAACATCTCTGTAGATCTAACAGTTTCCGAAAGACAGCTTTTTAAATTTTCTCGAAAATGCAAAAAACGCAAAATTCATTATTATCTAGGATTTCGATATTAGACATATCAACACTTTCTGGGGAGTCGAGATCATCAAGTTCAATGTCTGGCACATTGTCGTATGACGTCCCGCTGCAATAGCTGCAGACTAAAGAACATTTTATCCCCGATTTTCTACAGCTGCACGCGTTTCCACAACGCCCTTTGCAGTCGCACGATAGCATTTTTGTATAGTGTTTACAGTCTGACAGGTTATTAGACACCTTGTTAGAAATAAGTTGTGGAAAGAGAAGAAGATGTAAGACAGTTCAGTTTTGTAAACCATCATGTATCACGCTATGGGGAGGAATTACACTAGAAGATAAACGATCGATCGCAAGGCAATCGGCCAAAACAACCGTGTCATCTGCAAACCTGATGGAATTTATTCATATCCTGCTTATTTTTATTCCAGATGTTACTCCATGCACAGATATATCCTGAAAATTGCCTCGGAACATATATTAAATAGCAGTGGGGATGATATACATCCCCGACGAACCCCCTTTTCGATATTTATGGCTCCTGATTTATGCTGTTTGCTGTCTGGTTCCAATATAGTTCTTCTATAATTCGTACATTTCGATTGTCAATACCTGTGACTTTTAAGATCGCGATCATTTTTCCGTGAAATCTTTCTGGAAATCAATAAAGCAAGCATAAACATCGACGTTCAAGTCCCTGCATCTCTGTGTTAGCACGTTCAGGAAAAGCAATGCTTCCCGCGTGCCCATGCCAACTCTAAAACCAAATTGCTTGTTATATAGTTGTGTGTCACATTTTCTATAAATTCTGGTATGAATTACTCTCAGAAACACCTTAAGAACGCGGGACAGGAGGTTTATTAGTCGGTAGCCATGACAGTGAGAAGAAACAGTTTTCTTTGACAGAGTTATAAACGTCAAATGGTTTTTCTGGAGTGTTATTGCATGGAAAACTTCACATTTTGTAATCTCAGGGCCTTCGTCATCAGTTTCATTGACTATTGGTGAGAACGTTGCGAAGGTGTCACCGAAACGGTTTTCTATATATTCTTAGCATGTTTTCAACTATTCCTTGACTCCTAAAATAATTTCATTGCTGGCATTTCTGAGTAAAGAAAATAAGAAACTTGAATCTTTTATTATACATATAATATATGTTTAAGGAATACTTTAAACGATGAAATAAAACAGTATAATTTGTTTAAAACTTCATTTATTTGAACTAATGTTCAATTTAAACTGGTTGACGCGTTGCACTAACACAGTAGCTTTCTCAAAACGAATGAAGGTGTAATATAAAAATGTTTTAATATATACAGTGCATAAATACAGATTCTATTTACTAATGTTACTTTAAATATTTATTTGAAAAGCAATCTTCTTGGATCTCCTGCAAAGCGACTTTAAAAATCTTCTATGAAAGAATCACCACAGCGAGTTATTATCTTTTTATGCACACTGAGCATGCAAATATCATTTAGCCTATCTTCACTAATTGTTGATCTCAGCCAGGTTTTCATACGTCTGAGGGTACTAAACGACCTTTCAATGGTAGCTGTAGAATTGGGCATTGCTGTCAGGCTATTTTAAGCTTTGGATAAAAGTTTTCCGCGTACTGAATCAGGTCTGTTATCTCCAAAGTGTCTAAAGTTTCGAGAAGTTTTAAATCTGAAGCTGTATTTGTTATCTGAGCAGGATGCAGCGCAGATAAAGCAAATGCCGGCGATTGGTCTTGACTGAACGTCGCTTCTAATGAGGATCATAATGAATCCAAATAGAGCACATACAGAGTGCGGTGAAAATATTCGCTTAAAGAGTAGCTGGATTTGCCCTATAGATTTGGCGTCCTGCTGTCCGTGAAGGAAGAAGCTCTGTGTTCAGATCTTTAGCGATTTCACTGGCCGACTTTAAAATTTCCTCATCGCCTTCTTCGGTAGAATGCCTGTGTTCTGCAACTGTAGTTGATATTGTTTCAATGTGCTCTGTGCACTTGATAACGTCCAGGGTCTTAGACTGCAATATGTTCGCGACTGGTTCCAACAAGGAGTTTTTATCTATAGTAAATAAGGAGAATATAAATGACTTTTGTATAACTGCAGATAACAGTTGAAAAGCCGCTGCTCTTATCCCGGAATTCCCTTCTTGAGAAAGCTGTTCTAAACCTTTAACATATTCAATAAAATGCTTCTTAAATAATGACATGCTTTTATATTTGTGAGACCACCTTATTTCATAAAGCAATGGGATTTTTGGTGCATATCTTCGTCGCAAAACTGATTCCCTAAAAAATGTATTGTATCTTTGATAGTTCCAATGCAATTGCGGATCTCAGGAACTTTGTTTAGATCGTTAACAACTAAGTTTATTTTGTGGGAGACGCAGTTACAATATAGACCCTTCTTATGTTTCTCTCAATATTTTATGGACACCACCATATTTTCCAGCCATCGTAGCACATCCGCCATAACCTTGTCCCACGCTATAGTTTCATCATCCATTTTTTCTCTAATTCGACGAACCCCATAAGTTCTTTCCTTGTAGTCGTAAAATCTTATACCTCTTGATAATTGCTCCTTTCCGGATATATCAGCTGATTCACCAGCCAAAATAATGTAGGCACTAACAGCTTTAACACCGTCGATCAGATTTTCTCTAATCAAGACTCCACATATATTAAATATTTCATTTTGTATATTGAGCCTTTTTTTGGCCTTTTTCTAAATGTTTTTTCAAAGTTTCATCACCAGATTTAATTTTTAGTTTAAGTAAGTATTGAAAAACACCTTCATCTTTATCTTTTCCTCTTAGTGGTAAATCATATGTTCCACAAAAAAACAACAGTATTGATGATAGGCCTTAATACATTTTTATTTCTTCAATCGTTTTTGCGTAACCAGCTTGCATAGCAATCAGTATATTTGTGTTCTTTGTGCTACCCACGTGTGCTTTACAAAAACTAGGTATGTCCTTATACTTAGTAGATGGTCGGATATTAAGAGACCCCTGCACACCACGAGTAACTTTTGGCGGAAACAAAACGCAAAACCAGCAAAATGTCCCTTTCAATCTTTTGGAGTTAGCAAGCCCAGGCTTATACATTTGTAACCATGAGTTGCTAAACTTGCGCTTGAAGTGTGTAGCATCGCCAGAAAAATCATAATCAGCTAAAGGCACTCAGCATCGCCTTAACATTTCCATATTTTTCCAACTATCATTTGGGAAGATCTTACAACCCACCTTATGATATTCGACATCTGGCAGAACTGGTACTGGATACTTTGGATCATTCTTCCCATGCCGTAGCTCGATTTTGATGAAACTGTTACCTTCCATCAAGGATAGGATGTGGAGTGGATTGCAATATGCAGAAGGGAAAAAAGCAGGAAGAGGATATGGCTTCCCCTGGGTTGAGAAATGGGGAAACATCAAGGGCTCGCACAGGGCAAGATCGCTATCCTTGAAATAAGTCTGACACATACCGGGATCGTATGCAAAACCTCATCGCTACCCTTTTCATAGTGACCACAGCGGACGAAAAGAGTTTGCGGACGGAAAGTGCCTGCGGACGAAAAATTCTTGCCTTCAAAAATAGCCAATTTTTCATTCGGAAAATAGTACGTAAAATGTCATTTTTTATAGAGGTCGACAAGACAATTGAACATTATTTATAATTTTAATTACTGGTGCAGCTCCGGTTAGCCAACTTGTTCCTATGTAGAACCCTGAACATTCTATATTATTATGGTAGATGTCTGACTTGGTAATTTACAACCTTCGTTTGTATTATTTAGGTCAAGCATTAGGAAATGTACTCGCTATGCCCATAACAGGTTTAATATCTGATTCAAAGTATGGGTGGCCAGCGGCATTTTACTTATACGGAGTGTTGGGATTATGTTGGTGTACATTATGGATAATTTTCGGATCAGATAGTCCTGCAAAACATAAAAGTATATCAGCAAATGAAAAGCAATACATAGAATATTCAATGATGAAAGAAGAGGATAGCCCAGTGAGTTTTTATATGATTCATAGATAAATTAATAGGGAAAAACAATATCACAATATCAGAACAAATTGAAGATACTTAAAAGAGATCATTAATTCATTTAATTTATAAGTATCTCCTTTTTTAGAACATTGCAACTCCATGGAAATCAATATTTACTTCACTACCGATGATTTCATTGATTGTTGCCCACTGCGGTCAAAATTGGGGATATTGGACCTTGCTAACTGAAATTCCAAGTTTTATGGAAAAAATCTTGAAACAAAACATAACCTCGGTAAGTGCCAATTACAGACAGTTCTTCCTTGTTAAATATATGAAGATTTATAAATAATCGCTTTTTTCTTATTCTTATACATGATTTATATTTGAATTCTCTAACAACAATGAATTTTTGGAAAAGTATCTCTTGATATAACACTGAGCTAAAGTTTATTCTTAAATCCAGCGGAGTAATAAATCTACCAATTGGCCAAATTCCGTTATTATATTAGAACACCCAGTATTTCACTAACTTTTAATGGAGAGAGTACAAAAGTTTTATAATGGAAAAACTACATTTTTTAGCTTGTCATATATATATAACAAGATGTACGAATAGTGCGTGACATATGAACAATAAGCAACGAATAGATGAGTGGGTATTGCACGCAAATAGAAGAAGGGGCTACTGAAAAGAGTGGTAACCGCAGACATGCATGTTTCTGCCTCATTAGCCGTCATCGGTACTGTACAACCAAGAAAAGATGTGAAACATGGGAGCAAAGGTGTTGAATGAAACATGAGAAAATATAACAGAATTCAGCAGGATAGTCAAACACAACATTTGTGTCAGTAATATTAGAAAATCTCGAATATTCGAGACAACAACCAACATAGACACGGAGGTGCATATAACACTCCCGTCTGAAACTTCCGACCCAGATTAATAAAATAATAACAAGATGTACGAATAGTGCGTGACATATGAACAATAAGCAACGAATAGATAAGTGGGTATTGCACGCAAATAGAAGAAGGGGCTACTGAAAAGAGTGGTAACCGCAGACATGCATGTTTCTGGCTCATTAGCCGTCATCGGTACGGTACAAACAAGAAAAGATGTGAAACATGGGAGCAAAGGTGTTGAATGAAACATGAGAAAATACAACAGAATTCAGCAGGATAGTCAAACACAACATTTGTGTCTATGTTGGTTGTTGTCTCGAATATTCGAGATCTTCTAATATTACTGACACAAATGTTGTGTTTGACTATCCTGCTGAACTCTGTTATATTTTCTCATGTTTCATTCAACACCTTTGCTCCCATGTTTCATATCTTTTCTTGGTTGTACCGTACCGATGACGGCTAATGAGCCAGAAGCATGCATGTCTGCGGTTACCACTCTTTTCAGTAGCCCCTTCTTCTATTTGCGTGCAATACCCACTTATCTATTCGTTGCTTATTATATATATATATATATATATATATATATATATATATATATATATATATATATATATAAGAAGATGTAGGAATATCGCGTGATATGTTAACAACAAAATCAAAGAGAATCATGGGTAATTCACGCAAAGTAAAGGGCTACTGAAATAGAGTGGTAACCGTGGACATGCATGTTTCTGGCTCATTTTGCCTCATCGGCACGGCATAACCAAATAATGATGTGAAATTTGGGAGCTGAAATCCGTTATTTTGTGTTTTCCCATGTTTCGATTGACATCTTTGCTCCCAAATTTCACATCATTATTTGGTTATGCCGTGCTGATGAGGCAAAATGAGCCAGAAACATGCATGTCCACGGTTACCACTCTATTTCAGTAGCCCTTTACTTTGCGTGAATTACCCATGATTCTCTTTGATTTTGTTATATATATATTGAACCAGTCCTCTAATATATATAAATAATTCACGTATGAGATTCAATATTAAAAATATTTTTTATTAATACGTAGGGTGTACCATTAGACACTACCTAGTTAAAAACTAAATTTAACATAAACGAATGAATGAAGTAAGCAAATGTATTATCAAATATTGAGAAAACCAATTATAAAGAAAGGCTTAAAGGATAAGGAATAAAATTTTAATGATAACATTATAATTAAGTATAAGAATTTTACCTTCACAATTAAATCCTAAGGTCAAGTCAATGTCAACAATTTTCAAAATCATCTGAACACTGCCATGCCAGTATCTGGATGAAGGAGAATGTTGTTTTGTTTGAAACCTAAAATAACAAGAATTAATAGTCAACTTACTAATTGATTAGCGATATTCACAGACGATGGTAGTAAAAGTTTACAATTTGAAAAATTTATAAAAAAAGAAAAACTTTATGAAAGATGACATACGGAACAGAGCCATGTTATATGTCAAGGAAATTTGTTAACTAAATAAAATTTAATTAACAGGAAGTAATAAAATCTAGTGATTTTCTTGCCAACCTAAAATCATTGATTTGGAATCGAATATAAAACATAAAAGGCAAATTTGGAAATAAATAAGAGTTTATATAAAATAAAATTAGTAAAAATTCATAAATTGAAAACTAAACAGTTCCATATATATAAATAGTTTTTTTAGGTTGTAGAAATTGTATATTTAATTGTAAATAAATACACCATAAAAAGGGAATTATAACAAATTTTGGGATTGTAATACATGTAAAGGACATTTTATATATTCCCTAAGACATTATAAACCCATTTATATAAGTGTTATTATCCTCCAGGACAACTTTAATTAAAGAATTTTGTATTTTCATGAAAAATATTCGAATTGACAATTCTCGAATAAAAAAACAATATAAGGAGGCTTTGTTTTTGATATGTGAAAAAGTTTGTTGATTTAAAAAAGAATTGGGAATCGGGCGTTGGTGGAAGAATGGTTAACATCTATGTAGCTCTCCTCTACAAAAAATTTCATAAAACTATGTAAAAGTATATAATTTTAAGTTAAAAACCATTATAAAATCATAATATCAATTTTGTTTCAACTGTGTAATAAAGTGCAGTGTGCAGAAAGAGTATTTCTTTAATAAGAAATTCCCAAGAAAAAGAGACGCTTAGCAGCAGTTCCACAGTGCCGAAAATGGGAAATAAGGTCGGTGGTTTTCAAGTTTTTTTAATTTGGAATTCCAAAGAGAAAGAAATAGTGAACAATAAAAATATTATTTGAGCGTTTACATTAAAATTTCTGAAAAAAGGCCAAAAACAATATAAAATGATGAGTATCATTTCATATACATGGATATCCATGTAATTTTGATTATCATACAACTTTAATAATAGTTATAATGTGTACTTACTTGTAAAAAAATTTTTATTTCACATCATCATTGTTTACATTGCACGTAAAGTACCATTTCACTTCTATTTCTTCTAATGCATGTTTATTTCTATAACTATTCATCATTCACTTTATTCGCATTTTGATATATGTATGTAACTGTATAGTATAATTTTCAATAATATATCAATGATTGCAATGAATGTAAGAACGTTAAATTTATAGAAGCATTCATCTAAACAACATCGACTGTGAACTATACGTTTTGTGTCGTTGTGAAACGATATACGAGGATTTGTTTCTCCTATGCGCCGACGCAGTCATTTTAAGCATTCAGTGCGCATGTCCAGTCAAGAATGCAGGAGCGGTGTAAAGAATATTTATGTAAAGAGAATTTGAATACAATTTCAACAATTTCTTAAATCATTTCGTTAAAGTGTTGGTATTTTCCTTATCATTCTGTTTAATATTCATAATACATTTAGAAAATGGTGCTTAATTCATTCATTCTATAATAATATTTGGAGTCGATAAAAACAAAGGTATATATTTTATTCAGGAATAAAGCATACTAGAAAATTTTCAGAATTCAATATTTAAATGTGTATCAAAGTTATACATATGCGTCCAGAACTCAAAGGGAGCAGTCTCATGCTGCCGATTATCATATAAATTATAAATAAAATTAGATTTCACAGATTATCATCAGGAGCTAGCCGAAGGTTTAGTAAAAAAAGGTAAAATATACAATACAATAAAGATAAATCATATAAAAATAAATATCCCCATAGTAAAATTACACAATTATAAATTTGTCGATTCCAACGTGGGGCAATTAAATAGCCAAATTTATAACAATTATAAATTTGGCACCCTTAACGTGGGGCGACTATATATAATTAAATTATTTTAAATAAAAACAAACAAATAAAACACGGACAGGAAAATGGTGTTGAGAGATGGAAAGCAGGTCGGAAATGATAGCGGATCGGAAGAGGAAAGAGAAGAGAGGAGCCATGGAATGAGATTTCCAGGTTCAATATTTGATCCAGGGACAATTAGAAGGAGATGCGCCTGAAGAAAGTACGACAGGAGATGAAGAAGATGTGGAACAAGAAGATAGAAGACAAGAGAGCAGGGAAACACAAGCAGGAACAAGTACAAATGACCCATGGACGCAAATATTGATCAGCATAAATAATATGAAAACAGAGTTAAATGGGAAGATAGACAAGAAATTTGAAGAAAATAGGGTTGATATGAACAAAATGGAGGAGAATAGGAAAACAGATATGAACAAAATGAATGGTAAGATGGATGCGATGAAAGAAGAAATTCGGGGAGACATTCATAACATTCATGGAAATATGCACCGATTAGAAAAGAAGATAGATGAAGTTTAATTTGAAAATTGTAAAGAGATTAAGGAACTTAAAAAGACCAATGAAGAATTTAAAAATAAAATTGACAATGTAAAAGAAGATATGGAGGAAAACAATAAAATTCTGAGAATAGAAATACAAGAAAATGGAGTCAAAATTCGAGAGGAAATAGAAAAGCAGATAGTAGAAGAGGTACAGGAATTTAGAAGAGATATTGAAGAAAATCTACCAGAAACTATTAAAGTGGAAATTAGAAAACAAAATTATCTTATAACAAAGGAAGTAGAAACTATAAAAGAGAATGTAAATAAACAATTCAAGGATTTAGATGGTCATATAGAAGAAAGGACAGGACTGAGTATTGCAATTAGTGAAGGTATGAACAGACAACTGAATCAAGAAATAGAAGAAATGAATCGGAAGCTAAGGAATACGGTCGAAGAAATTGAAGAGAATATGAGAAGAGGTGGAGGAGTACGTGCTTCGTTTAACTAAGTTTAACTTTTTATATTCAATACTGAAATACAAATTCAGGATATTCCGTTGCTTGCATCTCATCCCACGTCGTTGACCATCATAATAACTTTATTTTTAATCTCTTGACAATAGAAAAGACCCGAGAGAGACCCTAAACTGGTTCTAATACGGGGCGAAGCCCTACAGAGAAATAGACAAAAATGTATGTTAAAGGTAATATTCTATTTCGGAGGCAAATTCACTAAACTTTGTTTCAAAGTAGTTGATAGCACAGACTGCCTATAATAAATGGAAAACGAAGATCGGGTGTCTCAAAAAATGTTATCTCTTATTTATGTTTTACAATGTATCTAGACTAAGAAGAAAGAAATTGTGACCCGGTAATCGGTCAAATAACAATAGGTAATAAAATGCAAATGAAAGCATAGGCAGGTAACCAAATAGTCCATAGCCGTAGAACAGGGTTATTTATTATTTTTGCTTAACGTTTATTATAGTAAATATTATAATGAAAATACAAAGTAATTGTGCACTAAGATTTATATACACACATATTCTTGTAAAAAATAAAAAAATTATAACAAATAACTGCAGGTGAACATTACTTTAACTATAATATATACAGCAATATTGACTAAATTTTTCATGAGAAAAATCTGAAGAATCGTCTTGTCCTAAGTTAATAATTAACCGTTCGATCTCTGTAGTTTCGTCGAATAAGTCGTCAAGATCCCACATTTTCTCCTCCTCAGCTATAACATGTTTGTTGGCGCTTTGCCAGTTTTTGGCAGTCACATTCGCCAATAAATCCATCAAAAGTTGCCGTACTTCTTGAAGTTTAAAAGTTTTGTTGTTCCTGGCAACGTAACCTTTGACTTGTGTCCATATAAGCTTTATTGGGTTCAACTAACAATGGTAAGGGGGTAAGCGATGTACAATAATACCTCTACTTTTTGCCATCTCATCGATTACAAATTTTTTAAACTCTGCCTTACGCTGTCTAACAATTTTCAAAAGTTCTTTTTTCACCATTGTATCATCAAAATTTAAGGCTTAACACTGCAACCACTCAATTATCGCCTCTTTTTTCCATGAACTTGTAGGAAGCTTCTCTACTAATCGAAAATGATGGCGTTATCCATTACAATAACTGAATTCTGGGGAATGTAATCGATAATTTGTTGGAAATATTCCTCAAAAACGTCAGCCGTCATTCATTCGTGGTAGTCTTTGGTTGAATTAGATTGAAATTCCAATAATCCTTGATCCAAAAATCCGTTTTCATTCCCAATATGGGTTATAATAAGCCTGCGTCCATTTTCAGACGGAAGTCTTAATCCTGTTGATCAACCCTCCATAACAGCTTGTCGGGAATTCAGTATATTTTTATCTTGTCAGACTTTCGATACGGTGTGTCCTTCATTTAGCCAGGTTTCATCCGAATAGAAAATATTCTTACATTCGTTGCGATATTTTCGGATTGACCTTAAGTATTCTCGTCTCCAGCAGAGAATATCCGGACTATCAATAAGAAAAGATTTTCTCTTCTGTTTTTCCCACCGAAAGTTCGTTCCATGAAGAATTCTCCATACTCTAGTTCTTGATAGTTGC
This sequence comes from Galeruca laticollis, assembly GCA_963921935.1. Classification (NCBI taxonomy): domain Eukaryota; kingdom Metazoa; phylum Arthropoda; class Insecta; order Coleoptera; family Chrysomelidae; genus Galeruca; species Galeruca laticollis. Next base: position 77,085,423 of record OY998183.1, read on the forward strand.
GGCAGGTTTTCGTAATTCTGGGCGGCTTGCACAATCTTGTACAATGTTGGTATTTCTTTTGCGAAATACATACCATGCACTATTCTACGTACACTAGTTTTGACATCGTCGTCAATTTCTAATGGTTACTTCTCAGGGTGAGGAATAGGTTCACCGAGGTTCCGGCATTTTCTCTCATATTGGCACAGTTCGTAATTATGTCGCGAACAGAACTTGTGGGATTTTGGTGCACAAGAGCATCATGGACGGTAAGGATTAATGTTTTTTCCTGCAAAGAATATGGACTTTTGCTAACTTGTTGAATAGGAATTGGAGAAAAACTTGAACTTGAAGCCATCTCAATTAGACGAACAGACGTTACTTGCTAATTGCCGAATACTAACTACTTCAAATTTCATTCTATAGTTAGGTTTAAATATTAACAGGAAATTGGGTTGTACCTGTATAGGTTACGGGGCAGGTACACAGAAAAAAGGAATGTTTGAATATCGTATAACAAAATAACTGCGAGAGATTTTGTAAAGCTTTCTATATAACTGGAAAAAAATTATATAGATAAAACCAAATAGGCAGTAGCATGTGAAGATATATACCGAGATATTTTAGTTATACGAATTGTAGAATTGAAACAATATCATAAAAATATTTTTCTTTATTCCAGCGGGCATACTTTTGAACCAAACTATATATTTTTTCAATTAAAAAAATATTTTTTCACTTTAGTAACTTACACTCATCATTCAAGTATAATTTTAAATCAATTCCTAATTATACATTTGTTTCAAATAGCGATATTCTTGATTCAATACTACGGATTCTGAAATTAAATGAATATTTGAACAAAATCAATAATATTTTTTTCATTTTAACAGTCTGGTATTTAAATTGAAATTATTCTTGCATCAAATAAGCCTTAAGAATTGAATGGAAGAAACGTAACAATTGACGTCATCTAATATTTTCTTGTATCAAATAAATATTGGTCTTGGAATCCAAATAAACTATCGTTTTCTTTTAAATGATAGGCTTATTTCGCCATATTGAAACAATAAATTTGTTTGACTGAAATATATTTTGTTTGATTCAATACTTTCTTTTTTTTTCGCGTCTATGGTTTACAACTACTTTATGGTCCGAACCGCCGATCCGTGCTATCAACTCCATTGGGATAGACTTTAGAGTACGAAAACATATTCAAAAGTAGGTATAGATGTGGTATTAAAATCCTTCAAGTCGTACAGTATTTTTTTATTACCAAATGGCGACTAGTTTCGACTGAAAAAAGTCATCTGCGGGGCAGGTAAGCTACAATTATTATTGACAATTTTAAATACAAAAAATGAATTGTAACTTACCAGTCAATTACAGAATATACATAGGACGAACAACAATATTAAATTCACACAAAACAACAAATACAATACATGACGACCAAATTAGATGAACTGACAATTTGAATAATTTGATTGCTAACCTTCCCAAGTTAAGATACATCTTTATCCAAAATCCTAAACAGAGGCGGAACTTCAATAGTTGACTTTAAATTTACGGATATAGTATTTTCGTTGTTCATTGATTTGACAATTTCTAAATTCTCCAAAGCACTCAATCTAGTTCCATGTCCACAAACGTGTAAAATTATAAAATTGTCATTTAACACAAAAGAAAGGTTATTAAATTGCAAAAGCTTATAGAAAACAGAAGCATTCCTCGTTAAATGTTCTTGAATTCTTAATTTAAACTTCCTACCACACTGACATATATATTCAGCGGTACAAATGCTACTAATTTTTAAAACTTAGATGGATTCATTCTGTATTGGTTTTGCAAAGGTCAGAAATATCTATTACTCGGTGGCTTTAATGAATAAACTATAAACTGTTTAATATACAGTGAGGTCCTAAAGTAACGGATAAATAAATTTCTACGTAATTATGAATGCAAATGAAAAATCCTGAAACATGTCAGTTTTTGTATATGAAACTACACTTGCTGAATATAATTATTCGCCTGCCCCTTCAACCACCTAGGGGTAATAACTTTATCTTCTTCTTCTAAGGGATTACAGGCAATCATTGAGGAAAAACATAAATTTTATCAGTACAAGAATGATAACGGTTCAAGAATTGAACAAAGATGATCCTGATCGACGTTTACAGTTTTCCGAAAATTTCACTCAGTGGTTGAATGATGACGCTGGTTTGCCTTACAATATTTGTATCTCCGATGAAAGTACGTAGAATGGTGAAGTCAACAGGCATAAACGCCTGAAAATTGGGCAGCCATTCTGGGCGACCACATTATCGGATCACTTTTTATTGATGCGAATTTGTTGACGTTTACTTGGGTTTCTTATAAGACTTTATTGATCCTTGAATAACCCAAACACTGGAAGATGATGAAGATCCCATGAAAACCAACTTTTTTTCAGTAGAATGAAGATCCTTCACATTATGACGTACGAGTTCGCAACTTCTTAGATGCTCGTTTTTCCGGATAATGGATAGGCCGTATAGGTTCTATCGAATCGCCAGCTAGTTTGCCCGACTTAACTCCTATGGATTTTTTTGTGAGGCTAATTTAAGTCCAAAGTTTATGCTACACCACCTGAATCTCTTCAAGACCTTCGACAAAGAATCGTTACCGAATGCAGTTTAATTACACCTGAAATGTTGCGAAAAGTTAGAGAAGCATTTGAGAACAGGCTGTACCATTGCATGGAAGTTGGAGGTGGGACAGAAGACTCGAATTCTGTGAATGTATGACAAATAAAATTAGTCAAAACCCACATTACACAAAAACAATTTGTTTTTGTGACGAAAGTACTTTTTGTCTCAATGGAAATGTGAATACACAAAATTTAAGGTATTGGAGTGACACAAATCCTCACACCTTTCGTGAACAACATACCCAATTTCCAGAAAAAGTCAATGTTTGGGCAGGTATTTTGAGAAACCACATAGTTGGTCCTGTTTTCCTAAATTCAAATTTAAGCGGTGAAGTGTATCTGGAGATGTTACAAAATGCAATTGAGCCGTTAATTCTTGAAATTCTGGAAGATAATCAAGATGAATTCGGCCATCTGGAAATAACGTTTCAACAAGATGGTGCTCCTGCACATTATTATGGTGCAGTAAGACGTTACCTGGATGAAGAATATCGAGGTAGATGGATCGGCCGGGAGGTCCTATAGAATGGCCACCTCGGTCACCAGATCTGACACCATTAGATTTTTTTCTATGGGGGTACTTGAAATCCAAGGTTTATACTACGGCACCAGATAGCTTTGGCGTTTTGAAAGAAAGAATTACTGAAGAATGCAATGCTATTTCAGCTGACACATTCGAACGAGTACGACAAGAGTTTACTAATAGGATGTATTACTGTCAGGAAGTAGACGGAGCACATTTCGAACACTTGCTATAAGAATCCATTGTTGATATTTGATTAATTAAATTTAAAAAAATAATTTCAATAATTTTGGTATTTATTTAATTTATCCGTCAAAATTAATTTAAACCCAAACAAAATTAATATGGCTATGTAGCCAATGTCAATGCCTTTCAAACGAGATATCACTTGCCATAAGATCATATTCAAAATTATTGGCCAGTGTGGTACTGTGACGTCATCTATTACTATTACGTCACCTGTTACCATTCGTAGAGAAGTTTACAACACTTTATTTTCACCCTCCAAATTTTATTAATGTAAGTGTAGCCGTTCAAAAGATACGAAGGGGGGGAGGGGACTTTTGAATAGCACTGTATAAATTAACGAGCGATTAAAAAATTACCAGCCTGGCTCTGAATTACACTTCGACCTAATCTTAGGAAAAGTTTTGTTGCCTTCAAAAAGAGTTAATTGAGCAAATGGTGAGACAATTAATATCGAGTACAAACATAAGAAATTGAAAGCTGAGTATTAATCTTAAATGACAAAGAATTGCTAATTTTAACGGTAGCGGTACTTCGATATAAGAAAAAGCGCGTGAAATAATATTTTTTTATAGAAAACACGTTTATTAAAGCCAAAACCAAGAACAATTATTCTCAGAAATATCAATAAACTAAAGGTTTTTTGTTTTTCAGAACAGTTTTCTCTCCGCTTTACCATACTTCGTCATGTGGATAATGACTTTTGTATTCAGTCCTATAGCTGATATGATAGTTGATAAAAAAATTGTAAGCCTCATAACGAGCAGGAAGATCTTTAATACAATTGGTAAGTTCGCGTATTGCCTATTGTTGTAAATAATTATAGTTTTTACAATAACCTACAGTATCATTTATTTTTCGTGAATTTACCTACTAGAGCAAAACAAAAATAGGAACACCTTCCCGCTGCAACAAGACCGTCGAAAATAAAATATAAGCTCCCTGAAAGCCTGAAGGTTTCAAACCTATGGCCAGGAGAGGACATACGTAAATAGTGCGGAAAACAATTTCCACTTTTTTATACTTACTGTATAACTGATTTCGCCAATTGACCTGTGATCGTCTACTAATGTCAGTTTTATCTTAAGATGAATAATTGTCAAGTTCAATTCAATCCTTTCATATTACGTAGGCGAGATTGGTTAAATAGAAATAATAACTGATTTTGATATGTAAATATGATTTATTGATACAAATATGAAACCAGCATTTATCTTGATCATGATCTAGGCAATAAATTTTATCAACAAGAATTCAAAAAACTAAAACTAGGATTCATTTACATATCTGAGAATTGCAAGACATACAGAAAAATTGAAAATCCTGTTCATAATTCACAATCCTACAAAGTAACGTGTTAAATTTGCAAAATAATACATGGTCAACAAATAGGACCTTTTTATCACATTTTTTTGTGTGCATGCGTGCCGTCCAGCCATCTTTTACATACTGTTTTGTAAATATTGTAAATGTTAAAATACATGTATACAAATAGTTTAAATCAACAAACATTAAACAAATAATACTTATTAAAAAGAAAATAAGATAAAATTAAAATAATAAGTGTCTTAATTAAAATATAAATTTTTCAAGTCGACTATATTATCTGTACGAAAAGAAAAAACAAAACGGTGTTGTTATAGAGTGTGTAATTGTGATACATGTTATAAATTATTTAAAACCAATACAGAATATATATTATTTTCTAAATTTTCCTAAACCTTGCTTGTAATTTGTATATAGATGTACTTAATATATATATGATTAAAAATATAATATATATATATATATATATATATATATGTCAGAAATTTTTAAATTTTAATATTATTAATAATATTCATTATCAACCTAAACGTTAATTTTAGAGTTGCTACATGTGCTAACAATAAATTATGGTTAATTAGGATACAATTATTTACCTTTTATTCATATAATAGTTATTTACCTAACTGTATTTACATAATGGATTGTATTGACAGCTAACCTCTCAAATAGCAGACTTATTTTGGATTTTTGAGAACGCCCATAACACTTTATCCACATTTTAATTGTACACAATTATACGCTTCAAACTGAGTTGTTAACAAGCACAGAATCATCAATATTTAATGTTAATGATTGCATCCCAGCCATTATTGCACAAAACAGTACGAAACGTTTAAATTCCCGCTCTCCCAAGATGGCGGCTGCGTTTGTCATATGATGAAAAATACTTTTGGTTGATCATTATAGTTGAAGTCCAACTTTATTGTCGATAAAACCTATAACCACATACAGTAGAAACGGTGAAGCTTTTCCATCACGTGACTTAGTTGACGATATTATTTAACATGCACTACTATGTTGGTACTGTCTTCTTCTAATAACAGAAAAAGAGCGAAACTCGATACAAGCGTTTATCGTATTGTCTTTATTAAGATACATATGGTTGATGTCATATCAGTCACGTGATGGAATAGACTCAGCGTTTCTACTGTATAATCGTTACAACCATAAGCTGTTGTTTGATGGTACAAATATAGTTGAAGCAATATCGTTTTTCTGAATACTTTATCGCAATCCTAAGAACGTAATGAAATGACGACATGATAGTCAACGTGTAATGTTAAAAATAAGCTCTGGGATTTGTTTATGCATGCTTTTCTTTCGTTACTTGGTAGGAAATGGCGATACAATATTATAATAAATCTAAGAGGCATCTGAGTAAAAGTAAGTTACGTTAGTGTCTTTAAATAATAAACAAAGGTTTTTGCTTTGAATCATCTTACAGAACCCGGTCACGCGAATATGGCTTTATATACATTTTTGATAAATTGGGATACATTTTGAGTCAGTAAAACTTTTCATTTTATCAATTGACTGCAAGTAATGCTGCCATTTTTTACGACGTGTTTATATATTTTAACAACAAAATATAGGTACAAATAATATTTTTATTATGCTTAAATCTCTTCCACTCGCATTTCCTACTAAGAGAGAAATTGATGTTGCTGTCATGTGGATTGGATCAGATATAATATGTAGGGATGAAATTTATGAAGTTTCAAAACTCTACGAAGTGTAGGCCGCGAAAAACTAGATCCTTAGGCCAATTCGAAAGTATTCAAAAAAATACCTGAATTAATTTACTAACAGGAATGTTAAGCAAACTGTCTTATCAAATTATCTATTTTTTACAAAAATCAGTTTAATTTATTTTTGATGTGACATAAAAACATTATCAAAACATATACGTTGAGATTCATTTTTAAGAGGTGTTGCACTTTAAGTTATCTACACTTTTTTCGCCAAGACAGCGTAAATATCGGAAAAATCTTGGATGATCATATGCCTCCAGTTAAATACCTTTCTAATGATCTGGCACACATGCTGCTACGTTCCCTATTTTTAATCAAAAGGCTGAGGAAACGGGAGGAAGGGGGTTAACAAATGGCAGATATCTGTATCGTCAAAGCGCCCTTGAAACAAAAATGTACGTGTCTCAGCATTTCTGTACTAATGAATAATGCTAAATATCGGGGTGGACGTTCTCTGTCGCATACGAATTTAGTCGAAACATTTTATGTTAGATTATTTTTTCTGTTTTTCACTATTAATAAAAATATATGCCACTCAATAATTGCGTTGATTATGTTATCAAATATTAACGACGCATGGGTGAAGAACCAAAGGACCAACTGTATATCATCTATCATCATTTATGCCTAGAAATTTCTTGTTGTTTGATCCGCATATTCGTTAGATAACGTCTTGATAAACTGGATGTTTCGACCCACTCATCTATTTTACAATAGGGATGTTGACTATTTTTTGGAATTACTTTCATTTTAAACATAGACCCTGTATAAACACGAAAATAATCGGTTTTAAAGATTAAAACTAACTTTTACGCATCTCAGAGATACCCTGAAAAATATTCTATCATAAAATTGTCACTTTTCTACACTTCGGGGGCTGTATCGTGCTAACAAACCGAAATTTCTTCAAAAATTACCAAAAATATAGTATATCTGGATTTATAGGACACGCTGTACTCGCTCTAGCCAACTGAACAATATTCAATCATAAAATTGCTCACTTGTATACACTTTGGAGGCTGTATCGTGCTAACAAACTGAAAATTCTCCAAAAATGACAAAAAATTGGTACTTCAAGTACGATAGCACCCGTTTTACTGGTTTTAGTGAGCTGAATATCAATAGGATTTATCTTTGAGATGGCCTGAATAATATCCAATCATAAAATTGGTCACTTGTATATTCTCCGGAGGCTGTATCGTGCTAACAAACTGAAATTTCTCCTAAAATGACAAAAATGTCGTACTTAAACTACTATAGCACCTGTTGTACTGGCTCTAGTGAGCTAAAAATCAACAGGGTTCATCTGTGAGATATCCCGAATAATATTAAATCATAAAATTGGTAACTTGTTGCAGTCCGGAGGCTGTATCGTGCTAACAAACTGTAATTTCTCTAAAAATGACAAAAATGTCGTACTTAAAGTACTATAGCACCTGTTGTACTGGCTCTGGTGAGATGAAAATCAATAGGGTTCATCTGTGAGATGTCCTTAACAATATTCCATCATAAACGCTCCATACTGGGCCGTGTCGTCATGAAACTATAATCTTTGTTTATATATAATGCTACGATCAACAAGGCTATAATCGAATCTCGCGTTCTGTCATAGTTAACTGATCTTGACTGAATTCTTACGAATAACTTAAATAAAATCCGTAAAAATGAATAGGTCGTCTTACAAATGCTGTACAGTGCCGATGTGCAAAAGTACGTCAATCAGAACACCACAAAAACTTTTCATAAACGTTACAAAAAATGCACAAGTTAGGAGAAAGACAGTCATTTTTATGAAGTTCACTTTAATGTAAATTGTAAGCTCTGATAAACTACAAATATCAATTTAAAATCATTTTAGATATTTTTGGTTAAGTGGAAAAAATAAAAAGTGAATTATTCTTAGGACTTTGTTTGTTTACAGAGCTAATTCCAAGCTTCATTTCGTTGATATAGATGATAAGCAGCTCTAAATATGATGAAGGAGTATATAAAATGAGTAAGGTATCTCTCCCATTTGTATATCAATGTAAAATTATAGGTACTTTCAAAGATATTTTCACATTTTTAAGCTCCGCTGCACATAAATCCATGTTTCTAGCAAAGAAACTTTTACATCATAGAATCAATTTTCGGTAAGTTGCAACGATTTCTTTTGATGGATCCAGTTTCCATTGTGATAAAAATTGTAAAATATTATCGTTGTTCTAACAAATTAACAAGAAAAATAGTTGATACTTTTATAACTTGGTTATGAAAAATAACTCAACTTATTCGGGCAGTGACGTCATCGCGCTCTGATTGGTGTTCGCACTCACGTGATAATAGGTAATAAATAAGGCAATTTAAATTGATCTAAGACGAATAATTAGGTTCTTCAAATGTTATTTTAGGTTTCTAAAAACTGTGTTTAATGTGTAAAACATAACTTCACATGAATTTGTAACAACTGCCAACATCCATATTATCTAAACGTAACCGCTATATCCGGAATGTCTAACTCGTATTAACTCAAACTAGTTCGTTATTGAACCAGAAACATTTCACTTATCTTCATTTGTAGGTTTGGGATGCCCAGCGATAGCACTTCTTACCTTGATTTGGATCCACTCAAAATGGGGAACGATTGCCGTATTGGTGATAGCTATGGGTTTTAACGCAGCCCAATATAGTGGTTTTACTATTAACCACATAGATTTATCTCCAGTACATGCCGGTACTATGATGGCCATTACAAACAGCGCTGCATCAGTATGTTCAATATTAGCACCACTAGCTGTTGATCTGTTTAAATATATAACTGGTTATGAAGAGGTAAGCAACACATTATTTTTTTCATAAATTTGTATCCAAATACGTCATAACCTCAATTCGGAAATTATCAAACAATAAACGGTTTTAAAGATTAAAGCTAACTTTTCCGCATCTGTGGCCCTGAACAATATTCGATTATAAAATTGTTACTTGTATACACTTCGGGGGAGGTGTCGTGCTAACAAACCGAAATTTCTCCAAAAATAACCAAAAATGTAGTATATCTGGATTTATAGGACCCGCTGTACTCGCTCTAGTCAACTCAAAATCAATTGGGTACATCTGTGAGACACCTTGAATAATATTCGATCATAAAATTGATCAATCGTATACTCTCAAGAGGCTGTATCGTGCGTATGACAAAAATTTGGTACTTCAAGTACCATAGGACCCGTTGTACTGGCTTCAGTGAGCTGAATATCAATAGGGTTCATCTTTGAGACGCCCTGTATAATACCCAATCATAAAATTGGTCACTTGTATATACTCCGGAGGCTGTATCGTGCTAACAAACTGAAACTTCTCCAAAAATGACAAAAATAGGTTCACTGACGTTGTACAGATGTTTCCTTAAGGTATAGTGTCCAGTAACCAAATCGGTAACGGTCTACAAATGTCTCTTGATCAGTTTCAATAACCTGAGTTTTTTGTTTAAATTTTTCAGTAAGCTTTTTGTGTGAAGGTGACCTTCTGCCAACCTCCATTTGATTTAGTGTTCCTTATCTAGCCAGATCCGGATTTCCACCCTTATGTAATCCTTTGTGATTGAACAGAACGATTCCCGATCTATTAAGTCTCCTTGAGAGCTGGTCCGCCAATTCATTACCTGCAATTCCTTCATGTCCCGACACCCATGCTAGAGACCCTGTGTTGTCTCTTGCTAGATTATTAAGGGACTCTTTACAGTTTTTTATCAGTCTAGATTAAGTGGTTGGATTGCTGATAGCTTTAAGCAGAGCCTGGCTGTCAGAATTTATTTTTATTTTTTGTTCGGTATAACCTCTCTTGATGTTTACTTCAATACATCATTAATTGCCTCTGCCCTATCAAAAAGGAGGAAGGTCAATAATAGATTCCATTGATGACGTCCCCGTGCTATTCACTGCCCCGGTAATGCCGAGGAGAGCTTGTCTTTGAATTGTAGTTAATTCATTTTCTACTGAGGTCACTTCTGTCCTCCACCAGATTATCGTTCCATAGGAGATCGTTGACCTAATCACTGTTGTGTAAAGTCAGTGTACCACCTCAGGTCGTAGTCTCCAGGTTTTGCCCATAACTATTCTGCATTGCCAGAAGAGCCTGGTTGCCCTGGTAGAATTTTTTTCCAGGTATGTCCTTCAATTCATTTTAGAATCGAGCGTCACTCCCAAATATTTCACCTATTTAGACATTTCTAGTTTTTTTCGGAACACTTGTACTCTGCCCTGCGAAAGAGATCTTCTATTCATAAAAGCAACTAGTTTGATTTTCTTTCGATTGACTGTTAGGTCCTCTTATTTGTATCACTTTTTACATGGTTTTCGCCATGAAAGATGTCAGACTAATTGGTCTATAAAGTTTACCTTGGGTGTACGTTGCTTTCCCTGGTTTGGGAATAAACACCACCTTTGACTTTCTCCATGCAATTGGTATATACCCTTTGGAATATCAGAGTTAAAGGACCCATAATAATCTCTATTCCCTCTTGCAGAAGCTTGGGAAATATTAAATTAATTTACAGCCCATCTAATGAGATGGGGTCTGAAGATCTCATTTTTCAGTTTCCAGTCCTCTTTGGTAGCCCCTGTTTTGGCTACCGGCCCGTTATTGTAATCTGAATCTACCCTTGCCAAGCCGGAAAATGCACAAAGGAGGTGCTCTAAAGCCTCCTCAGTATTTGTGAACTCTCCGCTCGGCAACTGGATAGAGCCTAGTATCCCTTTTGAGAATCCTGTTGATTTTGACCCTGTAAGGGATACCTTGTATGTCGTCACAGAATTCCCTCCAGAATCTCTTCTTTGATTCTTTCATTATATGCACCTATTTCAGCCTTATATGCTCCCCAGTTACCCGTTTTTCCGATTTGTTAAAGAGACGTCCTCTTTCTTTAGGTCATTATAGTCTGCTGCAACCATGCACCTGTTCCTTCTAACTCCTCAGCAGTTTTAGGTCTGCCTAGGTGTGTGCTGATTTTAGAAAGCAGGTCTTCTTTGAAAGATCCCCAATCGGTACTCTTAGGATCCCTATATGTTGTAATATTCGATTTTTCTACATCTATTTCGAAGTGTATATGGGTATGGTCAGATATAGACGGTTCATCCGATACATGACAATACCTTATCATCTCCCCAATTCGTAGATTGCAGAGAGTTACATATATTGATGATTCCTCTGTCGATGTTCTAAATGTTGGCGTATTGCCGGCATTCGCAATATCAAGTTCAGTAGTACATAAATAGTCAAATAGTTTCTTACCTCTAGTGTTGTTGTCCTTTTAAAATTCAATAAAATGGACATGTTTACTAAACACACTATCCGAATGGAAGGGCCCATGCTCGTCCTGTTATAATAATTCGTACAGCTATAAAACACTATGAACTTGCACCATATATTACTAACAAAGTTCAGAGCGCTATTATAAAAGTGAATTCGCTCACCTAGCCAATAACAATAGCTTCTATCTGCAGCCCGCCACGTCACACCATCAATCAGGAGGAATGAATACAAGGAGTTTTTCGAACAACTTGGCTCACATTTCTTAGTAGCAGGGAACTGGAACGCAAAACATTCAATCTGAGGAGCAAGACTGATAACTCCAAAAGACGGAGCTCTATAAGAAATCTTACAAGATAATAACCTGAAATATTTAACAACCGGTACCTCCACATACTGGCCCACCGATAACAATCAAATTCCCAGACCTATTAGACTTCGTCATAACTAAAGTATACCTGAAACACACAGCAACATCACCACCAGCTTCGATTTACATTCAGACCACAGTCCCATCTCAATTACCTTAAGTACCAATATAATTTGGAAAACACCAGCTCCAAGACTATGTTCCAGAAACACGGATTGGAACCAATTAAAAGAAATAATCAACGACAAAATATCTCTAGACATTCCACTCAAACAAAAAAACGGTACTGAGGAAGTTGTAAAATACCAAACAGAACAAATACAAAGCGCCGCTTGGGAAGCTACTCCTTTAAAAGAAAAAAAGATTGATGAATGTTCCTTTCCACATTAGAGCGACAGCATAGAACAAGAAACTCATTAGATAAAACAAATCTAAACAGGCTCACACAGAAACTTCATTGTGCTATATAAACGGCCAAAAAGGAATCCTTTGAAACATATGTCACCAACCTAGTTCGTGATGACCACTCCCTTTGGAAAGCCACAAAGGAATTCAAGAAACCAATAGTAGCAAAATCTCCAATTAGAAAAACCGACGAACAGATTCGCAGAACATCTATCAACCCTCTTCTCCACCCCACAACCCAATGATATTAACGATGATGAAATTAGAGCATTCCTTTATACCAGCAATAATTACCAATCAAATACTTCTCACCGAGTGAAGTTCGTAACGAGATCAATCTTCTCATCCCTTATAAAGCCCCCGCATTTGACCTTATAACTGGCGAAATATTAAAAAATATCCCAAGAAAAGGTGTCGTCCAAATAACCATCATTTTCAATAGCCTCCCCAGGTTATGCTGGAAGTATGCACAAATTATTATGATACCTAAATCTGGTAAACCTCCAACTGAGTATAGCTCATACAGCCCAATAAGCATATTTCCAACCTTATCGAAACTCTTTGAAAGGCTTACCCTTAACAGAATAGAAACAACAATACCTCTAAAAAACCTGATCCCAGACCACTAGTTTGGATTTCACTCAAAGCACTCAACCATACAACAGTGCCATAGACTAGTCAATAGAATAAAAAAGTGCCTAAAAGAAAAACAAATCTGTATATCAGCATTCCTCCATGTACAGCAAGCATTCGGTAGAATGTGGCATGAGGGTATTCTCTTTACATATCAAAACTCACCTAACTGACCAAACCTACCTCCTCCTTAAAACAACTTTGTCCGACAGATATTTCCGAGCTAAATATGAAGAAACCTTATCTAACTAACACCAATTAAAATCCGGAGTACCTCAAGGAAGCGTACTTGGCCTATTCTTATAACTAATTTTCAATGCTGATATTCCCATTAACGAGCATACATTAATGGCAACATTTACGGATGACAATAGTATACAAGCATCAGACATCAACGAAATGTCAACACGAATCAATCCTGTCAAGTTAAATTCCACAAATCGAAGAATAAGATGCCCTCAACTACACCTAAATAACTCTCCGATACCAATAAAAACAGAAGTAAAGTACCTTTGCCTTCATCTAGACGAAAAACTTACTTGGAAATCACATATAAAAGCTAAACGACATCAAGACCTAAAAGTTAAAAATATGAGCTGGCTAATCAACAGAAGATCGCAGCTTTCGCTAGAAAACAAACTGACCATCTATAAAGTAATACTCAAACCAGTGTGGACATACGGAATCGAGCTGTGGGGCAGCAGCAAACCATCAATACCAAAATATTGCAGACATTTCAGTCGAAGACCATTCGTATGTTAGCTAAAGACGCATGATACGTCTTAAACCAAACCCTTCATGCGGACCTCAACATTCCCTTCATATATGATGAGAATGAGAAAATACATGAATCGCCGTGCAAACCTTCTAAACTATCTCATAGATGAATTATTCAAATCTCCACTGATTGACATACGCCTAAAACACTTTAGCCAGAAGACCTTACTTATTACTTTATTGAAGTACATTGTAAATTAGCAATGAATAAATAAATAAAAATCATTTCAACTTTTTATTTATATGCAAAAAACTGGTGGATGAATGAATATTTATTTTCTTCTTATTACAGACAGACACGGCTCTATGGGACATTGTATTTTGTACTACCTCAGCTTTCTACTTATTGGCAACAATTTTCTACATTTGTTTCGCCTCCGGAGATGTACAAAAGTGGAACTTCAATGACTCAACATCACCAACTTCGCTACAAGACGATGCTATGGCTATAAAAATAAAAGTAATGCGAAAAATTTCAACGATTTCGACGGCATAAGAATCATCTAAATTGAAATGGGCATTAATAACAAAAACAATCTCGAATTCTTTAAAAACATTAAAAATGGTGTGGATGAAATATTTACAGGTCGCTAAAGAAATGAATCACCTAACAGGCGTAGAAAGCTTATTTTATAGCATAGTTTGCATCCGAGGAAAGTTTATACTAAATAATGCAAACGTCGTACTTGTAGTATTTTTAATACCTATTTGGAATAACCACATCCTTTTTATCAATTATGAATCGGATTAAAGAAAAATTAAATGTTAGTGGTTACGTAAAAAGCTAGATGTATATTAATGTCATTAAATAAAGCATTTATGTACTTCCAAAAGGTTATGTCATTCCTAATACAGGATATCGCTTTATGGAAATTCAAAATATTCTCGCAAAGTTCTATAAAGTGCATTAAAGATCCTGAAAAATTAAAACAGAACTAACTATATGACATGTTCCTAACTTACGCTATCTCCTAAAATGTATCGTGCTTCCAAATAGTCATTAGAAATACTAAAGAAATATAAATGAAACCGTTTTCATTATGTTTGATAAGCACGTATAAATAATAAAGTCACCACTAAAACCAAGAAGTTTGAATAGTGCAGTGACCTCGTAACATACACATAAAGATGAAAGCGTTGTTGTCATATTTAATTCTAAAATTTCTTTACCTTTGTGAATAATTCGGAAATGCTTTAAAAAACTCTAGAACTAATAATTATACCTTGTATTTTTAAATTTTTTAAAATTCAGTTATGTTTATGAGTCACATGGGAAAAGATTATTTTTATTATATAAACTTTATACTTCTGATTCTTATATTTAAGAACTTTCTTCAAATAGTGGCAACGTCTGCCTGAACTGCGACTCGAAAGACGCCCGTCTCTCTTCAACTCATTCAAATAGTATATAAAATAGAAAATAGGAGATAGCTTGATGGCATGTATTTAAAATACAAAATTGAAAATAGTTTTAGAGTTTTCATTTAAAATACAAAAGGTGAAATACCTATTTGAAATACAATTTAAAATGAAAATGCTTCTATCGTTTGAACCTACTAGTAGGAAAAAATGATAATATAGGAATAAATTGTTGTATTAAAAAAATAATACAAACTATAAATTTATTAATTAATAATTAACCTCAGACTTGCCTTTGAGATTGATTGTTTTTCAAAAATTTCATCACATCTTCTTTTTGGTGTTAAGATCATTCCAGCATTTGAAAATAGTCGTCCCACAGGTGCCGAAGTTTGAAGCGGAGTATTGTATTTAATAAATAATTTCTTTACATTCCCGGATACATTTTATGCATAGACAATATTACCAAAGAAGACTGGCAGAAAATAATTTAAAAAGTTATCAAAATTGAAGATGAGTATAAGAATATTGGTCAAATGCATATTAATGGGGGAAATAAACTTATTATTGATTTACAGGACGATAGTGATAGTGAAGCAGATGATATGGGAGAAGGATTAATAGCATTTTTGGAAGAAGAAAATTAATAAAGTTTAATATGTTTTTCATGTTACTTATATAGTAGTGACAAACAGGAGTTAGTTTTGTTTATGGGTTTCCCTTTGAAATTTCGTTTTCCATAAAAAATCGAGTGGGATACAAAAATGACTCAGTTCACGTCTGTCATCCCATTTAAACCGAACGCTCTTTCAACAATTACGTAACATTAAATACAAAATATGTATTAGTAAGTAATCAAAATAATAATACTTTTCAGAATTTAGCTCCGCAACAAAACTTAAAAGGAATATACGATTAGATTGCTACACTATAATTGTTACGCCGACTATATCCATAGGTATAGGGTATAGGGATGCTTAATGAAACTTGAAAGGTATTGGTAAAGAGCTAAATTGAAATAATTAAATATAAACTTAAAAAAAAGTATATATTGGCTATTTGCGTCATACTATATATACAGCATAACAGTAGGTAACAGTTAATTAAACTAACGAACATTGATTACACTACACAAATTAGTTTTTGGAATGATTGTTTACCTAGCTTTTTGTGTATTTATGAGCAATTATTAAGTTAATATTTTTCGTTTAAGGTTAATTCCGGCAACTGTTTGCCTGGAAATGGTCCGCCCGGACAGTGGTGTACCCAGACTTGAATCTTGGGGGGGGGCTCTATATAAAAATATTTTTAACCAAAAAACATCTTTATATATCATGGTGATTATAAGACTTTTAAGTATTACAATACAAAAACTAAGCGCCTTGGCTTTAGAGCAACGTCATCAATTTCTTCTTCAGTTTATATAACTTCTTTTCTAGGAACTGGCAGCATGGTTAGTCCACTTACGAGGTAAGTGTTTCTCCAAGATAAATGGTTTTATGGTTAAAGAAGTCTATACGAGGGGCACTTACTAAGTAATCATTACACTCTCTCAATTTAGGTTTTCTGTATTCTGCGAGCACAGGGTAACATACGCCAGTATGAGGGAACTTATTTCAGGCGACGTTATCGCTTACTTCAAACAAGTAGGCTAGATGACGAGCTAGAATGAAGTTTAAACCTCAGAAGGATGCAATTGTGGCCTAAGTGCTGTGGAGTCACTTCAAATTCTTACAGATACAGATAGCTAGTAGTGGAAAAAAGAATATTAATTGTTGTCATTGCGCTTTATTTTTCTATGGTCATAAAATGTTGACACATGACGTTAGAATGTTATCAAACGAACGCTCCCAAAAGGATAGAAGTGGATTAAATATTTGTTTTGTTCGATTATTACATTCATAATAATACAAAGTGGCCTTGTTTTTTTTCATTTTACTTGGGCAGTAGTATTTATTAATAGTTATTTAACCAACAAGTGCATTAATGAAGGCGATTAGTGATCGAGATATTTTAACGCGTGAGCGCAGCGGGCGCGTTAATGTTGGAGATCATGAATCGCATATTAATGTAAGAGTTGGTTACTATACTTTTCCGTCAACCGTGTATTTTTCTAAAGTGGAGGTTAACAATTTTTAAAAATTATGTAAACACCATTGAAATCAGCTCCGGTGGCCCAGAATTTGTTTTTCCTTTGTCTAAATTTAAGTTAAGGTTATCCAAAGCAAAACTTCTTTTAGACAATTTCGATGAAATTCAACTCGACATCGAGTGCCAGACAGGTGATATCCAGGGTGAAATTATTCAGAGAGAACAATTTGAAAATGAATTTTACAGCGTAATTTCTAAGGCAGAAAATATTATGCATGCATTTAATGTCGAAGAAGGGGAATTGTTTAGAGAAAATAGTGTACACGGTTCGCGACATCGTAGCATTTCGAGTTCTAGCAGCGAAAGTCAAAATAATCAAATTTCATCAAATATAAAACTGCCAACAATTTCCTTCCATGATTATTCAGAACACAAGCATAAACATGATTAAAAAATTTTATTATTTGAAATCCTCGGTTAGCGGCGTAGCGGAGAGGGTAATTAATAGCATACCAATATCGTCCGATAATTTTTTAGTCGCGTGGAAAATGTTATGTGAGCGCTTTGCAAATAATGAGTTATTAGTTTACAACCACACTAAATGCATTTTTAATTTACAAAAAATAACAGCCGTCCTCCAGTATCAGAAAATTAACTGATGGTTTACAAAGTAAATTTCCGATCTCTGCAATCATTGAATGAGTCCGTTGATAAGTGGGACACATTATTGATATTTTTACTGCTCGAAAGGCTTGATTCTGATACCGCAAGTGAGTGGAAATCTAAAAAACCTTCAGAAGCGAGCCTTAATCATCTATTAGCATTTTTGAAAAATAATGCTGATATTTTGGAAAAAATTGAAGCTAACAAAAGATGTTCTGTTCCCAATAAAGATCGCGATCGGCATGAAAAAAATCCGTCAGTCAAATCTATGGTAAGCACTCGGTTTCACTGTCTGTTGTGCAAATCCTCTGATCATAAAATCAATAATTGTCCTGCATTTTTAAATCTAAGCATTTCGGATAGAATTGAGCAAACAAAGAAATTGCGGGTATGTCATAATTGCTTACATCCAGGTCATCACAGTAGCACCTGTAAATACGGTAAATGCACCAAGTACAGCAAAAAACATCACATGCTTATCCACATTGATAATCTGGGATCTGAGGTGCATGAAACACCAACTATTTAAAATCCTTCAAACTCGAACGCCTTGTCTACTCAGGCATTGTCTGGTACTGTATTCAGTCAAAATGTTGTACTTTTGTCAACCGGGGTAGTTCAGGTGTTTGATCGCTACGGAGTTGCGCATGAATGTAGATCCCTCTGAGCGGATCAGAATCTAACTTCATCTCCACCAATCTTGTTGATAAATTGGGTCTTTCAAAGGAGAGAACCGATATTTCTGTGATCGGAATTACACAAACATGTTCAAATATAAGCCACAAATGTGATATATCAATTAAATCTCTTCAGACTTCATTTTCTGTATCGCTTACCTATTTAGTAGCAGACGTTATTCGCGGTAAACTTCCAGGCTGTCATATAGATTTATCTTATCTACCAATGCCTCCAAATATCTAGAGTTGTCAGATAAAAACTTCAATGTTCCCTCAAGTGTCGATCTTCTTATTGGAGCAAGTCTTTTCTATGAACTTATTTGCGTGGGCCAGATAAGGTTGGGACCGCGCCTGTCCATTCTCCAAAAAACCAAACTGGGTTGGGTTATTTCAGGACCTTTGTCAAATAAGTCCTTTCACGTGGTATCTTGCAATGTTGCCATGTCCTCCCAAGGTGACGAGCTCTCAAGGTTCTGGAAGATAGAGGAACTGCCGAATTCTCGAATTTTATCCAAAGAGGAGGAAGAATGTGAAACCCATTTCAAACAGACAAGTACAAGAGATGTAGATGGCAGATTTATAGTTTCAATTTCCTTAAAGGACTCCGTCCAAAAATTGGGTGAGTCAAAGGCAATAGCCGAAAAAATATTCTATTCCGTTGAGCGCAAGCTGCAACGAAACCCAACGATGAACGAGATATATATTTCATTTCTGAATGAGTATGTTTCAATGAACCATATGTCAAAGGTCGACGATCCTAAAAACACGATTAGTTACTATCTTCCTCATCACGGAGTTTTAATAGAGGACAGTCTCACCACGAAGCTGCGCGTGGTTTTCGACGTATCCTCCCCTACCACTTCTGGTATTTCGCTGAACGACATCCAAATGGTTGGACCAGTCGTTCAAAACGATCTTTTGTCAATTCTTCTGCGATTCAGAGAGCATCTCTATGTAGTATCTGCCGACATCGAAAAGATGTATCGCCAAGTATTAATTTCCCCTTCCCAAAGGAATCTGCAGAAAATCTTGTGGAGAAATCATGCTTCGGAACCCCTTCAAACCTACGTTCTGAACACTGTTACCTATGGGACAGCCGCGGCTCTTTTTCTTGCTACGCTTGGTCGAGCTGTCTCATGAAAATGATATGGCCTACCCACAAGCTTCTAAGATCATTTCAAATGATTTTTATGTTGATGACTTGATTACTGGGTCAGACTCTATACCCGAACTTATTTTACTATGTCAGGAAATCATGGAAATATTGTCCAACGGTTGTTTTCCTCTTCGTAAGTGGGTATCCAACGAGCCGTTAGTTCTGGACGGCATTCAGGAATCCGTTAGTTCTTCAAATATTGCTCATTCCTTTGGACCAAATGAGAGCAGTAAAACATTGGGACTCAATTAGTATCCGCAATCCGATTGCCTTAGGTACTTCATTCCTTCTGAGCAACTTCCAAAAACTATAACCAAAAGGTCTATTCTTTCAGGAATAGCTAGAATTTTCGACCCGTTAGATCTTCGCAGTCCTGCAACAATACAGGCTAAAATCATGCTGCAGCAGCTTTGGCTGGAAAAATTGAGAGGGGATCAATCCGTGCCACTACATATTCATACCCAATGGCTGAAGTTTAGATACCAGCTACCTCAACTAAATAATCTTCAAATCAGTCGCAAGGTAAAGCTGTGTAATGCCGTCTGTGTCGAGTTACATGGTTTCTGCGATGCCTCTTAGCTAGCCTATGGCGCTTGCCTTTATGTGCGTAGTATTGATGATTCCGGTAAAGTTCAGATCAGTTTATTGTGTGCGAAGTCCAAGGTCGCTCCACTTAAGAAAACAACAATTTCCCGTCTTGAGCTTTGTGCTGCTCTAATTTTCAGCAGACTTGTCACCAAGGATTTGGCTTCTTCCTCTTTAACGTTTACTAAACAATTTTACTGGTCCGACTCCACGGTAGTCCTTGGCTGGCTTGAGCTCTCTTCCCATTTATTAAAAACCTTTGTTGCAAACAGAATGTCGGAGATTCAGGAGTAAGCGGAAACTCCTTGTTGGAATCATGTAAGATCGGCGGATAATCCTGCTGACCTTATATCCCGAGGAATGAATCCATCAAAATTGAAGTCATCGGCCTTTTGGTGCCATGGCCCTATTTTTTTTAAACAGAAGGTCGATACCTGGCCTTCTCAGGTTCCCAGTATTAATAGTGACGATCTTCCTGAGATTACGCAAGCTAAACCTACAACTCTCGTGACTAGCATTGGGTTTAAATTTCATTTTGAAAAAATTTCGCAATTTTCTCGTATAAAGCGCGCTGTAGCGTTTTGTTTTCGTTTCATTAACAACTCACTAGCCCGTGTCAAAAATACAGAAAAAATGGTTGGTCCAATTTCTGTAATTGAATTGGAACGTTCCGTTCTTTGCCTCGTTAAGCTTGCTCAAGCCGAATCCTTCCCAGCGGAGCTAAGCAATTTGTACAAAGGTCAATATCTTCGGCCTCAGAGCAAGCTTTTGTCTCTTAACCCATTCATTGACCAATAAGGCATCCTCAGGGTGAGGGGCAGGCTGGAAAGTCTTCCTACAGCTACTCCAAAAAACACCCTACACTTCTTTCGTCAAAGCATCATTTAGCGAAGTTATTATTTGAGCATGAACACATAAGACTTTTCATGCCGGACCTCAGCAGCTGTTATACTCTATAAGAGAGTCCTACTGGCCGATCCTCGGGAAAAATATTGTGAGAAAGACAGTACATTAATACACATCATGCTTCAAGGTTCGACCGACATCCAAACACCCTCTTATCGGAAATCTTCCGGCTCCGCGAGTCACGCCTTCTTTTCAGTTCATAAATACCGGGGTCGATTACTCTGGTCCCTTTATCTTAAAAGACAGACGAAGCCATAGGTTTAAAACATATAAGGCGTACGTAAGCCTATTCATATGCTTTAGTACGAAAGCTGTGCACCTCGAGCTGGTAACCGATTTGACAAGCGACGTCTTTAAAGGTAATTTCTTAAAACATCACAATGATGAAATCTCTACCTCTAGTTCTTTTCAAGAGATTCAATGGCACTTCATACGAGCTTACTCACCTCATTTTGGGGGTCTTTGGAAGGCGGGAGTCAAATCTATGAAAGGCCATTTAAAACACATTTTATCCGAGGTATTGCCTAAGGTGCGTACAGACATATAACAAAACTTCGTATCGTAACGCCGTCGCGTAACAAGTGTGGACGGCACTGCGTAACACCGTAACACCAGAACATAGTAACATCTTGGCGTTCCATCGGTTGTCGGTTTTTCGACGCCGCATCAATGAAATGATACGCACTGATGTTGCACTACTTGTTAGCATGCCTGGACAGGTCTGCGGTACACAGTTGCGATTTATTTTTCGTTTTGTTTATTCAGTTGCAAACATGGAGTGGACAGAAGAATCTACCCTGGATTTCATAAATAGTTATCGTAATAAAGAAATTTTGTGGGATGCATAACATCCCAAATACTATAATAAAATAAAGAAGCATGATGCTTGGGAAGAACTTGCTGTAGAGTTTCGGACAACGGTAGATGAATGCAAAAAAAATTAATGTTCTTCTGTCAGGACTTAGGCGAGAGAAAGCAAAAATTATAAAGAGCCACGGTACGGGTAAAGGGAAGTATATATAAGCTGCTGCAACAACCTCCATTGCTCACAAGAAAAAGACTAATTTAATTGTTCTGTTTTAGTAAAGACGGAACGGCAAAATGTCCCGTTTATAAGATACGCGACGATGTATTGATACGCTTTATTTGTTGACACGCCGTATCTTCGATGCGTAACAAACAATTGTTGCGAGACGGAGCTCCGATACGAAGTTTTGTTCTATGTCTGTACCCACCTTTACATATGAGGATTTCCGAACAATTTTAGTGCAGGTGGAATCAATTTTATATTCTAGACCTTTGAGTCCTTTAAGTCCTGACCCTGCAGACCTTAATCCCCTCACACCCTCGCACTTCCTCATCGGTCGCACACTTTCTTCAATTCTTGAGTCCAACAAACTGGAAGTAAAAGTTAACCGCCTAAATAGTTTTGAAAGGCTCCAACAAATACGCCAGCAGCTCATGAAGGTCAAGATGGAATTCCCAGGGTCGCTATCTTAAGAACTAACAAGGGTGAAGTGCAAAGGGCAATTACAAATTTGTGTCCACTACCCCTAACCAGTGATACTGAACAATAGATTATTCAAGTTTGAAAGCTCACTCTTTCAAGGCGGGGGGCATGTTTCGTTTCACCCTCCATGCTACGCCCATGTCGGGACTATGTTTTCGGTTACACCAGCAGTGGCGCGAATGGACACGAGAGAGAGAGAGAGTATGTTTCGCGCGCAATAGGCGAATACATGCCAAGCATGGTAGAAGTGTTTCTGTTTACGTTTGAAATTTTAATGTTATAAATGTATCATTTTAAAAGTTCTAATAAAAGGGTTATGGTTTAGAACCATTGCAATTTCCTTCAACTTTTCTACATTTATAATTATATATGTTCATAGTCTAAATATTACAATTATTAAAACTAAATGGAGACACATTAGAACTTGTATGGTCTTGTGAGTGGTTTACCACGATACTTTGGATATTTCTTACAGAATTTATTTCAGCATCGGTAGAACGAGTGGTATGAGTTTCACAAAGAATTTTTTATAATTCGCGTATAAAAGAGACTTCATTATAACATTGTTTACAGTGTCACAATGAAGCTCTCTGAACACTGTTATAGTAATTTTTAGTGTACAGTTGGTTATTGAATTTAGTTATATTTTTATTTGACATTTGACTTTAACCTTGACACCCTTTATAAATAAAATGGTGACAAACTTCCCTCTCATTTTTCCATCTTTTCAGCAGAATGTTACGCTATACTAATTGCGATCCAAAAACTTTCAAAACTTGACCTTTCCAAAGCTATAATTTTTTCTGACTCCCAAAGTGCCATAAAATGCATTTCTAAAAATCCATTTGTCCTAAAAATAAAGGAGCTACTACACAAGTTGAATCAGCAAGGGAAAGACATACGGCTGGATTCCCGGACACAGTCTTATACAAGGAAATATTAGAGCCGATGATCTTGCAAATCTTGGGAGAACTATCAATCGTGCCACCCTCCCAACTGGTCCCATTCGGATGTGGTGCATTCTATTAAGAAATCAATTTTAGATAAGTGGAATTCTACTTTCTCTACACTCAGCTTGACAAAAGGAAATCTATACTCTCAATTCATAAAATATCCAAGAAAAAATCCATGGTTTTCTTCACTTTCTAATTTGTCCAGAAGAGATATCTGCATTTCATCAAGAATTCGATCCAACCATTGTGCTACTTTGTCATATCTACACAAATTCAACTTAGTACCTTCGGATTCATACCCATGTGGTGAAAAACAAGATCTCTCACACATCTTTTTCAACTATTCCTTAAATAGTGTTAATACATATTTTCTTCATAAATCTTTTAAGGTTCCTAATAATGTTTATGGCCCCTACACACTGCAAGACATAGTGCTGAAATTCCCAAACAGTGAAAACATTAAACTCATCTCCAAATTTTTAAGTGCTCCAAACATCAAAATATAACCTCAAAAACCGAACAGTTTACAGATAAAATTTTGAACAATAAGTGCGGTATCACTCTATTCGTATTTATTTTCGTATAAACTATATTATAGACGAAATTGACTGTCTCGACCCTTACTTCGTGGAATATGCTCATATTAGTGTTTTTAAATGAAACTCACGGTCTCTAGTTAATTCCACAATATAATACAAGTTCTTGAAAATTCTAAAAGATTGATAATTGTTTCGATAAATCAATATCATCGTCAGAATGACAGAAGTTACATTTCATGTTATGCCTACCTGATGTTTAGTAGTTATTTTTGGCTAGACCAAGAAGTAACCTAACTTGTGGTTGGCTTAATATATGTTTATAGAAAAAAGAAGAAGATGTGATATTACAAATATTGAAGCTTAGATATTATTAGCCCTATGGTGATATCCTGGATATCATTTTTCCAATTAAGATCAGTATAACTGTGCAATGATATAGAAAACCAGGAAAACTATATCTGCTGATCTTTACAATTATCACTTAAGAAGACAGTTCATTAGTGGAGAATTCCCTAGATTTAACTGTTCATTGACAACTTCATATTGTGGGTTTCTTAAATGTCTTCTAATTTCCAGTTCTTCAAGGAAATCCAGTTCTTGTTTCTTTTCACAAATATGCAGCACTTCTAGTTCTGTGTTAGGTGTCAATGAATGATTGGTGTCAAGTAGATGTTTTGCGTAGTGGGATTTATCTGGTTGTTTTAATCTGTATGCTCGTAAGTGCTCACTGTATTGTATTTCAAAATTCCTAAGGGTCTGACCCAAATAGACATCATTACGTTTTATAAAACCATCACATATGCAGGAAATATTTCTAATAATATTTCAAAGATAATATCTTCAGCAGCGAATACAACAATTTGTTTTAAAACAAAAAGTAACGTTAGTACAAAATTGTTAAATGTAAAAACAAAAATACCACTATTAAAGAAGTCAGGTATATATAAACTCAAATGTCCAGAATGTAATGCTGTCTATTTGGGTCAGACCCTTAGGAATTTTGAAATACGATACAGTGAGCACTTACGAGCATACAGATTAAAACAACCAGATAAATCCCACTACGCAAAACATCTACTTGACACCAATCATTCATTGACACCTAACACAGAACTAGAAGTGCTGCATATTTGTGAAAAGAAACAAGAACTGGATTTCCTTGAAGAACTGGAAATTAGAAGACATTTAAGAAACCCACAATATGAAGTTGTCAATGAACAGTTAAATCTAGGGAATTCTCCACTAATAAACTGTTTTCTTAAGTGATAATTGTAAAGATCAGTAGATATAGTTTTCCTGGTTTTCTATATCATTGCACAGTTATACTGATCTTAATTGGAAAAATGATATCCAGGATATCACCATAGGGCTAATATTATCTAAGCTTCAATATTTGTAATATCACATCTTCTTCTTTTTTCTATAAACATATATTAAGCCAATCACAAGTAAGGTTACTTCTTGGTCTAGCCAAAAATAACTACTAAACATCAGGTAGGCATAAAATGGAATGTAACTTCTGTCATTCTGACGATGATATTGATTTATCGAAACAATTGTCAATTTTTTAGAATTTTCAATAACTTGTATTATATTGAGGAATTAACTAGAGACCGTGAGTTTCATTTAAAAACACTATATTATAGACAATCATAAATCATCCCGGACGCAAAAAAACAGGCCGAATAGCCCTGGCAGCTGAGGCCTTAAAACAAAAGAAAAGAAAAGAAAATGGTCTAGCGTTGTTCCAGCTAGCAAATTATTATATTAAAGGTAAATTAGAATGATTTATATATTAAAAATATAAATGAAAAACGCTAACGTTTATTTATCAATGATTTGTCAATTGTTTATTTTTATACTGTATAGGATCAATATATAGGAATACAAACGTTCGATTTTTGGGATAAATTACCAGGTATCTATGTGAAGATGTATTACAGAAATAATTCTGTCCATGAAATAATATAAATAGATCGCAAGAGCATATACGAAGAAGCTCTTTTTTAAACATAATCATCCTCTTTTTGCTTTAATGAAAGTTTGTTTACTATTTACACAGTTATTCGGTTATAATATATCAAAAGTCAGAAGTGCTGAATAAAAACATCTGTGATCTGACCAATTAGGAATCTACAGAATTGCCAACTTAAATTCAAACCACTCCTCCTAGTTTAAAAACAGGGATCATATGAAATTCTATTTTATTTATACAATTAAATAAATGCGAATTATAAAAAACATTGTATAAAACTTGTGCCACAATGACTTTCTGTAGTACTCGTGATTTGCTTCACTCGTACTACAACACGAGTCATTGTGACACTTGTTTTACAAATAACTATTTTTAGCTGTAATAACTTTATTTTGTAACGAATTCTCAATATATCCTTCTGCCACAGTAGTGGATTCCCAACCACCAAGTCGTTTAATAGCTGAAAAATCTGCACCGCTGTCTGAAAGTATCAAGACAGAAGAACGCCGGAAACAATAGGCGATTTCGTCCCGTTTTGGTTGGTAGGGACTTTGGTTAACCAAATAGTAGGTCCTACGTTGGTATAGCTGATTGATGAAATTTACATTTACGTTTTGTATTGCGATCGGAAAAGTTGTTTATTTAGTTTTACTATATTATCTTGGAGTTTTGAGTTTAATAATACATATAGCAAAAACCCAAAAAAAGCTTCTTGCCATTTATATCATATCATAAAATCAACAGATTCCATTATTACTAGACAAACAAAAAAGAAAAAATAGACAAAACATAAAGAATTTTAGAATATTGGCCAAAAATTCAATTCGTTTCAACGACTATGTTTGTTTACAAATAAAAAGCAAGACAAAAACTACTTTGGATAGAAAGCTACCAATTTCAGTAGCCGTGCTGCAGATCTCGGTATGTGATTTGACAGACCAAAAAGGATACCAAAGTAAGCTTGACGTCATTGTTTTTCGAAACGAAATCGATTGGTATGTATTTGACAGACCAAAGTGGGGTACCAAAGCGGGACGAATTCGCTAAATGTCCAGTTAGACATGCGGCTGCTCCAATTTATTTCACAATTATAAACACAAAACACTAATAATGACAGCGAACAGCGTTATAGCTTGACGTTTTGTAATTTGGTTGATTTCCTTGGTTACCATGGAAATCATCAAAATCGTTCATCAACAGGAAATCATGCATTAATAGGGGTCATTAATGTATGATTTTGAGAACGTTAATAACGGATGTAAATACACGGTCGACGGAAATAGTATATTACATAACAAGAGTTGTAAGTTGCTTATTACATGCGAATAGAAAAGTAATTCTATAAGCATGTAATAAGCTTATAACTCTATGAAATTGACTGTCTCGACCCTTACTTCGTGGAATATGCTCATATTAGTGTTATTATTATATTGTGGAATTAACTAGAGACCTTGAGTTTCATTTAAAAACACTTATAACTCTAGTTGTGTACTATACTTTTTCTACGAACAACTTCATTAATAAAAATGAAACGCATGAATAACAAGTAGCATTTATTCATTAAACGCTAGCCAGAGAAAATAATTTAAAGTAAACATTTATTTATAGTAATTAATTGTAAAATGCTGGCAATTATTTATTACTATACTCTTATCCGCCCTTTTCGGGTTTTCGAAAGTATCCGGTAAATGTTGGGATGACATAGACTGTATGATATATTCTTTTTGGACATTACTATTTTCAGTGTACGTAAATGTTTGTAGATTATTTTCAACCGAATTTATAATTCTATTGGCTGTTAATGTCTTATTATTTATTGAATCATCGACATATCCCTCAGCTGTAGTCGAAGACTTCCAACCCCCATGTCGTTTAAGAGTCATTAAATCACCACTGGCGTCAACCAAAAGAGTGACGGAAGTTCGTCTTAAACCTGTGTACTCTTTGGGATCAGGTAACTTTAAATATTCGGCTATTTGTTTAGGTAGACCGCCTATTTTATTCAATCCTACCACTTGTTTCATACATTTACCTCTTTGATAGTTTAGGAAAAATTGATTTATTTGCGGATCGCTAGCTTGTTGGCGAATATATATATATATATATATATATATATATATATATATATATATAGTGTTTGCAAATTTTATAGAAATTACCAGAAATCACGAAAGATCTAGGTACTTTAGTTTTTGTATCAGGGACTCTAACCAACAACGTGGTACCTAAATCTTTGATGTCACTAAGTTTAAGATTTTTTAACTCTTGTTTCCTACAAGCTCCACATATTCCAAAAATTGCAACAACTTTAAAATAAAAGTTATTCTAAGTATATAATATTATATCATTTCTATTCTGTTAAAAAACACACCTTTACGAATAAATACTGCACATCAGGAGCTTCATTTAAAAAAAGTTTTATCTCATTTGCTTTTAAAATCGTCGGATTGTCTTTTTAAGTAACCTCGCAATTTTGCCTAATTTTCAATATTGACATTATTCTTCAAAGTTATAGTACTCCTCAACATCGAATATATTGCCCATAATGAAGATGGTTTGAATTTCTATGTGATTTCTCCAAAATATGCCAAGAGTACGTTTTCAGAAAATGAACTTACATTGTTAGTTGTTCGCCAGTCCATAAACTGCCGAAATACATTTTCATATCTTCCTCTTGATTTTTCTGGCAATATGTTGTCAGTAGTGTCCGCGGCTAACTGTATAATATTGTGTGGTGTGCTACTTAGTTCGTTTTCACTATATGATGAGCTCATTTTAATCATTTGTCTTTAAAACAAATGTACATTCACACTAACAGCTAGTGACAGCGAGTCTTATTCATTATTAATCGTCAAAACAATCTCTACTAACTCGTTTCCATGGTTACTCGAAACCATTGACTGACTAGACTTGGGTGAGAAATTGTTGTTTTTCTAGAACTGAAGCGTAATTTTTTTCCACTACTAGCTGTGAAGTTGACAGTTATTATGTCTTCTAGCCAACTGAGAAGTAGAATTTCTCTATTAGTGGTTAATAATTTTTTCTATTGTTAACCTAGGTCAAAAATGGACAAATTCAAATGTTTTGAGAATTCAGGGATAGTAGCTTAGCAAAAACTAGTATAACATAATTTTGTATACCCAGGAGATTGTCTTTAACATATTTACTGCTTGAAATTACCTAACAAGATAAACTTATTTCAGTAAAACTGTCATTAGTTTAAAATTCGCGCTGAATCAATAATTTCTGATGACATAAGGAGTGCGTTCATAATATATGGGTGAGGCGAGGAGCGAAAACAATGTCAGTCAGACGACGGAGTAAACGCCTAGGGAGAAATCAGTTTGAACGATTTGTAGATCAAAATTTGACATCGAAATGTGTTGTTTATTTTCCGTTAATTGCAGGAAAACGTGTATCGAGGAATGTTTTTACCTTCAACATTATCTTCAGTGAAAATCCTCTGTTGATAGAAACTGGTAGCTAACCTTCACCCACAGAATATCGATTACCGGTGCCTTAACCTCTACAAATAAGAACATGTGTACATTGTACAT
Source organism: Galeruca laticollis (assembly GCA_963921935.1). Classification (NCBI taxonomy): domain Eukaryota; kingdom Metazoa; phylum Arthropoda; class Insecta; order Coleoptera; family Chrysomelidae; genus Galeruca; species Galeruca laticollis. Next base: position 77,115,379 of record OY998183.1, read on the forward strand.
ATTATACGAATTGCGCATATCAAGGTAATAGTTTTCCCGATAGCAAGTGGGGAACTAGGAGTGCACTCTCGTCGACTCTCGTGATTCGTTTGTGAACGCTGTGGTGTAGAGTGTGAAGTAAGTAGACAAATAATATATTACTTTCTCTATGGTGAAGTATATGTTAAGTGTTTTATGAACGCTCACTTTGTACCCAAGTGTTGTGAACGCACTACCGCTGTAACTGTTCAAAGTAAAACATGAACCACGTTTTGTGAAATTTTTGGATGTGATCGTATAATTGGGTTCGTTAATTCGTTGCACTTAATATTGGTGATTATGAACTATAGGAATAATGGTATTCTATTGCTGTGTGATTAAATTATATATGATTTTTATAAGACATTTTTTTATTTTATATTTTTGTCTTAAATATGGCTAGTATTGGAAAAAAATGTATATACACCACGGTGGTGAAGACATTTATAAACCTCGCACCTTAATCCGCTCGGGGCGAAGCCCCTCGCGAAATAATTTTGGAGCTCGGTCGATAATAATAGTCTTCACCACCTTGGTGTATAATATACTATTATTACGTGCTAGTCATTACGTGTCAGTATCCGTAATGAACTATTTACTTAGTAACTAAATAGTAGGTAATATGGAATTTACTAGTGTGAGAGTAGAAAAATAAGTTTTTATCCGTTTTAAGGTTGAAAAGGTCCTTTCTGGTGCAGCAGTGGACAAAGGCAGTGTAAAAATTTTTTTTGAACATTCGGGTAGGTATCCTGACTACAAACTTCCAAACAGGCCAGTGCCTGACGTTTTTTTTATTTCTGAGCATTTACCTAACTGTTCGTGGCACATTTTAATTTCTGATTTTAAAATAATTTTGGGAATTTCAAGTAAATATAAATCAAGTAATTTATCATACTAATTATTGCCAGAATCAGTTTCTTCGCCTCCACTCCAATAGAATCGGTGAATATTTATAAGTTTAGCTGAGTCCATGGGGGGGATATAACCTCTATATCCCCCCGTAAGCACGCCAATGCGCTCGGGGAATTGTTTGTCCAGATCATATTTAAATGGAAATAAATTTACGGAAGCAATGACATTTACTACTAAATACTATGACACACAAAATTTAAAAGATAAGGGGACTCAATTTTTTGCTCTCATATTTATTTACAACGCAAAAGCTTTATCTTCACAAACATACCAAGTTTTTTTCCAACAAAACATTTAAGTCACAAATACACTGTGATTTCATATAATTTTGGGTATGTAAAATTATTCTTAACGCATGGACATTTATATGAAGTTATTGAATATACTTAGGAAGCATTACTAAATTTGCCTATGGCAAAAATATTACAGTGTTGTAGCAGTTAATAGGCATTGTCACATCTACGTAAATGTAAGAAATATTAATATACTATTATATTCAATAACTATATTTATCGTAAAATGTAGAACAATCTCTTATTGTTCTTCCCTTTTACTTGATACACATATTATATTGTTTACATTTAAAGTCTCCTATCAGATTTTTATTATTGTTATTGTCCAAGTAACGCTCGTTCAAGATTCCTTCAAGGACCTTGCATACAGGGTGGATCCAGGTATAACTTACACTCGCCCATCCAGGTCTGTCCTCAGACATATCACTGCTGGAAATAGCATTATCTGCCCGTGTGCAATTCTCTTTTGTAAAATAATGATGCGTGTGACACTGTCTGATCTTTGAGATCAAGTAATTTACGAACATCCTTAACGAATAATAGCATTATCTGCCCATGAAGGATAATTTTATAACAATGAATAATTTACACACGATATCCCTATGAAATTGAATGTGAGTGTTACAAGTCCCTTTTGTGTTCCAGTTTAAAATAAAAATCTGCCTGTAGTCATAGCAAAATATGCTCTAACGATCAATACGGTTCCTTATTATTTGACATCTGTTCGTTTCAATTTTACCTTCATCTAGTTACTGACAATGTCAGTCACAATATTACACAGAGTCCACTACAAACAGGAAAATATAATAACGCAATAATAACTTGCTTTGAGAATATCTGCCCTAATATCCGTAAAGACAACTACAAAAAGGATAAAATAACGTAATAAGACAATGCTTTGGCAATATCTGTCCCAATATGCGTAAAGACAACTCCAAAAAGGAAAACACAATAACGTAATAATACACTGCATTGACATTATCTGTCTCAATATGCGTAAAGAGAACTCCAAAAAGGAAATCATGATAACGTAATAATATAATGCTTTGACAATACCTATCCAAATATGCATAACGACAACTCCAAAAACGAAAACATAATAACGTAACAATACAATACTTTGACAATATCTGTCCCAATATAAGCAAAGACAACTTCAAAAAGAAAAACAAAATACCGTAATAATACAATGCTTTGAGAATATATGTCCCAATATGCGCAAAGACAACTCCAAAAAGGAAAACACAATAACGTAATAATATAATGCTTTGAAAATATCTGTCCCAATATGCGTAAAGACAACTCCAAAAAGGAAAACATAATAACGTAATAATACAATGCTTTGACAATATCGGTCCCAATATGCGCAAAGACAACTCCAAAAAGAAAACCATAATAACGTAATAATACAATGCTTTGACATTATCTGTCCCAATATGCGTAAAGAGAACTCCAAATAGGAAATCATGATAACGTAATAATATAATGCTTTGACAATACCTGTCCAAATATGCATAACGACAACTCCAAAAAGAAAAACATAATAACGTTACAATACAATACTTTGACAATATCTGTCCCAATATAAGCAAAGACAACTTCAAAAAGAAAAACAAAATAACGTAATAATACAATGTTTTGACAATATCTGTCCCAATATGCGTAAAGACAACTCCAAAAAGGAAAACATAATAACGTAATAATACAATGCTTTGACAATATTAGTCCCAATATGTGTAAAGGCAACTCCAAAAAGGAAAACATAACGTGATAAAATACTGCTTTGAAAATATCTGTCCCAATATGCGCAAAGACAACTCCAAAAAGAAAAACATAATAACGTATTAATACAATGCTTTGACAATATCAGTCGCAATATGCGTAAAAACAACTCCAAAAAGGAAAACATAATAACGTAACAATACAATGCTTTGACAATATCTAACCCAATATGCGTAAAGACAACTCCAAAAAGAAAACATAACGTGACGAAATACTGCTTTGAAAATATCTGTCCCAATATGCCCAAAGACAACTCCAAAAAGAAAAACATAATAACGTAATAATACAATGCTTTGACAATATCGGTCCCAATATGCGCAAAGACAACTCCAAAAAGAAAAACATAATAACGTAATAATACAATGCTTTGACATTATCTGTCCCAATATGCGTAAAGAGAACTCCAAATAGGAATTCATGATAACGTAATAATATAATGCTTTGACAATACCTGTCCAAATATGCATAACGACAACTCCAAAAAGGAAAACATAATAACGTTACAATACAATACTTTGACAATATCTGTCCCAATATAAGCAAAGACAACTTCAAAAAGAAAAACAAAATAACGTAATAATACAATGTTTTGACAATATCTGTCCCAATATGCGTAAAGACAACTCCAAAAAGGAAAACATAATAACGTAATAATACAATGCTTTGACAATATCGGTCCCAATATGCGCAAAGACAACTCCAAAAAGAAAAACTTAATAACGTAATAATACAATGCTTTGACAATATTAGTCCCAATATGTGTAAAGGCAACTCCAAAAAGGAAAACATAACGTGATAAAATACTTCTTTGAAAATATCTGTCCCAATATGCGCAAAGACAACTCCAAAAAGAAAAACATAATAACGTATCAATACAATGCTTTGACAATATCAGTCGCAATATGCGTAAAGACAACTCCAAAAAGGAAAACATAATAACGTAACAATACAATGCTTTGACAATATCTAACCCAATATGCGTAAAGACAACTCCAAAAAGGAAAACATAACGTGATGAAATACTGCTTTGAAAATATCTGTCCCAATATGCCCAAAGACAACTCCAAAAAGAAAAACATAATAACGTAATAATACAATGGTTTGACAATATCAGTCGCATTATGCGTAAAGACAACTCATGAAAGAAAACATAATATCGTAACAATACAATGCTTTGACAATATCTAACCCAATATGCGTAAAGACAACTCCAAAAAGAAAAACAAAATAACTTAATAATACAATGCTTTGACAATATCTGCCCCAATATGCACAAAGACAACTCAAAAAAGAAAAATATAATAACGTGATAATACAATGCTTTCACAATATCTGTCCCAATATGCGTAACCACTACAACAAGGAAAACATAATATCGTAACAATACAATGTTTTGACAATATCTGTCCAAATATGCGTAAAGACAATTCCAAAAAGTAAAACATAATAAGGTAACAATACAATGCTTTGACAATATCTAACCCAATATGCGTAAAGACAACTCCAAAAAGAAAAACAAAATACCGTAATAATACAAGACAATATCTGTCCCAATATGCGCAAAGACAACTCCAAAAAGAAAACGTAATAATACAATGCTTTCACAATATCTGACCCAATATACATAACCACTCCAAAAAGGAAAACATAATATCGTAACAATACAATGTTTTAACAATATCTGTCCCAATATGCATAAAGATAACTCCAAAAAGGAAAACATAATAACGTAATAATACAATGCTTTGACAATATCTAACCCAATATGCGTAAAGACAACTCCAAAAACGAGAACATAATAACGTAACAATACAATGCTTTGACAATATCTAACCCAATATTCGTAAAGACAACTTCAAAAAGAAAAACAAAATAACTTAATAATACAATGCTTTGACAATATCTGCCCCAATATGCACAAAGCCAACTCCAAAAAGAAAAATTTAATAACGTGATAATACAATGCTTTGACAATATATTTACCAATATTCGTAAAGACAACTCCAAGAAGGTAAACATAATATCGTAACAATACAATGTTTTGACAATATCTGTCCCAATATGCGTAAAGACAACTACAAAAAGGAAGACATAATAACGTAACAATACAATGCTTTGCCAATATCTAACCCAATATGCGTAAAGACAACTCCAAAAAGGAAAACATAATAACGTAATAAAACAATGATTTGACAATATCTGTCCCAATATGCATAGAGACAACTCCAAATAGGAAAACATAATAACGTGATAATACAATAAACCCTAAGGTATCCGAGAGGTGTGGATACACCTGTTTCGGCAAAACACAATTAAAAATACAAGTCAAAACAAATCACTAAATTTAACATTATTGCATCTTATTGAATAGTTTTGAATAAAATAAATAAAATAAAATTAAAATTAGGACCAAAGTAAATATATGTATATATGGACAATATTAGATTTAAGCGAACGCAGGAATTTGAGTAAACGCAACTTCTATGTTTTCAAAAGTAGGCAAAGCAATATGTGTTTACCCCACCACAACAATATGACAGAAATTTCTCGTCTGTTCCAAGAGAAATTCTTTCAATTTTTTTTTGAAAACAATAACACTACTCGTATTCTTGATACTATCCGGAATACAATTATAGATTTTCGGAGCTAGAAATGAAAAAGATCGTTGAGAGAAGGACTTTATCATTCTCGGAGCAATGTAGTGGCTTTTGTTTCTAGTTACATATCTATGTGCAGGTAAGTTTCTTACATTTTTTATTGTGTGGTATTTTATAGATGCACATAGAAAGTACAACTGTTTCAGGTCAAATATGTTGCTTTCCCTATACAATCGATCTGAAGAATAGGTATTGGGTTTACACATGATGATCTTTAGAAATCTTTTTTGAATTATTTCTAACGGATGAATGTGAGTTTTCAGGGCACTTCCCCAAGCTAGTATACCATAACGGAGGTGACTTTCCACTAGTGCGAAATACATCTTTCGAAGATATCTAGCAGGGATGAATTTTCTGAGGTATTTAAATTTGTAAAGGACGAATTGTAGTTTTTTTATAATAAATTTAATATGATAATCCCACTTTAAATTTGCATCTATGATAATACCTAAATATTTCACATGTGTTACAGGTTTGATGCTAAAATTTTGTCCGTTTTGTGATATTTCAAGAGGTTTGAATAGTTTGATGCTTAAATTGGAGCTAAATAGTGGTAGGTAATATGTTTTTTTGAAATTTATGGTGAGTAGTTTATTATCAAACCAGGTCTTTATTAGTTTTAGGTCAGTTTCTGCTTTTAATTTCAGCTCATACCAGTTATCTGCTTCATAAGTAATAGCAGTGTCATCAGCGAACCCAGTTATATGTCCTGCACTGCGCAATGAAAATAATCCATTAATGTAAAGATTAAATAAAACGGGGCCTAAAATTGTTCCCTGAGGTACTCCATATGTTACATCCCTCCGACCACTCGCTTGTCCGGCAACCCTTACTATCTGCTGTCTCTCTGACAGGTAACTCCTAAATAGTTCTAAACAGTTGTTTCGTATGCCAATTTTTTCCAATGTTTGCAATAGATTGCTATGGCTAACAGTATCAAAAGCTTTGGCTAGATCTAAAAAAACACACAAACAAACTTTATTATCATTTAATGCTTCATAAACTTTTGATGTTAAATTTAAAACGGCATCTTGTGTGGAGTTATTTTGCTTAAAACCAAATTGCTTGTATGAAATTAAATCATATTTGTTTATAAACGATGTAAGTCTATTTTTCAACAGTTTTTCAAAAATTTTTGCCATGTGTGGAATCAGTGATATAGGTCTATAATTTTCGGCAACGGTCTTATCTTCATTTTTGTATACGGGTATGACTACAGTATTTTTGAAGGATTTGGGCCATGTACCTTTTTCTATACACATATTTATGATATGCACTAGAGGATCAAGTATAAATGGTGAAATTGCTTTTAGACATTCCGCACTTATCTCATCAATACCAGTTGCCTTTTTACTCTTCAGTTCATTTATTATTTTTTCAATTTCATACCTATTTGTGGGTAATAAAACAATCGAATTTGGCAAAGAGGCACTATCACCATATGTTTGCTGAGGGTTACCATTTATTTGTTTGGCCAATCTCTTGCCCATTCCTGAAAATACACGATTAAATTCATTCGCAATGTCACATGGGTTTGTCAACATATTTCCCATTGGACCCTTAATAGCTTCATAAGGCATTTTTACCTTTTTTGTTCCACTCAAATCTTGCACCACGCTCCATAATTGTTTATTGTTATTTGAATTTTCCATTATCTTTTCCGTATAAAATTTGCGTTTTGTCTTTTCGATAAGCGAATGCAATTTATTTCTATACACCTTGTATTTTACAAGTAAATCACAGTCATTGGGATGGAGCTTTGTTTGTCGATATAATCTATTTTTTTCATTAATGGATTCTATGAGAGCTTTTGTAACCCATGGCGCAATTTTTATGGTTTTTCTATTTCCCTTTCTAAAATAAGTACTTTTATTGATGTTTTTTTGTATAATTGTTATTAATTTTTCTGTTGCAGGGTCTGGATTACTACAATTTAGGACAATATTCCATGATTCTTTGGATATATTGTCTACAAGTTTTTTATAGTTGACATGCTTAGTATTATACTCAGTTACCTTTTTAGTTGTTTTATTGTCAAAAACTATTTGCAGCGCTATTGTATAGTGGTCTGTTATATTAGTTTCTATTACTACAGGTATAATATTTTCTAGAATGTTTGTTCTTGACTTAACAAACAAATGATCTAAGCAAGCTGCCATTCTGGTTGGGTTATTAATGGTGGATGTAAATCCACACTCACTCAGGCCACTTACATACTCCATGGTATCACCATTTAAATCCAATAAATCGATGTTAATATCTCCAACAAATAGACAACAACTTTCAGAATTGATACCACTGTTATATAGGAAATTATGGAAATTATTGACAAACTCAGGTATACTTGGATTATTATTATCCTTAGACGGTGATCTATAAAAAGCAAGAATCGTAATTTTATTGTTATTACCAATAGTAACTGTCACCTTTAAAATATTTGTCGGTCCTAATCTTATGACATCGTATTCGAACGAGTATCTGCAGTTTATGTAAGCCACGACTCCATCATTTTGATTCAGATCGCCGTTGTTGTATATTATATTATATCCCGGTATGTTATACAAATTTATGTCAGTAATCTTCCAGGTCTCAGTTAGAACTAGACAATCAAAATCCGTAATATTAGATAACGAAAGTTTAAACTCATCTAGATTTTTGTTTATACTTCTGATATTGTTATGAAGTATAGTAAAGTTATGGTTACCCTGGTTAATTTTGAAAACCTCATCACATTCTCTGAAATCCCTTACGTTATATGTTTCAACAATGGGTACATTGAAATTCCTTACATACTGGTCCATTATAGATATATAAATAATGCAACAAACAGTTAAAATCTGGAGTTAAAATCAGTCACAAACTAAAAATTAAAAAATAGCATTAAAATACATGTTGAGGACTGTGCCCATACATCCAACAATAATGAAGTCCCACAACCAAGTACAACAAAAACTAAATCTAAAAGCACAATCCAATAAGCTCATAAAAATAACGAATGAGAAATGTATTACTAACAACAAATTACTAACAACTGCTGGAACCAAAACAGTCTTATAATTGTGGTGTCTCACTTCAGATCGGTTAATTCTTGTTAACTGAGCGGGTTCTTGGTTTCCCCTCCGGAGCCCTAACCGGTTTATTAGAAGCAGGAATCCGCGGAGTAACAGTAACTTTCTGCGACTCCGATGGAAACCTCTCTTTATTCTCTACTGTTGGGGTAGATGGTGCACTGTGCTCCAAACTCCACTCCAAAAGATACTCCATCCACGACAAGTTTATTTCTCCTTATATAATATTCCTTATAGGTACCTTCTTGTTTGGCTAGGTAGAGATGTTTTCTAAGAATTTTGTTCTCGCTCCTTTGTGTCGGCGTGAGATCATGAACAATAGAAATATTTGTCCCCTTCAACCTGCTACAATTCTTCAGAACTTCCCTTTTTTTGATGTTTGAAGCAAACTCAATTTTGATGGGACAATTGTCCGACTTACCTAGTGGATAAACGTCAGCAAAATCATTTGTAGCCAGATCCACACCAAACAAGCCTCTTAAATCCTTGCACAATATTTCTGCGACAACCTCCTCTCTCTTTTTTTTCAGTCCAAATACTATAATATTCTTCCTGTTCTGGGCTCTTTTCAGATATTCTAATTCTTCTTTGAGTTCACTATTTTCCTTCTCCAAATTTGCTACACTATTCTTCAAATCTTCAATTTTTAGCAGAAGTCTTGCTTCGCTGGCCACAATGCAGTTTTTTATTTCCGTACGGCTGGTCAGGATCTCTTCACGAATAATTTTAATCGCTTTGTCCAATTCTGTCATTTTTACTAGACACAAGCGTAGTGTATGGTACCCTTTAGAACAATTTGGGACCTGTTTACGTTTATTATTGTCGTTATCACTGACAGCAAAATATGAATTATAATATAAAAAAACGGACTTACGTGGAAAGTACGTACGGTCTATATGTTACAACTGTTGGAAAAACTGGCATTCAACACAAGGCAGACACTTTGAAAATTTACTGGCGATTCAAACAACTGATTTTCAACTTAAATCGGAGATGAAACACAAATATGTGTGTATTGCTAAAGCTTCACACACACTATTGCATTGACAATATCTGTCCCAATATGCTCAAAGACAACTCCAAAAAGGTAAACATAATAACGCAATAATACAATGCTTTGACAATATTTGTCCCAATATGCTCAAAGACAACTACAAATAGGAAAACATAATAACGTGATAATACAATACTTTTACAATATATTTACCAATATTCGTAAAGACAACTCCAAGAAGGTAAACATAATAACGTAATAATACATTGCTTTGACAATAGCTGTCCCAATATGCGTAAAGACAACTCCAAAAAGGAAAACATAATAACGTAACAATACAATGCTTTGCCAATATCTAACCCAATATGCGTAAAGACAACTCCAAAAAGAAAAAGAAAATAACTTAATAATACAATGCTTTGACAATATCTGTCCCAATATGCGTAAAGACAACTCCAAAAAGGAAAACATAATAACGTAATAAAACAATGATTTGACAATATCTGTCCCAATATGCATAGAGACAACTCCAAATAGGAAAACATAATAACGTGATAATACTTTGCTTTGACAATATCTGTCCCAATATGCTCAAAGACAACTCCAAAAAGGTAAACATAATAACGCAATAATACAATGCTTTGACAATATTTGTCCCAATATGCTCAAAGACAACTACAAATAGGAAAACATAATAACGTGATAATACAATACTTTTACAATATATTTACCAATATTCGTAAAGACAACTCCAAGAAGGTAAACATAATAACGTAATAATACATTGCTTTGACAATAGCTGTCCCAATATGCGTAAAGACAACTCCAAAAAGGAAAACATAATAACGTAACAATACAATGCTTTGCCAATATCTAACCCAATATGCGTAAAGACAACTCCAAAAAGAAAAAGAAAATAACTTAATAATACAATGCTTTGACAATATCTGTCCCAATATGCGTAAAGACAACTCCAAAAAGGAAAACATAATAACGTAATAAAACAATGATTTGACAATATCTGTCCCAATATGCATAGAGACAACTCCAAATAGGAAAACATAATAACGTGATAATACTTTGCTTTGACAATATCTGTCCCAATATGCTCAAAGACAACTCCAAAAAGGTAAACATAATAACGCAATAATACAATGCTTTGACAATATTTGTCCCAATATGCTCAAAGACAACTACAAAAAGGAAAACATAATAACGTGATAATACAATACTTTGACAATATATTTACCAATATTCGTAACGACAACTCCAAGAAGGTAAACATAATAACGTAATAATACATTGCTTTGACAATATCTGTATATGCGTAAAGACAACTCCAAAAAGGAAAACATAATAACGTAATAATCCAATACTTTGACAATATATGTCCCAATATGCGTATAGACAACTCCATAAAGAAGAACATAATAACGTAATAATACAATTTTTTACAGTATCTGTGCCAATATGAGTAAAGACAATTCCATAAAGGAAATGACAATAACGTAATTATGCAATCTTTTGAAAATATCTGTCCCAAGATGCGTAGAGACAACTCCAAAAAGGAAAACATAATAACGTAAAAATCCATTGCTTTGGCACATAAACAAAACACGTTTGACATTACTACTACACTACAAATACTATAGCACTTCGAAATGATCCTCGGGCACACCCGGGCGATATTTGCATCTCTCTTTATAAGGTAATCAAACAATGACCAAACATAGATTACCCTACACATAATAAGGCAGGTACTAAAATTTTGAGCAATGTTGCCACTTTTGTTATAACAAATAGTTGTTCAAAATTTATTTAAGTATATGGCTTTATTAAATAAAAATCAAATACTTTTAATTAATTTTAAAAGCAGCGACTTAAATGCATAAATTAGTATGACTTTTTTTATTTGCATACATTTTTAATAAATTTTCAATTAAATTTCCAATTTCATTTTTCCTACAAATAAAGAGATTTCGTGAATATGGCAAAGAGGCGGAAGTGTGGCAAGTGAGCTTAGAATGTATGGGGCAAGACAAAATTAACCCAAACATATCTATTTTATAGTCCAGTCAAATAATATCAGAAATCAAATTTTTGACACAACTTTGCATTTTTGATATAATGTAGTTTCAAAGATACAGTAACAATGTGTGAAGGTTTTAGTGTTTGCAGCCCCCGGCAAGGATTGAAAAAAAAATTTAAAAAGGGTTTTTCACAATTACTCGAAAACGGTAAAAGTTAGACAGAAAAGTTCTTATCAAAAATTGTAGAGTGTAAACAACGTAAAAAAGGTCTCTTGACCTTTTTCATCCCTTCAAAATTAAATGGGTTAGGGATGTTTTAGCTTTAAGGGATGGACGCAAATTTTAAAAAATCGTAAGTAGTAGAAAAATAAGCGGATTGAATTTTTTAACAACTTATAAAATGTATTCTTTAATTCTAGAAATAAATACAGATTTATTTTTTTAGTGGAAAAAAATATATATAACAATTTAAAATTTCAATGATTAATAGTTACAATAGAAACGCTGAGTCTTTTCCATCACGTGAATGATACGACATCAACCATATGCATCTTAATCAAAACAATACGACAAACGCTTGTATTGAGTTTCGCTCTTTTTCTGTTATTAGAAAAAGACAGTACCAACATAGTAGTAAGTCACGTGATGGAAAAGCTTCACAGTTTCTACTGTATTTATGGTACAAGTGTGTTGTAGGGGAAATAACTCACGAGAAAAAACGGGTCAGTCACGAGCACTTTGTGCGAGTGACTTTGGTTTTAAGAGTGACTTATAACCGATAACACATGAGTTCGATACATAATTTTATCTAACACATTCAGAATTTCGTTAAAACGCATTCTTTTTCTGATGATAATTGTGACATTTTTATTTGACAAATTATTCGGTTCAACGATCAGAAAAAAATTGTTCAATTTATGGGAAGGCTTTGAAGCGATTACCATGTTACATAAAATTTTTGTTTACATTGAAACAAAAGTTGTTTGGTTCCAAAAAAGTTTCAATACGTGAAAACGACGCCGAATAATTGAATAAAAAGTATTTGTTCCGACTGGAATTCAAAACGATTCTAAACTAGTATTATAGAAAATAATACCTAAGAAAGCGAAGGATATTTATGAAAAAGAATTGGGCCTATTTAAGTCTTGGAGAGAAGAGAAAGGAGTTAGCGGTATCAACGAAGAAATATGGTTGGCGTATTTTGTTAAATTTGGAAATAAAAATGTAGGTTCGTCAATGTGGACAAAATACTCCATATCGAAAGCAACGTTGAAATTTCATAAAAATTACCACATATCGAAACATCTGATAGGCTAATGTCTATCTTGAAAAGTGAGTCAGGAGCACATAAACCAAAGAAAGCCAAGTATACGAGGGGTGGTATTCATATTGAGAATAAAAGAAACAAAGAAATTGAATAGAATAAAATATTTTTTCTTACGTTCACTACCCAAAGTAGGCTTTTGCACACTCAAATCTAACCGCAAAGTTGATGCTTTCCGTGATCTGTCATAATTTGACATTATTCCCGCTCTAGAGCGTACTTTTCCGCTCGCATGTTTTCATTTACAATAAACTAAAGAAAGTTAGTAAATAATAGGTATATTAATAGTAAAATAAATCACCGGAGGTGAAAAGTCTATTTTTAAAAATATTTATTTATTACTTTTACACTTAGAATATTACCGACAATAAATTTTACGTCTAATTTACTTAAAAGTTAACTACTGACTGCCGTCTGAAATGAATTTATAAAATAAAGTAAACTAAAACGGATCAGCAAAATTATACAGTGTGTCAGCATCTTCATATCATCTTCTATACAAGGGGTGACATAATTCCTCCCCCTGAAGTTTCAGCTTCCGTGGGCTGCAGCTAAGGAAGGTGAATACCTTCGGACTGATTTTCTTAGATTGGTTTCTTGCATATGATTCTTTTGAGGGCCAAATACAGACATAAAGAAATTACGAGGCAATAAATTATTATCGTCCAAGTACTTGGAACATAGGAAGGTGCGTAAGTCTCGAGAACTGGAGTATTTCTGATGATTCTTTCTCGGAGGGTACTGAAGTCATCTAAATTTATTTCTGGCAGACTAAAATTGATATTTTTATGAACGAGATGATCACGATTGGATATGTATACTCCTGGAATGAAAATGGGCTGGCTTTCAACTTCTATCGGGCCATTATTTATTATTGTTTCGGAGTCTGTAATAATTTGACAGGATGCCGGAATGTTGGCTAGGTAAGTGCCGATGTAGTTGAGGATTTCTTCTTGTTGGTAACACATTAATCTGTTGTTTGTTTTCTTGAGAAGAACGACGATCCACTGATTGGATTCATCAATTCTTTTGGTTAATATTTTAGAGTTGCTTAAGGGCATTTGACTGCAGGCGGATGTGGTCTTGAGGTTAAGAAGTTGAACTTCGCAAGGGCTGTTTGAATTAACTTGTTGTAGGCTGACTTCTTGGCACATATATTCTTGTCTAGCTAATTTTATGCATGGTTCATCCAATTGTTTGAAATACAATTCATTTTTTAAAATAAATCTATTTTGAGGGATGATTACTTTTAACTGACTCTCACTCTGAATAGGTATTGGATACAAATGATATAGTTCTAAACCAAAAGGATATGTTACAGGTACATGTAAAATATATGTAATCTTGCTATTTACTATATAATAAGAGACTTTTATTAAATTTTCAAAAATTGGAATATTGTTTATTTTAAGTTTTATGGGCATTCGATCTTTACTCACATTCTTGTATAATTCTTCCAAAAGATTGAACAATTCGCTGGGTTTTATTATGCTTGGATGCATAATTCCCGCTTTTGCAAATGATATTGAATTTTGTATATCTTGTAAGATTGAAATAAGCATTTCGTACAAGTTTAAAATATGAAAAATTACGTCCCTTATGAAGGTATTTTTCTCGAACTGAGATTGATTCCCTACATATGAATCGATCGTTGTTAATTTACGTTCTAATAATAATTGATTATGATTTATTTGTTGAGGACTCTTATTAAAGTTATCTATTATTACCGAATTTTGAGTTTTTATTTTATCAGACAATTGATTTTGATTTTGTTGAAGTTGTCTAATAAGGTTGTCGTAACGTTCTCCGTCATTGGAGTCTAAATTTCCGCTAATAGTTTTGACAATTGAACCGAGACCATTTAACAACCCTCGTTTGGTTCTATTTTCGCGAGGTAGTAATTCTGTTAATTTTATTTCAACTTTACTTTCTGCAAATTTTAAGAAACGTTTGTGATTAGTTATCTCTACCTGACAAATTTTATTTTTTATAGCTGTGTCAAAAATATATATCTGTTTATCTTTTAATTTTTGAAATTGTTCGACAATAGGATTTATATCATAATAATAAAATATCGAGTGATAGTATTCGGTTACTTTTGCAGTGCCAAGTTTCACTGGAAGTAGACCTGGATTATCGTGGAGGTTTCTAAGTGTAATTATTTATTTGAATCCGAGTATTCCTGGAAACCTGAAATAATAACTATGTGTCAAATGAATATATTCTTTTTAGTGGGCGTTTTATATTACTCATATGAATTTTTCCGTGTTTTGCTGTTGTAACTACTTTGCGGTTGGTATTTACTGATTTAATACTAACGGGCTTATGAAATTTGTTCGCGTTTTTCTGTCTCTTTTTCTTTTTTATAAAAATCTTTTCGTTTTGTATAAACATCTCGGGACTTTCTCGGTTTTCATTTACTGTTTCTACTAGATTCTCTTTTAGGTTTGATAAATCAGCATTGCTTTTCGCGTACAATAATTTAGAACGTTCTTTATGTCTATTAACGTAATAATTGATTAAAAGTTTATCAATTGCGATATCAAATGGATCATTATCAGTAATACGTCCATTAGTTATGTCCATAGGTTTTAATTTAGTAGCCGAATGTATTGTATTATTATATGCCAGAATAGCATTTACCATTTTAGTTTTTCCAGGTGTGTCTGAGAATCCTTTGAGTTTAATAGCCTTAGATGTTCTATTATCGTCGAATGAAATCTTTCTACAATTCCGTTTGATTGAGGATGATCAGGGGAGCAAAAATGAATTTTAATTTTATGTAGTCCTAATAGTTCTGTGATGACCGTATTTTTAAATTCGGTGCCGTTATCGCAAATAATTTGATTTGGTATACCGTGATGAGAAAAGTAAGTTATCAAATTGTTCGCTATTTCCGTACCAGAAATGGTATGCTTGGGCATATTTAGAAAAACTATCAACTATCGTCAAAAATTTTGAATTTTCAAAAGTAAATGAATCTATATGCATGATTTCAAACGGTTTATTTGCAGTGGGTGTCAAATTCATTTTTAACTTTACTGGATGTCTATCATATTTACACTGTTGGCATATTTGGCACTCATTAATGAATGTTTGAATTGATTTTTTCATGTCCGGCCAGTAATACTTTTCTTTAATTCTTTGAAGAGTTTCATTAATTCCGCGGTGGTTCGTTTTACCTTCGTGATAGTTTTTAATCATTTCTTTATTATCATCTTTTTTTATAACATCTAATAGTTTGGTAGAATATTTTTTGAATTTTATAGATGACGACTTAAAATATTTCTGTAAGCAAACTGAGAATGGTTCATACAGGTCAGGATCTTCGAAATATAAATAGTACTGAATATCTGGAACTATATATTCTTTAACAAAATTGATAAAATCGTTCTCGAAATTATTTTTAGAGACCTGAACTGAAAACCGTTGTTTATCGCTGAATAAAGTGATTCTTTTTAATTTTGCAGGTGAATGTAAAACTGATTTAATAAATATTTGATTTTTACCATAATTTACAGCACATTCAATAAACGGTATGCCTATAATTGGAATTTCATCGACATTTGAGTGTATAGTAATATCGTCATCAGTAATATTTTCGTTTTGTCTATCGCTAGTATTATTTTGTGTCTCTTGATTTTGATGCTGAATGTTGTCATCTGAAATTGTTCCGTCAATGTTAACTATCATTGAAAATTGTCATTGTCGGATGTGGTTGGAGTGTCGCTTATTAGTTCATTAGCAGTTGGTGAAGGGGTATTTAAAGTTTGATATGCTTGTTCGGATGTATTTGGATTATTATGGTAGTTTGATGTTTCATCTAAAATTTCATCAATACGTTTCCAAAATGACTTATCGTTCAAAACTGAATTTGTATCTTTAGTGTGAAGTTCTATTCGCGATAGAGAATCTACATTATTAAATTTCCCTTTTCTATAAAAATTTTTATAGTCAAATTCTTCTAATTTAATTCGCCAACGTAGTAATTTAGAGTTTGGTTCATTTAAAGAGTTTAACCACACGACAGGTTTATGATCTGTTATTATATTGAACTGACGGCCATATAAATATGGACGAAAACATTTTGTTGCCCAAACTATAGCAAGTAACTCCTTCTCAATCGTGCAGTAATTTTGCTCTGAGTCGTTAAGCGTTCTCGAAGCATATGCTACAGGAAGATCTTGTCCAATAGCACCTTGGGATAAGATAGCACCTACTGCTACATTAGAAGCGTCGCTGGTAAGATTAAATGTTTTATTGAAGTCTGGATATTGTAATATCGGTTCGTTAGTCAATAAAGTTTTACAAGTCTCAAAATATGTTATGTATTCGTCGTTAAGTTCAATTTTTGCACCTTTCTTTAAACATTTCGTGAAAGGTTTGGTTAGTCGTGCAAAGTCCTTGATAAAACGTCTGTAGTATCCAAGCAATCCTAAGAATCGTTTGAGTTGCTTGGGTGTTTTAGGTATCGGATAGTTGAGTATTGCATAATTTTTTTCGGGGTTTGGTTTAACTCCGTCAGGTGTCACTACGTGACCTAGATAAGTAACTTCTTTCCTTAAGAACTCAGACTTATCTAGCTGAACTTTGAAGTTTGCTTCTCTGAGTCTCTGGAAAACCGTTTTTAGGCGCTCTAAATGCTCTTGTAATGACGTGGAATATACAATAATATCGTCTAGGTATACTAAACACATCTCATTTTGTATACCTCTTAGTATGTTGTCAGCGACGCGCTGGAAAGTTGCTGGCGCATTTTTCAATCCAAAAGGCATGCGCAGGAACTCCCAATGGCCATTTTCGGTGTTAAATGCCGTTTTTTCGATGTCAGTTTCTTCCATCTTAATTTGGTGGAAGCCACTGGCTAAATCTATTGTAGTGAAATATTGGCAATAGCCCAATTTGTTAAAGTAATTCTGTGATATTTGGTAGAGGGTATCGATCTTCTATAGTCTTCTCGTTAAGTTTCCTATAATCGATGACCACTCTCCATTTTTGTTGATTGCTGGCATCTAATTTCTTGCTTATCACCCAAACTTGAGGACTCCATGGTGAATTAGATGGCTGAATAATTTTTGAATCTAACATTTTTTGGATTTGATTAGCAACTTCTTGCTTATGTACGAAAGGATACCGATAAGTTTTTGTATATACAGGTATTTCATCTGTCGTACGTATATTATGTTTAATTTTATTTGTAAATAATAGTGGTTCACCTTCTTTATAAAATATATCGCTTTATTCTTGACAAAGTTTCAATATTTTTTTCTTTTCTTCACTATTCCTGTGATCAGTTCTAATTTTATTAAGGTCTAAGGGTATTTGATGTGAATCAATATTATTTGAATCAATGTTTTCTATTTCATTTTCGTCAAAACATTCTACTTGAAATGGTTCTGAAAAATCTAGTGATACGGTACTGTCAGATTTGTTTAATATTGTAGTAAGAGCATAGCCGTTTTTTGCAGTGCTAAGGCATTGTGGAATTTGGCAGTTATGAAACTTTTGATAAGGAATAAAAATATCTCCATGTGTAACATTTGTTTTTATTTTAACAACTTGTTGCGATCTAGGAGATACAGTTACTAGATTAAGGTCAGCGTTAACCTCGTGGTAATGAAGTTTTATTTTACTAGAAGGAGTGATAAGAAATCCTTCTTGAAAATTCAGTATGGCTTGTAATATTTTTAAATTATCTAATCCAATTAGACCATCAAAAACATTGTGAAATTTAAAGAGATAGAATTTTAATTTTATTGGATTCGGAAGATTAAATACGTTTGAAGCCAGGATGTCGGCTCGGTATTTATGGGCAGATTTTTGAAATACTGTTGTTACTACAAATGGGTCATTTTTAATATCAATAGAATAATATTTGAAAGCCAAGTTGGGATTTATAAATGATCGACTTGATCCGGTATCAATTAGAAATTTTAAATTATATTCGGGTTAAATGATATAGGGTAATTCACTTGATTTGACGTTATTAAAAGGTATTATTTCAGGATTGTTATGGTAAGGTGGATTTTCCGAGGCACTTAACAAAAATTTTCGTTTTTGTTAACTGTGTCATCGTTACCACTAATATTCTTATTAGGATTTGAATTATCTAAATACAGTTGATTAGCAGTATGATCAGAATAATCGTAATTATTATTTAAATATTCCCAATTTTCGGGTTCATAGTTTTCTAGGGTATCTACATTATAAAGTTCTTCCGAAGTGTAATTCGGACGTTTATTTTGTCTAAAATTATTAGTAGATGGCGGCGGTCTTTTATATATTGGTTGATTTTGATTGTTTGGATAAGTATTTCGGGTGCTAGTAGACATGGGCATTGGTTTAGGTAGGTTAGCGTTTGAATTTGGCCTGAAAACATTCATATTTTGGTTGGGCCTTTTGAAAACTTGTGAGGCTCTAGGAAAATTCTGTTGAGTAGGTCTTGGATTTATTGGGATTGGTTGTGAGGGGAAATTGTTCTGTCTTGCGAAAAAATTATTTGGTGTTTGGGAATTGAATGTTTGTAAGCTGGGACTGGGTGAGTTAAAATTAGTATACTGATTTTGAGTAGGTGGTTGATAATTAGATCTGAAATCGTTCGTTCGTCGAGAGTTATGTCTGAAAGGTTGTGTTGTTCTATGATTATTTATTGATTAATTTTGTAAATAATGCGCATTTTCCTCTTGTAAAACAAATTGCATTGCTTCGCTTAATGATGTCGGTTTCATACAACGAATTACAGTTCCAATAGGTTCTTTTAACCCAGAAAGAAAAGTTTTTAATGTTAAATTTTGATATAATTGTCGTTTTAAAATTTTACCATCTTCTGTTGTTTCGTGTAAATTTACATAACTACAAAGTAAGTTCAGAATGTGCAAACACCTATCATAAAATAATTGTGGACTTTCATTAGAGTTTTGTCTTAGCATTACGAGATCCCTATTTAGACATACTTCATCTCGTTGATCTGAGCAGTTTCTCATCAATACGTCTTTTAATTCGTTCCATGTGTTACATGTCTGAATATTAATGACTGTTTTAGCTTTACCTTTTATTTTAGCAATTATAGAATTCAACAAATAAATGTTTTGAAAATTAGTTGGATTTGCCCTATCAATAAAATTATTTATGAGTGAGTCGCTAACAGAAATAAATCTATTTAGATCGTTTGGATTCCCGTCAAAATCGGGGATGCAATTTGAATACTCCCATTTGAAAGATTGTACCGCCATATCTATTTGATTATTTACTTTACTAATTGAATTTGTCGGGTTTGAGTCAGTAGTGGTTTCTAACAATAAACTATTAAATGCACGAGTTAGATCGTTAACAGTTACTTCAGAATTCATGAATTGTACTTACAGAACGTAAAGGATGATTTTAAACATGCCTAATTAGCTATGAGAATTCACAGCTGGATCCTCGCAGATTTTGGGCAGTATGGGTCCCAGATCTCGTTGAATGTTTGGTAGCGGCTCGAACAGGTCCTCGGTAGACGGAAGAGTAGTCCCAAGATATGGTATCTCGCTGCACGAATGTCCTCCACAAACTTCAACAATATAGTTTAGTGTTCGATTTATTTCGGTAAATCGTTAAAACGAAATCGCACATACGATATGTTCGACCCGAAATATCCTACTGACTGCGCCAAATAAATCACCGGAGGTGAAAAGTCTATTTTTAAAAATATTTATTTATTACTTTTACACTTAGAATATTACCGACAATAAATTTTACGTCTAATTTACTTAAAAGTTAACTACTGACTGCCGTCTGAAATGAATTTATAAAATAAAGTAAACTAAAACGGATCAGCAAAATTATTCAGTGTGTCAGCATCTTCATATCATCTTCTATACAAGGGGTGACATAATTAGTACATTATACACTAAGCGACTAAAGTGACCCATTTAATCCCGCGGGTGGGACCCATTTAATCCCCTAGGGAATCAATCCATATACATTTTTAATAAAAATAAATACTACTTAGGATGGACTTTTACGAAACTTGGCTGGGCATCGAGAATGCACTTTTATGAAATTAAACTTCGCGGGGCATCGAGGACGAACTTTTATGAAATGAAACTTTGCTGGGCATCGAGGACGGACTTCCATTTTTTGTAGTAAGTCAAAGTGCGCCAATAAAAAAATAGCGTAAAGTATTCGTGGATAACTGGTCTTTCAAACACGCGCGATTTTTCGAGCACGACGACGCAGTGTTATAAGACCTTACAGATTAGACCGATTCAGACGTCATTTTAATTATTATTTTCTATCTTATAAACCCATCCAAAACACCTATGATATAGTTGTAGTTAATATTTAAAAATATTCAAAGTGTATAACTAATTACTCCCAATATTTTTCGAACCTCAATTTGTTTAACCTTGTAAATGTCATCTTAATGTCGTTTACGACTTTTGTAAGTTTTAAATTGCCATTAGTTGCATTTACGCCGTTTTTGATAGATTAAGTTTATTTTTCTTCTCGAAACCTTGACTCAAAACATCAAATTGCAAGAGGTTATGGACACAGGATACGCGTGAGACACTATTGAAGCTTCTGGAGTTTGTAATTTGTTGAATTTTTGTGTTAATAAGTGATATCATGAGCCAGCTTCCGATGATCGAGCATCTAAAAGGAAACGAGAACTATGGTACGTAGAAATTCGCGGTACAGATTTATTTAGAACACGAAGAGCTTTCGGACGCAGTAAAAGGCTTTTTCATGATTTTCCTAATTATTTGTCTAAAAATAAGGTGATCGTAGAAAAAATCTTGTGTGCAATTCGAGCAGAAAGTGCCTCAAGTCCAACCTGTAAGACAGATAACCCATCAATTCAATCTTTTGTGTGTCAAAATACTCGCTTGTTTCACGTGATGCCCGTGAGATGCGAAATTATTCATATAATAACCGGTTTAGCGTAATTTATTAAATTAAGAGTAGAGCTCTGAAGACCACAGCGATTGTCATCAGAAAATCCGCAAATTGTAGCTAGAACTGGCTAACTCATCAGATATAGTGCCAAGTGGCAATCCATGGCAAAGCCATTCGTGAAAAAATCATGAGAATTGGAAATTTGCTAGTCCTCCATTTTTAATTCATATAAAAAAGTTATACTTCATTTAACTCACACACTTTGTCTACAGTTTAACTATGTTATGAAGAAAACGGCCATAAGGCCATCTGAAGTTAATTAATATGAATTTATATTCTACCTAACTTAAAAAAAATGTTCTCTATTACTAATTTCTATTAATATTATAATCCATTAACTTCATATATAATAGAGATTGATGCAAGTCATAAATATTTTTTCTTTAAATCTAATTCAACAATGGATATTTATTATATTAAAAGGTATAAGATTATAATTAATTATTATACTTAATTATATTCAATAATTTATACCTCTTAATTTAATAAATCTCCTTTCTTGAATTATATTTAAAAATAAAAAAATTATGAAGTGTATCAATCTTTATGATAAATGAAGTGTATATAATTATTACTATTTAAAAAAATTATGGAATCTCAATTGTAAATAATACATTTAACTATCGCGTACATGACATTGATATGGAGTACCAGATATATTTTTTAAAGTGGGCAAGTATATGCAAATAAAAATGATGATAACAATATATAACTTAAGATATCAGAGATTTGCATAAAACTCTTCCAAAAGTTTATTATATTTATGATCAAAATACTTAGAAAATAACATTTCAGATTAAGATTTTACTAATTTACGCTCGCCCTTACTGCCTACTCCAACTTTTTTGCAGATGTTCACTTTGAAATTACCAACGTTAACTTCCCTTTCCTCACATTCGTCGTCATTTTCACTGACTTCCTATCCCATGAATGGAATTACTGATCAATACGCCAAAGAAAGTTGTCTCAGCATTACAGTAATCTAGACTACCTAGACCATGATGCGATTCCTGGCAGATTCGTTTAATCAACAGCTATGTAAATCCGTAGGGAATTCAACATATTCGTCGATAACAATTCCTTACTAATTCATTAAGAGGAGTAAAAGTAAAAGAATAAGGAATCGATGGGATAATGTAAATTTTAAGACGAAAAATTCTTAAAACCATGTGTGATAATTCTTGTAATAAGATACGGGGTTTTCACTTTTTTGTAATAAACGGCTCTCAAAGTTTCATCGCTATACAAATGATGAGCGCTTAGTATTTTCGGAAACGTTTACTGGGCTACATCTTCGTTTGCATGAGACTCGAACTTTTGCTAAAACAGCGTATAATATTAGTGAATTTAGAATTGTGATAATTTTTCTACTGAAATACCAGGTTTCCCCAATTATTGGCAAATATCCAAAAGCGACTACCAGAAACATTTCATAACCAGTAAATGTTAATAACAAAACTGTTCGAGATATTCTAAAAGCAAGCGTTTTCACATTTACTGGCAACGAAGCGACTTCCGCACGGCATCGATACGATACTGACAGGTTAGGGCGATATATTTCTATCCACCTTTGTTTTCTTAATATTTTGTTCTTGCTGTTATCATTAGTGTTGTCCCCAATACAAGTTTTGATTCGACTAGTTCTATAAGCGTCATCACATCGCATTTAAAGTTACTCGCCATAATAATAATATGCTATATTATTTGTTTGTTGTTTTTTAATATAAAACTGTCCCTCCTAGCGTTAAAAAACCACTGTCAGCACGACGACACGATAGGGAAGGCTGCTACCCACCTACATGTCGGCACCTATAACGAACATAGCGCCGATATTTCAGTAAGTGCGAAAACGTTTCAATGAATTCTTATATTTGCTCACGCTCCAATATCGTTGCCAGTGTCGTGTCGGCATCGTGTAGTTAGGACAGAAAACGCCCTTAAGCTGGACATATAGAAGAGCGACGAGGAAAGGAAAGGGGGAAACGGCGAGCGATAAGCGCGGTATACATATAGTGACGCAATGCGTCTATACTTGGATATAACTACAACAACATGGCAACTGCGCTTGCCACGATTGCGAACAATTAACAAAAGCATTGGTCTGTAAATTACCAGTCATGTACCTCCGCTGAAATGGCACCTCTTCAAGAACCCCTCTCACCGGGGGTCTAACACTTAGTTTCTAAAGGTGAAGTAAAAAATCAAAACAAAAAATTGCAGCCTCAAACTTGTATTATTAGACATCACATCATTACACCAATATACAGAGATCGAGTACGAGCTAGTCAACCTAACCCTAATACTAGGTGTGTTGTCTCTGATACTAGACTAGCGTCAGTTGGATTCGAATAATAGAATCGAGTCAGCGAGTACAAAATCGATTCTTCTTCTTTCAGTTTTTTGGCCTCCACCCATTAGGTATTTAGCCAGCGCAGGTTTCTTTTATTTACTTTCGCGAATATTCCTTTCGGAATGTCTGGAACTGTCCATCTTCCCTTTGATAAGTTCTTCTATATAAGGCTAGATATATTATAAAACAACACATGTAAAGAACTTTTTGTCGCTCGGGGGCAACTGCCGAGCATTACACAACCCCGGAATGATGCCTCGGATTTAGGATAAGGAACCCAGGATTAACAGATAGGGTTTCTCAGGATGTAACATCTAATTTTTTTTCTTCTTCTTTATTGCCTAAATTTTAATTTGGAAAGTATTAATAAATTTCATAATTACTTTAATTATTTTTACATTAATTTGGTTTAGTATACTACGAAGTGAAATGGGGGTTGGATAGCCTATTTTTATTAATTCTTTGTATGTATCAAAATTTGCGGTTTGATTCAAGGGACATTCGAAAAATATATGATGTAGATCCTGAGTTTGCCCACATTCACAATATTCATCCTCAATAACTCTGATTTTAAAAAGATGAGCTTTACTAAGGGTATGCCCGGTTTTGAGCCTTATTATTGTTGTTATATGTCTACGATATGTATAAGGCAATTTCAAACACCAAGGTTCATGAGCGAAACTATCCAGGTTAGGATACCATTTCCCTTTTACCTTAAAGGACTCGGCCCAGTTATTATTATGTAAGTTTAAAATTTGCTTTTTAACAAATGGGTAGTAGTCATATTTCTCAATTTTAATATCTGCTGGTACTTTTAATATCCTACCTACATTGGCTAGTGTATCTACTTGTTTATTTCCCATTATACCCTTATGCCTGGGAATCCATGCTAGGATAAATTCAAAATTGGCTTAACTGGCATCTAAAATTAATCTTTTGGTTTTTAATGCAATATAGTTATTGTTACCATACTTTGTGTTTTCTATCTTATTAATTGCACTCCGTGAATCTGTAAATATTACACATTTCATTAGGTTTTTTTCCATGCATACCCCTACAGCTTTATTAATAGGAATGATTTCGGCTGAAAATATCTGTGTATGGTCGAATAATCTTGTTGAAAAATTATATTTAATTTCCGAAATGTAAACCGCACATACTACACTTTGATTTATTGGATTTAATGAACCATCTGTGTATACCCATGTATATGTCCCAAATTTATCTGCAAACTAATTTAAAAAGCATTAGCATTGATTACTATAAATAGCACTTTTAGTTGTTGTTGAACAAAATGTTTTAATTCTGTTAACTTGATCATTTACTTCTATTTGAAAACATGGGTTTACATCTGTTTTAAGTAAGTTATTAATTACTTGATCTGCTCTTAATTTAGCCTCACTCAGATATGGAGGATCTTTAGTTCTCCAATAACCTATTCTATCTAAACATTTGTTTTTCAATGCATTTAATATTTCATTAAGAGGGTTTTTATTATCAGCTATGATTTTTAAATAGAATTTCATAGCCAGCATCTGTCTTCTATACTCTAGTGATATTTCTCCCGATTCTGCCAGTAGGAAATTAATAGGTGTTGATTTCATTACACCTGTAACTAACCTCAAGCTTTTATATTGTATTCTGTCACATTTAATACTTTTTTGTTACATGGTTTAAGTACGAAACTAGCATAATCCAAATGAGATCTTATAATACCTTTGTATATCATAAGCATGTAGATGGATTTGCACCCCAGTGAATACCTCTTACCGCTCTTATTATATTAAACCCCTCTTGGGTTTTGTTTTCAATATCTTGTATATACTTATTCCATTTTAAATTACTATTTATAGTTATGCCTAAATGTTTAATATTTTCCTTAGTCTCAATTGTACTACCTTTTATCTTGATACTGGGATTTGTTAGTTTTCTTCGGGTATTATTAAATATTATTGCATGTGATTTATGTGTCGAGATTTTGAATTTATGACATTCTAACCATTCAGCTACTTTATCTAGCGCATCGTTTAATTCTTTGCTCATGTTCTCCATTTTATCCCCTTCTATCATAAAAACTAAATCATCAGCATATTGGATCAATTTTACATTTTCTGGCAGTATTTCATGTAGTGATGAAGTGAAATCATATATATATATATATATATATATATATATATATATATACAGCAAAGAGATTCCTGGGTAATTCACGCAAAATTAAGGGCTACTGAAACAGAGTGGTAACCGCGGACACGCATGTTTCTGGCTCATTTGCCTCTTCAGCACGGTATAACCAAATAAGGATGTGAAATTTGGGAGCGAAGATGTTAATCGAAACATGGGAAAACACAAAACAACGGATTTCAGCAGGGAAACCAAACACTCATTTGTCAGAGTCATGAGTCAGAAACATGCATGTCCGCGGTTACCACTCAGTTTCAGTAGCCCTTTATTTTGCGTGAATTACCCATGAATATCTTTGTTGTTGTTGTTAACATATCACGAGATATTCCTACATCTTCTTATATATATATATATATATATATATATATATATATATATATATATATATATATATATATATATAAAGAAAGATATTTGCCAACTTATTTGTAATGGATATTTTTGTGGGGATGTGTCAATAAGACTCCAGAGTAAATTCTTTCAGATATTTATTCCCGAGCTTTTCATTCATTATCAAGGGCTATAAATAATTGGTCAATAATGTTATCATTATTAATAATTAAATGAAATAATAAATACTTACATAAAATCTATAGCGAATTTTGGAATAGTTGTAAATTTTTATAATAAATTCTTTTAAACATAAATCAATGAAAAACTCAAAAAACAATATGACAATAAACAAAATATTTGATCTTGAAATACTACAATTTTTATTTTTTTTATCATGAAATTAAAGATTGTTATGAATCTTCTGTTCTTTTTTCATAATCTAAAAGATATGCATAGATAACACTAAGGTTATTTAAATCTGTTTTTTTATTTATTACATAATTTTGTTCTGCAATATATGTTGTTTCCAATAAAAGGCGTTTTCTATAATTACTTTATATTGCTAAGACTTTGGCAGATTGATAATCCATAGAATGGCCTACATAAAACACGTGTTCCGCTAAAGCACATCTATCAGGATATAATCTACTGTCACTTTTATGAGACGCGATTCGATTGGTTAGCGATCTTTTACTGTGACCAATGTATTTCTTATTACAGATATTGCAAGGAATCTCATAAACTATATTAGTTAATTTAGTAGTAGGAGTCTTGTCTTTGATCTTACTGAAAATTGATTCTATTGTAACACATTGATTATTCGCAATTTTGATATATTCAAACCACATAATATCTTAGCAATAGAAAGTAATTATAGAAAACGCCTTTTTTTGGAAACAACATATATTGCAGAACAAAATTATGTAATAAATAAAAAAACAGATTTAAATAACCTTAGTGTTATCTATGCATATCTTTTAGATTATGAAAAAAGAACAGAAGATTCATAACAATCTTTAATTTCATGATAAAAAAATAAAAATTGTAGTAGTTCAAGATCAAATATTTTGTTTATTGTCATATTGTTTTTTGAGTTTTTCATTGATTTATGTTTAAAAGAATTTATTATAAAAAATTTACAACTATTCCAAAATTCGCCATAGATTTTATGTAAGTTTTTATTATTTCATTTAATTATTAATAATGATAACATTGACCAATTATTTATAGCCCTTGATAATGAATGAAAATCATTCGAAAGCTCGGGAATAAATATCTGAAAGAATTTACTCTGGAGTCTTATTGCCACATCCCCACAAAAATATCCATTATATATATATATATATATATATATATCATTTTTTTATAAAGAATATTAATGTCTACATTATCGTATGAAATTGACTGTCTCGACCCTTACTTCGTGGAATATGCTTGAGTTTCATTTAAAAACACTAATAGCATTATCATATGCAGCTTTGAGATCTATAAATACCGCTATTAGGTACTTTTTTCACTAAAGGCCTGTAATACCGAATGGGTCAGAATTGAAATTGCATCACTACAACCCCTTTCCCTTCTAAACCCTATTTGAAATTTTGGAAATTTGCTGTTATGTTCCAGGAGCCATTCCAGTTGGACCTTAAAATCATGTTCTCTAATATTTTCCCCACACATGAGGTTAATGAGATTGGTCTGTAACTTTCATATTGATCCCGGTCTTTACCTTCCTTTAGTATAGGTACTACTATGCTCTCTCTCCATTGCATGGGTACACTGCTTGTATCCAAACTATTATTATAAAATTGTAATAATTTTAGTTGTGTCACATAAGTTAGGTATCTTAACATAGAAAATGATACATTATCTATACCAGTTGCTTTATCCTTTTTACCCTCTACCACATTACAGAACTCATTATAAGAAAACGGATTTACCTCTATATTGTTGTTTATTAACTGAAATTCAGGGTCTATATCACAGCTAGATAGTGATTCTAGCAAATTTCTAGAGCTTTCTTTATTTGGTTTGAAACCCTTGACTACTTTCCATACTTTTTTAATTGGGGTATCTCTATTTAAGGTACCACAGAATTCTCTGAAGGAGACTTTCTTTTTAATTTTCAATTTGCGTTTAATAAGTGCTTGCACTCCTTTATATTCAATGAAATTTTGTGTATTCAATTCTGATTTGTTTGCGTGTTTCTTCTGCGGCATTATTGATCATGTTATATCAATTTGAATAGTCTAATTCTTCACTCAACGTGTTCATGTTTGCTTCTATATTATTTGCAAATTGTTCCCAATGTGCTTTTTTAAAATTTCTTTTCCTAACTACGTTAACAATTTCTTTATTATTGAGGATCTCGCATATTGTAGGGTAGTGATCGCTACCCCCAGTGTCATCATATACATACCAGTGACAATCTGTACCTAATTCTTCCGGTACTATTGTTAAATCAACTGCTGATTTATTTTGATTTGGCAACTCCACCCTTGCGGGGCTACCATCAGTATAATTAACCCCTCATCCTCAATAGAATCTTCGACAATTTCCCCAAGTTGTCCCCGTTATTGATAAACTGGTGTTGGATTTTATTTTTTACCAATGTGATTATACCCCCAAACACATAACTCCTATCTGATTTGTATGTATTATAATTTTTTATTTTAAAATAGTAGTTATTAATAGACTGTTATGTACTTTTTTATCATACCCTATCCCGTTATCCGTTTTCCGTTTTTTTGTTCCCACTACCTGTGAGAATTTATTACTCAAAGGAGTTTGCTGGATATGCGCTATTCTTCTACTGTCAATCGTGATGAGGTTACTATCTGTATTTTCTTTACTAGGTAGGGGGGGGGGGAAATCATAAGAGTGACGTGAAAATTCTACATTATTATTTAATATTTTAGGACATTTTTCAGATGCCTCAAAGAATTATATATTATCCAATGACATGGACTCTCTAATTAAGTTTTGCCTTTTGTATTCAGGACACATCTTAGCTGTACTCATATGCTCCCTTGATTTACAGTGAATACGTTTCATTAGACAAAATTTATCTTTCTCATGTACTTCGCCACATTTTATACATTTACTTGATTTTGTTTTGCACGTTTTTTTAATATGCCCAAAATTTAAACAGTTATAGCATTGAAATACGGGCATGATACATGGCAAGACTCTATGTTCTATACCACATATTTTAACGCCCCCGTCTCACCCTCTACTTGTTGGTTAATCTTTCTCATGAATCTCTTTGCATGACTAATCTTGATATTTTCATTGTGAGTTTCAGAATATTTGAAGAGTATGTCATCTGTAAAGGTTTTATCTATGTTTTTCACAATACCCTTACATGATATATTTTTGGAAGGTATGAACCCCATACCCTTTTGCATTTAATTCCTTATTCTTTAAAAAGTTATTAGCATCTTTGTAACCTGCAAATACTACACCAATTCTATTTTTACATTTTTTATTGATTTTTTTTACTTTATTAATCTTTAAGTCATACAAGTCTCTTGCAACAGCTAAATAATTAGAATTCCCAATATTTTTATTTTCCTCTTTAGCCTCAACATATACTTCATAGGGGCCTTTATCCGTACAGGTATAAATTCCTCTAACATTTGAATACTATTTATTTACATTTTTTATTTCCTTTACCTTAGTCCCGTTTTATATTTGTTGTTTTTCTGTATTATCCGATGGTAAAGTGTTCATATCTATGTCCTTTTGATTCAAATTAAAGGCATTTTCATTAGGGGGGTCCGCCCCACGTATTATCCCCCATCTAACTCCTTTTTTTACTTATTTACCTGTTTTTTTTTTCAAATATGAAAATTCCAAAAAAAGAGAAACAAAAAAGAGGAACTACTTAATTTATTTGATTATTCACTTTAAAAAAGAAAGAGAAAGGTTCGATTACACAAAGGAATTTGTTAGTAAAAGCCTTATTCATGGATATCTTCCAACTCAAAAAACCTCGCTTCACCCAAAAAGACGTATTCTTTATTTCAGAGCCCACACGAGAAATCAAAATCGATTCTTTCTGACTCGAGTACTGGAATCGAGTCTGGCGTACTCGAATAAAAATAAATTGGCATTCGAATAAGCGAGTCAAAAGCAGAAACGTCGCTTGTATTCGAGAATCAATTAGACATCGAGTGGATGCTCATATTTTACCCGAAGGCGCACATCTGCTATGAAATATACAATTTTTTGTTTATATTTCACATTAATTTGGATGCATCCTGTACTGACACGCGGTCATTAAAGATGTTAAGTTTCTAATTGTGCCATTATATTTGATCATTTTATAAATTCAGTCCAAAATTAAATTCAAACATTTGATAGCATAAAGCTAAAACATGAAAAATTTATATGGAAATGTTTTACTCGTTGCTTAAGCCAACCAGATGCATTGATTTTCACAGGTTGCCATGACGACAACCTAAATATCTCGAAAAAAATTTCAGTCACGTGACCTAGCTGCAAAATTAATAGGTGATACTTTCCCTAGCTTGACAGCTGTCACCAGGCCTGTCACATCTACGGAATTTTCCGTAGGACTACGGAATTCAGAAGGTGTCTACGGAATCTCCGAAAAGTCTCCAAAATCTACGGAATTTTCAATAACAATGATAATAATTACTATGTACTGTTAAACTGTTTGCTCCGAGTTCTTTGAGTAAATTATTTCTCAAAATATTACCCACTAACAAAATACTTACTACGAAACGAAGAGTGCGGAGAGTAGATAACCTCTGACATACACCAATCTGTATTTGTGGTAGTTTAACTTACATGAATCATGAATATAACCATAACCAAAAACAGACGAAAAACTTAAAAATCTTTATTATTTAATTCCCACAAATATAAAACAAAAGAAATCCATTTAATGCAGCTTCAGCTACCCATTTTCCTATAGTAATAAGAGAAAATGTGAATTACATTCTCGGATAGTTTTGAAAACTTTTGGCTCAAAGTATCAGTTTTAAAAAATGTTAATGATGAACTAACATTTCCTTTATTAGTAAAATTAACAAATCACAATCAAAATTCTTTCTCATATTTCTGCAACAGTAGAAAGAATTTTGTCTTCAATTAATTTAAACAAAAATAGCACCAGGAACTCATTGATTACCAATACCTACCCAGAGTGAACTATTCCATGTAAAAAAAATTGAAAACAATTACAGTTGCCAGCTTTAAAGCTGAAAAACAATTAATAAAAAACTTTAAAAACTGGAGAAGAAAGGAATCCGATGATAGCGATAATTAAACTTATATTTCTTAAATACCTATCATACCTTAACAATTTATATTTTTATTCCACGCCCGTACAATTTAAAATAATTTTAAAAATCAGCCTAATCGCTAAAGCGCAAATTTTAAATTGTATATAATCCAATAAACAAATTCAAAGCTCTATTCTGGATCTACGGAAATTTACGAACCAATCTACGGATATTTCATCAGGTGGATGTGGCAGCCCTGGCTGTCACGTGCAGATGCCGAATAACAGAAGTGTAGATTATGTTTGACAAATATTTATTTTCAATTCTAAAAAAAGGATTTGTTATTTATTTATTGACAATATCAATTTTTAATTGCAAGTGTTTTTAAAGTTAATTTTCCACTTTTTTTTTCGTCAATGGCGAATAAAGACATGTGTTTCTTCACTAAATATCTATGTTTGATGAAATTAAAGAAACACTTCGATATGATTTTGTTCTCAACACTGGATTTATGGGTGATATATGGTATGATTTCACGAAGAATTTGCTCATATTTTTGAGTAGATGTTCTTGTTCCGGATTTAAGCTAGAATTATTCACCAAATACGTTAAATATTTTACATTTTTATGATACATTTGAATCAAATATAGCGAATAATATGAAACGTCATTGGACCAAAGATTCATATATTTTTTACTAATTTCGTAGTATTCTTATGCACAGCATGTTTGATTGAAAAATTATGGGTTTCTATTGATTAAAAATCTGTATCGTAATGGGTATCATTATGAAACGGATTATGGGCATATAAGTGCATTGTTATAACACGGGTGTAGAAATTAGTATATTATACACCAAGCGACTAAAGTGACCCATTTAATCCACCTAAGAGATTACTGTCACTTTAGTCGAGAGGTCTACACAATATTTTTTGTAATTCTGGTAATTCTACATACATTTTTAATAAAAATAAATACTACTTAGAATGGACTTTTACTTAACTTGGCTGGGCATCGAGGAGAGACTTTAACGAAACTTGGCCAGGCACCGAGGACGGACTTCTAAAATGCTTGGATATGCATCGAGGATGTACGGTTTTATTTGTACTTTAAATCCCTTGGAATTTGAACTGTCACTTTATATCCCTTGGGTCTAAGAGTGACACTTTAGTACTCTCGGAATTGCAAAAAAATTAATAAGTCAAAATGGGTAGCGATAGTGAGGATGATTTGACATTGACATGCTGATCCCGATATGTAAACTAGCCATTGCTTTAGAAGGACATCGCTCACTATCCTGGTAGATGCAGGAGGTGATATTACTTCTTTAAAGAGACACGATCGTTTATAACTTTTTCCGCAGGTGAATTAAGTATAACGATTTTTTCTGCACAAAGTTTTTTTATTTTCGAATTATGAAAATTTGAAAATTTTGAATGTTATTTGTTTCACGACGTAGGTAGGTACATATACAAAAAGAAAAAAAATATATGGTTCGTTCAGAGTTAAGAACCCGACTTAAAAATTTCAGAGAGAAAATTCTCTAAACCATGCAACAATGACGGCAGTAAAGTTAATAATAAAAAGTGTTATGAAAAATATTATAGATTTGTTTATGATTCAGATAGTCGTAGAAAAAGTATAGTGTACAATTTGCATGAAATGACCCATTTCCAACTCGTAGGTATATGAAATTTTGTAGTACGAGCGTAGCGTGGGAAATGTATGTCATTTCATGCTCATTGTACAATATACTATTATAAATGAATTTTGTAAACACTGATGTGAAATGCCAAACTATTAGACATACGTTAGCAAACATGACTCTATCATATATTATAATATAATGACAGTCTAGTAGCTCATGAAAGTCGTGGGAAATGAAACATTTCGATACAGCTAGCCCGTGGGAAATGAAAATCTGTACTACAACGTGGTAGGTTTCTTAATCGAACATGCACTTGAAATGTACATTTTTCTTCATGGTCGTAGAAAAAAATTATTTATAGTATGAAGAAATGTATTTATTTAAGACTGATTCCTACTTTTGTACTAGGGCAAAGGGAAAGTAAATAAAAATTAAAACTATTTAAAATACAGTATGGATATAAAAAAATTTTCAAGAAATTCGCACCTCGAAAAATTTTTCGGAAATTATTTAAGCTTTTGGTAGATTATAACTGAAAATTATTTTGAAAAAAAATGAATTTTCCGAAAATTAAAAAAATTCCTCCCCGGCGGGGAATCGAACCCCGGTCTCCCGCGTGACAGGCGGGGATACTTACCACTATACTACCGAGGAATATATTTATAACACTTTAAAAGTATTATTCTTCATACAGCATGCAACTAAAGTATACTATTTCAATTTTTGCTGTAGAGAATCTCAACAATTAATTAACATAATAAAGTTAAAAACTATACTAAGAGCCAGGACTAACGATTTACCTTGCGTTCCATGCCTAATTTGTAGAGAATTTTATGACTTTTATAATAAATGCAAAAACGATTTGAGGTATAGAAAAGAAGATATGTAATTTATTGATTCAACCCTAACTGAGTGGAATCTTAAATGAAACTTACTGTTTCTAAATAATTCCAACATATAATGAAAAAATGATAAAAATTCTAAAAAATTGACAATTGTTTCGATATTACCACAGAATACACCAGCTGGTGTATTCTGTGACATTACTTATCATCGTCAGAATGACAGAAGTTATATTTCATGTCATGCGTACCTGATGTTTAATAGGTACCTAATTATTTTTGGCTAGACCAAGAAGTGAGACCTGCCTACCTTGTGAATGAAATAATATAAATTATATGAATAGAAAAAAGAAGAAGATTTTACAAATATTAAAGCTCATATATTATTAGCCCTATGAGGATATCTTGAATTTTTTTCCATTTAAGATCAGTATAAATGCTAGTTCAGACGGTGACATCCATGTCGTGGCATCAAATGCTGTGACAGCGTTTGACATTCGACGTTATGACACTATATATAGGTGTACACACGTACCAACACTTGTGTTGCGACATACTATTATCAGAAATGGCGGAACTCGTAACTGCAGTAGCGGATGTATTAGAGGAACTAATTAATTTGAAGTTGAGACAAAAATTAAAAAGGCGAGTGTGGGTATGAAAGTGGATTAGACGTAGGAACACATTAGGTGCATCAGGAACACTGCTGAGGGAATTGCAATTGGAGGACCCCAAGTCTTTTTGCGATTTCCTGAGAATTGAGGAGGGCATGTTTAAAGAACTTTTGGAGAAGGTGAGCATAATTTTTTTATTACGACAATTTAACTCATGTATAAAAAATCGCATATGCCACAGTGCAATTTTCACTTTGACTGCGGCAAAAGTTAGCTTTAACTTTTACAACGACAAATACACTAGTGGTTTTTTCACTTATTCATTTGTTCATCAATTATCGCGGTGTTGGTTACCAGAATAAATAGTTTGGCATGTTTGTCAACAACTTATTGAATTTTCAAGAACTAACAATGAGTCGATTCGGTGTGTCTACGAACGCCGAAATTAGTCAAATTGTTAATACCTGTGTGCCTACTAATACAGTTGCGACGCAATCATCAATCTGGCGACAATTTTCTACGTTTTGCGATGCAAAAAGATACGCATTTGAGCCAGATACTTCCATCGAGAAATTGAATGTAATATTGCAGATATGTTTCCAAATGTATCATTCATTAAATTGTTATGCCGAATTACACTCGAGGTTTGTATTGATATTGAGTAAATTTGTGTTGTTCAAATTCTAAACTGTTTCCTTTAGCAATTTGACTCGAATAACTGTCAACCTAAAAACACTCCACCTTCGGTGTCGTGTTTTTAATAGTTGACAGTTATTCTCGTCAAATTGCTAGGAAACAGTTTCTCATTAAACAACCCAAATTTACCCGATAAAATACAAACCACTTGTGCAATTATAAGTGATAATATTTATATTTTTATATTAAACTTTCTGTAGTATAATAATTTTTAAGGTTGCACCAATCATACAAAAACAAAATACAACTATGAGAAATGCGATTCCAGCAGCAGTAAAATTGCAAGTAGTTCTTCGGTATCTAGGATCTGGAGATTCAATGACATCACTTCAGTATTTATACCGAATTCCAAAAAAAAACAATTAATACGTTCCTGGTGGCAGTCTTAGACACCATCTACTTTGCTTTGGAGGTAATATTTCATGAAAAAAAATATATATTCCGTATAATATTTTTTAATGGCAAACAAATTACCAATGCCAAAGAAATACTGTTTTTATATAGAACTTAAAAATTAATCGTAAAAAAATATCAAAATAATTTTACTGGAATTGTTGGTCATTCCAATTTGCAAAGAATGTCGTTAGTTGTTCTTTTTGTACTGGCCAATTTTGTTCTTGCATCTGTACGCCATAATTTTCAAAAGAAGTGGGTGTTTCTGGAGTGGAGGACGTGCTGCAACTCTCCATTGCCGTAAAATTTGTATTGGATTATGTGGTTGACGGGGTGAAATTCGCTATTTAATTGCTCTAAAAGAAACTTCAGAATTTCGTAGTTCACTTAGTCTGGCATCCATAAGTATCGTATTGATTTGTTGTTACACTTCAAGGGCTTTCTGAAGTGACAGTTTATTCAAGTGAACTCCAACTTGTTGGCCGAATAGGGTAAATTCATTCAGCTCATTTGTCTTTTGGCGGACCTCTTTTAAAGTATTTAAAGCCTCTTTCACTGAAGTGTCACGTTTGGATTTTTTAGTTTCCTGAAATGTTTCGTATGTGCTCCTCCTTTTTTGTGATGATTTACTCTGATTGGTAGCCAATGAAGAAATCCCCGCACTGGTAGTCTGTCCCTCTTTCTGCTGCCTTTGAGTCTCATAAGACTTAGATACCATTTGTTCTTCAGCTTCCGCTGATCGTTCATCGTCGGTGCTGTTTAGTCTGAAATATAAATTAATACATGTTTTCGTCTTTATTAAGCTATTACACCTATCTAGTTATTTTAGGTGTGTTAATTTTCAGGTGCCAAAAAAGAAAACAGACTGGGAGAAAATAATCAACGGATTCAACCTGAAATGGAATTTTCCTCATTGCGTCGGTGCTATCGATGGGAAGCACATTACTATAAAATGCCCAAAAAACTTTGGTTCGCTATATTACAATTATAAAAACCTGATGTTGAAGATACAGAGAACGCTAAAATTATTTTAGGAACATGGAGACCACAACTTCATTCTAAAGCACTGATAACTATGGCTCCAACAAATACTAGAAATTTCAATAATGCTGCGCGTCAAAAGCGTGCACAGTTAGCTGATTACTTTATGGGCGAAGGCGAAGTAGAATGGCAATACAGGATGGTGAATCTACAGGTCACCGGGGATGTAGGCGATAGCTGATGAAATTCCAGAAAAATGTGCATTTTCCTTTTTCTTTATCATAACTCCTTTAACTTTATCATAACACAAAGTAAAATGCAACTACTTCAAACTAACAAAGCAATGGAAACATTACATGCATAAATTTAAATTACTCTAAACTAATGATTTTTTTCTTATCAAATTTGTCTCAGACTGAGGTTCAAATTCTTCGTTTTTGGAAAGGAAAGCGTGAGCAAAATTATACCAGTGGAGCTTGGGCTTATAAATTTCATCAACACCAGAACCAGTTGTCATTGATTTTTTCATCTTTCGATATTCATTGTTGTATGTTCCTCGAATTGATCTAATTTTTGCCCTCAATGCTTTCACATTTTCTAATTTAAAAATGCGCTTTTTCCGATTGCTCCCGTTTATTTCTATCCTTAAATTCTGAAATGGACTTATCCCATAGACAAGGGTATTGCTAGTAACATTCCAGATATGTAAGTATATCAAACGAAGACATGATCGAGTGACAAACAGCAGATTCGCGCCAAAAAATACGTATTGTAGTGTCGCACTCTCAGTACTGCCACCGTCGCCGATGTTCAAACGATGAAACAAGCCAGACATTTGATGTCACTGCCGCGACATGCGGCACTAGCGTCAAGACACCATGACATCGAGACATTCAACTGTTCAGGCAATGCATTGTTGCGGCATTCACGTCACGGCATTAGGTGCCACGACATACAATGTCATTGTCTGAACCAGCATTAACTCTCTTGGCAGGTGCAGTATTGTGTTGCGAGGTTGGACGAAAAATCGCCAATCATTGGATTATTTTTAAAAAATTGTGCCATTTTTTTCTATTTCCGCCTGCCATCAGACAGTCGATACCTAGTCGGGATATCTGGGTAAGGGACAGAAAAAAACTTGCAAATGGAACAGTATATATTTTGTATGAGTATAATAGGAATGTTTCATGTACATCCCTTTTACTATAATTGTTTAGTTTTTATGAATGTATAATTTTAGGATATTTTTTTCGTATATGAAATGCAATATAAAGATCTCAGGAAGCATCCATATTCGTGTAATGTGTCTGTCGAGAATTAAACTTTACATTGAAAGTGATGGTATTTACTTATCAATTTGACTATTATATTTTAACTTACTTGTTATTATAATTTAAAGAAATATAGTGGTACAAATCACGGAAACACAGGTGGGACACAAAGATGAAATATATGTCAAAACATTAAAGGAAGAACTAAGAATAGTATAATAAATTAACAGCAATTATTACAACAGATAGGATATTGCAGAAGAGAGAGTTTGTTTTAGATACTGCCAGCACTACATAAAGAGAGAAGTTCGTGAATGAATTTGAGATGGATTGGAGTTTTCTTGGTTGTGTGTTCTTTTCTTGTTGGTGCCCTGGTGTAGGATAGGTTTCCTCTTAAGGGCTGAGTTGGGAAACCCAGTTTATTGAAGAAAGGTCTAGCGTACAAACTTAGAAGAAATAAGAAAAGTTATTGTAATTTCATCAATATTTTTAAAAAAATACTTCAATTCAACATGATTCCTTTTCAAAAATTAATTATTTCATCAACAATTCAAACTACGAACTCAAAAGAGGAAGTTTGTAAAATAATATAAACAGAGAAACATGAAAAAAAGAATGTGTATTTAAATCTATGTGTAGGAATATGTTGTTTATAATTAAAATTTGTGTTTGCTTTATGTTAAATTGGAATTGTTCTGTCTGTTTTTCATAAATTGAAATAAACAATTTTATGACTTCCTATTTTGTTTTTTTCACCTTTTTTTATACCTAAATGGTGTACCTACGACTTGA
Source organism: Galeruca laticollis (assembly GCA_963921935.1). Taxonomy (NCBI): domain Eukaryota; kingdom Metazoa; phylum Arthropoda; class Insecta; order Coleoptera; family Chrysomelidae; genus Galeruca; species Galeruca laticollis. Next base: position 77,154,747 of record OY998183.1, read on the forward strand.
GGTAAGTTTGCAAACTCCTTTTTTTTAATTTAAATACTTCACTTCTTTAAACTTTTGTGTTTGTTTTCCCTAACCATACCTTATAAGCATTATATAGCGATAAAACTTTAAATACACCTGCAATCTTCAAAGGAACTGTCATATCATGATACATAAATTATTTTTAATATTCTTCATTCTTTCTGTTCAAGGAATGATGAAGTCAAGGATCTTAGAGTTGCTTATAATAGTCAAATGTATTTCTTTTTACATATACAAAAATCAGTTAAGTGTGCCAATCGTATAATGGGTTTAGTTTTCAGACAAACCACTCATTTCTCAAATATTGAGACTAAAAATGTTGTTTAATACTTTAGTAAAACCTAAACTTGAGTTTGGATCTATAATAATAAAATATAGAGAAAGTGTAGAATAAATACTTACGTTTCTTGTATTATAAAGAATATAATCGTCGGCCGGATTACATAACCATTAGGATAACTAGATTACAGGAAGAGCTTCAAGTTATCTCTATCACTAGTCGACGTAAATTGAGTATGATGATTTTCTTGTATAAAATAATTAATTATATCGACATCTAGTAATTTATTGTACTTAACTCATTTCAAAGTTCCCTCAAGGTTAACTCGATCCTCTTTATTGTTTTGGAGAGTAATGTAATAAGCACAAATATGGCAAGGGAATTTAGGACACCCAATATATAAAAAATTTAAATCAAATATAATTTTAATCAAAATACGATACAAAAGTATAAAAAACAGACCTAGTTTTCTGTTATTTTAGGCAGTAAAAATGAAATAAGCAATTATGAAAAATCAACAAATTAGTCTCAAGGTTGTCACTCATAAATGTCGAACACCAAAACACCGTTGTTTATGAACGCCATAAAATACAGACGAGTTATGCAATTAGTATAGAGAAATTTAGAAGAGCAATTAAAGATAACCTTTAACAATCAAGACACAAAACATATAGAAGCAAGGACGAGTAGGTGACGCATCGAAAACAGCAACGTTTGCTGAGATGGCAAAACCAACTCGTCCCATAAAACTCGAAATAAATAGAAAAAAACGACAGGACAGTTCGGTACAGCGAGGGTACGGTACAGTACAGTACAGGGTGTCCCAAATTGGTGTGCTTTGCAGGGTATCTCGTAAACTAGAAGAGATAGAAGAAAAGCAGTTAAGATATTATGACTTCTTTTTCTGTTAAAGTAACGATAGCCTAATTAAATCTCTAGTAACTCCCTGATATGCATGTGGCATATATTGAATGTCAAAAGAATGTTAGTGATGCGTCTGAATTATATTTTCAACGATATCCAGAAAGAAGGCAACCTGACAAGAGAATTTTTAAAAAACTCAATTCAAATTTAATCGAGTATGGATGATTTGTGAAACCACGGCGTCACCCTACATAAACAAATGAATAGTAAGTTCACTCGACGTCGGCTCTTTGATGTAACGGTGTTAAAGGCTTTCCGAAAAACGATCGTAAAACCGCACGTGTCTCAAGTATACAGGGGTCGCGCGAATTACTACCGTCATAGCTTGTTGATTTATAAATTGAGTGTTTGGTACGGGGGCTAATAAAAATGTACATTGTTAGAAAACTATTTCAAAAGACGATAGGTATTGTTTTGTTATGCAGGGTACGTTTTAGTATTTAATAGGGAATATAAAATTAATCATAAGAAATAAACTAGAATCATCGATTAAAATAGCTTTTATTACATTATATAAATAAAATAATTCATCAAAAATGTACAAATATATACAGTAGAACCTCGATAAGATAAAGACCAAGGGAGACGTTAAATAATTTGAGTTATTGAGGTTTCTATTTACTAAGGGTTTAAGGGAATTTTTATTGGTTTATATTTTTACTTACGGAGGTCCGTTTATGAGCTTTGTTCAGAAATTATAGAGATAGACGGCTGCAAGCTAATGATACAAATAAGTTACTGTACTGAGCCATTTGGTAAACACGTGTTAATTCATTTCAAATGACGACTCATTCATAGATGATTCAAGTTACAAAGATCGTCGTCGTTACAACTTTGAGTTACTGACGTGCGATGTCCAAATTATTCGTTTAAGTTATAGAGGGTTCGTATTTTAAGTAAAGGAGGTTTTGGACTCAGAGGGGAAGGGAGCACAAAATTTTATGAATTTATAGAGGTTATTATGATATCGAGGTTTAAGTTATCAAGGTTCTACGTATATAAATACTTAGAATGAATCAAATCCTCATGTATACATTACAATATAAAAATAGGAAGCATGAACAACTATATATTCAAAATAGTTAAAAATTATACCAGATTCTATAACATTCTTTAGAATTTGTTTTGCATATAAGAACAATATTGAATAATAAGATATAGTTAAGAATGTAATCCTAAACCAAACTTATGAAGCAAAGCAAAAAGGAATAAATACAAATTTTGTAATATTTGTAATTTTGTATTCAGTTTATAAGATTTTTTAAGTTTTATTTCACGATTTGCACAAATTTAATTGTGTAATATAAACGCACTCTTGTATAAAGAGATAAGAAATAACTTAAAGGAAAATGTTTACAAGGATGCGTAAATGATACATTTTTAAAAAGATCTTTTAACGTCGCTCCGATAGAATTTTTACCTGCTAATTTATTGAAGTTGACTATAAATATATCTTCAAGCTGGGTAACATATCCAACAAAATTCTGGCTAGGTACATTGAGCTCACCAAATGGAAAATTTGTATTGCTGACATAGGCTTTTGACCGAGAAAAAATGGTTTTCTTTTCTTGAGGTATTTATTTCATTAAAAGCAATACATATGTCGCAGGAATGTTGCTGCATACATTTTTTTAATAAATAACCAGTAACGTAAACTAACGCGTTGCCATCGGTACTGTTTAGATTCCTGTAATCAGTTGTAAAGACTTTCAAAGGATTTGATGGTTCTATTGACGGTAAAATGAGATCTTTACAGTTTTCTGCCAAGTCTGGAGTAATATTTAACAACAATTCATTAATGTCATTAGTGCAGTTGACGCCGTCAACATGGTCTAAATACTTCAGAGTAAACAACTTTTTGAATTGAGTGAATGAAAATGACGAGTACTCAGTGTGTATATGTTTATTAATATGCAGCTACGCGCTTTCGGCCTTTAGGCCATTATCAAAGCGGTCGTCATAAAAAAGATCCAAAAACAGGTGTCAAAAAACATCCAGCTGATAAAATCGAAACAATGTATGAAGTTACGTCAATGTTTTACAATTATATCATTAAAAAAACATTAAAATAACCCTTTAAGAGGGTGTACAATTATATCTACATGACGGAAATTAACATTCAGACGTGTGTAAGAAATAAGAAAAGTTATTGTAATTTCATCAATATTTTTAAAAAAATACTTCAATTCAACATGATTCCTTTTCAAAAATTAATTATTTCATCAACAATTCAAACTACGAACTCAAAAGAGGAAGTTTGTAAAATAATATAAACAGAGAAACATGAAAAAAAGAATGTGTATTTAAATCTATGTGTAGGAATATGTTGTTTATAATTAAAATTTGTGTTTGCTTTATGTTAAATTGGAATTGTTCTGTCTGTTTTTCATAAATTGAAATAAACAATTTTATGACTTCCTATTTTGTTTTTTTCACCTTTTTTTATACCTAAATGGTGTACCTACGACTTGAGGTAAGTTTGCAAACTCCTTTTTTTTAATTTAAATACTTCACTTCTTTAAACTTTTGTGTTTGTTTTCCCTAACCATACCTTATAAGCATTATATAGCGATAAAACTTTAAATACACCTGCAATCTTCAAAGGAACTGTCATATCATGATACATAAATTATTTTTAATATTCTTCATTCTTTCTGTTCAAGGAATGATGAAGTCAAGGATCTTAGAGTTGCTTATAATAGTCAAATGTATTTCTTTTTACATATACAAAAATCAGTTAAGTGTGCCAATCGTATAATGGGTTTAGTTTTCAGACAAACCACTCATTTCTCAAATATTGAGACTAAAAATGTTGTTTAATACTTTAGTAAAACCTAAACTTGAGTTTGGATCTATAATAATAAAATATAGAGAAAGTGTAGAATAAATACTTACGTTTCTTGTATTATAAAGAATATAATCGTCGGCCGGATTACATAACCATTAGGATAACTAGATTACAGGAAGAGCTTCAAGTTATCTCTATCACTAGTCGACGTAAATTGAGTATGATGATTTTCTTGTATAAAATAATTAATTATATCGACATCTAGTAATTTATTGTACTTAACTCATTTCAAAGTTCCCTCAAGGTTAACTCGATCCTCTTTATTGTTTTGGAGAGTAATGTAATAAGCACAAATATGGCAAGGGAATTTAGGACACCCAATATATAAAAAATTTAAATCAAATATAATTTTAATCAAAATACGATACAAAAGTATAAAAAACAGACCTAGTTTTCTGTTATTTTAGGCAGTAAAAATGAAATAAGCAATTATGAAAAATCAACAAATTAGTCTCAAGGTTGTCACTCATAAATGTCGAACACCAAAACACCGTTGTTTATGAACGCCATAAAATACAGACGAGTTATGCAATTAGTATAGAGAAATTTAGAAGAGCAATTAAAGATAACCTTTAACAATCAAGACACAAAACATATAGAAGCAAGGACGAGTAGGTGACGCATCGAAAACAGCAACGTTTGCTGAGATGGCAAAACCAACTCGTCCCATAAAACTCGAAATAAATAGAAAAAAACGACAGGACAGTTCGGTACAGCGAGGGTACGGTACAGTACAGTACAGGGTGTCCCAAATTGGTGTGCTTTGCAGGGTATCTCGTAAACTAGAAGAGATAGAAGAAAAGCAGTTAAGATATTATGACTTCTTTTTCTGTTAAAGTAACGATAGCCTAATTAAATCTCTAGTAACTCCCTGATATGCATGTGGCATATATTGAATGTCAAAAGAATGTTAGTGATGCGTCTGAATTATATTTTCAACGATATCCAGAAAGAAGGCAACCTGACAAGAGAATTTTTAAAAAACTCAATTCAAATTTAATCGAGTATGGATGATTTGTGAAACCACGGCGTCACCCTACATAAACAAATGAATAGTAAGTTCACTCGACGTCGGCTCTTTGATGTAACGGTGTTAAAGGCTTTCCGAAAAACGATCGTAAAACCGCACGTGTCTCAAGTATACAGGGGTCGCGCGAATTACTACCGTCATAGCTTGTTGATTTATAAATTGAGTGTTTGGTACGGGGGCTAATAAAAATGTACATTGTTAGAAAACTATTTCAAAAGACGATAGGTATTGTTTTGTTATGCAGGGTACGTTTTAGTATTTAATAGGGAATATAAAATTAATCATAAGAAATAAACTAGAATCATCGATTAAAATAGCTTTTATTACATTATATAAATAAAATAATTCATCAAAAATGTACAAATATATACAGTAGAACCTCGATAAGATAAAGACCAAGGGAGACGTTAAATAATTTGAGTTATTGAGGTTTCTATTTACTAAGGGTTTAAGGGAATTTTTATTGGTTTATATTTTTACTTACGGAGGTCCGTTTATGAGCTTTGTTCAGAAATTATAGAGATAGACGGCTGCAAGCTAATGATACAAATAAGTTACTGTACTGAGCCATTTGGTAAACACGTGTTAATTCATTTCAAATGACGACTCATTCATAGATGATTCAAGTTACAAAGATCGTCGTCGTTACAACTTTGAGTTACTGACGTGCGATGTCCAAATTATTCGTTTAAGTTATAGAGGGTTCGTATTTTAAGTAAAGGAGGTTTTGGACTCAGAGGGGAAGGGAGCACAAAATTTTATGAATTTATAGAGGTTATTATGATATCGAGGTTTAAGTTATCAAGGTTCTACGTATATAAATACTTAGAATGAATCAAATCCTCATGTATACATTACAATATAAAAATAGGAAGCATGAACAACTATATATTCAAAATAGTTAAAAATTATACCAGATTCTATAACATTCTTTAGAATTTGTTTTGCATATAAGAACAATATTGAATAATAAGATATAGTTAAGAATGTAATCCTAAACCAAACTTATGAAGCAAAGCAAAAAGGAATAAATACAAATTTTGTAATATTTGTAATTTTGTATTCAGTTTATAAGATTTTTTAAGTTTTATTTCACGATTTGCACAAATTTAATTGTGTAATATAAACGCACTCTTGTATAAAGAGATAAGAAATAACTTAAAGGAAAATGTTTACAAGGATGCGTAAATGATACATTTTTAAAAAGATCTTTTAACGTCGCTCCGATAGAATTTTTACCTGCTAATTTATTGAAGTTGACTATAAATATATCTTCAAGCTGGGTAACATATCCAACAAAATTCTGGCTAGGTACATTGAGCTCACCAAATGGAAAATTTGTATTGCTGACATAGGCTTTTGACCGAGAAAAAATGGTTTTCTTTTCTTGAGGTATTTATTTCATTAAAAGCAATACATATGTCGCAGGAATGTTGCTGCATACATTTTTTTAATAAATAACCAGTAACGTAAACTAACGCGTTGCCATCGGTACTGTTTAGATTCCTGTAATCAGTTGTAAAGACTTTCAAAGGATTTGATGGTTCTATTGACGGTAAAATGAGATCTTTACAGTTTTCTGCCAAGTCTGGAGTAATATTTAACAACAATTCATTAATGTCATTAGTGCAGTTGACGCCGTCAACATGGTCTAAATACTTCAGAGTAAACAACTTTTTGAATTGAGTGAATGAAAATGACGAGTACTCAGTGTGTATATGTTTATTAATATGCAGCTACGCGCTTTCGGCCTTTAGGCCATTATCAAAGCGGTCGTCATAAAAAAGATCCAAAAACAGGTGTCAAAAAACATCCAGCTGATAAAATCGAAACAATGTATGAAGTTACGTCAATGTTTTACAATTATATCATTAAAAAAACATTAAAATAACCCTTTAAGAGGGTGTACAATTATATCTACATGACGGAAATTAACATTCAGACGTGTGTAAACCAACTGATATCCGATGAACAACAACAACTTTTTGAATGCTCTAGAATACTGTATAGGCGTAGGGTTTCTTGAATTACCACAACAGTTTCTAACATACCCAAAAAAGTTTTCAAGGCAGTCTTGGTTTAAATTTCTTGTCAGTAAATAGGTGTAACCCTTTGATTTTAATATACCCCAAAGGGCTTGTAAGCCTCCACCCAAATATAAATTTCATTTTATTTGTTAAATTTTTTCCTTCACTGTTAACCACACGGACATTTTTCAGTAAAGTTTCAAATTCTTCCATTAGCTGAAACTATTGTTGGGTACCCATGAATGCATTGAAATTATTTCAATGGCACGAATTTAATAAATCGAAAACATCATTCATTGTTTTTATGAATTTAGCAGTTACTTTGGCATCTGCAGGCAAAACTTTAAAATCAATGTACGTATTAAGAGCAACTGCAACAGATTGACTAAAAATCTGAGACAGAGTCTAAATTCCTTTTTTTTCATAATTGTAAAATGTATCCAAATACATTATACTGGTAGTTCCTTCTGGTAACTCAAACCAGTAAGAAAAAAAATTGTTCCCAGTAGATTTAAGTAAGTGTGGCACGTCAAAAAAGTAAACAAGCTTGATATTATCTACGTAAGAAAAACATTGCCTGTGGTCAATTTAAGGTAGCTTTTAACTAATGTTTGGAAGTTAGAACCCTGATCTGACACCACACCTAGCACATTTAGACCGATGTCACGTAATTTTCTAACTGTTTCGAACAAAATGTCTTTTATTTCATTTGAAGGCGCCGTTGATTTATAAAAGAAGTAGGCGGTTGTTTCCAGCTGCTTGATACACCCCGTGCCATAACAATTAATGCACTAGTTGCTGGTTCGGATTCGTTTTCTGCTGAAAGTGATTCTTGGAAGCCTACTATTGTATCCTTTGATAAATCATAAAATAAATGAGTTTTCAATGACATCTCATCAAGGCATATATTGCAATCTTTTTTTATCACGTAATAGTCGAGATCTAAGATCAATAAGGCGAAAAATGAATTCGTTAAAGCCTAGGTTTACTGCCCAAGGGCGGGTAAACCGGTTGAGCGTGCTTTTGAAAGGTAACCGATACAAAGTAGAAAATTTCTTGTATGCTTTAGGTCCTAAAAAGTAAACGCTCAAAGCAAAAATCGTCTGTGTACCTACAACTTTTAGGTGATTTATTTAATAAACTTATCTAAGACGTTAGAAGTTTGCAGGCATCTTCTGAGTAGTTAGTTTCCAAATATTTGGAAATATCTTCAGACGATATTCCGGTTTCCAACTTTCTTGAACATGGAGCAGGCACAGTTGATTTTTTCAAACACTTTATCTCCTCTCTCAACACTATTTTTCGAGGAGTATTGGCCGTAAGCGTCATTGAGGTCTGTAAATGTTGATCTAAAACAAATCAAAAGTTCTATAAAGGATTAAACTTTCGCCACCACTTTTAAATGAGTATTACTTATTAACCACGAAATCATATTAGACGTAAAAATAAAACATGTTTAATTTAAATCATTCATAGCGTAGCTTTTAGAAATGTATCTAGCTCTAAAAAAACATTAAATACCTCTGGTAACCACAGAAGCTAGAGTAGAAACATCGTTACCACTTTCAACATTTTCTGAAAAAAATTCGCCTTCTGTTTGAACATAAACATCTTGATACTTCATATCGTCTGAAAAATAAAATTGCTATAAAATACTTAACTTACATATATTTATTTTATCCAAAACACGCCATCGATAAGTATAATAACATACCTTCACTGTGCAGCATTGTCTTAAAATCAGTTTGAACTCCGACTTCCTTTAAAGTTGTACCGCCATCTAAAAAATTTGCAAATTATTTGAAATACCTAGTAAAAATATACAAGACAAAATCCTATTGTCAGAAGTATTGTTTAGGTACTAAAATTTTGGGAACTTACTATTTTTTTTCAAATTCAAGGACGGAACTGCATTATATTGCAGACTTGTTCTGCTATTACTGCACATATAATATTCTTGGAAAAAGTGTCTATCGCACACTCTTAATGTTTTGTTGCATTGTTCTGCATCCAAATTGGCATACCTGTTGTAACGCGAAAAATTCGCCGAGCCGTTGTAAATTTAATTTGGCTAACCTGTCGACTGAGAGAAGTCACAGCGCTGTCGGAACCGAGTTAAAAATTTCAGTCCTCCATTTGCCGTCAAGGTGTGAACACACATCTGAACAAAAGATATTTGCATGTGCTCTGGGAGCCATAACGCTATTTCACGGAAAGCCTGATAAATTCTACATAGGGGATGAAAATATCGCTCGATTTAACAAATCGAAGGTCTGACCCAATAATATACTGGACCAGGGGGTGCCGATGACCAAAGGATTCCAGTAGAATTGGTAGATTTAGGAAACCACGTGGTAAATTTCCGTAGACGGCATTGGATTCACTAAAAAGGTAAATGGTTGAAAGATACTTTCTCGGAATTAACAGATTTGTAGGCAATTTAACGTAGAAATTCTGCTTTGATTCGTAATTTATTGGAGTTTGTAATCTGGGTTCGCGGGATAGTTTCGTTATATTTTATAAATTTTTATTAATTCATATTCTTCATGGCTTTATATTTTGTTGAAAAAAGAATATATCACAGGGGTTGTATAAACATTCAGGGATGTGTCCAACGACGTAGTTTTATATTATGGGTTTTTATTGGTATCGTAGTTTTTTGCTAAGCGGAAAAAAACCAGTCATATAGTTTTTATTTTCAGAGTAGGTGGCTTTTATACAGTTAAAAGTCATGAGGTGTAATTATTTGCGAATTTCGGGTATAGTTATTATAGTCAGTATGATGGGATATTACGGGGGTACGTCGAAAATTTGACCGGGGTAAAATGTAAACCCTATGTAGAGGCTAATTCGTTTCTCTATTTTAGGGGGGTTTTAGTATACGGACATAAAAACGCTAATTGGAATTTAATGGGTCGGTGAGACCAGTTCCAGGAGGCCTGGATTAATCTGGAGGAATTTCAGTTCCTGTTCTGGTGCCGGGAAAGGAAAGGTTACAGTTTTCCTTTCTTATTTCTTTAAACTCAGTAGTAAATTCACATCTATGCTTCACAAATTACCGTTTTTTTTTATATTAAGTTTTATTTATTTTTTTTTCCTTACTTGAATTTTGTATTTAAAATATTTTGAAATCTTGCGCATAGATTAAGATACGCTGGAACACTTGGTACGTACCTAGTATAGCGGTATTTAGTAGTTTTTTTTTTGCCTATTTCTAATGGTTTCTTGTATATAATTTTGCGCTGTATATAATTTTGAGCTGTATATTCTCCAGCAACGCTAAACTCGTTGTAATTTAAATTTCTGGCTTATGCAATTATTATATTCATATTGATACTGGTATAAATTGCGGAAGTGTGAACCCTTGTAACTATACATTGGTGTTTTTGACATATATATAATATATTATCGTTGTAATTTTTGGAATTTTGTACATGAACAATTTGGTCGATTCTCTAGAATCTTTGGATTGAGACATCGGTGTAGTTTGGGGCCCTCAGCTCTACTGCACCCTGAGATTACAGCCTTCAGCTGAGCTCAGACGTTATTTATAATATTTTTTTCTTTTGGTAGTGATATTGTATCATATATTTTGAAAAGAGACCTTTGGTCCACCAAGATTAATTAAAATTTCAATCGGGGTGTATTTGCTGACTTTTATTTATTTATGATAACTTACCTATCAGTTTAACCTTTGGAGTGTGTAGTGAGTGTTGTTAACCCACTGAGGAGTTGTGGGCTAACTTAGGAAGTCTTGGGTGCTTGCCAAAACTTCTCTGGCGCCCTTTTTGTATACTCAATAATTTTTTTGAAGAATCCACCCCTTCTTCGACTCGAAGCTAGTCGACTGGCGAGCACGGGTTGTACTACGTGAGACAACCCGCATACCTGTAACGAGCACTGAGAGGTTTGTAGGGTTTTCTCGTTATATGTTTAACAGATTTGTAGGCAATTTAACGTAGAAATTCTGCTTTGATTCGTAATTTATTGGAGTTTGTAATCTGGGTTCGCGGGATAGTTTCGTTATATTTTATAAATTTTTATTAATTCATATTCTTCATGGCTTTATATTTTGTTGAAAAAAGAATATATCACAGGGGTTGTATAAACATTCAGGGATGTGTCCAACGACGTAGTTTTATATTATGGGTTTTTATTGGTATCGTAGTTTTTTGCTAAGCGGAAAAAAACCAGTCATATAGTTTTTATTTTCAGAGTAGGTGGCTTTTATACAGTTAAAAGTCATGAGGTGTAATTATTTGCGAATTTCGGGTATAGTTATTATAGTCAGTATGATGGGATATTACGGGGGTACGTCGAAAATTTGACCGGGGTAAAATGTAAACCCTATGTAGAGGCTAATTCGTTTCTCTATTTTAGGGGGGTTTTAGTATACGGACATAAAAACGCTAATTGGAATTTAATGGGTCGGTGAGACCAGTTCCAGGAGGCCTGGATTAATCTGGAGGAATTTCAGTTCCTGTTCTGGTGCCGGGAAAGGAAAGGTTACAGTTTTCCTTTCTTATTTCTTTAAACTCAGTAGTAAATTCACATCTATGCTTCACATATTACCGTTTTTTTTATATTAAGTTTTATTTATTTTTTTTCTTACTTGAATTTTGTATTTGAAATTTTTTTGAAATCTTGCTCATAGATTAAGATACGCTGGAACACTTGGTACGTACCTAGTATAGCGGTATTTAGTAGTTTTTTTTTTGCCTATTTCTAATGGTTTCTTGTATATAATTTTGCGCCGTATATAATTTTGAGCTGTATATTCTCCAGCAACGCTAAACTCGTTGTAATTTAAATTTCTGGCTTATGCAACCATTATATTGGTATAAATTGCGGAAGTGTGAACCCTTGTAACTGTACATTGGTGTTTTTTGGACATATATATAATATATTATCGTTGTAATTTTTGGAATTTTGTACATGAACAATTTGATCGATTCTCTAGAATCTTTGCTTTGAGACATCGGTGTAGTTTGGGGCCCTCAGCTCTACTGCACCCTGAGATTACAGCCTTCAGCTGAGCTCAGACGATTTTTTTTTTATAATATTTTTCTTTTGGTAATGATATTGTATCATATATTTTGAAAGAGACCTTTGGTCCACCAAGATTAATTAAAATTTCAATCAGGGTGTATTTGCTGACTTTTATTTATTTATGATAATTTACCTATCAGTTTAACCTTTGGAGTGTGTAGTGAGTGTTGTTAACCCACTGAGGAGTTGTGGGCTAACTTAGGAAGTCTTGGGTGCTTGCCAAAACTTCTCTGGCGCCCTTTATGTATACTCAATAATTTTTTTGAAGAATCCACCCCTTCTTCGACTCGAAGCTAGTCGACTGGCGAGCACGGGTTGTACCACGTGAGACAACCCGCATACCTATAACGAGCACTGTGAGGGTTTGTAGGTTTTTTCTCGTTATATGTTTTTGGTGCCCATAACGTGGGGCCGTTAGTATTTTTTTTTATTGTCAGCAATACATATCCTGTAATTTAAACTTAAACTTTTGAAATTAAATTTTTTTAGCATCTTTGATTAAACTTAAACTTTAAAAATCAAAATTTCAGTTGTAGCCATTTGATTAAACTTGAACGTTTGATAAGTTAAATTTGCAGATTTATTTTCAGTTTATTTTTAGCACCAGATTTAAGTGTAATTGTTTTATTGGGGCGTACCTGGAAATAATTTCTCTTAATATGTTTTGATTGTGCCAGATTTAAGTGTTTTTAGTAAATCTGGGGTTGTGTTCAATTCGAAGGGAATTGTTTTATTGGACGTAATTTGTAAGCAACTTACCTTATTCTGTGAGATTATAATATATATCAAACTGAAAATTTTATGGTAGAAATCAGACAAGAGTTTATTGGTTCGTGGGCAACATTTATTTTCTTTTCATACTGATTGATTATTGGAATTTTGAAAAATTCAATATTGTAGATTTTATCTTTTTTTTAAACTTTGATAAATTTTCAACTTTTTCTTAGAAACTCAGTCATTGTAGATTTAACTTCAGTTATTGTATCTTTTGTAATCTATTGCACCAGATTTAATTGGGTTTTTTATAGTAAATCTGGGGATTGCTTAACTTTGAAGGTAATTGTTTCAATTGTGGGCGTAACCCGGAAATAATTTCTCTTAATTAGTTATTGATAGTGCCAGATTTAAGTGTTTGTAGTAAATCTGGGGTTTGAGGTCTTGAAGGGAATTGTTTTATGGGGCGTAAGTGGTAAACAAATTCACCTAATTTTGTTAAGCAGTGTTAAATATTAAATTGAAGTTTCAATACAGGAAACGGACAGATTGTTCATTGTTTGATGCGTTTTGTTTTTTTTTTCTTCTTTTTCAGGTAGCAAGTGACTAAGAAGATTTCTGATATCGATATTATTGTTTCAATAAAAATTGTAATTTTGAAAATTTTATTTGATTATCTATTGTATAATATTTGTAATTTATAGATATTGTAAATTTAAAAGGTGAGTTACATATTGGGTCACACTGTGTATAAATTTTAGTATCAGAACAGTAACTGAATTCGTAAATACTTTGCTTTATGGTAAGTTTATTTGACTTTCGACGATTGTAGGCTGCATTGTGGGTTCGAACCTTAGCGGGTCGGTGTTTTGGAAGTGGTGCCTTGGGCTTGTGGACTCCTGTATTTTGGAATCGCTTTTGAGGAAGGAACGTTGCGTTGGTTCGAGAAGTACACTTCGTGGAAACTTTGTGGGTTGGAGATATTGTTCGGCCAAATAGGGACTTTTGGACATTCGGTAACTGGATTTGGGTTTTAAATTCCTTATTAGGTTTCAGTTGGAGGGAGACCATTTGAGGTACAGGTGTGTCGGTGAAGAATTATTGTTCCGCTGGGTTGGAAATTGGTTTGTTGCTTGGATCGCTTGTCAAATTGAACTTAAAAAGAAAAAGAAATGTCTCGTAGGTTTGTAGTTAATCGGTTGGTTCAGGATGAGCTTGTGTATGAGTTGACAATACGTGGTATTGCAAGTGGCACAGTGTCTGAGATGCGGCGTAGTTTAACTTTAGCGTTGCAGGTAGAGAAGGAAGATGATAGTATAGATCCGCCAGAGTATCCGTATACAGCTGATGAAGATTTGAGTGCAGTTGAGAATAAGTTAGATCAGATTGAGCCCGGTGTAGAAGAGTTCAATGAAACTCGTGTGAGTGATAATTTCCAGAAATTACAGAGTCAGTTGGTGCATGTCATAGGTCGGTTGGAACGTGCGACTAATTTCGAAGCAGGTGATGCTGGTGTTCGACAAAGGGCGAAAGTAGATGAACTAATGGCTAAAGCTCTCTCTTTATTCGAATCATTGGGAAGTAAGGCTTCTAGACATGAGCGTTCTCGTCAATCTCAACCCCCCCAGTTAGAAATTCTTTCTCAACCTGGGCCGTCTTTTGCACATTTGTCAACAATCTGTAGATCGACTCACAATGAAATCAGACCACTTCCTAATCCTGGTAATGCGTCGAGGAACTTGTCTAGTATTAAGACGATCTTACCTAGTAAGTGGGGTTTAGTGTTTTCTGGAGACCCCAAAGGTATTTCACTATCGAGCTTCCTGGAGAAAGTGGAAGAGTATCGAGTTTCGCGTAATGTGGATAAGGAAATTTTGTTAGCTAGTGGTATCGATTTATTTTCTGGTAGGGCTTATCAATTTTATTTAGCTTATAGAGAAGAGGTCAACTCTTGGGATGAATTCGTGGATCTATTACGGGAGGAGTACTTGTCCGTGGATTATAATGAAAAACTGTTCGAGGAAATTAAGAGTAGAACTCAGGGTCCTGATGAAAGTATGGGAATTTACTTGGCTGTGATGTCTGGTTATTTTAAAAGGTTGACTTGTTCCATTTCGGAGGAAACTAAACTTAAAATATTGCTAAGGAATATCACGCCTTACTACCAACATCATCTTGGACTTATAGAAATTAATAGCGTGCGTGAGTTATTGACCTTGGGTCGTAAATTGGAGGCTAGGAAATCGGCTATCGAGAATTACAGTGTACCCTCGAGGGAACTAAATTGTATGGAGCCAGACCTAGCTTATGTGTCATCGCATGTGGAACCTGTGTCTGAGGTTGGAACTCTAACCCTCCCTACTTCGTCATCTATTCCTAGAGTTCATGAGCTCGTTTGTTTCCGTTGTAAGCAGCCAGGTCATCGGGCCGTAGCGTGTCGTAGTAATAGGAAATTTTGCTTTAGATGTAAGAAAGAAGGATTCACGGTTAGGACTTGTCCTGATTGCTCTTCCAGAATTAGCCAGCGTAAACGAACCGAGGCGTGCTTGAATGATCGGATAGAGTGCGTCCGTGAAAACCCCCCGATCAGTAGTTTTCGTGCCGTTATAGATTATGTGTTGGATCATGTCGTTAATGATGAACGTCCTTATCTTAAGATAGATATCCTAGGAAAAACGTTGTTAGGTCTTTTGGATTCGGGCGCTTCAAGAACTGTTTTAGGAGGTAAAGGATATGAGTTGATTTCTTGTTTAGGGTTGACTTTGGATAAAAGTAGGACGACTAATTGTACAGTGGCAAATGGTAATGTGTTACAGAGTATTGGAACCGTAGTGTTGCCCGTGGTTTTGAGGGGTCGTATGCGGTTGATTGAGGCTCTGGTTGTACCTGAATTAACTCATAATTTGATCCTTGGTGTAGATTTTTGGAATTTGATGGGTGTCGTCCCAGATCTTCGCCATGACGAGTGGCATTTTTCGGCAGATCCTGCGTTGATAAATAGTGTGAAACATGTGTCGTCTAGAACAGTACTCACTCCTTTGGAACAGCAGAGACTTCAAGCGGTGATTGATAGGAATATGGAAATTATGGGAAAAGGTCTAGGGTGTACCGATAGAGTAGAACACGTGATAGTAACTTCTAGTCCCCCCATCAAGCAGCGATATTATAGGGTCAATCCCATTGTACAGAGGCATATTGATGCTGAATTGGATGAGATGCTGCAGTTAGGTGTTGTAGAACCCAGCAATAGTCCGTGGGCTTCTCCAATTTTGCTGGTCAAGAAGAAGGATGATTCCTATCGATTTTGCGTTGATTACAGGAAGTTGAATGCTGTCACTGTTCGAGATAGCTACCCTCTTCCCCTGGTAACGGATACTTTAGAGAAGTTGCGTGAGGCTAAATATTTGTCTAGTTTAGATGTCAAGTCCGCTTATTGGCAAGTTCCGGTAGCCGAATCTTCAAGGCAATACACTGCTTTTACGGTACCTAATAGGGGTCTATTCCAGTTCAAACGACTACCATTTGGTTTACATAATGCCCCAGCTACCTGGCAGAGACTTATCGACAATGTTTTAGGCCATGATCTTGAACCGCATGTTTTTGTCTATCTTGACGACGTGGTTATTTGTACGCAAACTTTCGAAGAACATGTACGGGTGCTCGAAGAGGTTTTTAAGAGGTTAACGGATGCTAAAATTACTGTTAGCGTGGATAAGTGTCAGTTCTGCCGTCCTGAAATGAAGTATCTTGGGTATGTAGTTGATCGTTTTGGGTTGCATGTGGATCCGGATAAGGTGAAGGCAATGTTGGAGTTACCGACTCCTCGTAATATTACGGAAGTTCGTCGTATGGTTGGAACCTTCTCCTGGTACCGGAGATTTATACCTAATTTTTCAACCATCATGGTCCCCATCACGGGTCTTCTGAGGAAAAATCGTCCTTTTGTGTGGTCTTCTGAATGTGAGTCTTCGTTTCGTCGTGTTAAGGAATGTTTGGTTTCTGCGCCGATTCTTACGTGTCCCGATTTTAATAAACCCTTTGTTGTACAGACCGATAGTAGTGGTTATGGTTTAGGGGTTGTGTTGAGTCAGCCTCACGAGGATGGTGACAAGGTTATTTGCTATTTAAGTAGATCTCTTACTCGCCAAGAACGGAATTTTTCAACCACTGAACGCGAATGTCTCGCTGTGGTTTGGGCACTTGAACAACTTCGGCCTTATTTAGAGGGTGTTTCTTTTACCGTCATTACGGATCACTATAGCCTACTGTGGCTACAGAAGTTGCAGAGTCCGAAGGGTCGTCTAGCCCGATGGGCAGTCAAAATGCAACAGTATAACTTCCAAATTATACATCGCAAAGGTCGTGAACACGTGGTACCAGATGCTCTTTCTCGGTCCGTCCCTGTTGTCGATGAGGTGTCTGTGGGGGTTTCATCTGAAGAGGTACCGCCCCCTCCGTTTGATACAACCAATGATAAGTGGTATTGTAAGATGGTGAAGAATGTCGCTAGTAATCCCCTTAAATTTCCGGATTGGCGTGTGAAGGATAATCTCCTCTTCAAACATGTTGTCAATAAGTACACACAACCGCTGTCGCCTGGTGAATCTTGGAAACTGGTAGTTCCCAAGGCTGGTAGGTCGCGTATAATCATGGAAGCCCATGTCCCTCCCACATCTGGACATACGGGTATTTTTAAAACCTTCCACAGAGTAGCTGAGCGTTTTTACTGGCCGAAAATGAGGGTTGACGTCGCTAGGTATGTTAATCGTTGCGAGGTGTGTGCGGCGCATAAGGTGTCACAAGGTAAACTTGTTGATAAGATGGCGTCTCATCCAAAGCCTAGCAGGCCGTGGGAAATGATTTGCACAGATCTGATGGGGCCTCTTCCTAGGTCGAAACGAGGTAATTCTTTCATCCTTGTCGTTACGGATTATTTGACCAAGTATGTGCTGATATACCCACTTAGAACAGCGTCTGCAGCGGCCGTTGCTCGTAAGATTGAAGATGAAGTATTTCTTGTATATGGGGTACCCAAGGTGATTTTGTGTGATAATGGTCCCCAATATCGTAGTAATCTTTTCCGAAGTTTAGCTTCCCGATATAGCTGTCGTATCAAGCTGAATGCCAATTATCATCCAAGGGCTAACCCGTGTGAAAGAGTTAACCGTGTGATTAAGACTATGATGGCTTCCTATGTCTCGGATAATCATCGTTGTTGGGACGAGCATCTCGCTCAGATAGGATGTGCGATTAGAACATCTACTCATGAAGTCACGAAGGTAACACCGTATTTCGCTAATTTTGGTAGGTCTATGCTGTTGTCTGGTGCCGATTATGTTGATAATTCAGATTTAGATCTGGGAGATAGTGTGAGAACTCCCGAGAGTAGTCGTAATGAGAGTTTTAGGAAATTGTTCGCTGACATCAGGAAACGGTTAGAGGATGCCAATCAGAAGGCTTGTGATAGCCATAATCTGCGGCGTAGGCATGTTGAGTATCTCCCGCACGATTTAGTGTGGAAGAGGAATTTTGTCCTTTCGGATGCTGCGAGGTATTACACGCGTAAGCTAGCGCCTAAGTATATAGGGCCCTACTCGATAGCTAAGAGGGTATCTCCGTGGACGTATGAGTTACACGATAAGGATGGAGCTATGGCAGGAGTATGGCACTGCAAGGACTTGAAACCATACTCTACGCAACCGCCTGACGATGAAAATTAACCTTTCCGGGTTAATTTTCTTTGACGAAAGGGGGGGAATCTGTAACGCGAAAAATTCGCCGAGCCGTTGTAAATTTAATTTGGCTAACCTGTCGACTGAGAGAAGTCACAGCGCTGTCGGAACCGAGTTAAAAATTTCAGTCCTCCATTTGCCGTCAAGGTGTGAACACACATCTGAACAAAAGATATTTGCATGTGCTCTGGGAGCCATAACGCTATTTCACGGAAAGCCTGATAAATTCTACATAGGGGATGAAAATATCGCTCGATTTAACAAATCGAAGGTCTGACCCAATAATATACTGGACCAGGGGGTGCCGATGACCAAAGGATTCCAGTAGAATTGGTAGATTTAGGAAACCACGTGGTAAATTTCCGTAGACGGCATTGGATTCACTAAAAAGGTAAATGGTTGAAAGATACTTTCTCGGAATTAACAGATTTGTAGGCAATTTAACGTAGAAATTCTGCTTTGATTCGTAATTTATTGGAGTTTGTAATCTGGGTTCGCGGGATAGTTTCGTTATATTTTATAAATTTTTATTAATTCATATTCTTCATGGCTTTATATTTTGTTGAAAAAAGAATATATCACAGGGGTTGTATAAACATTCAGGGATGTGTCCAACGACGTAGTTTTATATTATGGGTTTTTATTGGTATCGTAGTTTTTTGCTAAGCGGAAAAAAACCAGTCATATAGTTTTTATTTTCAGAGTAGGTGGCTTTTATACAGTTAAAAGTCATGAGGTGTAATTATTTGCGAATTTCGGGTATAGTTATTATAGTCAGTATGATGGGATATTACGGGGGTACGTCGAAAATTTGACCGGGGTAAAATGTAAACCCTATGTAGAGGCTAATTCGTTTCTCTATTTTAGGGGGGTTTTAGTATACGGACATAAAAACGCTAATTGGAATTTAATGGGTCGGTGAGACCAGTTCCAGGAGGCCTGGATTAATCTGGAGGAATTTCAGTTCCTGTTCTGGTGCCGGGAAAGGAAAGGTTACAGTTTTCCTTTCTTATTTCTTTAAACTCAGTAGTAAATTCACATCTATGCTTCACATATTACCGTTTTTTTTATATTAAGTTTTATTTATTTTTTTTCTTACTTGAATTTTGTATTTGAAATTTTTTTGAAATCTTGCTCATAGATTAAGATACGCTGGAACACTTGGTACGTACCTAGTATAGCGGTATTTAGTAGTTTTTTTTTTGCCTATTTCTAATGGTTTCTTGTATATAATTTTGCGCCGTATATAATTTTGAGCTGTATATTCTCCAGCAACGCTAAACTCGTTGTAATTTAAATTTCTGGCTTATGCAACCATTATATTGGTATAAATTGCGGAAGTGTGAACCCTTGTAACTGTACATTGGTGTTTTTTGGACATATATATAATATATTATCGTTGTAATTTTTGGAATTTTGTACATGAACAATTTGATCGATTCTCTAGAATCTTTGCTTTGAGACATCGGTGTAGTTTGGGGCCCTCAGCTCTACTGCACCCTGAGATTACAGCCTTCAGCTGAGCTCAGACGATTTTTTTTTTATAATATTTTTCTTTTGGTAATGATATTGTATCATATATTTTGAAAGAGACCTTTGGTCCACCAAGATTAATTAAAATTTCAATCAGGGTGTATTTGCTGACTTTTATTTATTTATGATAATTTACCTATCAGTTTAACCTTTGGAGTGTGTAGTGAGTGTTGTTAACCCACTGAGGAGTTGTGGGCTAACTTAGGAAGTCTTGGGTGCTTGCCAAAACTTCTCTGGCGCCCTTTATGTATACTCAATAATTTTTTTGAAGAATCCACCCCTTCTTCGACTCGAAGCTAGTCGACTGGCGAGCACGGGTTGTACCACGTGAGACAACCCGCATACCTATAACGAGCACTGTGAGGGTTTGTAGGTTTTTTCTCGTTATACTGTGACAATCAACAAAGCTTAAGGCCTGTTTCCAACGTTGACATCTGAAAATATATATTGGTAATATTTTATTTTGAAACACAATAACATCTACTACACTGCTTCTTATAAGAAAATTACTAATATCCTTTGCTAAATAATATTGTAAAATTTACCTTGTGTCATCCTTGGGAAATCTGAAGGAAGATGTTTTTGCCCAATCTCTACTTCTACAACCGTCCACACAACACATTCGTGGCATTTTCTTTTTAATAAATATCCTGTAATAATAATCAAATAATTCACTGAAAATACAGTCCACCCGGTATACTATCAACTCCGCTCGTACCTTTAACTACAAAAGACACACGGTAACTGTATATCGATCGATTCGGAGTTTCAGGATACCGAAAAAGAGTAGCATCGGAGACCGAGTGAGATAGATATCGCGCTAGGAGGAGCTTAGAGTGAATCTACTATTCATTTGTTTATGTACGGTGACGGCGTAAGTACGAAAAGAATCATGAAGAAAGAGAGGTAAATACGTTGGGATATATCCAAGCACATCATTAAACTTCTCTGCGTCAAATTGAAAATGAAATAGGCGTTCCAAAAACTACTGCAGGAAGGATTTTAAAGAAATATAAATTTCGGCCTTATCGGACATCCGTCCGTCAAAAATTATACCCAAACGATTTTTTGAGAAGAACACAATTTGCACAATGGTATATAAGAAAATGTAATGAACAGCCAAATTTTTATCCAATATTTCAATATTTAGGGATGAAGCTCGCATAAGCAGTGCAGGAATATTTAACAGACATAATGAACTATATTGGAATGACTCAAATCCACACTTAGTTCAGGGGATCAGGAGACAAGGCTTTAACGTTAGTTGTTTTGTCAAACATAATAAATTAGTTTATCATATATTTGATGAAGAAGTGTTGGCTGATAGGGACACATTTTAATTCCAACAAGATGGAGCATCTGCCCATAATGCTCTATTCATTAGAGATTATTTAAACGAAAAATTTCCTAATCGGTGGATTCGTACTTATGGACCGGTTAGGTGGCCCCCTCGTTCCCCGGAAGTAAATCCTCCTGATTTTTTTATTTGGAGAATTAAAAAAAATAATATTTACAAGACTAACTTCGAGAGTAGGGAAGATTTATTACAAAATATTCATGCCGCATTTAGAAAAATAAAGCCAGTGCACATTCTCAATTGTGTAAGAAGAAGGTGTCAATTATTATTACAACAAAACAGAGGACATTTTGAACATTTAATGTAATTTTTACATTCTAATAAAATTAGTTATAGGTAGATTAGTTATTACAATATTTCTTGTTGTTTCAAAGTTTATTGTTTTTATTCTGGTTTTATTTTCTATTAATAATAATTTTGATAAATAAAATTGTCACCCATCAGTCTCCTTATAATTAAATGTTAAATTTCTTTACTGAGTGTATGTCATATCAGGTGAATGAGAATTACAAAAGGGAACGAAAAACATCAAAATATACAGGGTGTCCCATTTAAAACAACATAAGTTTGCATTATATTTCCTTAGTGAGCCCCCTAACAAAAAAATTCTGTGCGCCACTGAGCTCTTTAATATTATATCTATCAAAAGTTTTCATAGCGTTTTTTTATATTTTTCTTAATTGAGAAGTTATAGTACCTTGTAGTTTTCGACAGTTTTCAATAATCGCCCTGTATCTTCCAAGTGCAGGGAGTTATTAAAGATTTAATTAGGCTATCGTTATTATAACAATAAAAGAAGTCATAACATCTTAACTGTTTTTCTTCTATATCTTCTAGTTTACGAGATACCCTGCAAAACACACCAATTTGGGACACCCTGTACAGTACAGTGCGGTTTTTTTTTCAGCGATTGTCGAGATACGACAGTGCGCGTTCAGTACGGAGTGCTGGAATCAGAGATAAGCGATCAGAGCTCACTTCCTGCCGACCGATCGGAAAAAAAACCAGACGCCGATTTTTGTGTGTGTGTGTGTGTGTGTGTGGTGAGACGTTCGACCCAGTTTCTCCAAACCGTAAGTTTTTGAATTTGAAAACCCTTTTTTTCATTTTTTTCGGAGTTAAGGGAAAACCATATTATTTTTTTTGTCAGTCCCGCCATATAAGTGCTATGCTGAACTTGAGCCGTATATTACTTTAATGAGATATATATTTATATTACCGTAGTTATATACATTATAAAGTTTTTTTTCATTTTGGTTGTTGTACAAATGTATACTATTACCGTAGTCATACATTATAAAGTTTTTTTTCATTTTGGTTGTTGTACAATTGTAGACAGGGACGTTGACGAAGGGTACACCCATTTGACTTGAGATATATTACCGTAGTCATACATTATAAAGTTTTTTTTTTCATGTTAGTTGTTATATAGTTTTGTACGGGGACATTTACGAGGGGGTACATCCATTAACCCCGAGCTACACATCATCATCATCATCATCAATCAGCCTGTCGCATCCACTGCAGGATATAGGCCTCCCTCATTTCTGCCCACTGTCTTCTGTCTTGAGTGCTCTGCATCCAGTTTGTAGTCATTCTTCTGATATCGTCCGTCCATCGCGTGGGAGGTCTTCCCTTGTTTCTTTTGTCAGTCCTTGGTCTCCACTCGAGCAGCCTTTTTGTCCATCGTCCATCTGTCATGCGGGCCACATGTCCAGCCCAGTTCCATTTGAGTTTTTCCACCTGATAGATAACATCCGTGACTCCTGTTCTCGCCCTTAGGTCTTCATTTCTTATGCGGTCACGGAGTGACACACCAAGCATCGATCTTTCCATCCTACGTTGGGCTACTCTAAGCTTCTTAGCGGATGTGGCTGTCAGAGTCAAAGTTTCGGCTCCGTAGGTCATAACTGGTAGAACGCACTGATTATAGGCCTTTCGCTTCAGACACATTGGGAGATTGCCCTTAAACACTTCCCTCATTTTACCAAATGCAGCCCAAGAGAGCGTAATTCTTCTTCTTAATTCACATGTTTGATTGTCTCTCGAGATTTTTATCTCATGACCCAGGTATGTATACTTATCCACCAACTCTACCTCCCCGTCACCAATAGCAATATTTCCACTAGGAACCAGATTCGTCATATATTTCGTTTTCGATATATTAATTTTTAATCCAACCCGAGCACATACCTCCTGAAGATCTTCCAGCATTATCTTAATATCCTGTAGGCTGTCTGACATCAAGGCTATATCATCTGCGAAGCGCAGGTCTGTTAGGTTTAATCCACCTATATTCAAGCCTTTTCCGCTCCATTCAAGCATTCCAAAGGTGTATTGCAGAATTGTGGTAAACAGTTTTGGTGACATAGTGTCACCTTGCCTCACTCCTCTACGTATTTTTATGGGGTTGGTGTTTTCGTGCAGTCTTACCATCATGGTAGCATTCTTATATATGTTGTATATTAGCTTAGTGTAACGATAGTCGACACGACATTTTTGTAAGGAGTTTAAAACTGCACTCATCTGAACAGTGTCAAAGGCCTTGTGGAAGTCCACAAAGGCAATGACAAGCGGTCTGTTATACTCTATTGATTTTTCGATCAGGGTTTTGATGCTTTGTAGGTGGTCATTTGTTCCAAAACCTTTGCGCAATCCGGCCTGTTCTATTGGCTGGTAAAAATCGAGTTTGTTTTCCAGTCGTGTAGTGATAATTCTCGTGAATAGTTTATAGAGATGACTGAGTAAGCTTATTGGCCTATAATTTTCCAGTTCAGCTGTATCACCTTTCTTGTAAATTAAGATCACGATGGCATTATACCATCTGTCTGGTATGGTGCTATTGAAAAGACAAAGATTGAAGAGTTTTGCTATGTTCTCAAGTAAACAATTACCACCCTCCCTAACTGCGTCGGCAACTACGCAGTCCTCTCCAGGAGCTTTGTTGTTTTTTGTTTTCTTCAGTGCCAGCTTTATTTCGTCCAGAGTGATATCGGGCAATAATTCTAATCCTTGATTAACGATGCCTTTTCTCTTTGTCAATATCTCCGGTTCTGCTTCTAAATTAATTTCATCTTGGCTTTTATATAATAGGCGGTAGAAGTCGTCAACCACTTTTAGAATATCTTCTCGGTTTGTTGTAATATGCCCCAGTTTATCCCTTATCTTTGTCATTTCTTTCTTTCCGCTTTCCAACTTTCTACGTAAGACCCTCATACTTTTATTTTTTTCTATTGTTTGTTCGATCTGCTTTTGGTTGTATGTTCTGATGTCACATCTTATAGCCTTTGAAACTTCCCTGTTTATTTGTCTTAGTTCTTCAGCAGTAGTTAGTTTTCCACTCCCCATGTCTCTTCTTTGTTTCATTTTCCGCATAGTGGTATCACTTAATTTCGATTGTTTCTTGGTTGTTGGGCAGTAATCGTTTTGGCTCTCTAGTATGGCGGTTGTGATGGCCTCGTTCAGGACATTTATGTTTTCTTCTGTCTCGGTGCCACTTAACTTATTTGTGATGCATTTCTGGAAGCCAGTCATGTCTGATGGACTCTCCCATGTTCTGTTACTGTTGGTCTTTCTGATCAACTTATGTCGTTCCTTATCAACGTCAATCGTTACTTTGGCTCGAACGATCCTATGGTCGCTTCCAGTGGTTATCCTGTTCAATACTGATACGTCTTTAATTATGTATTTTTTATCAGTGATTATAAAATCTATTTCATTTCTTGTTCGTCCGTCCGGGCTTCTCCACGTCCATCTCTTATTTTGTCTCTTAGGAAAGAAGCTATTCATCTGGAATAGGTTGTTTTGTAACAGGAAATCAAGCAAGGTGTCGCCCCTATCATTTCTTCCCCCCAGTCCATGGTTCCCCAGTGCAAACTCAGTATCGTTCAGCCTTATTCCCATCTTGGCGTTGAAATCGCCACATAGGATAGTATAATGTGTTTTTTGACCACTAAGAGCACACAGATTACTTTAATCATACATTGTAATATATTTCCGTTATAGTTATTATACAAGGGACACGTCACTTAAAATTGAGATACACATTATATTACTTTCAATTTGGTTTCATGTATATTGTTTCCAAGAATAGGGTTCAGGCATAGTATACCGTAATTAGGGGAGAGTTCTGCTCAATACTTGTATGTACCTCTGGTATACAGGACGCGCCAACGACCTTATATTTGTCGATTTAATCGTGTTCACTTCAAGAAAACTAAGATACCACTAATAAATAAAGATTTGTTCGGATATCGAAGGTCACTCGTGTCAGCAGAACACGTCCGGTTACGAATTCATTTTTCTGCAGTGTAGACGAAACTGCTAATAGGTAACTTCATATCAAGGGAGCCAAATACAGTAATGATTAGCTAGGTCACGGTCTTGTGTTTATATTCTAGTAAGGAGCCCGTTCCATATGTTTGCTTAAAGAAAAAACCCGGACGCTTTTCGCTGATCCGATACTAACTGAGAGGTAAATCAAAAACACTTAAAGAAACCGGAGTTAATGGAAAACCCGACGATTAGTTAAAATAGGAAATAAATACATAAAGAAATCCTAGCGATATCTAGTGCACGATACGAATTTACTTTTGTTATTATTGCGCTATCATTGTATACCATAGGTATTAAAAGAGTTTTTTTATTGTGTTGTTATTTACCTGATTGTAATATAGACATTAGGTATTTGTTATCTACCTAGTCTGTTTTCCTTATACCCGACATCCCCTCCCTAGATACAGGTGGACTGGACCCGGGAACGTACGGGCCCGAACGACACGGCGAACCTCAGAGCTCAGGATTGGCACATCGTTTAAGTCCAAGGGGATCCACAACACCCTTCCGCTCGGGCTGGGAAAGTACCCTCTCTAAAGGTTCATAAAGGGGGGGAAGAATCCTGCTCTCTCGTGCCCTACGGCACTGGTGACAGCAAGCATTGCAAAAATATAAGTAAACAATTAACAAACGACTCAGAGTTGTTACAGTAAGAACATTAGTTTGTTCTCCTTTTGAGACCATGTTAAAACTTGCCAATAATGTTACCGAATTAGATCGGACAATGTCAATTAGACAATTTAAGAATTTAAGTATTTATGAATATATTAAGAAATTTGGTGTATGAACAGTTCTGGAAATTAGTCGTATTTGCCTTATTTCTAATGGGCGCTGCAGCCTTTTAAGGGGGCGGTAGCGGATTCAGAAGCAAATAATAAGCAGTCAATAGGAATGGTGAAATAAAAATGATTTAATAACGGTTAATAAGCAGTTTTAAATTGGCATTAATAATAATACTAATAATTATAATAATTTTTTTTTAGTTCAGAATAGAAGTATATGACTTGTCCTCGCACGTTGATAAGCGAACGCGCGATGTTCATACAAAATAACATGTTTCGACATGTTCGCACACAGACAAGTTGAATCATGCACGAAATGAAACGTATAAAAGCAACAGCTCTACGAATTTTTTGTTAGTTAGTTGTATGTGTTTGGCGTGTGTGTATGTGAGTGGTGTGTCATTATATAAACATTACTATCTATAAATCTATTGAGAATATAGTTTTTGTATGAAAATGACTGAATCTTCTTCTAAATTAAAAAGGAAATGCCGGCAATACAGTACTGAATATTTAAAATATGGATTTGCGGAATCTTCTACAAACAAATCATTACCTATGTGTTTCATTTGCCGAAAAGTTTTTTCAAATGAAGCTATGAAACCTTCTAGGCTACAAGAGCATTTACAATACATAAAATGCATCCCGATAAGAAGAACAAAGATATATTCTATTTTCAAGAACTCGAAAAACAATATTTAAAACAGCCAACTATATCAAACCTTTTTGCATCGTCTTCTAAACGAGACGATGATGGGCTACGAGCCTCATATAACGTTTCATTGTTAATCGCAAAGTCATGAAAACCACACACCATTCACGAGGAATTGATTTTGCCGGCAGTCGAAGAGATATTAAAAACTGTTCTCCATCATAAGACACCATTTGACATCATTAAAAAAATTCCTCTCAGTAATAATTCAGTGCAAAGAAGAATCGATGAAATGGCAAATGACGTTGAAATATCATTATGCGATTACCTACAGACTTGCAAATTTTCCATTCAACTCGATGAATCAGCTCAACCAAGTAACGAAGCTCTACTCTTATCATACGTACGATTTATAAAAGAAGAAAAATTCATCAAGAGTTATTGTTTGCTAAGAATTTGGAATCTGATACAAAGGTACATTCTATATTTAATATCATGCAAGTATATTTTTACAGAGGAAAAAAAATTCCTATTAGCAATATTTTGTCTGCTGCTACTGATGGTGCTCCAGCAATGACCGGGCGTCATAAGGGTTTTATAGCACATTTGAGAAAAGCAGTGCCAAATGTACTCGCTGTACAGTGTATTATTCACCGTCAGCATTTGATTGCAAAAAAATTAAATGAACGTCTGCATGCGTCCCTCAATAACGTTATTAAAGCAATCAATATCATTAGAAGCAATTCATTGAATGGCCGTTTGTTTCATAAGCTTTGCAATGAAAATGATGAAGACTACAATCGCTTGCTGCTGCACACAGTAGTACGTTGGCTCTCTAAAGGTGTTTGTCTGAATCGTTTTTTCAATCTATTTGACTCAGTGTTGGAATTTCTTGAAGAAAACGAACAATTGCGCGAAAAACTGATTACGTCAAAAAATGACATCGCTTATTTGATGGACCTGTTTAAAGTATTTAATCAAGTTAATCTACAATTGCAAGGTGATGATTTAAACTTAATTAAAACTAAAAACGTCATAGCTGCTTTTGCAGGAAAACTTCTTATATTCAAAAGAAATCTTGGTAGAGGTGAGTACAACCATTTTCCCACATTATCAACAGTGTCTGCAAAACCGGAAGATTTACTTACTTACTGCCACCACTTGGAAGTTCTTCATGTTGATTTTACAGAGCGTTTCCAAGATATTTTAAACATGGAAATACCAAGTTGGGTTATAGATCCTTTCGCAAACACAGATACTGAAGGCTCATTAAATTTGGAAGAGGTAGAACTCACAACTAACGAAGAACTGAAAGTAAAATTCAAACGTGGATATCAAGAGCTCTGGCTTCAAAAACCAATACCAGTTTTCTATCCTGGATTGTGGACAACAGTACAGAAGTTATTAATTGCATTTCCTTCGTCCTATATGGCTGAGCGTGCATTCAGTGCAGTAACTGATTTGCTGTCAAAGGAGAGGAACAGACTACACATTACTGAACGTGGCGATCTGCGATTGATGTTAACGAAATTGGAACCCGATATTAACAAACTGGTAACACTCCACCAGCCTCAACCGTCTCAGTGATTTTTTCTTTATTATTAATTTTGTATTTTTTATTGTATTGCATTTCTTATTTATATTGTGATTGTATTTCTTATTGATTCTGTGTTTATATTTAAAAGTTTAATAAACAATTTTATTGTACATTTGGTAGTCGTTTAATAAATTTATACTTCATCATTCCTCTAAAATAAAATTTAGACATTAACTGAAATTAAAGCTAAATACAGATCAATTGGGACGGTACAGATGATATTCAAATAAAATTAACTACTTTGGACTAACCAGCGACTGGGAGGGGGGGCGGATAAATTTTTGTTCTCTTCTATAGGGGGCGGGGGTCCAGAAAAGGTTGGGAACCACTGCTCTACATTAATCAATATACTACTATTATATTTATGAATGGCCATTCTACACAATATTAGGATACAATTTTTGTATTATCAATTCTTATTCCATGTAATAAAAAATAAATCTTGTTTGGAATAAATTATTAATATTCTAATTTTGTGTTTACCCACAAAATGTGAAATCGTTACGCTACTGATTTTCAATTTTACAATATGGCGATGGTTTTGACAACAAGTTAGCGCATACGTCTGCAGCTTCAAGTGGCTTCAACTTTCGTGAAACGGACTTGACTACGTCTTCATATTCGCTCTTGTTGAGCTGCAAGTGAATAGCCGCGTCCACACTGAACGAATTGCCTTGCGAGGCTGCCTCGGGCTTTGGCCTCGCGAGCCAGCCTCGGTTGAATTTGGCTCCACAAAATAAATTCAAGTCGTAGTTTGCTTCGCGAGGCAGCCCGAGCCACATATTTTGTGAGACAAATTGACCGTTTTTGTCAACAGTGTCGGATCAGTGTTGTGTTTAGTTGTTTTCAGTTGAAGTCATGGCTCCTTATGTGCAAATTGTTAAAGCCAAAGAAATACGTTCATTTATCGCTAATCACTTTGTTACCAAGGAATCAATCCCATGGCAGAATAGCTACCAATAAACAAAAAAACTTCTCATGAAGGGTATCCTGCGTGTTTCCTGTGCTATTTCTGTCTGTCATAAATTGGAAGCAGTCATATGCAAACCAATTGGATTTATATATGTCTCCAGTACCTGAAATTTGTATTTATTATACTATAGCACTTTCAAAAATTTGTGGCATCGAGCATACAGTGAATTTAATAAATACGAATACTTGTCTGATCCTGTAATCATACTTTTTTATCTCAAGACTTTTCTCTTCTATAAGACCCTAGTAAAGACTCCATTTTTTCTCTGATTCCCCGACAGGAGGAGACATTTCCTTTGAAATATTTCTTCACGTATCTTCTCTTAAAGATCTGTTTAGGTATTTGGGATTTTTAGAATTCCACAACCGGTTGTAACTCTCATACAATTCGATTAGTTGCCGACACTGTTCTTTATTCATTTTATAAGTTTCCTTTAAACTTTTTCATACCACCGTCTAGACTGCGCGAGCAAATTGAACTGAAACTCTTTTGAGCACGTCCACGTTACCGACAGCATTCGGCTCGGGACGAGGCCGCCTCGGGTGAGGCAGCGCGTCCTAAAATTAAGGGCGAGGCACGTCTACACTAAGCGAGCATTTGCTTCGCGAGGCAGCCTCGCGAGCCAATTCGTTCAGTGTGGATGCAGCTAATTCATAATAATGCGGTGTATTATGATTCAAAATTCAGGTAACGGTTGAAAATCAATAAGAATAATTTCTATAGACGTGTATGAATGAATTTACAAAATACAGAGAGTTTTCCTACACATAGTATTAATATATTGAAAAATATTTTAGAAATAAAACCCATATTATCTCTCCAAGGTCCACCAATGGATGAAATCACTTCACCTTTATTATCAAATATAATTATCTGGAGTTCATATTTCGATCTATTTATATGGTTTTCTTGAGTGACACCGTGTGATTAGACGAAAGTGAATACTGTAAAAAATGGAAACCGAAGACAGTCACAAGGAAATGCAATCTTTTCCAAAACCAGGTAAGCTCAACAATTATTTTGGGACCTATAAAAAGTACATTCTAAGTTGTGAGCCAGTGAAAAAGTTATGTGAAAAGCCAGTAAAACAAAAGTGTATAAATGCTATAATCGTGTATTGGGGTAGTAACTACATGGTGAAATATGGAAAATAGAAAAAAAATTAGAAGAAACATATTAGTACGCAGTTTATAGACATTACATGGAAATACAATGATTAACTTTTGCTAGATTGACTTGGCAAATTGCATCAAACAAAACCAAATACCTAAAAAAATTACAAAAATATTCACCAATACTCAATCCTAAGGACTAACGATAGAATTAATTTTTTAGAATACAGTCAACATTTAAATATTTCAAAATTTGTATCAGAAAAAGTTTAACGATCGCTGGAATGAAGAGCTTTATTTATTCAAATTCTACAGTAACAAATGGCATTCTTATTTCGGTTTTATAGTGTCAGACCTCATAAATTTATTGTTCTGTTGATACAGTTACTTAAAATAGGAGGTGTACACATGACTTTTGTTTCCGTTTTTCGGAGAGAATACTGTGAGAATCATGTTTTTTATTCTAGATACTGTTTTTGTTAATTTTTCTGAAGAATCTGTTAACTGCTCAAATAAAATTTTATGTGGTATTGAGTGTGCAGTTGCCTGTAATTTCAATTAAGTGATTACTGGTAGTTTGAAATGTTGAGATTTTGGTTTATTAAAAAAAACACCATTTATTCACAACAATAACACTTACATTTATTTTATTTTTGAAAAATATGTGCTTTTTGTATTTTCTCGTGAAGTGAGTATCTTAGTGTTTTAGATGCTTTCTGTTTTAGATTTGACTACATATTTGTTGTTGCGTCTCCTCGTGACTGGCTGTAAACTCGTGTATTAGAACGGCTGGATTTTTGTTTAAACGTGTAGCTGTCGGTTTAAAAATATTATTCAGACCGGGAGATGGTGACACAAAATTTCTGGTCATTTGTACGAAGTATGGACCCTTCAGGGGCTAATCACAGATAACACACAGATAGATGAGATACTGATTGTGGCGCCATCTAAAGAGCCTGTCGACTAAACAATTTCTGTAATTTTAGGTTTTGGCGGTATATTCAAATATACTGTATTTCAATTATTTTATTTCAAAATAACCATTTATAGTCCATCATTTGACATTTCATTCAATTTAACTAAATAATGATTAGATGTTGAATCAAATTAACTGAAATATCAAATGATGGACTATAAATGGTTAACTAAATTGGAAAAAATAAAACAGTAATCATATAAACAGTTTGTTTATTTTGGTATAAAAATACACAACAAATAATTTTTTTCACAAAGTACTTTTCTTAACAAACGGAATGACAATAAATAAACTATAAAGTAACAACAATGCAATAATTAAAAAATAATTTGAGTAACATACAATCTAGATTGGAGTATCATTAGATTTTTAAATGATATTAAATCAAGATAAAAGTAGAACATTATTTATGATAAGTTTATATTAATTAATTTATTTATTATTACAATCGTGTGAACACACAGAGCTGTACAAACTGCTGGAGTATAACTGCTACTTACTTAATCAAAAAAAGTTTTAGCAATGAGTAGTTAACTACAATTTTTGGCAACTTCCTGTGAAAGAAAACATTTGAGTATAATTACTGTGAATGTTAGAACAAAGTAATTGAAATATTTTTAAATGAAATGTTGTGAAATACTGCCCAGCTCTGTAAATACAAGGTGCCAAGTAATTACATATAAGAGTGCTAAACAGCACTTGTGACTGTACAACATTCAAAATAATATACCTAACATTTCTTTTTCACTTACAACACATATTTATTTCTCTACTGGAAGTATTAAATAGGTTTATATCACAAGCTTAAACCTAGTATATTGCATATTTGTATATTTCTACATTTAAAAGCATTCCGTTCTTATGAAACCATCGCATAAGGCAGCTTAAGTTACTCTGCAGCTCCTGGCAGTCTATGATTGTTAAAATGTTTGTTAAGGGCTCTTAAAATCCCACCGTCTCGTGGAAGTCCTTTCTCGTTTCTGGTTGAGGTTCTACAAGTAAACACACAAAATAACAACAATAAATGAGTAAACACACAAATATGTTTGAAAATTTATGTCAACAAAAGAAAACAAAACGCGCTTACTATTGAAATAATAAGTTTACACATGTTTGTGTACTAAGCCAAAAAAATATCAAAAAATGTTTGGTTTTTTTGGATTTCTTTTTTGGACTTTTCGATTTTTTTAGAAATTCTTGATTTTTTTTTGGTTTTTAACTATTTTTTGATTTTTGATTTTTTGTCTTTATTGGATATTTTGGATTTTTGGTTACCGCTAGACCAAATACGTAAGGCCTCAACAAAAGTTAATACTCACTTTCATTTCCCATAAATTGTCATACCATCACCATGGGCTGGCTATATATGAAAATCGGCATAGCTATAACATAAAATAAAACCCAGATTATTATTTCTTCAATAGGTACATTTTAAAATGGAATTGTCTGAGTATGGTGTACACACTAGATATAAATTAAGTGAATGAAAAGACGAGTACTGAGTGTGTCATTTTATTAAAATTCCAGCTAAGCGCTTTCTGCCATCAGGCCATTCTGAAAGCTGAGAAAAACATAGAATAGGTGTCAAAAAACATCAAACCCTGTAACTGCTACTTACAATGAAATAAAATGTTTGATGTTATATCATTATTTAAGTAAAATTTGTTAAAATTACCCTATAAAGAGGGTGTACACACATATCCTTTAGTTGATAATTTCAAATTAGACGTTTCGTTACGTGAATTACAATTGTACACGCTATTTATAGAGCGATTTTAACAAATTTTACTTAAATAATGATGTAACGTCAAACATTCTATTTCATTGTATGTAGCAGTTACAGGGTTTGATGTTTTTTGATACATATCCTCCATCGTTTCCTCCTCGACAAATTTAATGATTTATTACCACTGCTTTTCAGCCATATTAATTTTATCTTCCTGGGTTGGAGGAACAAAACTGTAAAAAGAAATATTTACATTATTAATGCAGCAAATTTTCAGTTTAGCTAATGTAAAAAACATCCATGATCTCTGAAGTTGTCGATTAAATTAGTAAAAATTCTGTATTTTATAATAATAAAGATAATGGTTGTTAATTGTGAAAGAAAAAATGCTCAAATGTTTTTAATAAAACTTACCGAGTACACCACTTATTAGACTCCTTCAGAACACACGTTGACATTGTGTTTTCAATTAATAACAATAAAGCAACGAAGCAACAGATAAATATTACATTATAGCAATTAATAAATACACCAAAATACCGAAACCTTATAATAACCTCAACACTTCAACTAAGAAACGATAACAGATAACAGAATATAACATGTGGGGACGAGCAATATGATATCGCGCATACGCAGTAATAAAAATCAATAAAATTTTCATTACTAACGACGTTACAGTTTTCGTTAATTTTTTGGAATTATCTTCCGATTTTAGTTACTCGACAGGCTCTATAGATGGCACGGCCTGCAGTGTCCCTAGCCTGGGGCTAATTACGTAATGTCGAAAAGGAAAGTGATGGTCATAGCGCAGGTACCGGCGGCCCAATCGCATGGGCGTTAATCGAACATGTCGGATAAATTACGAGTGTCGAACGATTTCTTACCAAAAAATGCTTGTTATGCGATACTTCTCCGGTGTGATTTACATCCCGTCCAGCGACAAGAACACATTAATTAAAAAAAAAAACAATCCTTCAACCATTTGTACCAGGCTAATGATTGCACAGCTAATCATCATTAAGTAGCCATTCACGAAAATCATCATGCCATACTTTTCCAACGGTTCCAAATGGCTGCCATACGCCGCAAAGGAGTATAATTTTGTTTACAAAACTATTTGTACCAGTATGGTATTTTGATTTTTGAAAAGTGTATGATACAATGTGACCGGCCACGCGATTTTCGTCATTACGTAATTAGACCCCTGAAGGGTCGCCATACTTGACCGGAAATTTTGTGTCACCATCTCCCGGTCTAATTGTTTAGATTATTTTCGACGTTTTATAACTATAGAAAATAAATGTAAAGTATTATTCAAAGATAATGAAATTGTTATACTGAACAGAATCTGCATTGAGACATTCATCGGCAAAAACATTTTATTAGTCCATTTTTGGCTATCACAATGAAAATTGTGGCTGCTACTGCAAAGTCGCCTTACTATAATGAAAAATATTATTTTGCTGAATTCTACTTACAATGATGGCAAATTAATTGGCTATCAATATAAATACAATTTTTTTATTTCGGAGTAGCAGAGAATTCTTTTCTGATAAACCATTTTTATAAAGTAGTAGCAAAGTGTTTTCGTTAAATGTTAAAATAGTATATTCTAAATCAAGGGTGGCATAAGAAAAATTCTACACGAGTAGAAAGATTTGTTTCCCGAGCCGTAGACGAGGGAAACAGTTCTACAAGTGTAGAATTTTGAATTCCACCCGTGTTTTAGATTATACTTTTTCTACAACTATCAAATAAAAAACAAAACAACGTATATTGAATTGCTAACTCCTTAATTTCTGGAGTAGTTGTGGTGAAATCATCACTGCTGTCAGTATCAAACACTAAAAAGAAAATGAAGCCATGTAATAGCTATGATTTGCATGAAATTATATAAATTTACTTACTTTTTATGGAGTATTAATCAATTTTAATTTGAAAAAATAGATAATTAAACAACTTTGACAATCGACATTTTTGACAGCTGACAACTGTGCCTAAATAGCGTTTTCTTTGTTGTTCTTCTTAAAAAGTGCCACATATGTGTGTATGTTTCTGGCTCTACGACCATATTAATCATTTCATGTTCACTTTAGAGGATTTTGATATTTCTGTACTACTTCTACTCTACGTTGCGCAGCTGGCCTATAAAAGGAACATGCCTATTTTCTTTTTTTGTCAAATGAACCGTCATATTTAGAGGGCACCACAAGTATTCATTCCATACCAAGGGCGAGAATGAATATTCTTGCCCTAGGGTTACAATGAAGCTATTCCATAATCAAAAACTACGTCGGAATATAGAAATTCTAGAATAGTCGTAGAAAAAGTATTTTACATCGCCAGAGAAGAATCTTTGCTGAAAAAGAAACGTTACGCTTATCGGCCAGGTCTCGAGCTCGAGGTTACTGCGTTGTTCGTGGTTGAATAGTGCTGAACGGAAGGTGGTAAGTGTTCTTTCGTTGACGGTTGTTGTTGAATGTCTTTGGTTAGAAGGTTTATAACAGGTATGTAAAATAAACGTTTCCATAACTGATTCATTATATTAAACCGATAATAATAAAAATGGGATTTTACTAGTTTATATTCCAATAAAATTATTGATTCTCACCAAACAGGTTCCGTGCAAATTAACAAGATGGCGCATGAGCCTCAAAAAGATTCCTATAAAGAAATCTCATCCTAATGGGATCTTGTTGCTTTTTTGGATAATTTCGAAGGTGCATATTAAGGTTCTTGAGCTTACGTTGTTATCTTTGACGTAGTTAGGTAAAGTTCTAAATTTGGCTTTATTTTTAATCGTGCTAACTGATAATTTTTTTCTTAAAGTATATACTAGTACGGCTGGTGTTCAACTTATTTCTATGTGTAGATAACAAACCTGAAATATTTTTTCGGAGCCAAAACTCATTTTGTATGTAACCTTTTGTTCATATGATGTAATCGTATTTCTATGTATGTGTTCTAGTTGTAAAGAACATGTTTTAAGGATAGGAAAATCCTGAAGGCACATTTGTTGTATCATCAATGTGTTAGAAAGAGACAAAATACATACAGGGTGTTTGGTAGGTCAATGGAAATTTTTTAAGGGATAATAGGGGACGCCATTTCGAAATAAACTGAAATTACTGAACAAACGAAAATACGCTATTTTATTTTGAAAACCTTTCAAGTACATACATAAAAATACAGAAAACAGTCTTTGTTGTTCAAAATGAGAACCACGATTCCTAATGCAAGCTCTTGCCCTGCGTCGTATTGCTGATGTGGTCCCGTTTAAACTCAGTTCTGTCCTTACAGTGTCAGCTGCATCGATAATCCTTTACATTAAATCAGCTTTACTGCGGATTGGGACTTGATAAACAAGTTCTTTCAATCTGCCCCAGATGTGAAAGTCACACATGTGATTGCATAAAAGAAAAAAAGCATAGTTTTAATTTTGATAACACAAAAATACTCAAGACTGAAAATAACAAAAAAAAAACTGGAATTCTATGAAATGGTATATATTCAAAAAAATAAACATTGCATAAACTCAAAAACTGATACAAATAATCTAAGCAAAATATATTACTACCTAATAAATTAACAACATTTCTCAGTGTACTATACTTCAAAACATTTTTCAGTGTAGACTTGTATATATATATTCTATAACTATAATTTAGTTCAAACCAACAACAAAACACAAAAAACAAGAATTCAACCAAAACTTGTCCTTCCATTATCACCTTAAGTTATAAATGTCGATTATACGTTTGTGAATGTTTGTAGTTTCTTGACGTGTTATTTTTAACAAATGTTTTAAAACAAGGATGACTTCCCTCAAATTTTTGAGGAGGATATATGCATCGTTTTGTGGTAAGCTGTTTTGTTTTGAAAGATGTTTTATAAATATTGACACTGCTTTTTATCTGTTTGTAGTATTTTGATAAAGGCTACACCGTATAGCCGAAACGTTAATAAACATGTTTCTTGTAAAACTAAGTTTTCGTTAGATTTATAATAAGGACCTAATCCCAAGAATATAAAGAAAAACAATATATCAAAGAGGTCCAAAAACTTTCTTTCAACTATATATATATATATATATATATATATATATATATATATATATATGGGCAATAAGTACAGTTCAACCATATAAATCACCAGGAGTGGATGGAATATTTCCAGCACTCCTGCAGCACGGTTTAGTGGAGATTCTTTCTCACCTGCTGAAGATTACAAGAGGCAGTGTATCAGTGGGTCTAATACCTAGAAAATGGTGAAGGGCAGGGGTAACCTTCATAACAAAAATAGGGAAAAAATATGGGACTACTTCTACTCAAAACGATGGAGAAAGTAGTGGATAACTACATAAGAATAGAGAAACTGGAGAATATACCCCTTCATAAATGACAGCATGCCTAAAGAGCGGGTCGATCAACTGAGATGGCTCTGTCTGTCAAAGAAGCACTGAAAAGGCGAGAAGTGAATGAAACCATTGTAAAATGGATGTATGAATTGTTGACGACGAGGATAGCTGAGACACAGAGGTGGGGAATCAAACCACCTCAGTTAAAGCCACTCGTGGGACACCTCAACGGGGAGTGATATCTCCCCTTCTATGGAGCCTCGTAGTAGCCTCTACAGGCTAACGGAGCTTGGCTTCGAACCTATGGGCTATTCTGATGACATAGTTATAATAGTCAGAGGCAAATGTGATTTATTACAAAAGGGCCTCAGAGTTATTGAGCAATGGTGCTTGTCAGTGGGGCTAAATATTAACCCAAACAAGACCATAGTAATTCCATTTACCTGGAAAAAAAACACTTCCAGCCATGAAACCCCTATCTTTAAACGGGGAAATCATAGAATGGGAATCAGAAGTTATATATCTAGGAATAACCCTAGACAGTAAGCTTCTATGGAATAAGCATGTTGAAATAACTGTTAGTAACGCAATAAGAGCTTTGATGGCGTGCATAAATCTAGCTGGTTAAAGTTGGGGCTGTAACCCAAAAATACTGCGATGGATGTACGCCACGATTGTGAGACCAGCAATTACGTATGGGACAATGGTTTGGCATACAAAAGCAAGTCAATACAGCACGAGGAGGACCCTCGACAAAGTTCAAAGGCTTGCCTATGTGTGCATCACTAGAGCTATGAGAACGTGTCCAACTAGGGCACTTGAGATCATTACAGATCCCACACCTCTACATCTGGCGATAGAAAGATCTGCCCAAGAGGCAATTCTTAGAATATCTAAGGAAAGTTCAGACGATGAGAGTATTAAAAATCAGGGAGCCTGGTCCTCTCTAACAAAATACACCTCATCAGCGAATCTTCCCAGTGACGAAATGATCAAGAAAGTAAGTATTGAAAAGAATTTCACTACGATGCTAAATAAGAGAAAAGACTAGGAAAGGGAATACACCAGCCAAACTCTCAAAGAAAACACCATTAGATGGTATGCAGATGGTTCAAAAACCACCACTGGAGCAGGCGGTGGAGTATTTGGGCCTGGCACCAGATACTCATTATCGTTAGGCTCCTTCCCGAACAACTTTCAGGCAGACATACTTGCGATCGAAAGATGCGTGGAAATGAACCTAGAAAGAAACTATCAGAAATGTGACATATCGATCCATTCTGATAGTCAAGCAGCTATCAAAGCATTGAGCTCCCATGTCGTTGACTCAAAGTTGGCAGGGGAGTGCTGAAGAAAACTTGATGAATTCGACAAAAATAACAGGGTCTCGTTAGTCTGGGTTCCTGGCCACTCGGGAATCAAGGGAAATGAAGAGGCCAATACACTTGCCAGGAAAGGAGCACAAACACCCTTTATTGACCCGGAGCCTTTCTGTGGTGTAGAAAAAGGCTCCTATAAGAAAGAGTTTCGGAAGAAATAGGAAACCCAAAGAGAAGCACTCTGGCGGTGCCTTACCGGGCTGGAGCATTCCAATAAGTTCCTGCGGAACTTTGACACTGCTATATCCAAAAAATATTTGGATCTTAGTAAAAATCAGCTACATCTCCTCACGGGCTTTCTTACAGGACACTGCCGCCTTAGGAAGCACCTAATGGCCTAGCAGAAATTGATGAGTGTAGATTCTGTGGGGAGGAGGATGAAACTCCGGATCACCTAGTTCTAGACTGCCTCGCTATTGCAAGCCAACGCAAGAAATGCTTCGGAAAAGAAACTTGTTAGAGTGAGGATATAACCTCGTTGAAGTCGTCCCAAATAGTAGAGTTCATTAGAACCCTGGAACTGGAAGGCGAGCTGTAGTAGTAGCGAGAACAGCTCTGATAGGGGCGGCACTTTAAACCTTAGGTTTCAGTGCATTGTAACCCCGTTAAAATCTAATCTAATTTAATCTAAATGTCTATGTCATTCCTTTTTCTCTTAAAATTTTTGAACTGTGCTTCCCATGATTTCTTTGGGTGTCCTTCTTTTCCCCTTACCTACTTCTCTAGCTTCGCACAAAGGTGTTCAAACCATTTACGTTGTTATTTTTTAATTGTGTTTAATACAGGTCGCGCGAATTCAGTTCGCGTACTGCTTAAATCTTTAGTCAATATAATATGACAAACGCGGTCTTTATTATGTCCGCCCTAACAAAATATATATTCGTTCTAAGCTTATTTCGA
The DNA here is from genome assembly GCA_963921935.1 of Galeruca laticollis. NCBI lineage: Eukaryota > Metazoa > Arthropoda > Insecta > Coleoptera > Chrysomelidae > Galeruca > Galeruca laticollis. Next base: position 77,195,054 of record OY998183.1, read on the forward strand.
TGCTTTTCTTATTTTCAGCTGGTTTTATTGGTATCAGGCATCTACAATATGCTTTAATGTTTACTGGAGCCATAGTTGTCTACGGAATGAGGACTGTTCTAATCATTGCAATTGTCGATATGATAGAGGTATTTATTTAAAAATATTTTTGAAATCTCTACAAAAATGAATATACGAACAAAGTTTTTAGTTCTATGTAAATTATAAATTTGTAAAAGTGTAATACTTGTTTTTGATGCTTTAGATTTTGAAAATGTCACATTAAAATATATAATCTTTATTTGCATTTCTATGGGCTCAATTTGTTAAAGAAATCAAAGAATTTTTGACCAAAAGATCTGAAATAATAAATTCATTTTCCAATTAGAAATAGTTGAGATAATTCGTAACTTACAAACAATAGAAATGGAATGTTTGAATTATTTTCGGTATTTTATGTGAATCGAAAAAATGTATTTATTATTAGGGTTAGCGTGTTTCGATACTATTCTTAAGGGGCGTTCCCACGAGGCGTTAATCACGACAGTGAACCACGCTTTCGTGAAATACACTTCTGTGTGAACGCATAGTCGTTAAACTTGCTTTCGTGAGGAACGGCGCACGACTCAAGTGTGGATAGCAAACCTGTTTGATTTTCAGTCGTGATATACCGTTAGTGAAGCCAAGATGTCGTCACAGCAACGTGGAATTATTAAGTTTAACGACAGTGAAACTACGCGTTTTTTGGAGTTATATTCGATGGAAAAGGTGTTATGTGATCAAACTTTGGAGGAATACCGTGATAGAGATTTACGAGCCGCCGCAGCTAAGAGAATAAGTAATGAATTAAATATTCCTGGATCTGGACCAAAAGAAGTTGTAGCAAAATTAAAAAATTTAAGAAGCTCTTTTTGTCAGGAGTTAAAAAAAATATCGGACAGTGCAAGGTCTGGAAAAGGTACAGATGACATATACAAGCCAAAAGTATTTTGGTTTGATCAGATGAACAGTTTTATTCGTCCGTTTGTTCAACAGCGACCCACAAAATCGAATCTGGTAATTACTTTTTTTTATAAAAATATATATCATTTATTTATGGAAAATAAAAAAACGTCACCTCTAATTTTGTTTTTGCACTAATTGCTTGTCTCATGTTAGTGTAAGATTTTGAAATTTTATTTGTAACACGCAATAAGAGGTATTCAAACTGAAATTCAATCATTCGCAGTAGGTTTCTAAAATCTTCTGGAAAATTGCTTTTTAGTTCCATACTAACCAAGTTTGACGCTCCTAACATATTTCTTCGCTGTATCCATTCTCTAACCCAAAAACGTCTTTTCTTTCGTTTTCTTTTAATTGTGTCCTGTAAGCACTCCATCTTTTTTGCTAAGATAGTAGCAAAAAACGAACTTAAAACAGCACAACTTTCAACAACTAGATCATTCATGATCGATGTTTCGATGGTGACTAAGTCGAAACGTGAGGCGTGAACGGCACGAACCCCTAACCCCCCCCCCCCCCCACCGTGTGAACGTTTTATAAATTCACACTTTCGTGAGTGTCACGAACGAAAGTTGACTAGCGTGGTTAACTGTCGTGATTAACGCCTCGTGGGAACGCCCCTTTAAAGATAATGTTCATATTACGAATTTATACATTTCCGGAATAAAACCAACTATATTGGTTCTTAACTTTAATAGGAGTTAGTAAAAAATTGTGCCTTTCAAATGTTTCTCAATCAAATGATTAAACCGTAATTTTTAGACGTATCCAGCCTGGAAACCCAAAAAGAACGTCATATTATCTTCATTTTCTTGGGGTCATGTTTGGTTTCAAATAGGATCAGGTCAGCTAGCCAAGAACTATGGACCGAAATATTTTCTTACGGCTGCCATAACAATTTCTGCTACTTGTATATTAGTCATTCCTTGGTTATCATCCGAGTTTGGATATCAAAGTATAATAGCTGTGAGAGTTATAGAAGGAGCTTGTCATGGAGTTTTATTTCCTTCTGTTCATAATCTATTAAGCAAATGGGCACCCATTTCGGAAAGAGCGCAATGGGGAAGTTTTGTATATGCAGGTGATATTTTCATTTGATTTTGAATAAAATATCCCATCATTGACAACTTTTTTGACATCCTATTTACAGAGAAGAAATAATACATAGACAAATTGAGAACATACATATTTACCGCTTCTTTATCATACAGTGTGACCCATTTAAAATGGAACAACCCCGGTTTTAATTTGTTTTCCAAGGCACTCTATGTGTTTTTCTTTGTCAACGGGAAAAGTTTATTAGGCATTTTTTGTTTTCAAGTTCATTAATAAATATTGGTTAGCAACGAAGTTACAATAACTTTAATTTTGGAAAGAAAGTATTTGATTATAATTTTTATTTAGATTATAGACTTATTTCAAATCCGGCAACACTGCTGATACAAAGTAGAACACCAGTGTACGAATTTAAATCTATATTCAAATTCTTCCTGAGAATTATAAATTACTTACATTCGTCACCATGCCTATCTAATAATTACTACGCATTCCATATACCTTAAAATCTGTTTTATTAAATACTTCCTGAAAATAAACCTTATATCATACCTCCTTATTATACCACGTCCCATACAAATATTAATCTTAACCTTCCTTTATACACCAAAATTATTTGTAACTTTCTAGTCGATAATAAAAAAATAATCACATATCCTTCTGTTCAAACCGAAACCGTTGTACCCTCAAAAAAACACTGCAACTCATGTCCATCGTCACGTAGGCATGTTTCTCACACTCCTTGAATTCAACCCCCCTTCCTAAAATCATTCTAGAAAGTTCCACAACCCATAAATACGTCTCAGAACTTTAAGTCAGCCTCTTTGAACACCAACCATCGTAAGAACATGTAGTTCATACTTATCTTAATGAGTACTCATTACAATTGAATTAAATTCAAAAATATAAAATCAGTGAAGTAAACTCTTAACTGCAACGCAACAATCAATTACAATTTTATAATGATCAGTGAATAAAAAGGTGAAAAGTGCAAAATATTTAATTAACCACACCCAACCAACAATTTAACAAAAAACTCGAATGAAATAAAATAAAATATCTCGTCACATCAAATAAAGTGACTGGTCCTTCGAGAAACAATTTAATTATACTTATTTCACAATCAAACAAAAATAAAAAGTTTGTCTCTGTGAAACAACCAGTGAACTTATACAGTGAAAATCAGAAGTCAATAGCTTATTCATTTCTACAGTTATAACTCCTGAAATTATGGTAACGTGAACGATTTGTAGGAAAAGGGATTTTGTAATAAAAATCTGACTACGCCACTGGATTTGTAAATGATATTCCCTTAAAATAATTTAATTAAATATAGAAAGTAAATGTTCAAGTGATGCCATATTACATTGTTCCATAGCCGATAAAAATAAAATGAACAGAAACAAGTTTTGAAGTATTCATCAAAAATTAATTAACTTTTAATTTTGAGTTATTTAAGACTCCACTTATAACCTATATTTAATTAAATTATTTTAAGTGAATATAGTTTACAAATCCAGTGGCGTAGTCAGATTTTTATTACAAAATCCCCACAAATCGTTCACATAAATTCAAGAGTTATAACTGTAGAAAGGAATAAGCTATTGACTTCGGATGTTCACTGTATAAGTTCACTGGTGGTCTACTTTGTATCAACAGTATTTCCGGATTTGAAATAAGTCTATAATCTAAATAAAAGTTATAATCAAATACTTTGTTTCCAAAATTAATGTTATTGAAACTTCCTTGCTAACCAATATTTTTTCATGAAATGTTGATGGTTTTTATTTCTGATGACTACAAATTCAATGGTGTAGTCAAAGTTCAAAACAAAAAATACCTAATAATTTTTTTCCGTTTTTGACGGAAGAAAAAAAAACATAGAGTGCCTTTCAAATCAAACTAAAATTATGGAAATTTGTATAAAGATACAGTTTTTGATCCTAAATATAACAAATTTTCCATTCCATTTTAAATGGGTCACTCTGTATATGTTAGTAGCGTGTGTAAGAGTGGCCCCTTACTTAGAAAAAGTATAATCTAAGTGCAATGTATATAGTAATGTTGCAACTCAAAAATAGGGCTTTCGATCAAGTTTTCTGTAGAGAGTAGCTGAAAAACATGATTTCAAAATGATAATATAGAAAATATATCATGGCAACACGACAGATATTGGGGAGTTATTCAGATGATTTCGGTCGGGTTTCACACACTTATTGTATGAGAAATGTTGAAGCTCTATGGGTAAATGACCATCTAGAGGCTATTTACCCACTATTACGAATGTCGTCTGCGCGATCAGTGACTCTGAATTTCTTTTTATTCGATTTAACTTTTAATTGTTCCATCGCTACCTTGAGTCTAGTACAGCAATTATATGGTGTGTAGACGTATCTAATTCTGCTACACCTGTTTATTTTTAGGAAATTGTTGAAAGTTGAATTTAATATTTCAATTATTTCCAGGTCAAGTTTTGGGAAATTGCATAGCGATGCCAGTAACTGGCTTAATATCCGCATCAGACGCAGGATGGCCCGTGTCGTTTTATTTTTATGGATCTTGTGGATTATTGTGGTCTTTACTGTGGTTTATATTCGGATCCAACAGTCCCGATGTGGATTCAAGAATCTCAGAAGCCGAGAAAATGTGGCTAAAATCTCAAACAATTGAGAAAAAAGTTGAGGTGGGTACAATAACAAAATCTCACGGAAATAAGTATCATGAATAAGAAATTTAAAACCAAATCATACATATACTCAGTTTCGTCAGATAACATGCTTAAAACACTGTTGAAATAGTATATTGTGCAACAAGTGGGAAAAGTTCAACTTTTCTCACGAGTGTGGAAGCTAGGGCGAGTGCCGCAAACACACGAATGAGAAAAGTACTTTTCCCACATGTTGCACACTATACTTTTTCTAAAACTGCACAAATTTAAAGAATAACAGTAAATAGTTTTGTAGAAAAAGTCTAAGCATCGAGGACCACCCACCGAAAACGGCTTGGCATCGAGTATAAGTTTCTGAAATTGGCTGGGCATTGAGTGTCACCTACTGGATTTTCCCTATAAATGTATGTAGTGTGAGCAAAGTGCCGTGAGAAATGATATTTCTCACAGTGTGAGCAATATATGGTTTTGAAATTAAGTAAGCTATGAGAAATACGCTACTTTTCATAGCAGTTGTAGAAAAATGTATAAAACCCTGTACATTTTATTTTAAACAAGAAGATATTCAATTCCTTATTTCTCGGACATAAAAATGATGGTATTTAGGTATATGGGCTGAAAAAGAATTTTTATACATTTAAAAAGGAATTGATAACATTCAAAGTTTATGGCATCTATTTGTCATCACGAAATAATTGTAGGGCCTTTTAGGGGTTTGAAGAAAAGCGGAACTTTAGTGTGTATCTGTTACGTCCCAACATCGAAAACAGACCGTAACACGTTGCGGACGGTGCCGAACGAAATACCGAAATGATATAATTTTTCGCTTTGTGTCCGTGCTTGTTGAACACGACGCGTTGTGGAAAATGCTCAAACGGCTACGATGCGCTATGGATCATTTAGAGTGCTCATAAACCGGTTTTTCTTGTCTAGGCTTATCAGTGAGTTCCCAACTGCTTTCGAGAGAAGTTATGTCTATGTTATTGAGCGAAGTCGCTACTGTTGTAGATAAAACGATAATACGAGGTAGTGTAGCTAAGAGGGTTCAAGACCACTACTTCGAAAAAGGTCCGCTAGGCGACGGTGGCGCTGCGTTGGCGCTGTCGGCGGTGTCGTCCATTTTTTATCCAGTCGGCCATTTTTTATCCGTCAGCCATTTTTTTATCCAGTAGATTTCGCTAGATGGCGCGCTTCAATTTTGCAGATTCATTTTTTTAGATGTCTGTCGTTCATTTTTTATCCGGTAAATTTGTGCATGACGTAACCGAAAAAAATTTTTGCCTCGAGTGAGAATCGAACCCACAGCCTCATCGTTCCCAGCCTACACCGCTACATGTATGCTATGCAGATTCCTACGTATTTTGTTTTTGAAATTTACCAGTATAAGATGTTATTTTGAAATCTCAAGGACTTTCACGTAGGTAATCATAGAAAAATCGCATATTATTTTAAGTGACAATCTCAAGGTTTTTGATTGTGACTTCTAAATTTCAGAATGAAAAGTGATGGCTTCGATCAACATACGAGTGTAAAAGTGTATTTTTATCTCAATATTATACAAAAGCACCCTTGTGTATTTTCTTTATATACAGGGTGTAGTCATAAAAGATGCAATTTTATACGGGGTGTAGTCATAAAAGATGAGATTTTACACAGAGTATAGTCATAAATATACTGCATTTTTATACAGGGTGTGATCATAAAAGATGCCATTTGTCTTTATATACAGGGTGTAGTCAAAAAAGATTTGATGTTCATATATACAGAGTGTAGTCATGAAAGAAGCCATATATACAGAGCGTAGTTATAAAAAGATGCGATTTTATACAGGGTGTTGTCATAAAGATACCGTATTTTTTATATACACAGGTCGTAGTCATAAAAATACAGTATTTTTCATAAAAGATGCCACAGGGTATATAAAGATAAGGGCGTTACAATGAATCTCTGCTATTATTGCTCAAATTTTCATCGAACAAACCGCATTGGTAGATTATTTTCACATACAGGATGTTACTAGAACGACAACGACAACCACAACATTAACGATAACAACAACGATGACAGCGACGACAACGATAACGACGACAACAACGACAACGATTACAACGACAACAACGACAACGACGACACCGACGACAACGACAACGACGACAACGACAGAAAATCCACTTTATTCGACAACAGAGGACAACCAAAGCTTTTGCATGCTTGAGATTTGTTGCTCGTACGACTACATTATAGTAAAATATGCCGTGACTTATTATATTATTGGACAGATAACACACATCAGAATGGATAACAAACACACCTCAGGCTCACATCAGTTTGACTGTGCTAGTACTAACAAATTTACTGCAACACTCGGTTTATATGAATTATTTTCGAAGAAACAAACAAAAGAGCAACATATTTGCAGATACTGGTATCAACGGATATCCATCGTGATAGAAGAAGACATCTAAAACATCAGGCTTGCCCCCAACTAAATTAATATAATTAAGCCGCTCTTCAAAAAAGAATGCTACGCTAATAGAAAAATTTTGAAGCAATGATTTCACAAGTTTGTCATACACTGAATGTCATTTTTATTATAGATGCGGTGAAACAAGGAGCCAACTTTACCACTCAAGCAGAGGAGCAGCAGACACACATCACAGGGTTAGCACACATACACCACAGAGGCACCAGACATTCGCCACCGTTATACGTTTAACATTTTTGGCATCAAACAGTACTATTTGAAACAAAATATCAGGAATCTTGTATTTCCGAATTTCATTATGAATCACCCCAAATATTTAGAGGGACGTATGGTACTGATGACGATATTGATAATTTTCATAGACATTATAGCTATTTATAATTTAATCACTTAATATAATTAAGCCGCTCTTCAAAAAGAATGCTATGCTAATAGAAAAATCTTGAAGCGATAATTTCACAACTTAGAGGTACAGTTTTATTGAATATCACTTTTCGTTAAAATAGCTATTCTGAAATATTGGTATAATTTGAAACGTTAATAATAAACCACCAATTATTATACCAAAATGTGATAACACTTTCCACATCTTGATTATAAAAATAAGAATTTTACTAATGGAACCCACAAAATGTTATTCAAATATTGTGATTTGTCGGTATAAGAGAGAGAAATTACGGTCGACGTGCAGGTAACATTTTATCTGAAAAATAACAATGACATTCTCGGAGGCTCGAATCACCCGCTGTGTGTTATATAAAATTAGGTTCATAACAGTATACTAAGATTTTTTTCAATACACGGTGTTAAAAGATATTTGCATCATTATTCTGCGGGGGATATCTACGTAAATATACGAGGTATGTTATGATTAAAATTGATATATACATGGGGTGTTTGTAATTATTAAGACTGTAGAAATATGTAGATATAAAAGTTAATGACACACACACACACACACACACACACACAGTTTAGTAGTAGTATTTTGATTGAGGTGTCTACGTAAATTATAACAAATATATGGCTGAATATGATACTGAGAAACCATCAACGTACATACTCTATACGGAAGCGAATAATTTGTATGAGGAGGCAATGTATGAACATTTACAGTACGATGACCTCGAAAAATGATGTAAGAGTTTATAAAATCCATTACAGATAATTCTCCAGAAAGTTATATTCTCCAAGTTGATTTGACGTATCATATCAATTTGCATAATCTACATAAAGACTGTGCTCCGAACACCGCAAACCCCACGACTCAAAATTAGCAAAATTATTGACCACTGTACACGATTAAAAGAGTGTTATAGGTACTTTACATTATAGGAATTTAAAGCAGACATTAGAACATTAGTTGGCATTGAAAAAAGTTCACAAAGTTTTGAAATTTAAACAATCCACATGTCTAAAACGATACATCGAATTAAACAATCAATTGAGGACCTAAGCTGTTAGCGACTTTGAAAAAAGATTTACGGATGAACAATGCTGTGTTTAAAAATGCAAGGAATGTATATGCAAACGTAGAATTTGTATCTTCCCATGATGGTCGTTATGGTGCTAAAAATCTCATTTCTAGTCTGCGTTATCGCAATAGAACAATTTTCAATGATGATCCGACTATATACGGGATATGTTATGGTTACAATTGATATATACATGGGATGTTTGTAATTATTAAGACTGTAGAAATATGTAGATATAAAAGTTAATGACACACACACACACAGTTTAGTAGTAGTATTTTGATTGGGGTGTCTGCGTAAATTATAACAAATATATGTCTGAGTATGATACTGAGAAACCATCAACGTACATACTCTATACAGAAGCGAATAATTTGTATGAGGAGACAATGTATGAACATTTACAGTACGATGACCTCGAAAATGATATTGAAAAATGATGTAGAGTTTATAAAATCCATTACAGATGATACTCCAGAAAGTTATATTCTCCAAGTTGATTTGACGTATCATATCAATTTGCATAATCTACATAAAGACTGTGCTCCGAACACCGCAAACCCCACGACTCAAAATTAGCAAAATTATTGACCACTGTACAGGATTAAAAGAGTGTTATAGGTACTTTACATTATAGGAATTTAAAGCAGACATTACATTAGAACATTGGTTGGTATTGAAAAAAGTTCACAAAGTTTTGAAATTTAAACAATCCACATGTCTAAAACTAATTAAACAATCAATTGAGGACTTAAGCTGTGAGCGACTTTGAAAAAAGATTTACGGATGAACAATGCTGTGTTTGAAAATGCAAGGAATGTATATGCAAATATAGAATTTGTATCTTCCCATGATGGTCGTTATGGTGCTAAAAATCTCATTCCTAGTCTGCGTTATCGCAATAGAACAATTTTCAATGATGATCCGACTCTAAGGACAATTAAAAAATCTGCATTTTCAATAAACCAATGTATGTGGATATGGAAATTCTCGATATTTCCAAAACTGGAATGTACGGCTTTCACTATAATTTTATGCTTCCAACAATGGGAGTAGACAATTGTAAGCTATTGTACACCGACACTAACAGTTTTGCTTACCAACTTACTTGTAACGATGCATATAAACATTTAATTGACGCAACCATTGACAAATTTGATACATAAGACTACTGCACTAATAATCCATACAATATACCTAGAGTTAATAAAAAGTATTATGCGTAATGAAAGATGAGTCTAATGAACAAATCATCACACATTTCGTTGGTCCAAAATGTACGGTTACAAAGTTCAGTGTGGGGGTAAAGTCGTTAAAGAGTATTAAAAAATGTGTAGTAAAAATAACTTCTGATGATTATGTCGATTGTATGAAAAATTGGAAACAGATGACAATTACTCAAAATACGATACGTTCCTTTGCCCATGATGTGTATAGTGTTGAACAAACCAAAATCGCGTTGAGTCCTCACGATGATAAAAGGAAATTACTTCATAATTCTTTAGATACACTTCCGTGAGGAATAGAATAATTTTTAGGAATGACTAAACTAACTTTTATAACCGAAGTTCATTTACCACATAATTTTTTATTAAAATATCGCTCATCATTGAAAGAAGCAGATGATGATTTTAAATTTTGTGATTGGGTTCACCAGCATCATATTAGAAATTTGATTCTAAGTCAATGCTGCTGTCATATCGTTAATGAGATACAGGGCGTTGAACTGTTATGACAACTTGAATGTTTCATAACTCGGTTTGCAGTGCATCTCTGGGGTGTCTCTGATGTGACTCTGATGTGTCTCGATGGTAAGAAGCAAACACCTAGTCGGACGGAAGACTGAACGGTATCATTTTTTCATAAGTGTGCCTCTGATGAGTCTCTGATAGGTCTCTGGTACGCCTGTGATGCGTCTCTGATGTGTATCTGGTGTGTCTGCTATGTTAGGTTACTCCACTTGTGTGCGCGCACGCAAGTGGAGTAACCTAACATGGCAGACACATCAGAGACACCCCAGAGACGCATCAGAGACACATCAGAGACACCCCAGAGACACATTAGAACGTATATCGGTGGTGCATGTCTGGAGCCTCTGTGGTGTATGTCTGTTAACCGTCTAATAATATAATGAATCGCGCACCCACACATTTTAATTTACTATAATGTTGTCATACAAACAACAAGTCTCAAAGCATGCAAAAGCTTCACGTAAAAAATATAAGTCGCTTGAAAGAACTAATAAGAAATGTCATGGGGAATATGTCAAGTCTGCAACTCTCAAACAAATAGCAGAATCACTGGGCCGTCCAAATCAAGGTGGGGATTCACCGAAAGACGCACCAATTCCGCCCGTAATAAGTGAATATGGGGTAGAGCGGGAAGACTCTTCGCTCAAACAAGTACCTCATGACAATAATCAGAATGTATCAAAAGAATCTGACTGCGCTTACACTCCAGAATTAGGAATTGAACAATGGATTCTCGACCATGCTTACGGACCGCAATTAAAGGGTGAACAATGGATGTTTGGAAACAAACAACTACAATTTAATGATGAACAACTAATTGTAGGTGGCAGAGTATTTAAAAGTACGCCCGGTTTGAAACAGTTAGTATTCTATAAGAATCCCAAACATTTCACCCCAATTGATTTACAATTATACAAACAGATACTGGAATTAACGGATATCCATCGTGATAGAAGAGGACATCTAAGACATCAGGCTTGTCCCACTAAATTCAGTGAAATAATTAAACCGCTCTTTAAAAAGCGTAAATACTCCGGAAATTCGGGTAATATTACAAAACAGTTCGATTACTCTCATAAATTTTGCATTAACAATAAGTCGAATAATACCATAAAACAACTCAATGAACCAATTACAAGAGGGTTTCACACACCAAAAAGCTATGATATTCTTTCTAATTGGTCAGATCCGAACTTATTGGTAGACAGATTAAAACAACTACACCCGAATGATGATGAATTTCATAAAATAATTGAAGAGCTCATTCTAGCAAACATTATTGAATAGAAAAAACATGAAGAAGAAGATCTCTAACACTTGGACGAATGACTATTGTATAACTAAAGTTTCGTAATAAAGTGAATCAATACGTAGAAATAAAAAACATTTCTCTTCAGTATAAGGATTTGCTCAACAATATATTTAGGTAGTTTTATAATACAGATGTACTTACCTAAAAAAAATTCTCTGTAAATCATACATTGAAAAACCAGCGGAAATCTCCTTCAGCACATACGAATTGGCTACGCTAACCGATATTTGAATGAAAATTCATTTATAAGTGCATCACTTCCAGCATGTTACGAAGAATATGATCCCGAGACGATGCCATGTGGGGACTACTACACCATTCTACAAGTAATATTTGATTATGTTAAATAGTTGGAAGTGATAAAACATGACATCAGCTTCCTTTTATGTGGAGAAGATGTTCATCAAATTCTACAAGTCAATCATTGTCTCATTTCACACCGACTCACCTATTTAGAATCTCCAAGTTTTTGTGAATATTTTTAAAAAAAAGATATAACCAGAAATTTTGTTCAAAATAATTGAAATTTGAGTAAATTAGAGTTATTTTAGTAGTAGTGTTGTACTTGATTTGATTGAAATGTTTGCGTTTCATTTTTCTCTCTCTTCTCCCTATAGTCATGCGGGTTGTAAGGATGATTTTTTGATTATCAAACTTATTACAACATACATATTGTTTTATTCATATAATTTACAAATAAAATACGGAAAAATAAAATAGAGAAGACGAAGAAAAGCATATAACGGTTGAATTAAAAAATACATAAATACGAAAAGCATATAACTATATTAAATAAATATACAAATAACGAGATTAAATTGAAAATCATAATGTTCATCAAAATTATCAATATCAATATCAGCATCATACGTTCCTCTAAATCTTTTAGCTCTAAAGAATGAATTAATATCTTTGTGATTCAAGTTTATGATAATCCCCGTTTTTAATCTACTATCAAAGGCGGCATTCATGTTTTTCCCAGTTGACTCTATTAATACTAGACTTTTTATGTTCTTTACTAACATCAATGACATGTTGTTTCTCCCCATTCCCTACTTTCATTAAACATCTCATGCGCTTCAAGTGTGTTGTTTTTTGAATGAATTTTATGCTTTTGTCCTACCGAAAATTTGAAAAATTTCTAAGATGCATATTATCAAGAAAAGCTTTATATTTTGTTTGAAAATGATACTCATGCGATCGAATAATGAAATGAAAAATGAAAATGAAATGAAAAAAATGAAATGAAAATGAAAAGAAATGAAAAAAGACAAATGAATGAAATGAAATGAAACTGAAAAAATG